>CM040121.1:553256022-553856022 GCA_022559845.1 Amorphophallus konjac | reverse complement strand
AACTGATCTGATACAAATCACCGAGTCGTCGAACTCTGGGTGACATGGGGCTAGGAGTCCCAACCGCTGCATCTGCGAAAAGAGGTCGAGGTGCGGGTCACCATCCCCCCCTCCTCCTCCCCCCCCCCCCCCCCCCCCCCCCAGGTAAGAGTCGCGATTGCGCGTGCTGTGCTGTGTGTGTGTGTTTTTTATGTATGGACGTGTTGGCCCCCACGAAAGAAAGTTCATCTTGTTCACCTCCCCGGATTATATGTACGTACAAGTCAAGTTCAGTGGATTTGTGAGCCCAGAGCTGATTGCTTTCACACTTTTAATTACGCGCGTCCTGTGCAGGCTGAGGAAACCAGCCGCTGGTTTTCTCCCAAGTCTCTCTCTCTCTCTCTCTCTCTCTCTCTCGACACATATACGAACAAATATATGATATGACGCAGCCGTTCGATCCGACCGTACGTACTGTATAGCACCCATAATATTAATATATACACAGTGAAAAGAGCATCTTCATCTTGTATATATTAATATTGTCCGGTGGGTTTTGAAGATGAAATCGGTTGGTTGCGTCATGCATGCCTCTTTCCGATCGACAGAGTGGCAAGGGCAACTGCATCTGGTATAATCATTGCAAGGTGGGATTACATTTGAGTGTCTGGTAGTGGGCGGACAGCTCAAAAGCTCAGCAACACTGGGAACTCCCCGATAGATATCTCTCTCTCTCGACAGCGGGCAGACAGCAGCAACCACGACGACCGGCTAGCTAGCTATTACCACTGCATCTGCCCGCTGAGCAGTACAATCAATTGGCAACGTACGACCACGAAGAAGCAGATCGAACAAGGGAGAAGAAGCAGGGGCCGGGGGGAACAGGCTAGCTAGGCCCCGCGAGACAGTTGTGTACACATAGATGCCGCTGCTCCCGCGCGCGGGAGACCCACATGCATCGTCACATAATAATACTACGTACGTTCTCAATGATCAAATTGAAAAGAAGGAAAAGACAAACCAATGGGGTTTCTTTCTTTCTGCTGGCTTTCCTTGAAGCGTGAGTCCCGTCTCTCACCTCCCGGTCAGAGTTCGACCTTTCAATTTTCACCCAAGTGCCTCCCCCCCCCCTTGCCACTAATTTTCTTCTTTGAGATGATTGAAGAAATAACTGTTTCACATCCATAATTTCAAAATATGATCAATATTCTTATGTATGTTATGTATTAACTAATCATATGATTTCCCCAAGTATGTGTCAAAATATTCCTATTGTTCAGGCACTGTAATTAACCTACCATCAAATAAATGTAATTAGCTAAAAAAGTTGCACCGTGCAATGGTCAGTGAGGAGGGAAAAATCAATGCGACCCATCTACGGCCTGTTAACGTCAGACCCGTGTCGGCTCAAGGTCCGTATGGTACATAGCGAACCCCTGACAACCGACGGCCCACACCAAGTGGTCCAATAAAGATGGGCATAGGGTTCGCCAGCCCACGAAGGGCATCGACCCAAACATATCGGACGCCGGATGACCTTCCGACGATCGAACGTTACTCATGCCATCACCGGCCTCTACTCCAGTAAAGACGAGCACGCCCGAACAATGTCGTAAGACTCGCTTGAAGGCCGCACAGCCCGGATAAACGAGCGCACAATAAGAAACTCCCCATGATCGTGGGGAGACGTTACCCCACTACTCATACCCTTCCCTATTAAGGGATGAGTCTCCACTGACAAGACAATCACTATAAATAGACCTCCGATCAAAAGGGACATATCTAGGCACACAGACGCATACACGCACACATACGGTCACACGGACATACAGATACTCGCGCTGAGACACAGAGAGAGCCATCCATAGAGAGAGTCATCTATAGAGAAGAGTCTAGATCTGCTCCCAAGCACGCCTCAAGCCCTGCGAGCACTCCCCGAGCACTCGCTGGACACAACGAGCACCCTCAGAAGTCCCATCCTGACTCCAAGCTTGGTCACTATGCTCTCATCCTCCTCTCTCTTCTCCATCCTCTATTGATCCCCACGTAACACAGTCCTTACATAAGCATCAGAGGGTTGTCCCCTGGGATAACACCCAAAGCTCCTTCTGACGCCGTCTTCCTGGTGTTTGCAGGCTTCCATGGGTGGTTGGACGTGTGGTACGAGGTTTGGGAGATCATTTTTCTGCCTCTACACTTTTTGGCGCCGTCTGTTGGAACTGAGCGAAAAGCCATGGCACCATATGGGAGCTATCGCAACACCAGCAATAGTGGCTGAGGGTCTCACCAGGGCCCCAATTCCCATCGGGGGTCGTAGGAGGCGTCCTCATCCATGCGGTCGCAACGAAGCGTCGCCGCCAACAAATTAGCGATGATGCGTCGCCAGCTCCAAGCCCTGACGGATCTCTGCCAAGGCCTCCTCAACAGACCAACGGGGCAGGAGCACGCCCCAACGGAGCAACCTCAGAATGGGGGGGCTCCAACCGTAGCGGACTCCCACTGAGTTCAAGAGCCCCCCCATGCCTTCGCTGTGCAAGCTTGGCGTCCGAGCAACTCGCCTACACCAAGGCCTCACAGCCCGCTCCACTCCAACCTGAAGATGGCCCAGCGGTTACACCGCTACGAGGAGGTGGAGCGCAAAATAGAGGGCAAGGTCAGATACCTGGACGATGTCCTGCACGCCGTGAGGACCTGGGGTTTAATCGACGACGACGCCGACTTCCATGTCCCCTTCTCCAAGGACATTATGGAAGCCCCTATTGTGATCGATGACCCAGGGTCCGGATACTGAGTAAACCCGATACCACTTGGATCCTGCAAGGCCTCCGAAGAGCAGTAAAGCTCCGAAGGAATAAAAGGAGTGTGTGGAGTACATTGAAGTCCCAGATAAAGCAGTAAACAATTAATATTTCAATGATCAGGTTTACTAAAGTAGTAGAAATAAAATTACTTTTTCAATTAACCATTTAAATTAACAGAGTCCAGTCCAAATAAAAGTAAGTACAGTCCAACAGGAAAGAGCATGTACTCTCGAGTCGGGGGAAACCCGACACTGGCAAAGCTGGCGACCACGAACTACCGGAAAAAGTCTCGAACCACGTGGAAGAAGAACGACCACACCTGAAAAGCAGGGGTGAGCCTCGTGTCACTGGCTCAATAGGGGCCACGCAGATCCCCACTGTAAACAACGCATTAACACACAAAACAACAACGCTAAATAGTAAAGTAGGAGCAGAAGGAACATCAGTGCTAAACTACAATAGTAAAGCTGTAAAGGCAGGAGTAAGAACTACTAAGAGAAAGGGTAAAGTCGTACTAACCAGAAACATGGCTGCCGAACGAACCTCGGCTCTCTAAGCTACTCCAAACAACCACAGAAGGGCGAACCCCGATCTCACAAAGTCGGGCGGTACCGATCCGTCGACAAAGCACTAGCTCCAAAGCTGAAGCCTACAGAAATAGGCTAAAGCCCTAGAAAAGACCTACATAGTCAAGAAACACTAACGCATACACAACTAGATCGTCGTGCACGCTACACTGACCTCGGGGAAGCCAAGAACAGACTACCCGGAAAAGTCACGAAGCACGAGTCATGCGTTATGTGACAGAAGTACCTCCTCACTAGAAGAATAACAAGATACATCCACTGACGTGTTACACTGCGCGACAAGTATCTCCCACACGCCTGGAACGGCGGTAACTGAGACACTCACAGAATCAAGTATAAGGAACAATAGTAACAAGTGACTAGTCAGGGTCACGCCCGTCGGCGCTCGTGCAAACGCCCCTGACCACGTGTGCACACACAAGCTCAATGCTTTGAGCCATGCCTCTAGCTAGTTTTTCCCCTCAGTAGGACGCTACCGCAAAGCAAGGGGACCCACGGAAACTAGCCTAAAAATCGTCTGTCGGGAATTGCCTTGCCACCACTCCTAGGTGGGCTGACACATAGGAAAGTCTCGACAGGGTACGACTAGTGGAGGCTCACTAGACATAGAGACTCCAAAACATTAGTGCTGCAGTACAGGCATGCTAAGCACGCACTGTCGCACATACTACAAAGCACCAAGCCCAAGGCAGCACACATAAGACTGCCGCCAGACTCAGGACAGACAACTAGACCTACTGACAACGATCCTTGAGTCTCATGAATCGGGGTCAAGATCATCGCACAAAAGCGATAACACGCCACCAATCAGCCAAGTCCCTAAGCCAAATCACGATAAAACACTGATAAAGGAAAATGACACAAGATAGCCGGATCCACACATCCGCGTGACACAAATCACGGAGACATGAGGGATCACCTGGACCCTCAAGACACACGGACATGTAAATCGAGGTAAGACAGTACCTCACGGCGTCCAAAACCATGTCTTGCTCCTCACGGGATCACCAAGACATTCAGGAGGTCACCTGTCAACCACTGGATCACACCGGGTTGACCAGAATCCAATAATAACTCTGAAGCATCACGAAGCATTACTCGATATAATGGCACTCCCGGCCACCCTACAACATGGTCATAGACCTCATAGGACATTCAAGACATCCACGGGACAACGGGCAAACCACAAGGTTAAGCCAAGATAATTGGAGGCCAAATTATCGGAAAAATAGTACTATGGGAAGGAAACGGCCGTTCGCATGACCGCTAGGCAAACCAGGCGGTCAGCCAAAGGGCCGCTACCCTGAAGAGAAACTCCAGATTTAAAATCCAGAAAAGCAGGAGCCTTGCGGTCTGCCTAAGACAGCTTCTTGATAGAAAACGGTCTCCTCATGGCCGCAAGAGGGACCCTAGCGGTCACGCCTTGACCGCTAAGCCCACTCAACTCCCGAACCGACTTAACCAGTCAAACCACCAAACGGTCTACTTAGAACCGTTTCACGAAGCTTGGCGGTCTCCAATGGGCCGCCAAGAACACCATGCGGTCAGAGCTAGACCGCTAGCCAGAACCGACTTAAAACCGTTGACTAATATTCAAACCATGCCTAGCGGTCATCCATGAACCGCCACAGCTAGCCTTGCGGTGTATCGTATGACCGCTTAGCCAAACCGACATACCAGACATACCTTAACGGTCTCCAAAGGACCATATCACAGAGCTTAGCGGTCCTCCAATGGGTCGTAAGCCAACAGAAATGGTCTATCGCACGACTGCTAAAACTTGAACCGACATAAGACCAAACGGTCGCCACTGGACCGCTTAAGGCATGCAAATGGTCTCTGAAAGGACCGCTAAGGCATTACGGCAGGAAAACCATAGGGATGGCCAAAACTCGGCCTTTTCATGCCCCGTTCGCCCTAAAACGAAGGGGAAACAATCCTAATGATGATATAAACCTTTCACAAGTTGAAAGGGATCCAATCGACACATAAACGCCAAGAAACGGGCGATTCTACCGAATCGACCCAAAACAAGTCACGTGGGTTCCCGGGCTCATACCGGTCCCAAACAGCAACCAATTACAACAAAACTGGCGGGAATAGAATGCTAACATGCCAGGGGTTCAAATAACACTAACTGAGCTGAAAATCGTCGCCGAAAAAGGTGAACTCGTCTCACACCCCCCGAACCATGATTTCACCCTTAAAGCTATAAAACTCGCTCGTTCTCGCACGGATTAGCTCAAAATCGCGAGGGAACACAGAACAGGAGCAGGGCATCCATCTCCCTACCTCCACCGAGGTTCTCGAGTGCCGAAACAACTAAACCATGCCGAAAACGTCACACGAACCCGCCACATCGGCTTTGAATCCACCGAGGGATCACGCCAACACCACGCTCCATCCTTCACACCAGCACGCTCCACGACAACTCCATGACGTTCCTGCCTCACCCACCTCGCCACGGTCGCGTTCCCCGCGGAGAGAGGAGAAGAGAGGAGAGAGAACGAGAGGGAGAGAGTGAACGGCGGTGAGGAGAGAGGAAGGAGAGAGAAAGGGTTAAAAGAAAAGGAAAAATTAAGAATTTCCTAATTTTCATGAAATCTGATATTTAGCCTGAAAATTCACTAATTCAGAAACATATGAAAAAATAGTCTACGCGATCCTCGGAAGGAGCATAACGCAACTGTAGCGTCCTCGAGTCGATGAACTCAACAGTAAACTCACCACTGGGTTCCGTAACTTGTACGAGAGAAAAATCCACGTGGATCATAAAACACAACTTAGGACCTACAAAAGCGATCCGAAAGCTCTCCGATAAAGATCCGAAAGACTCCAGGGTATTACACCTATTCCTATGAAGTTCCAATTGCCGTCGTTTACCCCCTACGACGGCACGACCGATCCCACCGACCACATGCATAGCTTCGAGTCAAACCTGGTGTTCCACCGGGCCTTGGATGCCGTGAAGTGTTTGACGTTCGTCACCACCCTCTGGGAGAATGCCCAGACTTGGTTCGAGTCCCTACTGACCGAGACCATTATCTCCTTCCAGTAGCTAAAGAAGTTGTTCAAAGAGAACTTCATAGGTTGCCAAAAGAAGGCCAAGTCGGCAATCAGCATGCTTGCCATCAGGCAGGGGCGCGAGGAGACCCTCTTGGACTACGTGTCCCATTTTTGGACAGAGACTCTCCATATTCCCTGCCTGGACGTCAGCATCGCCACCACTGTCCTAACCCAAGGGACTCGGGACTCCATCCTCCGACGCTCACTCAAGGTAGAAGCCTCGACGACCTTGATGGACCTCCTCGCCCTAGCTCAGAAGCATGCCAGCTGCGAGGAGAACACCGCGACACTAGGCCGCATGGCCGGGATTGGTCAACCCTACCAGAAGAGACGCGCCGACTCCCCACGGGAAGGTTGGAACAAGCGAGAGCGGCGCGGCTGGGAACACCGCTGCACACACGCCAAAATTAACATCACTTTGAGTACATCTCCTATCACCTCATAATGACCCAAATTGACCCTCAAATCGACTTGTTTGAGTGATTTTTCTCATTTTTCTTGAATATTCAACTTTCCCCTATTTTTTCACTATTTTCCCTATTTTTCAAGATTTTTCTCTAATTTTTCAGGGCCTTTTTGAATTAGAGTCAGACCCCCGGACGCCAATTCATTCGCGTCAGTACAGTGGACGCAATATTTTAGGAATTAACGTCAATATAAAAGACACCAATTTTTTTGAAATAAAAATCGTTCTGGCCCGGCCTAGTCGCGGTCAGCTTAGGTACCGCGTTCACAAAAATTTGCATCCTGGTTGCAGACGCCAATTCCTTCAAGGATTAACGCCCATCCCAGTAGATGCAAATTCTTTAATTTGCATCTAGAATCTAGACGCGAATTCTTTTCTTCAGTTTTCAACTCCTAATTCGTCCCAAATTCATATCATTTTGAATCCACGAACGCCCAGAAGATCGCAAATTCTTAAATTGGCGTCCGGGGCAGTGAATGCAAATTCTTTTGTTCACTTTTTAATTATAAATTCATGCCAAATTCATAATATTTTGAATCCACGCCTTTATGGAACGGCGTCAATTTTTAAATTGGCGTCCGGGGCTTTGACGCGAATTTTATTTTCTTATTTTGGGCCCCAAATTTGTATTAATTTTGAATTCACGATTTTCTGGGAAGTCGTATATTTTTAAAGTGGCATCAAGGCCAGTGGACGCAGATTTCCTTTCCTATTTTTGAGCTTTTAATTTCTACCAAAATTCATATTAATTCTTAATTTACGTCAGGACCTATGGATGCGAATTCATTTCCAATGTTGATAATTTCTAAACTTTCCATAAATGATCCTAAATTGGCATCTTTATGCTTGACGTATATTTAATTGGCAGCTATTGGGTTGGACGCGAATTCTGACAGAATTCCGATTCCGAAACTAGCCCTTCTCTACCTCATTTTAACCTCCTTTTTCACTTGGGAAATGGTTCCTATGGCTTTCTAACGTTGTGAGGACACCTGGAGGAATTATTCCTCTCTCCAAATCCCACTAAAATATTTGAAGTCCCGCGATCAATGACACCCAAGAGGGGGGGGGGTGAATTGGGTGATAACAAATTTTTAGAAAATTTTACCTGATTTAAACAAATGTGATGAAATATCAACTTAGAAACTTAGATCTGTTATATTACCGATTAGATCTATCAAAATCTATCACACACAGCAGTTCCTTGGTACTATGGCGGAGGTATGAATCCGAAGATACTGCTCGGGGAAAGTGTTATCGTCCTGACAAGACTAGCCTTGTCAATTCGAACCCACCTTTTGATATACCAAAGATCTGATGACGAAATGATAAATTATGCTAGATTTGAAATACAAGACACGGAAGAATAAATACGCACTAGCAATCACACATAATGGGGGTATAAGAGATGAACCAAACCACACAAGTGACAGTGATTTTTAGGTGGTTCGGATGCAACAACGGTAACCTACGTCCACCCCTCACGATCTGTGAGGATTCAAACACTACCTTGTAAAGGATTACAAGATAAGAAGTACACATACACGGATCTAGGTAGATCCACACACACACACACACACACACACACACACACACACACACACACACACACACACACACACACACACACACACACACACACACACACACACACACACACACACACTGATGTTCATAGATTTAGAAGATTACACACATGAAGCTCAAGAAATTTAGAAGGAGAAACACAAATGAAAAACTTCTGATTTAGGCTCCCCCTGAGTAGATGATGTATATTGTAATGCCCCGGATTTTTCATATATCGTTCGGATCAGGATCCGTGGGTTTCAGATCGCTTTTGTGGGTCTCGAAGTGTGTTTTGTGCTTTACACATATTTTTCCCTGATGAGCCTTCGGAACACTATGTAGGGTGAACCGCAGCGTTCTCCAACCCCAGGACATGACCTGCGTGTTGTGCTCTTCCCGAGGATCGCGGAGGTAATTTTTCATAATTTTTTAAATTTCTAGAATTTTTGGGTTTTTCTATATATACTAACCTCCTTTTCTCTCTCTCCCCATCTTGTAATGCCCCGGATTTTTCATATATCGTTCGGATCAGGATCAGTGGGTTTCAGATCACTTTTGTGGGTCCCGGAGTGTGTTTTGTACTTTACGCGTGTTTTTCCCTGATGAGCCTTCGGAACACTATGTAGGGTGAACCGCAGCGTTCTCCAACCCGAGGACGTGACCTGCGTGTTGTGCTCTTCCCGAGGACTGCGGAGGTAATTTTTCATATTTTTTTGAATTTCTAGAATTTTTGAGTTTTTCTACATATACTAACCTCCTTTTCTCTCACTCCCCATCTCTCATTTCTCACTTCCCTCCCTCTCTATTCTCACGTTCTCTCCTCTCTCCCTCTCTTCTCCGGCGGCCGACGGAGGTGGACAAGGGCGAGGCGGAGAGGATCGTGGGGCGGCGAGGATAGAGCGGGGATCGCGATGCTGGAGGCGGTTCGTGGGATCGCGAGCCGGCAGAGCTTCAACGGCCTTTTCTTCGTGGATCGGCGTCCACGACGCGTCAAATCTTCGGTGGAGGTAGGAAGATGGATCCCCAACTCGTGTACTTCCTTTCCCACGATTTTGGTAGGCCGTGGTGAGCCAAGCGTGTTTATTCTTGCATTTTGGAAAAAATACATATTTTTGGGGAGTGAGCCAGATCTAGTGTTTTAACATCATTTTTGTAGTTTAAATGGGTCCTCTTGGTGCTAGAGAGGTTGGGGACTAGTTTCCCCTTGTTTTCCCTTCACATGGGTGTGAACGGGGCATGGAATGGAGGTTCCCGTGGTTTCCGTGCTTGGAGCGACCTAGCGGTCGTTCCAGCGACCACTAGGGTGCTAAGCGGTCATTTGGAGACCGCTAAGGCCCCCCAATGTCGGTTCGAGCCTAGCAGTCTCGCGATGGACCGCTAGGGTCTTTAACGGTCTAGGGGTAGACCGCTAGGCTCTGCTTTGCAGTCCAGGGGTGACCGTTTTTCCGTGTTTTGGGCCAATCGAGATCGGTGGGGTAGTGGTCTCGCGACTGATCGCTAGGCTACACCTAGCAGTCAGGGGGACGACCGCCACCCTTCCTGGCGGTCCTGTGGCGACCGTTTGAGGTCCGTGTTCTGGGGCTTAGCGGTCCTGGCGAGACCGCTAAGGGGTAGACCGCTAGGCTGTGCCTTGCGGTCCAGGGGTAGACCGCTAGGCACTGTGACGGTCTAGGGAGGACCGCCACTTCATTTCCGTGTTAGATGTGTTTTGTTGCGTTGTGTTGAGCCCAGTCGACCCGGTTGTGACCCAGTGGTCGACCTTCGGCCTCGTGAGTGTCCCGGACATCCCTTGGGTTCTGTGACAATGTTTCTTGGATGTCTGGAGGTTCCGTTTACCCTCGATTAGCGTACCCGTAGATTTAGAGGGTCCGAGTGACCCTGCGTGTGTTCTGAACTTTCGTGCTACGCTTGATCGAGTCACCGTGTATCGGTGTGAGTGCGGTGGGGTTCCCCCGCATGTTGTGGGTTACTCCGGAAGATGGTTTCTGAGTGGGCCAAGTGTATGGCCTTAGACTGCGAGTCCAGTCACCCAGCCTGGAGCTGGAGGTTTCTCGCTTTTCCCTGGGATGGGAAATCTGAGTGGCGACTTGTGAGCTATCTTGGGAACTGTGCTTTTGTGTTTTTCACATGGGCCGTGTGTGTGACCTGTGGACTATAAGTCCAATCACCCAGCCTGGGGCTGGAGGGTTTCTTGTCCCCTTTTTGAGGAAATAGTCTCACCAGTTGTGAACTGCCTCGTGAGACATCGTGCCGAGGTTTCTGACCCTAGGGCTAGGGCAGATTGACGGCGTGGAGCCGTTCGGTGCAACGGTCTTGACCCTGAGTCTTGTGACTCAAGGACCGTTGGATTTAGTGAGTCTAGAGGACTGTCCAGAGTCCAGTGGCTTGATGCCACTTGGTTCTTCTTGACTTTCGCACAGGGTGCGTGCGTGTTTCTCAGAGTTTCTCTTTGGAGAATGGTCACATCAGTGACTCCCCACTAGTCGTATCCTTCCGACACGCGAGTGGTCCCACCAGGGAGTGGTGGCGAGGCTACCCTAGAGAGACATTTTTTAGGCTGGTTACTATCGGGCCCCACGTCTTGCAGCCAGAGTCCGGCTGAGAGAAAAACCAGTCAGAGGGCCAGACCTGGGACACATGGTCTATGTGTGCACACGTGGTTGGGGGCAGTTGGACCCGCACTGACGAGTGCGACCCCAGCTAGTTCTTGTTCTGTGGTTACTTGTACGGTGTCTCAGTCTCCGCCAGGGGCGCTGTAGGGAGACACCTGAGGCGCGGTCTAAGACGCTAGGGGGCGCATCCGGCCTTGCTTCTAGTGGACAGGTACTCCCGTCATGTGAGGCGTGACTCTCCTATCTTTGGTTTCTTTTCCCATTTGCGAGGCGCGATTTTCCAGACCGGTCCAGTGTTTTCGGGGTAGTAGCCAGGGTGCTGGTGGCTTTACCGAGGCTTCGTTCTATTAGAGTTGTGTTCGCGACCATGCAGCCTTGACTTGACCTGGGATAGTGTGTCTAGGTTGGCCTTGTCCTGGGAGGCAGGCTTCTACGGCAGGGTTGCCGTGAGTGTTTCCTCGGTAGGCTTGGTGTTAGAGTGGTCCAGTTCCCGATGGTGAGATTGGGAGTTCCTTCTTCCCCGTTACTGGAGGAGTAGCTATGGAACCGTGGTCTTATCGGCTGTCGCGGGTTGGTGAATGGGTTCCCTTCGCCGTAGTTGTTACTGCACCGCTGTTGCTGTTACTTTGCTAGTGCTACTTTCCTTTCCGCTACCACCGTTATTTTCGGTTGGGGTTTCGCGGGACCCCTACTGAGTCTCCGTTTGGTGACTCATCCCTACTTTTCAGGTGCGACAGTTCTTCCTTGATGTTCGAGGGCATTGCGTGGAGGTCCTTAGCATCCACCTCACCGGGCCGAGTGTTCACTTGACATGTGGTACGTTTTACTGCTTTAGACTATACTTTCTGTTGGACTAGACTCTACTGTAGTTGTTTATTTATTTATGTTAATTATTTAATTATCTTACATTATTTGCTATTTCTTTGTACCTCCACACTCCTTTTAGCCCTTCCGAGCCCTCCCGACTCGTGGGCGACGGGCCAGGATTCGAATGGTATCGCGCTCTCCCCGGTATCCGGATCTTGGGTCGTTACAGATGGTATCAGAGTGGTGGTTTTGGATGTACATGCGGTCACGGTCGATCGATTGACCACAACCAGGTAGTTGACCGAGCCATTCTGGCCGATCGACCAACCCATTTAGGTCGACCCCAAGGGTTTGGTCGACCGAAATGGGGGTTTTCTGCCCATTTTTTTCCCTGGTCGACTCAGTTGATCTTCTTACCCTCCAAATTTTGTGGTCATAGGTAAAGGGAATCAAGAGATAGAAGGGCACGGAGTTGCTGGTTCAATTCAGGAAGAGCAAGAACTAGGGTTAACTTCCAGCCCTAAATTTGAAGTCTAAAATCTAGGACAGAGGTAGGTTATCTCATGAATGGCTTAAACATGACATTAGGGATAAAAACCCTCTGATTTCAGTCGATTTCATGCATTGTACACTAAGAATTTTATGTTTTCATTAGGACTATGCATCTAGTATAATATTCATGCATGAACTAGCCCTAATGGAGTAAAAAGGAAATTCTCTTGTTAGTACATAAACCCACGCATATTGGCTGACCTATCCTTGTTCTATCAGGCTATAGAGTTTATATATGTTGATTTCCATGCATGATATGCCTTAGATTAGTATGATATTATATTATTATTTGAGTTTCTGTTAACACAGGAAGAAACGGTCTTCTTGTAGACTACCAGAAGCACTAGCGGTCGTACGATAGACCGTTAGCCACAAGAGACGGTCACCCACTAGACCGTTTTCAATTTCTGAATTATGTATTTAAGTTAACCCAAAACTTAATGTAGAATGGCCCTAATTAATGTATGTTAAGCCTTGTTAGTTAGGTTTTACTTCTGTTTCAAGTGATATTTTCATATACCTAGTTATGTTAGCATAACATTCTAGTAGATTTTTTATGCACTTAGAATTATTTTTAAATTTATGTTATTTTCATGACCAAATCATATACTTTTGTAATTAACTTAAATTTTTATGATTCATGGACTAGTCATGATTTGATCGCTATTACCACTATCTCTCTCTTCTTGAGTCATTTTCTTAAATACATGGCACATATCTTGGTATGCTGTCATTAGTTACACCTTTGCACATTAAGTACATAATTTTGGACTTGATAACCTCTCCATTGGATATTTCTTCCAACGGATTAGGAAATCTTATTTCAAGGCCTCCATAAGTCTCCGCGAGCCTGGGATTCCCACTAGGATGCCGAGCTGGTTGTATCATAAAAGCCCAATTATCTAGAAAGCACTTTACCGGTGTTTTAATGAGTTCTAGACCTTAGCGGCCTAATGAATGACCGCCAGAGTCAGTTAGCGGCCTATTGATAGACCGCCAATGTCACCTTGCGGTCCTGCCCTAGACCGCATGGTTCCAGCTTCTTTTGATGTTTAACCCTTGGTTTTACCTTGGGGTTGAGTATCCTATGATCCAGATGATCCTTTGATTATCTAGAACTTATCTTTATTCAAGCCATTAAATAAATTATGAAAAATAAATAATGTACCGTTATGCTGCCGAATTTTCTCCATAGCATAACCTAGTTATTAATGTTTTTCTTGAATTCTCATGATCAATTATTGGTACGTTCTATACCTTGGTTACCTTATCTTGCTTGATCGTGGAAGTAGCTTGATTTATACTTGAAGATACTTGAAGATACAATTCGAGCAATTGATTTATGCTTGATCGTGGAAATTATTGTTAAACTCGTACATTATTGGCCACATTATGGTTATAATCGTGGAAGTAGCTTGATTTATACTTGAAGATACAGTTCGAGCACTGATTGTGTTCAAGGGCTCTATGCTAGTCCCCTCGGCTGATTGTCGGAAACATACTGTAAACGATGGGGTATGATGCTACTGACGTCGCTATTAATAAGTGAAAATCCACAGACATGAATAAAGATCCACATAAATTCATGAAGTACTTGCTATTAAGCGAAAAATACTTTCTTGCTTGTTATATGACTTTCTAGTGCATAGCCTTCATGGTTATGAAAAGTACATTCTTGTTACATTCTTGTTCATGGAAAGGCCAAAATTTACATTCTTGTCATATATACTTGATCAATCATATTCTTGTATCTCATCGTAATCATAACTTGTTACTTTGGTTTTATTCACATGCTTTGCCGCATTTGCATGATTTATCTTTTCTCTAGAGCTAAAATGCTAATCACTTAAACTTACCTTCATGTTGATACAAAGATACCTACTGGGCAAGTGTGCTCATTACCTACTTTCTCAATGTTTCAGGAGGTACAAGTGACTCGGATTCGGATTATACAAGTAGCGGGTCCGAGAGCGATTGAAGGACATATGAATGAGAGAAACCTTAATTATCAAGTGTCTAGTCGAGTCATGATGTAATCTTTATTTTATTGAGTCTAATAAAGAGAGTCAAAGATCTTATGTATTTGATGGTTATTTATATGAAATAAAGATAAGGGTTTTAGTGAATTACTTGTGCAATTACTTTGTGTAATTGTCTGACGCTCTGATTCTATTGCTTGCTCGAGACGTACTAGCCGACTGTTCACGTTCCCGATTGTTTCCGCTGCATAATCTCGGGGCATGACATGTTTAAACCGTTATATTGATCGTGTGAGATCGAGAAGTTGGAGAGAACCAATTCATATAGACTTCAAATTTCAATTCATTTTAGTTTAAATCTGATAGTTGTTTTAATTTTGCAACGTTAGGTTAAAAATTGCCTTTACGATTCGGGGACAATTCAACCCTACCTTCTTGTCAGCTCGCCAACTGGGCCAACGAGTTCTAATGGGTGTTCTCTCTTTGTGACTTTGTTTCGCAGGAAGGCAAGTATGACGTGAGGCCCTCGCTCTCTAGCCGACTGGAAGGCGAGGAGGTGCAATCCACGAAGTTTCCAGCACCCTTCACCTAGCACGATCACGTTGATGCGGTTGTTCCTCGACCACATTTTTCCCCTTTTCGAAGGTACGTAGCAGGCCTCTCTCACTTCTTATGGTCTTTTCTTGCTTTTAGCCCTTGGTGGTGATCACGATCCTTGCTTATTTCTTCGTCGCCCCTTCCTCGTTCTTATATGCTTATGCTTATTTATTGCTTATATTTGTTCGGGGACGAGATCTATTATCAACACAGACGATAGTGGCTATCGGGTCGGGACTGTAACCTGCAGTGTAATAAAGGTCACGACGTTAATTACATCCCCCCGGAGGGGAGAAAATCTTTGATTAATCTCCAAAATATGGGGCGTCATGGCCTAAGAATCAAAATTCGTGAAATAAGTGTAGGGTGTATAGAAGAGCATTAAAATCCCCCACATCGGGGTACAGAAGGGTATTCAAAATCATGTTGGTCATATATTGACCATTTCATGTTCGGACGGGCGCCCGGGCTGAAAGCACCAGAAATATGTATAAGTAACATCGGGACATATGTATGCCAAAGAACGGCAAACTTGATATTTAAATAATGACAAAGTAGGGTTAAATCCTGGTCAAAATGGGTTACATTCAGTCGGTTATTGGCCCAGGGTAAAGTTAAGCCATGGCTATGATGGGGTGGTCCTCAAGGTCCAGGCATGACTTGCAAGGGCCTTATTGACATCCCCCTCAAATAGGGTCAAAAGGGAGGAACCCGAATAGAATGCTTTGAACGTGTCACAAAGATATTTTTGAAAAAAAAATCTAAAGTGTGATGATGATATGCGGTAAATAAAAGAAAAAAGAGAGCTTGTGATGCCCTAAAGGAGGGTGATCGCCAGCGGGGTTACCTCAAAAATAAAAAGGATGATCGCATGTACCTTGTAAAGAAGCGGGTGAGATTGTGAGTTCTTTCTTCCTCCTTCTACCGGCCGGTAGATGAAGGGGGTTTTTATGTTGATTACCCTAGCAAAACAAGCAAAATTAAGCAAAAGAATATGGATTAGCCAAGTGTGTAGTATCAATACTCTAAAGAGATAAAAAAGCTATGCAACATAAGCATGAACACACCTTGTGTGTTTGTTTAAACCCCTAAGAGGAGCAAAAAAGGTGGAGATATGTATGCTATGATGCAAACAACAATAGTATGATATGCTGAGAAAGTGTGTGATCGTTCTAGCAAAGATGGCTAGAAGGAGATATATGTGTATGATGAATAACACTAAGAAAGAAAAGGGGCCTTCTGCTGTTGCTGCAACAGTAAGGGAGAGGAGATATAGCGCCTCAGCCATGATAGGAAGATGGAAGACCGCCTAGAGGAAGAAGCCCATGCCGGAGGCAGGAGTCTGCAGGAGAAAGGAGTCCCTTCCGTGAAGAAGAAAACCTACAAAAGATCTATTAACGAAACACTAAAAGGCTCTTCTCTATGGAATTTTAAATTATAGGGATCTCTTTCTCTCTCTGTATGTCTGTGTGTGTAATCTCAGTAAATACTCTCTGTATTATATGCCCTCTTATTCTCTCTTATTCAACCTCTCACGCGTGTATGAACACCATGGGATATTTATAGGGCCAAAACCCTTATTCTAATGGGATTAAAACAAGGATAGACATCATCCAGCAAGGATCTCCCTTCCCCAATCGAATAGGGTGTCAAAATGAAGAAAGATGCTTCACGGGAAGGTGGCAGACGAATAGGAGACGAAAGCTGAAATGATGACACCACGGTGGTCGCTATTTTGAAATGACGACCGTGCATGCAGTTGTTAATTCCTGGATTAATTTTAGAAATAAACAACTTTCCATATTTAACAATGGGAAATGACGCCTTCTGGAATGTCGTTAATTAATTAGCGCCTTAGCAACTGACGTCAATTCATTGAATTTTATTTTTATTGGGATTCGTAAAACCAGAAAACACCAGGAAATGATGCCTGCGCATGTAGTCACCAATTATTGAAATGACGACACCCACAGAGCCGTTAATTAAATGACGCCCTTCCTCTAGGCGCTAATTATAAATATGATAGGAAAATTTTAAATGAATTAGAAAAACTTCATATTAGGCCAATATTGAAGTCCACTTTGGGGCATCACGTGGTGACATGAGATTTACTCATCATAGCATCGATTTTGGCGTGTCTACAGTTGCTCCGCCTTGGTGTCTGCTTTGCAAGGGAGTGAGACGGAATGAGGCGAAAGTGCAACGAGCAGAATGCAGTGGGAACGGATTGAAAAGTAGATGCCAAGGTGTGATGTGACACGCCTCCGACACTAAGCATTGAAAATCTTTCCAAGATTCCGAATGAAACAACCTCGGATGATTACAAGAAAGCAATGATCGACTGGATGAAGGGACTAAGCTAACGAACGAAATGTGCACGCGGGTACGGAAGGAAAAACACCATTGGAGAGTGGTTGCCAGCCAATGTGGACGTGCTACAACCAAGGAAGATTTGTAGAAAAAGTAAAGTGAAGTGAGATAGGGATCCAGCGAACGAATGCTTTCAAGGAAACAGTCTAAGCGGCTTTAAGGAGAAGACAATACTCGATTTTGAATGGAATATCTCATGTCGACTCGAATTAAGAGCAAGCGACTCTCATTACTGGCTTAATATGATGATTTTCATCTTTAAAGTTCAAAGTCCTACATGATGCATGCTGGGCTAAAGAGAAAATTAAAAATAAACTAAAAAGTAGAAAATAATCAAGGATAATATTGTTAAACCATCCAAACTTGGTCAGGAATCCAGATCTCTGAGCTGATACTAAGCCGAAGCCCGTTTGTCCACGCATAAACTCAGAAAGTGGAACCGTCGTCCCAAACCTTAGATGACCCAACGGCCTATCCGTGTGATCAAAACTCCCCTGGAATTATCACTATTTTTTTTATGAAGGGGAACTCAAATTCCAGGTTCATCAGAACCACAAGGTCCTTGATGTGCTATATAAAGTATGTACCATATAGTAGAAATGCATACAGGAGGAGATGATACAAAGGAGGAATGATGTTACCAGACCCGAGCACCTTGAGACCTGCATAACATGTTCTTTTCTGCGCTCAAAGACCAGTAGCTTAATATGATCATTGATCACGCGAAAGTTTATCGTTTAAAACACGTGTATCAATCTTAAAAATTCCAACTCGCACTAGATGAAAGAGAGACGTAATATGGTGCCGAGAAGGGTCGAATCCACAGGGAAGAAGAGATTTTTAAAGTTAAAAACTTTGTAACCTTTTATAAAAAACACTTGTGATTTTGGTTTGCTTAAAGAAAATAGTGAAATGAAGAATAAAGCAAACACTTAATTAAAAACACCTATGATTATGCGCCTATGCTATAGAAATTAATTGCATGAAGTGAAAAGAAGATATAGAAGAAGGGGGTAGAGATGGAAGAATATCAAGAACTAGATCAAAAGAACAACTCTCTTCATTAACTCAAAAGAAAGAGTACATGAAGTGCAAGACAAGCTTACAACAAAGAGGTGACAAGATTACAATGAAGTAACATAACATAAAAGTAATAACAAAAAGAGGGGCATGAGATGTGAAGATAGTAGTAGCAATGGTGATGACGCCGTCGTCTCCTTGCCGAGTCTTGGAGAGGATCGCTCTGCCTTGAAAGAGATCACCGTGGAAAGAGATGGATGAAGAAGCCGTCGTCGTCCACGTCACTAACCTTGGAACGTCGCCCATCTTGATGTACACACCGCCATGAAAGGAGAGTTGTGGAGGATAAATTTTGGAGAGAAATATAGAGAGGAATGTGGAAGGGTTTGTGTGGAGATGAAAAAGGAAGATGATGAGAGAGTGAAACAATGGAAAAATAAATATAACTCCTAAACTAAGAAGAATTGGAGGAAGTAATAGAAGAAGAAAATCTAGATCTATAAGAGAGGAAAAATGTTAATGAAGAACTCAGAGAGAAGTAAAGAGGGTAAGGGTTTCAAAATTGAGAAATAACAGAAGTCAGAACCTTAGATGAACAGTGAAATCATAGGACATCAAGTTGAAACATGAAAAATAACATTCAAACCAGAAAGAATTTGAAGATGAGGTAGAAGAAGAAGTTGTAGACAACTTAAAACTATAGAACTTTCATGAAGATAGTAAGAGACGAAAATGACTAGAAGGGGGAGAAATAAAGGGATAAACAGAGAGAAACACTAGTTCACAGATGAATAGGATAGCACAGTGAAAAATATAAAATACCTTGAAAACCAGAAGGAATTAGAAGATGATGCAGAAGAAGAAGTTGTAGAAAACGTAAACAAAAAGAACTTTCATGAAGATAGCAAGAGGAGAAGAGGGACGGAAGAGGGTGAACTCGGCTAACTAAAAGATGTAAGAGGGAGAGAAAAATGCCAAAAGAAGGACTCCCTTTCTCCTCCTTGTCATGGGCTATTTATAGGGAAAGTTGGGTAGATGAAGGGTGGAGATTGCATCAAAAGGAGATGGATGGCTGAAATTTAAGTGGAATATGATGCATGGGGAAGAGAAAAAGTAGGTGGACACCCACTTTCTTAGACTTTGGGCACCCCCTTTCCCAAGGCTCATCATGTCTCACCTTTATTTCAAACTTTGAATTTAATTTTCCCTCCAACCGAAATATGTGTTTCTTTTCCTCAATTTCAAACTTTTAAAATTTCTTTTCCCTCTAATCAAAATATGTGCTTTTGACTTGGTCAAAGTAGTGGTGACAGTTTTACCCCCAGCTTCTTTTGTAATTATCTTCGGTGTCCTACACATACATAATTGCACTTTAGTCTATAAAAATTATCACAATGTGCACATAAATCTCAAATGCTCATGATTAGGTAATGGAGAATTAATACTCATGACCATCAACTTTAATTTATTATTAAATAAGATAATCAAATTAATCAATTTACGTGAAAGCTCTAATTTAAATGCGAAGTTGAGGTTAATTATGAAATATATATAATTACCTAATTATATGCACATAAAATAGTGTACATGTAATGAATTGTCATAAGAAATGGACACTTATCACACCCCCCAACTTACTTATTGCTAGTCCCTTAGCAATGTCAATAAATTGAATTTTAAGACTAACAAGAGTTTACAAAATTCATGCTCTCATATCCAGTTATCCCTTCATAGAATCAACTAAAGATTAGGAATCTGGAATCATTAATACACACTAGCCTTATGTAGGAACTGAATAGTACATGATTAAGAATTCAAATTAAAGCTCAATAGCACTTGTGCATGTGTAACTACCAAATCCACAGCTTGGACGATTGCATCCCCCATTCGCTATTCCAAGCAAATACCTTTCAACCCTGAACCTCTTAGATCAGAGCATTAAGTATATTAGCTTTTTGTCTGCCTTATTATTTTGTCCCTTTGGGATCTTTTATACCACACATGATGCCGCACTACCCTTCACTGCTCAACGTGAACCTCGACTCTTACTTTAGGAGAAGCAGGTCCCGTTTTACAGATCCAGGTTCCCTTTTCCGTTTTACGCGAACCTCAACATGTCTTAGGTGAAGTAGGCCCGGTTACTAAGATTATGTACATTTTTCATGGTGTTTTTTTTCTTTTTTCTATCTTTTTTTTCATAATGCCATTGCACTTATTTGATGGATAATTTGGTAGAAAGCTTTGTAAAAAGATCTCATTTCTTAAGAAGTACAGAATATCAGACATCATACCTAAAATGGCAGGGGGCTTATCTTGCTTGTTCCATTAGTGTACAATGTGAATTTTTTTTTCTAAAGTACAAATGAACTTTAAAGGGATTCTTATATCAATTTTTCATTGCTAGATTGACTAAATTTTCCATCATCCTTTTCCCTATTCTTTTCTATTTCAAAATTACTTTTAATTTAAGCATGAATCATGAAACTCAAAATGGGGCTTACATCTTTCTTCTTTCATGCAACGATGACATGCAAGACGGAACTCCTATCAGGTTGTATTATATGCATCATGAAAATTTTTCTCTCCCCCCCAACTTGAATGACATTATCCTCAATGACATGTAGAATATATGAACATGACAATACATACATGGATGTGTGGGAAGGAAAGGTACAACCTGGGGTGCGGAGACGTGGCTATTTTGGCAGGCAATTTTTCGAACGACTTCTTCCATCTCCTACAAACACAAATGAAAATGACTCACTAGATTTTTGAAAAGAAATGGTTGGGTTGCCTCCCAACAAGCATTAAGTTTAACGTCTTTAGCCAGACGACATTCTTGTATTTATCATGGGTCACTCAGTGGGATTGATTCCTTTGATGAAAGTTGTGTGTTTTCCAAGTAGAGTTTGAGACGCTGACCATTGATAGTGAAAATTTGACCATTGTTAGGATCTAGAATTTTAACAGCACCATGATCAAACGCTTTGAGCACAACAAATGGTCCATCCCATCTAGACTTTAATTTTCCGGGGAATAAGCGCAACCTTGAATTAAAGAGCCAAACTTTTTGATCATGTTGAAATGATTTTCTCACAATGTGTTTATCATGGAAAGCTTTGATCTTGGCTTTGTAAATCTTGGCATTTCATAGGCTTCATTCCTCAACTCCTCCAACTCATTTAGTTGTAGGGCCCTATGAGATCCGACTTGGGTCAAGTCAAAATTGAACTATTTAATAGCCCAATAGGCCCTATGCTCAAGTTCAACGGGTAAGTGAAGGGCTTTTCCAAAGATTAACCTATATGGAGACATTCCAATGGGGGTTTTGTATGCTGTCCGATAGGCCCAAAGAGCGTCATCCAATCTTTCAGACCAATCCTTCCTATCGGGCCTAATAGATTTCTGCAGAATATTTTTGATCTCCCTATTGGATGTCTCCACTTCGTCACTTATCTGGGGGTGATAGGGGGTGGCAATCTTATGTGTTATCCTATATTTTCTGAGAAGAGCTCGGAATTGGGCATGAGTGAAATGAGAACCTCCATCACTAATGATCGCCCTCGGACACCCGAACCTTGAAAATATATTCTTTCGGACAAACTTCATGATAACTTTGTGATCATTAGTCCGGGTGGCAATGGCTTCAATCTATTTAGACACATAGTCGACTACCACAAGAATGTACTCATGTTCGAATGATGACGGAAAGGGCCCCATAAAATCAATTCCCCAAACATCAAAGATTTCAACCACTAGAATGGGGTTGAGTGGCATCATATCGCGTTTGCTCATGTTTCCAATGGATTGACACCTAAGACAAGTCTTGCTAAATTCATAGGCGTCTTTGAAGAGAGTGGGCCAGAAGAATACACTTTGCAACACTTTGGCAGCTGTTTTCTTTTCCGCGAAGTGTCCCCCACAAGCTAGAGTGTGACAAAAATTCAGGACGCTTTGTTGTTCTTCCTCGGAGACACATCTCCTAATTATTTGATCTGGACCTACGTGGAACAATTCAGGATCTTCCCAAAAATAGTGTTTGATTTTGACAAAGAAATGTTCTTTTTCATGTTTAGACCACCCATTAGGAATTTATCCCACAACTAAGTAGTTGACAATGTCTGCGAACCATGGGAGTTGACTATGGATGATGGACAAGAGATGTTCATCTGGAAATGAATCTTACAAAGGAGCATTATCAGTTGTGAGAATCCGAGAAAGATGATCGGCAACTTTATTCTCAGAATCTTTTTTATCTCGAATCTCAAGATCAAATTCTTGAAGTAGGAGGATCCACCTAATGAGTAGAGGTTTGGCATCCTTCTTAGAGAACAAATATTTGAGAGCTGAGTGATTAGAGTACACAATGACTTTTGCCCCTAAGAGATATGATCGAAACTTTTCAAGGGCAAAGACAACATCTAACAGCTCCTTTTCCGTGGTGGTGTAGTTAAGCTGAGCATCGGCGAGGGTGCGACTCGCATAATATATCACCACCGGATACTTGTCAATTCTTTGTACTAGAACTATCCCGATAGCATAGTCGGAGACATCACACATGATTTCAAAAGGCAAAGACTAATTAGGAGATTGGAGAATGGGTGCCTTGGTCAAAACCTCTTTAAGGGTATTGAAAGCCTCAAGACAGGCAGCATCTAAATGGAATGGAGTGTCTTTGGCCAAGAGAAGAGTTAACGGGCGGACAATCTTAGAAAAGTTACTTATGAACCGGTGGTAAAAACCGGCATGACCGAGGAATGAACAAATTTACCTCACAGAGGTCGGAGGAGGGAGATTTGAAATAAGGTCGATCTTGGCTTTATCCACCTTTATACCCTGTTCGGACATAATATGACCTAAAACTATGCCCTCTTGAACCATGAAGTGACTCTTTTCCCAACTAAGAATAATGTTGGTTTCAATACATCTTGCAAGCACTTTCTTCAAATTTTCTAAGCAGTTTTTAAATGACTCCCCAAACACAGAAAAATCATCCATAAAGATCTCCAAGAATTCTCCTACCATATCAGAGAAAATGGCCATCATGCACCTTTGAAAAGTGGTCGGTGCGTTGCAAAGATCGAATGGCATTCTCCGAAAGGCAAATGTTCCATATAGACAAGTGATTGTGGTCTTCTCTTGGTCTTCCGGATAAATGGCCACTTGATTGTACCCAGAATATCCATCTAGGAAACAAAAATATCTTAGGCCCGCCAATTTCTCTAGAATTTTGTCAATAAAGGGGAGTGGAAAATGGTCTTTTTTGGTCATGGCATTGAGTTTCCTATAATCGATGCACACTCTCCATCCCGTGGTGGTCCTAGTGGGCACATCTTCTCCTTGTTCATTTTGGATCACATTGAGTCCCGATTTCTTAGGAACCACTTGAGTGGGACTCACCCATTGACTATCCGATCTGGGATAAATAATTCCCACATCGAGCCATTTGACAACCTCCTTCTTCACCACCTCCTTCATGTTTGGGTTCAACCTCCTTTGCATTTTTCGACTAGGTTTGGCGTTGTCCTCTATGTAAATGTGATGCATGCAAATAGACGGACTTATCCCCTTAAGATCGACAACTGTCCAACCTATGACACCCTTGTGAGTCCTAAGGACTTTTAGGAGAAGTGTTTCTTGGGTAGGGGTAAGATTGGAAGTTAAGATAACAGGAATTGTTTGATCGGGGCCTAGGAATGCATATTTGAGGGAGTCCGGAAGGGGCTTAAGCTCAAGTTTAGGAGGACTTTCAAGTGATAGAAGGGCTGGTTCATCTTGCAAAGCTGGAAGTTGTTCAACCTTATGCCCAATGCTACTATGATGAGGGGAATCTTGAAGAGCATTGGCCTCCCTTATTTGACCCATGCCCAGATCAGTCTCAATAAGTTCATCGTAGATGTCTATGAAGTGACATTCTTCATCTAGGTCTAAATATTGGGAGGCTTTGAACACATTGAGTGAAACTTTTTGTTATCCGAATGAGATGTCCATCGTCCCCATAGCACAATTGATGTTAACTTTCGCAGTAGCAAGGAATGGGCGGCCTAGGATGATTGGGGTGTGACTTAGCTCCGAGGAGGAGGCCATGTCAAGAATGAGGAAATCAACGGGGAAGTAGCAATCATGGACTTTCATAATCACATCCTCTATCAAACCTCGAGGGGTCTTGACTGATCGATCGGCCAGTTGGAGAATGACGGGGGTTGGCTTGAGTTCCCCTATATCAAATTACTCATAAACAGAGGTGGGTAAAAGGTTGACACTAGCTCCTAAGTCGAGGAGGGCACGGTCAAAGGTTACACCACCTATATTACATGAGATGAGGGGAGCACCGGGATCCTTCAACTTTCTAGGGAGATTGTTCATCAAGACCACACTAACATCCTCGGAGAGCCAAATTTTCTTAGGAGTCAACTTGGGCCCTCTTCTTGGAGTGCAAAGCTCTTTGAGAAATTTGACATAGGCCGGAACATATTTTATGACATCTAGGAGTGGAATATTGATGTGAACTTGTGAAAAGAGCACCATGAATTCCTCATTTTGGGCCGGCCTAATCTTAGTGGGCTTGGGTTCTAGGGCATTAGGAAAGGGGACCTTGGGTTGATAGAAATTTGGATCTTCATGCGCCTTTCCTTTCTCTTTAGAATCTCCCCCCAACTTATCTTGAGTGTAATCCTCCTTGCTTGCATCCTCATTACCTTGATTCTTTTCTATGAAATCTTGCAACTCCTTTCCATCCTTATATGGGTCATCTAACACCTTCCCACTCTTCAAAGTTGAAATAGCCTTGACATTTTTAAATTGTGGGCCTTTAGATTGGGCTTGTGGGATGGGTTGAGGTAGGAGGCCCGGTTGTAGAGGAAAACCCGGAGGTTGGTTTCTTGGGTTGACCACGGGTTGACTTGGAAGTTGACCCACTTCTCTTTTCATTGTAGCTTCCGCCAATTATCCTATTTGAATTTCCAACTTGGAAATGGATTGTTGTTGATTCAAGATGATTTGTTGGAGTTAATTGAATTTATCTTCAAAGTTGGATTGAGACGGATGTTGGTAAGTGGGCTGGCCTTGATTAGATTGAAAATGTGAATAGTCCATAGGAAGGAATTGAGCTTGTGGACCTCTACCAAATGGATTGAAGGTGTTGGGTTAGGTTTAAAATTGACTTTGCATGGGTTACTTTTAGGCTTGATGAATAGAGGGGTTGGTTGCTTGAGGTAGAGCATGTTGGGATTTTCAAGAAAAGTTCGGGTGATTCCTCTAGCCCGGATTGTATGTGTTTGAAAATGGGTCATTATTGGACTTAGAGAATCCTTGAGCTACAAAGACTTACTCTTGGATGGCAGGGGGTAATTGAGCCGCAGTTGGACACTTCGTGATGTGATGGGATGAGATTGCACATAGATTGCATGCCTCATGTGGAGTGACAGATTGACCCGAGTAGGAATGAGATGATGGTTGGCAAGAAGGGGCTTTCAAAGTCAAGAGTTGGTCTAAATTTTGAGTCAGACTCTCTACTTTATCTAACTTTTGAGTGATGAGACTTATGTCCAATCTGGGTTCAAAATCACCCCCGGCCTTGACCTCATATAATCCGGCCCGCTTGGAGGGTCCAATGGATCTCTCATAGGATGATAAAGAAGCATGATTGATAGAATTCTCACAAAACATTTTGAACAAATCATACGTCTCATCCTCACTTTTGCTCATGAATGCCCCTCCACATGATGCATCTACCATTTTGTCTAAATTGATCGGATAGACCCTGAAGAGGCGTGATCTTGCGCTGGTCCTGAGCGGGCTGAGGATCACCAGATGGTGAACTGCAAGACAGGGAAACAGATCAGAGGGCCCAGGGGGAATCCCTGGGGCAAACCCTCCAATGCTTAAGTCAGTGGAGCTATGGTAGGAGCAATAGTAGGGAGGAGAGAGCTTGTGCGTGAGATCCCTCTCCACCAGAAGGGTGAAGCGGGTCTTGCTCCGGAGTTTTGGGCGTATGATTACCTTTCTTGGCTTACCTTTAGCCGGAGGGTATCCCTGGTTTAAATAGTACGCCGTCTCTTGGAGTCCTGCCAGTCGAGGGATTTCAGGTGGGGGTTACGTCCTCATTGTGGACTTTTATGGCCTTATCGTGGGGGCGTTATCATCGTGGGGAAGAAGAAGTCCCTTGCCTTCCTGAATTTCTGCCTGCTGTGGACTCTTAACGGCTGCAAAGATAAGCATTCGTCGGTCGTTCCGAGCTCAGAGGGGCCAGCCCTATCCGGGCGGTAGGCTTAGCTCGGTAAAAGATGGGTCGGATAGGCTGGACTACGCCTCCCTCTCCCGGGCGGAGAGATGGCTCGGGCGCGGGCCTTTCTCATGACCTGACCGATGCTCGGGCCCTCCGAGTCTTGAGGCTGCCTAGGAGGGTTGTTTCCTCGAGCGATGTTTATTGGGCTTTCTTCCCTAAGTGGGCCCTGTGGACTGTCACTTGGGTGAGCTTGGCCTCATTGGGCCCTACCAGGCCTAGTTGGGCTGCTCTTTGAATGGGATGCAGAAATCCCCCTCTCCACTTGTCCCCCTCCTACTCCTGAGCCAAAGGAGGCTCGGTTGAGTAGTTTATGAGGGCGTCGGACCGGCGTGGCTCAGGTGGGTGGAGATCTGATGGTGTTAAGTAGCCACGTGCCGTGGTCACCTGGGCCCGTAATTATAGTGATCCTGACGGATTTGAAATGAAGGGGCCCCCTTTTTCTCGGAGGTCGGAATGACGCGCCGCCTCCCGTGAGGGTTTATAGGCGTTGGGCACTGTTTGTCACCCCAGACTCTCTAGGGTTTTTGGCTTTTCTTCATTCCTCTACTTTTGAGGCTCCTTGATGCGTCGTGAAGTCACGACGGAGGAGCATAACCTCGCGGCGGCATTTGAGGAGTTGGCGCGCATAACCGCGGAGGCGGTCCTGTAGCTTCCTTCTCCCCCGGAGTCTTCGGGTTCTCTCGAGAGCTCTGCTTTCAGTTCCTCCTTGAGTTCCATGGCGGGCCAGCGTTCGGGCGAGGAGTTGGAGGTAAGGGTGCCGGTCCAGAATCGCAGCGAGCTAGGGGAAGCCTAGGTGAAGAAGCTGGAGCACCAGTTTTGCTTGCCTCTCAGATACAGCTTTGCCGCCGCTGCCCCGTACGAGACGAGTCTGAACGATCGCACGGGTCATATCTGCACTTTTCTTCTGGCTTAGAAGAGCACATTTCACCTCCCCTTCGAGCCTTTCGTCCTTCAGATCCTTAATTTTTTCCAGTTGGCGCCTATTCAGTTGGTCGCCAACTCATACCTTCTTCTTTCTGCTTTTCGAATCCTCTGCCGCCAGCATGAGATTTTTCCTTCCTTGGACCTCTTTCATTATTTCTTTGAGTTGAAAGCGCATCCGTTGGCGGGGAAGGGCTTTTACTTAATTCAGGCACGGAGGAACATGAGTTGTATTCCGTTGGTGGCGAAGGATTCCTCACACAAAGGGTGGAAGACCCAATTCTTATGGGTGAAGGTGGAGGCGGTGGATGAAACCTGGAGGTGCCAGGTGATGCCCAACTTTCATCCGAACATTCCTCCCCGGCAGGAGGAGTTCCCCCCTCAAGTGGAGAAAAATGCCGCTCGTCTGTTGAAGAATCGCCAGTCGACCGAGGAATTGGTGACGCCGGAGAATATCGAACGGTGCCTCCTTACGCGGCCGAAACTGTCAGGTACCCCCTCTCGGATTTTTCTTCAGGGGTGGGAATCATCTCTCTTTTCCTGACCATGCCTTCTTCTCTATTGTAGACATCAGGCGGGAGCCTCTGGAGGAGGCTGCTGAGGTCGTCGATCTTGGAGATGACTTGGCGGCCGATGAGCCTGACGCTCTTGTGGGTCGCTCCCAAGCCCGGGATAAGGGCAAGGGGGCGACATCTGAGGGAACTTCACGACCGGGCGGTGCAAAGTGCAAGGATCCCATGGAGGGAAGGTTGCAGGAAGCCGCGAAGGCTAAGAAGCGGGTCAAGAAGGTCGGTCTTCACCCCACTGCCGGGGATGACTCTAGCTCGGTGGCGCTCCCCTCTCAAGGGCAAGATGGGGCCGATCCTACCGGGCCGACTCCCCCATCCACCGGGCGAGAGGGGGCCGAGGAGACCAGGGGCTCCTCAGAGGGTGCTGACGGTGGGTCGGCTCTCCCCTCGGTGGGAACAGAGGGGGCCGGAGTTGGAGTAGACGAGGTCGAGACTGGGGGGGCAGTCGAGGTTGGCGATGTCTCGGGCAGTGAAACGCGGGCCGAGACAGTTGAGGTCGGGGGTTCACCTACGAGGGCGTCGCAACCCCAAACATCGGTGGCGCCCGGAGTGACCGGGCTTGCTGCGTCGGTCGAGGTTGGGGGTTCGCCTACGGAGGCGTCGCAACCCCAAACATCGGTGGCGCCCGGGGCGATCGGGCTTGCTGCGTCAGTCGAGGTTGGGGGTTCGCCTATGGAGGCGTCGCAACCCCAACCGACCGTAGTGCGCGGGGAGGCCGTTTCAGCAGCTCGGTCCGGGCGTTTCGGCGCGGGGCCAGGGGCGGATCGGGTGTCCATACCAGAGGCCTTGGAGAGGCTCGGCATCTCGAGCAATCTGTACAAGCTCTGCCGCGAGGTGTCCGCTAGGATGAGAGGAGGAGATAGGCACCATTCTCCTTCCGGGGTCCTCGACATCATCATGGAGGGTGATTTGATCATGGCCCAGATGGGGGCCACCATGGCGGAGACCTACGCCCGGACGGAGTCAGAGCGGTCGAATCTCGCCTGGACTCTCGGAGGGTGCGAGAGAAAGCTAGCCCGACTCAATGAGGCGCACGAGGGGCTTCAACGGGAGTTCTCCGCCATCAGGGATTTGGCGTGGTCGAGTCGGCTGGAAGCCAGAGCGCTGATCGAGCAGCTGGCCAAGGCTCGGGAGTCGCTCGAGAGGAAAAACAAACTCCTTGAGGAGGAGCGCCTTCACCATCTTGAGCTAGACGGCCATTGGGAGGCTGAGCATGCTGAGTTGCTGGACCGGGCAGAGGCAGCGGAGCGCCGTCATTCGGAGGCCGAGGAGGACCGAGTTGAGGCGGAGAAACGATCGGTCCAGGCCAAATAGAAGTCTATCGAGCTCGAGGAGAGGGCGGCCGAGGCCGAGCGGAAGTCGATCGAGCTCGAGGAGCGGGCGACCGGGGCCGAGCGGAAGTCGATCGAGCTCGAGGAGCGGGCGGCCGGGGCCGAGAGGAAGTCGATCGAGGCAGAGAGACGGATGGCGGAGGTAGAGGAGCGAGCGTCCGAGGCGGAGCAGAAGTCGGCCGAACTTGCTGAAAGGATGGGGCAGGTCGGGGCGGAGGCGATCGAGCAGTACAGGGGCTCAAAGGCCTACCGAGCCGACCTTCAGGAAGCTGCCCTTCCGTACTACGAGATAGCACTTCACCGAGGCACCCGAAAGGGGTTCAAGCAGGGTTATCACCGGGCAGTGGATTACGCCGACGAGCGAGACTCTGGGATTGATTTCCCCTCGGGCCAGTGCTATGACTCAGAGGAGTCGGCTTCTAGCTATTCTACGTCGGGCGGGGAAGATCCAGAGGGCTCTCCTCCGGCTGGGTCACCAACTTCGACTGCCTAGGGAGGGCTCGCGACCGAGGCAGTTCTCGTACAGGCGAGGTCAGTGCCTGGGTCGGCCGTCACCGAGGGTGCCGGGGGTGAAATACCCACACCTGCCGTTCCCGAGCTTCAAAGTGGGCCTGAGGCCTGATGTATTTTACTTTGTTTTGCCTCTTTCTCCGTTTGTCTCTTTTCCTTTTCTGAAAAAAAGAAAGAGTTTCTTTTTGTGAGGCAATAAATGACTTACTTGCTTCTTGCGTTCCTTGCCGTAATTTGGTTAGCGTATCGGTAGTAGTTGGAAAGTGCCGATACGTCCTGCGTGGTTTTCGCATGCTGGTTGGGTGGATTCCTGACAGGGTGTCCTTCCATTTTCTCACGCTTTGAATGCCAGGCTGCTTCGTGTATCCCGCAGAGGCGAAAAATGAGGGATTTGAGATGACCGTTCAGAGGGAAAAAATCCTTTGGCGTATCTTCGAGGGGGGAGTCATTTAAGGCAAGTAGCCTCCCTTAGCCTTATAAAAAGATCGATGGTCACCCCTTCCTCTCCACCGCTTAGGATTTTCACTAATAGTCTTTCCTCGCCCCTTCTCCACGTTGCGCTGTGCCATTGCATTCGGAGCATGGAGGATCCTTCGGAAGATGACGCTGCCGGTGATGGAGGAGTAGAGAGTTCTTGCTACCTTGGGCTGTTGAGTAGGTCCGATGGTCGTCGCGCGGGGTTGAAACGGGTACGATGGTCGTCGTGCGGATCTGGAGAGGGTTCGACGTGCGGAGGCACGCCGTTCACCCTCTATCAGTTGCGGCGACGCTTCCAGGGGGCGAGATGGAGGATGGATGGGGGCATCCGTGATGCCCATCCCCTCCGGCCTTCCCCTGTCTCCTCATCCAGCTCTGCTGGTTTCTTTTTCTTTATAGCAGCGTCTTTTTCCCTCTTCTGCTCTTCCTTTCTTTTACTCTTCGGAGGGTGCCTGCACTCTCCGTGCGCTCCAAAGAGTTGGCAGTTTGGAAAGGAGGAGGCCTTCATAGGCGTTCCTTCCATCTTCCTCTTCCAAGTTCAACTTGGAAGGTAGTCTTCCTTCTTTTTAATCCCTCTGTCACCTTTGTCACGGGCATCCCGAGCCAACTGGGTCGACCGCCCTTTGACCGAGCCAGTTTCTGCGCGAGGCAGAGTCAGTGGCTGGACGCAAGGAGATCAAGACCGAGTGGGCCGAGCGATGGCCACTTGCAGTGGTGGTAGATGAATTTTTTACTTTTTGCTATGCAATGTACTGACTTTTGCCTTTCTGATGTACCAACAATTGAATGAAAAGAAAAGAGTTTTATTTCCTTCAAATTGTTTGCACAACTTTAAAAGTAGAATTTGCGTAGTGCGGCTGCGTTCCACGTCCAAGGGATGGGTTCCCCTTCCGCTGTAGCCAGCCTGTACGCACCTTTCCCGAGCATCTCGACCACTCGGTAGCGGCCTTCCCAGTTAGGGGATAGCTTGCCCGCCGCCTCTGTTGGGTCTTACGAGGTGCAAACGGATCTAGAAGGGGGGGTTGAATAGATCCTTTCACAAGCTTTGGCCTATTTAAAACTCTTAGTTAGCGGAAGCTTAAACCACTCTTATAAAGTGAATGAATCACTTAGGCACAATGCACAGCGGAATTAAGTAGAGTGGCTCAAATGAAAAGACTTGGATTACACGCTATGAAACGTCCACACTTCTTTAAGCACATTTGTGAACTTGAAAGAAATAAGCCTTATAGTGCAGGGATCATAAAGCGTAACACTAGAGCATACAATAGCTTGCAACAACCGTGCGTGTGTGTATGTGCTATGTTGATCACTCAAAGTGCATATGTGTATGAACAATCTAACCAAGTATGGAAGCACACGAACCTGCGAATGGGGTTAGAAGATATAGATCAATCACACACGATAAACAACCCACAACACAGGGATTTTTAAGGTGGTTCGGTTACAACCCCGCAACCTACGTCCACCCCTCACCAAAACCCGGTGAGGCTTCCTTGCTGACTCACAGCTTGACCGGGGAAATGCCCCAACCACAGAACAGAGAAAGCCCTCTTTCTGTCTTCCTACACACAAAGCCGGCAGGGACGGTTATACCGTAAATCGGAGAACTCCCGATTGCCTTCCTACTAACCACCGGTAGGGACGTCAACACCGAAAATCGGACAGCCTCCGATTGCCTTCCTACTAACCACCGGTAGGGATGATTCTCAAGTTCAAGTGTTTGAAAGAAATGGAATAAAAATAACTTATGAAAAACACTCAACAAGATATAGAATATGCTTAAGAGAAAAGATCTTGTCTGAGGTTTGCTGGAGCTTGAATCTCTTGAGGATTTGATGAAGAACTTCTTCCCGGAGTACTGTTCACAGCTACAGTACTCGAACTCCTCTCCCTTGAACACACCCTTGCAGCCTCCTTTGATCTCCCTTATTAGCCTTGCTTGCTTCTACTCTTCCTTGGAGGTTGATGGATTGAGATATGAGCTTGAATCACCTTGAGTTGATGGAGAGATTGTATGGATGTAGCTTTGATGACCTTTGATCCTCTTGAGTTGATGAAGAGGTTTATGGATGCAGCTTTGATCACCTTTGAGAGCCTTGAATGCTTCTTGCTTGCTTGGAGGTTGCTTGGCTTCAGATCTCACCTTGAAACACCTTGGAAGGATGAAGAACTCCTGCCCGAAACACTGTTCACGGAGGTGCTACAGTGCCCACGAAATGGCCTCCCTTGAGCTCTCTTTGATTCACTTCATCAACTCCATCAACTAGGGTTTCTAACCCTCTTGTATTAGTTTTATAGACTTTGAATGGTCTATAGACAAGCCTCATACCAGATCCACAAATCATGGGTGTTTAGGTGACTTTTGGATTAAACAAATCCATGTTGAATGGCCCTTTTCGAAGTTGGAAACAAAGTCAACATTGAAGGCTCGGGGCTGGCGGTCGACTTGCAGCTCCTGGCGGTCGACCGCTACTGTGAAATGCTGTAGACGAATGGCCCTTGGGATTTTCGATCGACCGCCACTGGCTGGCAGTCGACCACCACTGAAAGACTTTCAACCTGGCCTTCCTTGGCTGGGGCGGTCGACCGCCCCTGTGCTGGCGGTCGACCGCCAATTGGGCAGACCCCGGTCCAGCCCGGGTCGGTCCGTTAGCCACTTCAGCTCCGTCGTTCAACTCCATTAGTAGTCTGTGCATGTCTGTGGCATCAACATTTACTGTCTTGAGGTTTTCTATTTGATTATATTGCTCCTATAATCAAAATTTTGTTCCGGGGGCTCCGCCCCCGAAAACCCTGGCAAGGGGCGCTGCCTCCTTGACCCCCGCGACCTGACCCCGCAGGTCGATCCCCGTGACCTGACCGCGCAGGTCGATCCGCGTGCGAGGGCGCAACCATTGAGCGTTCACCTTTGCCATTTCCACTGAATTCCTTGGATTATCTTGTAGCATACTATCAAGAAGTTACACCGACCTTGAACCATCCATAAGGCAAGACATGCACTGACCATATGAGGAGTGTGCAATGACCTTATGTGTGATGCTTTTTAGCTTGATTCCTGTGCTTGAAACATGCTAGATTTTCGTGCATTCATCATTATCATATGCCTTGATATCTGTGTATCTGGTTGCCTAGATTTGTGTGCCCTTCTTGATTATTTTCACTGGAAGTATAATGACCACCAATATTGTCCTATCATATGCCTTGATATCTGTTTATCCAGTTGCCTAGATTTATGTGTCATCCTTGATCTTTTACGCTGGAAGTATAATGACCTGAAATGAATGAATATTAACCCTATCAATTGCAGGTATAGTTCATTAATGATTACAGAGGCAGACATCATCAAAACCATAAAATTAATCATGTTGCACACATGTTCAACAACCTCTAGTGGTCGAGAGGCTTCGGCTTTCCTGAGGACGAAGTCTCCCGGTTGAAAGTGTATGTTTCGGACTTTGGCGTTGTAGTATCGCGTGAGGCGGTGCTGGTACTCCGTAGCTCGGATATTGGCGATCTCTCGGAGTTCATCAGCCAGGTCGAGGTTCTCGAGTAATTTTTGGTCGTTTGCCTTGGGCGAGTAGCGGATGACTCGGAGAGACGGGCTGGCAACCTCTAACGGAATGACGGCCTCAGTGCCATACACCAGCTGGAAAGGACTTTCACCGGTTGCCGTTCTGGGAGTCGTTCGGTGTGACCAAAGTACGCTGGGCAGTTCCTCGAGCCAGCTACCCTTGGCCTTGTCGAGTCTGGTCTTTATGCCTTTTAAGATAGTCTTATTGGCATTTTCGACCAGCCCATTGGCCTGAGGGTGGACGACCGAAGTGAAGTGGTTGCGAATGTTTAGGTCGGCGCATCTGTCTCGGAAATAACGAGAATCGAATTGCCGACCATTGTCGCTCACTATCACCCGGGGGATGCCGAAGCGACAAATGATCGACTTCCATACGAAACTCCAGACGACAGTCTCGGTGATCCTCGCCGTGGCTTCGGCCTCGATCCATTTGGTGAAGTAGTCGATGGCGACGATGATGAACTTCTTCTGGGACTGAGCCGCAGGGAACGGCCAGAGAATGTCGATCCCCCACCGAGCGAAGGGTAGGGCTCGGTAAGGGTGATGAGCTCCGTAGCCGGCTGATGGACCAAGTGGTCGAATCACCGGCATCTGTCGCACTACTGTACGTGAGCCGTACAGTCGCGCTGCAAGGTTGGCCACCAGTACCCCTGCCGTAGTAGGATCCTGGCTAGAGACCTTCCTCTTGAATGTGCTCCGCACAGGCCTTCATGAGTCGCTCGGATGGCTCGGTTGGCCTCGTCGGGGCCGAGATACTTCAAGAGGGGACCAGAGAAGGACCTCCGGTAATGAGTGTCGTCGAGGATGACGAAGCGTCGGGCTTGATACTTCATTCGGCGTGCCTCCCGAGGGCCGGAGAGCTCTCGAGAGTCCTGGAGCCAAGACAAGTAGGGGGAGCGCCAGTCGCTTGGAAGGGCCGAGTCAACGGCCAGGAGCTCCGAGTCAATGCTCGGGCGCTCTAGCTCTTCAAGGAGGACTGATCGGGTACCTTCAGGGTTGAGAGAGGAGTCTAATCGAGAGAGGGCGTCTGCTTGGGAGTTTTCCTCCCGAGCTATTCGGACTACCTCGAATCCCTCAAACTGTTGGGCCAGGTCTCTGACCAGCTAGAGGTATTTGACCATTGGGGCCTCTCGAGCTTCGTATTCGCCGTTGACTTGGTTAGCGACCAGCTGGGAGTCGGTGTGGATTTTGACTCGCTCAGCCCCCAACCGTCGAGCCATGCGAGCTCCCGAGATAAGGGCCTCGTACTCGGAAGCGTTGTTGGACGCCTGAAAGTTGAATTTCAAGGCGTACTGTAGTTCTACTCCTTCGGGGGACCTCAGGAGGATCCCTACACCACTACCGACCAAGTTGGAGGATCCGTCGACGAATAGTTCCCAGGTCGACCCGGGTGCGGACGGAGATCTCTCTTCAGTCGGGATGGTGCTCTCGGTGATGAAGTCGGTGAGTGCTTGGCCTTTCATAGCCGAGCGTGGGCGATACGAGATATCGTAGGCCCCAAGCATGGTTGCCCATTTGACGAGTCACCCTGAAGCTTCGGGGTGGGCTAGAATCTTCTTCAATGGTTCGCCGGTTAGCACGGTGATAGGGTGCCCTTGGAAATAGGGTCGGAGGCACTTGACGGAGGTAACCAACGCTAGCACGAGTTTCTCGGTTGTGGGGTACCTCCTTTCAGCCTCGTTGAGCACCTTGCTAGTGTAGTAGACCTGCCTCTCGATTCCTGAGTCATTTCTGACCAGGACCGAGCTGACTGTGGATGGTGTTGTCGAGAGATAGAGCAGCAAGACTTTGCCCGGAACGGGCTTGGAGAGCACCGGGGGCGAGGCCAGGAACTCCTTGAGCTCGGCGAATGCTTTCTGGTATTCCTCATCCCATGCGAACGTAGCAGATACCAATTTGGGCCCCCTCAAAAGTTTGAAGAAGGGCAAGCATCGTTCGGCTGCACGGGACAGGAAACGACTGAGAGCGGCGACATGTCCGGTTAGGCGCTGGACGTCCTTGACGCAAGTGGGCGGGCGCATGTCCAGGATGGCCTGGTTCTTGTCGGGGTTAGCTTCGATCCCGCGTTGAGTGACCAGGAAACCCAGGAACTTCCTAGATCTTACTCCGAAGGCGCACTTGGCAGGATTGAGCTTCATGTTGTACTTCAGGAGGGTACCGAAGGTTTCGGCGAGGTCGGTGAAGTGATCTTGGACCTTGGGGGTCTTGACGAGCATGTCTTCAATGTAAGACTCGACGTTTCGACCTAACTGCTCCTCGAACATGTGATTGACCAGCCTTTGATACGTAGCTCTAGCCTTCTTCAACCCGAAAGGCATCTGAGTGTAGCAGTATACGCCGTAGTAAGTGATGAAGGCGGTCTTCTCGATATCTTCTGGATCCATTCTGATCTGATGATAACCTGAATAGGCGTCTAGGAAGCTGAGTATCTCGTTGCCCGAGGTTGAGTCAACTAATTGGTCGATGCTCGGTAACGGATAGCAATCCTTAGGAGTGGCCTTATTCAGATCGGTGAAGTCTACGCACATCCGCCATTTGTCCGAAGCTTTAGGTACCAGGACAACGTTGGCTAGCCACGTCGGGTACAGGACCAGTCTAAAAAGGCTAGTCTCTTGTCCCTTTGTGACCTGTGCCTTGATGATCGTCTGTTTCTCAGGTGCATGCTTCCTTTTGAACTGCTGTACGGGCTTCACGGCGGGGTCGAGGTTGATCTTGTGAATCGCGGTCTCCTCTGGTACTCTAGGCAGTTGATCATCGGACCAAGAAAAGACTCGGATGTACTCAGAAAGGAATTCTTTATATTGATGCTGATCCTTGGGTGGTAGGTCAGCTCCGATCCTTACTCCTAGGGTCGGGTCATCGTTTAGGAAAACCGTTAGTAATTCGCCACCAGGCTCGGTGGTTGCGGTTTTATCCTCGACTCCCCGGGGACCCTTATCTTTCCCGTCCGGCCTTGTGGCTTCCACCGAGATATTATAGCACCTTCTGGCCGTGGCCTGGTTACCTCGGACTTCCCCCAACCCATTTTTGCTGGAGAACTTCATTTTTTGGTGATAGGTAGACGGTATGGCCTTTATTCGGCTGAGGATTCCCCGGCCGAAGATGGCGTTGTACGCTATCATACCTTTAATCACTATGAAGTAAAACCATGACTGTAACGGTTCTGGGTGGGGTGCCGAGGGTAACCGGCAGGCTTAGGGCTCCCTCGGGATAGGTGGCCTGGCCATTAAACCTACAGAGGGGGGTCAGACCGGGCGGAGCTTAGATGGATCTTCCCCCATCTTAAGGAAACAGTCATAAGACAACATATCAGGGGCACTCCCATTGTCAACTAGAATCCTATCTACGTTACAATGGTTTATTGTGGCCGAGATTAAGAGGGCGTCGTCATGAGGGGTGCTCAGCCCTTCCAGATCTCGGTCAGAGAAGACTATGACCTGTGGCTCACTCGGCGGGGCCTTGGAGGCTCTATGGCTCGGCTCGCTCGCTCGGCATGACGCTTCCTTCCTCGGCTGCTGTCGCCTCCTGATGCTGTCCCTCCAGAGATGACGTTGATGTGGACCCCTCGGGGGGCGTTGTCGATCTCCTCTACGGCGCCTCGCTCTTCTTTGCGCTCGGCTGTGAACCGAGCCAGGTGCCCCTGACGGATGAGGCACTCGATCTCGTCATGGAGCTGGTGGCAGTCACCGATGTGGTGTCCGTGATCGCTGTAGAACAAGCAGTGCCTGTCACGATTGCGGTTCTTCGACCTCATCGGCTCGGGCTGACAGAGGAGTCCCGAGTCTTTGATGTCTTCATAAATCTCATAGACCGGGGTAGCTAGTGGGGTGTAACGCTCGTACTTCCGCTTGCGCTCCCCATCACGATCTCGCTTCTTTCTCGAGCTTGAATTTGGCTCGAAAGTCCGCTTCTTGTCCCCCTCTCGACCTGGGCCGGTTGCGTCTCGGCAAGCGCTGAGCACTTCTTCACACTAGGCGTGGCACAGTGCCAGAGTCACTAGCTCGGCAAGGGTCGAGGGAGGGTGGAGGACAAGTTCACGGCAGAGATTCTCGTCCCGGGTGCCCCCATGTCAGTGCGGTTGTGGCTGAGGCTACGTCTAGGCGGGGGATTCTTAGGGATTCCGATTTGAATCGGTGAATATAAGCCCGGAGTCTTTCCCTTTGCGCTGTTTGAGGGGCAGGAGCCCCGCTACAGACCTTGGGGGGGCACTTCCGACGAAACTCTCTTTGAAGACTCGCCCAAATTGCTTGAAGTCTCGGATGGACCCGGGGGCGAGGGCCCGGAACCATGCTTGAGTGCCTTGGACCAGGGTGGTCACGAAGGCTCGGCACTTGATGGCGTCGGACACTCCGTGCAGGGTCATCAGAGCGTCAAAGCTATCGTAATGATCGGCCGGGTCGCCCTGGCCGTCGTAGAGCTTGAAGGTCGGAATGGAGGTTCTGGGAGATACCTCTGCCTTCAAGATGTACTCGGAGAACGGGGATTTCTCCTCGTCCTCCGGCAAAGAGGTCTTCTGCAGGGCGCGGAGGATGCGCTCCTATTCTGCGAAGCGTCTCTTGAAATCTCGCAGCCGGAGGAATAGTTCCTGTTGCTATCGTGCCGTGGGGCTGGGGGAGCGTCTTGGCGATCTCCGGGAACGTCAGCTTCCGGGTTTGGACGCTGTGCCCCCAGTTTTCCCCTTATTGGCGTGGAGGAAGCCTCTTGCTCCGGAGGCGGAGCTTGCAAGGGTCCTCCAAACCGGTTGCGGATGAGCTGCTGGCCGCGGAGAGTGAAGCGACCTCCGGCGGTGTGCTGGGACGTATTTTCACGGGGAGGGCTCCCTGACGGAGCGCGGGACCTTCTATCCCTAGCCACCTGATTCTTCATGAGTTCCACAAGGATATCCAGTTTCGGGTTGAGGGCTTGGAAGGCTTCGGCGCCACCGTTGGGGGGTAGCCCTACTGCCGCAGGAGGGGGTGGCGGTCCGTCGGCGGGGACGCTGGCGTTGGAGGCAGAGTTCTGTGAGGCCCTGGAAGGGTCATCCCCCGCCGCTACCACGGCCTTACCCATGTCACCGGCAGACCTCCTCCCTGAGCTCCTTCGCACCATACTGACTTTTCGTGCGTTTCCCACATACGGTGCCAGATGAAGAGGCGTGATCTCGCGCTGGTCCTGTGCGGGCTGAGGATCACCAGATCGTGAACTGCAAGACAAGGAAACGGATCAGAGGGCCCAGGGGGAATCCCTGGGGCAAACCCTCCGATGCTTAAGTCAGTGGAGCTATGGTGGGAGCAATAGTAGGGAGGAGAGAGCTTGTGCGCGAGATCCCTCTCCACCAGAAGGGTGAAGCGGTTCTTGCTCAGGAGTTTTGGGCGTATGATTGCCTTTCTTGGCTTACCTTTAGCCGGAGGGTATCCCTGATTTAAATAGTACGCCGTCTCTTGGAGTTCTGCCAGCCGAGGAGTTTCAGGTGGGGGTTACGTCCTCATCGTGGGCTTTTATGGCCTTATCGTGGGAGCGTTATCATCGTGGAGAAGAAGAAGTCCCTTACCTTCCTGAATTCCTGCCTGCTACGGACTGTTAACGGCTGTAAAGATAAGCATTCGTCAGTCGTTCCGAGCTCAGAGGGGCCAGCCCTATCCGGGCGGTAGGCTTAGCTCGGTAAAAGATGGGTCGGATAGGCTGGCCTACGCCTCCCTCTCCCGGGCGGAGAGATGGCTCGGGCGCGGGCCTTTCTCGTGACCTGACCGATGCTCGGGCCCTCCGAGCCTTGAGGCCGCCTAGGAGGGTTATTTCCTCGAGCGCTGTTTATTGGGATTTCTTCCCTAAGTGGGCCCTGTGGGCTGTCACTTGGGTGAGCTTGGCCTCATTGGGCCCTGCCGGGCCTAGTTGGGCTGCTCTTTGAATGGGCTGCAGAAATCTCCCTCTCCAGACCCTCATAAAAAGCTTGGACTATTTGTCATTTGGACAACCCATGGTGAGGACACTTCCTAAGCAATTCCTTGAGTCTTTCCCATCATTCATGCATTTGTTCCCCTGGAGTTTGGGTAAAACCCGTGATTACCCTTCTCATGGTATTGGTGCGGCCTATAGGGTAGAACTTCTTCAAAAATTCTTGTTGCATCTCGACCCAAGTTCTCATTGGCTTCCCTATAGTGCCTAACCAATATTTAGCCTTATCTTTAAGAGAGAATGGAAAGAGGGTCAATCTGAGGGCATCATCCGAGAAATTTTAGATTTTTACCGTGGAACATGTTGTGCATCCCTTGGTTTTGATGATGACAAAGGGTATGGTTAATTGCTCCTTCAATGTTAAGTAATGAACTCATGACAATTTGATGATGACAAAAGATGTGTTTAACTAATTCAATGCAAATCTGATAGTTCAAGTCACTTCTGATAGTTCAAGTAATTTCAGGTATACTGAAGTACAAGTGAAGTCAACAAATCAGAAGAAGTGTCAAAGGTTGCTTATCGACCAGTGAAGTGGTCATTGTCGACCAACGAATCCAACCAAACACAGCTCAAGTCATTCTCCTTCTGTACGTGCTTTGGTTGTCGACCAAAGCCCTGCTCGTTGTCGACCACGGAACAGACAGAGCATCAGCCTGAACTACCAGTCATCTGGACATTGCTTCTTGTCGACCAGAGACAGGGTCGTTGTCGACCACAAGCGATACATCGTCCAGAACCGAAACTCAACTGAATTCAGTTTCTGTTCCTAGAAACCTGCAGGTTGTTGCTGCAGGTCGTTGGGCTGTTGAGATGATAAGATTGCGCACTGGATTTAAGGAGAGAATGCCATTTAGAACCGGTCAAACCCATTCGAATATTCTGTTCAACCTTCTCCCTATTTTCTAGCCGATAATCCAATGGATGTGCGCTCAATTACGAATCTGCGCGGGAAAAGCCTATGCTTTGAAAAGAACTGGTACAAAAGGTAAAGATGACAAAGAGCGGGGTGTGGAACACAGAGTAGAAGAGAAAGAAAGAATACACCCACGAAGATACTCTGAAAGAGAAAAGAAGGAGTGGCTCTTCAGAAACCACAAAGACTGCACAAGACCGAAGGCATCGTCATTGCTGCAGAAGGAAGACTGACTCAAGGCAAGCAAGACTCCAACAGCGTTGCAACTGAAGGCAATCGTCTGGAAGTTCCACAGGGAGTCTATTCCTGTTACCTGCAGTCCCAGGCTGAACTCTTTTTCTTTGATTCAAAAGCTCTTGTTCAGTCCTGTTGCATCTTTTGTTCTTTTCATTACATCAAGTGTCAAGCTGTGAGGCAGCGGGTACAAGCTATGTGTCAGCGGGAAGAAGCTGTGTATCAGCGGTGTGTTGGTTGAGATCAGGTGTTCTCATTTAGTGAAGCCTTGCTCAAGTTGAGCGAGGGGTGGACGTAAGTCTCGGGAAGAGACTGAACCACCTAAAAATCCTGTCTTGTGGTTTTGCTTGTGGTGTGTGCTCTTCTTATTGCTTGCTGTCGCTGTAGTTATCAGCTTTATCTTTGCAACCCATAGTTTGCTTAAGGTCTAGTCAATCTTTGGTTTATAAATTGAAAAAGGGGCTAGATCTATTCACCCCCCCCTCTAGATCTATTCAGTCCGTACGCAACACGTGGTATCAGAGCTAGACTCTCCGAAAATGTGGTCTAACAACCAGGAGAGACCTAGCGGACTGAACTCTAGAAGTCTAATGGCTGAGGGACACTCAGTGACTAGACCACCATACTTTGATGGAAATGATTACTCATACTGGAAAAATCGTATGCAGGTGTTCTTGAGAGCACAAGATCATGAGATGTGGAGAGTAGTGAGCCGCGGACCCTATGATCTGCCGGAAGTCGAGGATACCTGGACCAGAGAACAGGTCAGAAAATCAACCATCAACTGGGGAGCTATGAACGTAATGCAATGCGCACTTCATCCCACGGAGTTCTCAAGAGTCTCACAATGTGCAACAGCCAAGGAGATGTGGGATCGACTCGAAGTCATCTATGAAGGTACGTCAGAGGTAAGGGAGTCAAAAGCAAATATGTTAGTCTCAGAATATGAAATGTTTAGAATGAAAACTGATGAAAACATTTCTGATATGTATGCTAGACTAGTACAACTAACAAATAGCTTAAAGAGTCTAGGAAAAACCTACAAGGAGCAAGAGCTAGTGAGAAAAATTTTAAGGTCCCTCACTCCTATGTGGCATACCAAGGCCACAGTCATTGAGGACTCAAAGAACCTCACTACTATGACTGTGGATGAACTAGTAGGTTCCCTAATGGCCTATGAGGTCAGTCTAAAAAGAAAGGAAGACGAGGGCAAGAAAAAGAAACAGCTAGCTCTGAAAACTAAAATAGGCACATCTGAATTATCTGACACTGATGACTCATCTAGCACCGGTGAGGAAACTGGTGAGCTTGCCATGCTAACAAGAAAGTTCAGAAGGTTTCTGCGGAAGGAAGGTAAAGGATTTAAAAATCCGAAGGGCATGGTAAGGAAATCATCCCAGTTTAAGACTGACAAAAATAAAGCTTCATCTAACAAGCTTGTCTGCTACAACTGCAGGAAACCAGGACACATGAAGGCTGAATGTCCAGAGACTCCTAAGAAATCAAGCTTCAAGTGGAAAGGCAAGAAACCAAAGGCAATGATAAGCACATGGAGCGAGGAGGAGGAAAGCAACGAAGAGGAAAGAACTTCCGAGGAAGAAGAAGGAAACACATGTCTAATGGCCAAAGGAGACAGCAACGATCTTGAGGTAACCTCCCCTTTTCAAGACTTTTCTAGCTCAGATTGGGAAGAAGCCTATTCAGATTTACTTGATACATATGAAAGAATAAGAAGGGAAAATAAAAGTTTGAAGAAGAAGGTTAATCAGTTCAATAATGACAGCAACTCAATTGCCAACAGAACTGAACTAGAATTGGAGATCACCACCTTGCAAAATAAACTGAATCAACGCGAGATAGATGAAGAAAACGTCAAAGGGCTATTAGAAGAAAATGAAGTACTGAAAAACACAATTGACGAGTTAAAATTAAAGACTCAAGAATATGAACAGGAAACTAAGCTAACCCAAGAAAGAAATAACCCACTCAAGGAAGAAAACAGTCAACTTCTGAAAGAAATAGAAAGAATCCAAAGTGAACTGAAAAACAAACAGGAAACATTGGAAAAAATGACTAAGGGTCAAGAAAACTTGAACGCTGTGTTGGGAATAAAAGGAAATTTTCAGAAAGAGGGGTTAGGGTACAACCCAACGGCTAAAAAGGAATTCCAAATAAAAACTTTAAATAAAATAGCTGACTCTAAAGGAAAAGGCCCCTTGATAAACTTATATCAAAACAAACAAAAGGATATAGCTGAAAGCTCCACTAAACAGATTAATGTCACCTTGGAAGAGAGGAATTCTAAAGGGAAAATGGATAATCCACACCAGTTTAAAAACAACAGTCATATCAGACGAGAAGTTCAAATTCACAGAAGTAACCAGACAAACAAAGCATTAAATGTTAATAAACACAAACCTGTAAAACAAGGTGTCTGGAAACAAGCTGGTCGACAACAGACCCCTCCTCTGTCGACCAGAGGCTCAACCAGAACAGATACTGGTATCTGGAGAAACTATGGTCGACCACAGACTTACCAGATGTCGACCATGACCAGACACGCAAACAGAATCCACAAATTTTCTCAGCTGAAACAGAATGGAAATTGGAACTTAAGAGAGTGGACTCAGAATAGACACAACCTGAACAAGTTCAGAAATGAAAAAACAAACTGTTCTAACAAAATTTGGGTTCCCAAGGTGTTGTTACAGCAGTTTCATGATTTCACAAGCTACCTTGGACCCGGGTACCATTTGGGTCCAAAAGTTTCTGTGTGATTTGTGATGCAGGAATGTCTGGCAGCCATGCACAACAAGTGGTATTTAGATAGTGGTTGCTCAAGACACATGACGGGAGACAAGACCAAGTTCTCCCAGCTGAGCGCAAAAGATGGAGGATATGTGACGTTTGGAGAAAATAACAAAGGCAAAATCATTGGGATAGGTGAGATAGGTAAGAAACCCTCAAGCTGCATTGAAAATGTATTATTAGTGGATGGACTGGAATATAACTTACTGAGCATCAGTCAATTATGCGACAAAGGCCATAAAGTGGTGTTTGACTCCAAGATCTGCAGAATTATTGAGCCAAATTCAGAAGCAGTCAAGTTTATGGGCAAGAGGGTAAATAATGTCTACATGATAGACTTGGATGATCCAGCCCACTCCAACTTGTGCCTAACCGCCAAGAAGGAGGACTTGACCTGGTTGTGGCACCGAAGACTAGGGCATGTTAGCTATAGGGTGTTGCACAAACTTATGAAAAATAAAATGGTTCTTGGTATGCCTGAAATTTCGTTTGCTCAAAATGTCAAAGTATGTGAAGCATGTACCCAAGGAAAGCAAACAAGAAAATCATTCAAAGGTAGAACTGAAAGTCAGTCATCAAGACCCCTAGAACTTGTGCACATGGACCTTTTTGGCCCAACAAGAACTGCTAGTCTTAGTGGTAAGAAATATGGTTATGTCCTAGTTGATGACTTTTCCAGATTTACATGGGTAATGTTCTTATCACATAAAAGTGATGCTTTTTATGAGTTTCAGGAATTTTACAAAAGAATGAAGCAGGATGGTAAGTCCAAAGTGTGTTCAATCATATCTGACCATGGGGGGGAGTTTGAAAATTCTGATTTTGATGTATTCTGCAGAAACAAGGGCATAACCCACAGATTCTCCTCACCAAGGAGACCGGAGCAAAATGGGGTTGTGGAGAGAAGGAACCGCACTCTTGTCGAGATGGCTAGAACCATGTTGGTTGAAGCTAATCTTCCAAAGAAATTTTGGGCAGAAGCGGTCAACACAGCATGCTACATTGTAAACCAGGCAATGGTAAGACCGTCTAGTGCAAAAACTCCATATGAAATGTTCAAAGGTAAAAAACCATCCCTAGCTCATTTTAGAATCTTTGGTGCAAGATGTTTCATTCATAACAATGATAAGAAAGTCTTGGATAAATTTGAACCTAAGAGTGACTCAGGAATATTCTTGGGCTATTCTGACCGATCAAGAGCCTATAGGGTATTTAACACCAAAGATCAAGTGGTTGAAGAATCCCCTCATATTTCATTTGATGAAATTAATGATTTTGGCAAAAATGAACAGGTCAGCAAGGAAGAAGAAGATGGGGAATTTCTGGATGGCAAAGAAAAATCGATGGAGAATGAAGAAGAACTGAATCAAGAAAGAATTCAAGGTAATTCTAATGATCAAACCGAAGGAGAGGTCAACTCAGGTAACAATCTTGAAAACTTAAGACTTCTTAGAGATCATCCCTTGGATAACATTATTGGTGGAATTCATGATCCTAGGAAGACTAGATCTCAGCTCAAGGACATTAACGAACTAGATCAACTTGCCCTTGTGTCCCAAATAGAGCCCAATTCTGTAGAGGAAGCTTTACAAGATGAATCATGGATAAATGCTATGCATGAAGAACTAAATCAGTTTGAAAGAAATCAGGTGTGGAGACTTGTCCCTAGACCTACATCTCACCCTGTAATTGGAACCAAATGGGTATATAAAAACAAGTTGAATGAAGAAGGGGTTGTAATGAGAAACCAGGCTCGGCTGGTGGCTAAAGGGTACAACCAGGAACTTGGGGTTGACTTTGAAGAATCATATGCTCCAGTTGCTAGATTAGAAGCCATCAGGATATTGTTAGCCTTTGCAGCATCTCATGGAATTAAACTACAACAAATGGATGTAAAAAGTGCATTTCTAAATGGTATTATAAAAGAAGAGGTCTATGTGAAACAACCCCCTGGTTTTGAAAATGATGAACTTACTAATCATGTTTTCAAATTGCATAAAGCTTTGTATGGATTAAAGCAGGCTCCTCGGGCTTGGTACGAAAGGTTGAGCTCCTTCCTCACTAAAAAAGGATACACAAGAGGTAAAATTGATCAAACATTATTTTTCAAGACCCAAGGTAAGGATATACTGATTGTACAAATCTATGTGGATGATATTGTGTTTGGATCTACTGAAACCTCTTTGTGTACTGAATTTGCAAATTTAATGACCAACGAGTTTGAAATGAGCCTAATGGGTGATTTACAATTCTTTCTTGGATTGCAGATCTCACAATGCAGAGAAGGATACTTTATAAACCAATCCAAGTACATAAAAGAGATGTTGAAGAAATTTGGCATGGAAAGCTGCAAGCCAATCGAGTCACCCATGGGGACAAATGCAACTTTGGAAGCAGATGTAAAAGGTAACATGGTAGATGCCAAGAAATACAGAGGTATGATCGGATCCCTGCTATACTTAATTGCATCAAGGCCAGATATTCAGTTTAGTGTATGCATGTGTGCTAGATATCAGTCGAGTCCTAGGGAATCACATTTAGGAGCTGTCAAGCGTATCTTTCGATACCTTGCCGGCACCCAAGAATTGGGTTTGTGGTATCCGACATATTGCAAACTAGATCTGATTTCATATTCGGATGCTGATTATGCTGGTTGCAAAATTGATAGGAAGAGTACTAGTGGTTATTGTCAATTCTTAGGTGGATGTTTAATTTCATGGGCTTCTAAGAAGCAGCACTCTGTGGCACTCTCCACTGCTGAGGCTGAGTATGTCGCAGTAGGGAGTTGTGGTACACAAGTTATGTGGATAAAACATCAACTCCAAGACTACAATGTAGATCTTGGCTGTGCACCCATTTTATGTGACAACACTAGTGCTATTAACTTGTCTAAAAACCCCATTCAACACTCTAGGACAAAACACATTGAGATCCGTCATCATTTTCTGAGAGATGAGGTATCCAAAGGAAATTTCATGCTTCAATTTGTAGAAACTGAAAAACAATTGGCAGATATTTTCACTAAACCCCTTAACAATGACATGTTTTCAACTCTAAGAAGGGAGTTGGGGATATGTAGAATATCTCCTGAAAATTCTTGAAATGCACATATTCATGTGTTCTCTGTATAGCTTTCTGTCATTTCTATAATTAGATATATCAGTTAGATCTCTGGTACTGGTTGTGTTTGGAAGCTCTGGTGTCGACTATTACTCAAGCAACATTCTGCAAATTCCTAGCACTGCTATTGGTTAGCTCTGGTGGTCGACCAACGACAGGGCATTGGTCGACCAAGGCATCAAGACAGGAAACTGTTTGGTTCTGTGACTACGCAGATGTCGACCAGAGACAGTCCCATGGTCGACAATGGATCTGTACGGAAGCAAATGTCCACTTTAGACAGGTTCCTGGTTAACACTAGTTCTAGTAGGGAATCTTCTGGATTGTTTAAACTGTTTGGGCTCAGATTCATCTTCACTCACTCATCATCATCCATACGTTCCATTCCCTGTGTCTTTCTATCTCATCCTGGCCAACATTATTTTTTATTTCAGCATGGATTCTCAAATTGAGGGGGAGAAAAAGTGTAAACTCATTCCTTGATAAAACATTGAATAACCTAACCATATCTTCCAATAAAATCACCAATGTAATCAATAAGAGTAGAGGTTGAGTGTAGTAATGAGGATTTGGACGGTACTACTTCAATAAATTCAAACCATAACTATGATTCTGTCACATGATTTTGAAGACTTATGATTGTTAGTAGTAAGTCGGTTTCTCTACCTGTGCCCGTGCTGAACGGTTAATATAAATCCAAACATATAGCATGAATGCACGTGGAATACGCCATAACTCTGTCTTCATGGTAGAGCAATGGATTGGACTCTGAGAAACTACTGCCTCCCATTTTAAGAAAAAATGGACGAAAAATAAGTGAGAGGCATGTGTGTCATGAAGAATCAATCTATCTCTGCTACTATCAAAAATTATTGAGATTGGGCATACTGAGTAACTGGGGATATTGGCGTCTGATAAACGTATATCCTCACGGATAAAAGGTGTGTCCCAGTTAAAAGTGGAATGGTTAGGCATGCTAAGTAGCCGCGGTTTCTGGCGTGTAAAAAGCGTGTCTCCTCGTGTAGAAAAGCATGTGATAAACCTGACCACAGCTTTCAAAATGATTCCAAAAGGAAAAACTCAAAATTATCTAAAAGGCAGAGGAAAATGGTTGACCAAAGGTATGGCATGCAAAGAAAAGTTGAAAACACTGTTCAGCAAGCACAGCTATTAAAATCATCTCATGAAATCTATTATAAGTTTAAGAAGTCATGTGGAGGAAATTAGATATGGGGCGTAAGCTTATTGGTGCAATACTTTCGAATTCAAGTGAACCACTAGGCCCACTCTACTTGTTTACAAGGTGGTCTCTACTAAGGGTGGATAGGTTAAATAAATGATTCATTAAGGAAAGGGCGTACACTTCAATAAATTCCCCAAATTTAATTCGGCTGATTTAATCCTGTCCCTTCGTTTTCATCATTGCGCTGGTTCCACAATCCTAGGATTTATGACCCAGGTCTTATCCACTGATATCCTGCTCCTATAAATTGAACAGACTGGGTCCCTAGGTATTCACCACCTTGCTACTTCGCCATTTTCACCTTTCACGGTACTCTTCCGTTTCCAGTTCCCTTCCGCTCCCTTGTGCATCCCTCTTTCGCATCCTTCCACCATGAGGTCCTCCAAGAGAACAAGGGATGAGGCCCCTGCCGAAGCATCAATGCCGTCCAAGCGTTCCAAGCAGAAGGCCACGCAGGGTCCGCCATCGACCCCTCGGATGTCGACAACGGAGAATACGGCTGGATCGGGCGGAAAGTTGGCAGCTTCAGAAGTACCCAACTGTTGGGTTTCGATCAGAATAGCAGCGGAAACAACGAAACCCTAAAGATGCATATCGTTGCTGGCGATCAAAATAGAATAGAATAAAACCGGATCGAATCCCGACGAAGGTAGAACGATTCTATACCTTTGCGGGATTGATTAAATCCCAAATGCCCGAAGACGATCGAGCGAAGGCACGTCGGGTCGTGAGCCGTCCAAGTGTCCGGCCTCTAGACGTATCCACACGAACGGTCGGAGGAGACGGGATTCCCCGTGCAATCTCCACTTGACGCCCGCTTCTCGTCGTCACCATCCACCGATCTTCACCGGGATGGAGAGGGGGGCGCAAATCCCAAGGGAGAGGGAGAGGGAGGAGGACGGCCAACAGAAAAAACCCTAATTAGCTTGGGATTAGGGTTTCCAACAGGATGATTTATAGACTCCGGCGGTTTTTCACAAAAACCCAGACAACGTCTATAAATCCCGTCCTCTACCGTCTGATAAACCATTCTTATGTGTGTGACCCTCTAGGCCCATTAGTCCATTTGGTTTCTTAGCCCATTGAGTTAAGAACCATTCACAACTCAATTTCAATATAACCCGTTAACTCTTAACGAGGTTAATTGGCTTTCCGATCACGAATGGCACCAAGCAATACCTCGTGATCCCAAATGACTATGGGAGGGATGCAACCCAACAGGACCTTTCCGTCATCAGATTCCACACAGCTATAGACCCTCGTTCATACAATACTCCAATCAGAGTAAGGGCATGGTCAAACTGTCAAGCCCTAAACCACACTGATCTAACGGACCTTCGTACTTACCAGTATAGCTCACTAGAAAACCCCTTTTCTCAGTGAAGCCACATACCCTGGCCAGGGATTTCTAAGTACGTGTCCATAGAGTATTCTCTCTTCTAATACATGTGGAGAGTGAACGATCCCTTGTTGCCTACTTAAGTGTTTCCACATGAATCCCACTGAGTCCGAATAGTTAACTATGAAGAACCACAACACTTAGGTTCATAAGTCAACAATCAAACGCTCAGCGGAATTTATGCAAAACACTTTAGTGACTCAGGTCTAAGATCCAACTGTGTTACTGATACAATAGAACCTCCTGATTGACAGTCAACATGATTACCATTCAGGTGTTCTAGCACGGGTCAGTTCAGTGGACTCATTCAGTAATGAGCACCTGCATGTGTGCCTAGGTGTCTCCACACCAGTGGTTATGAGATCAACCACCCTCATCTCATAAGTAAACAACACGTGCACTGGTCTATCCGGATCTTCAAAGTCCCTCTTCGAAGATCCTACGACCAGGAACATTTAGAATATGAACATCTAGATGTCTGATCTCATTATTATGATCTCATCATGATCCAGACATCATAGCCCACATTCAGGGACTTCATCATATTATAAATATGCTCAGAATAACGTGCTAATAATATAATGAAGAAAATGCCATTTTTCATTGAATAAGATTGTACAATATATGTCCCATCACATCACATGTGATTGGCTTAAAGGGCATACATTACTATCAATCTCCCACTTGCACTTAAAGCCAATCACCCACATGCTTGATCCCCATCAGCCTTAGGTGACGCTCAAACACATTTAGAGATAAAGGCTTGGTAAGTGGATCTGCAATATTATCAGCTGAAGATACTCTATCTATGATCACATCTCCTCTAGCTATAATTTCTCTGATCAAGTGATAACGCCGCAGAATGTGCTTAGACTTCTGATGAGACCTCGGCTCTTTTGCTTGTGCAATTGCCCCATTGTTGTCACAAAACAAGGGGACTGGATCAGAGATACTTGGGACAACTCCCAACTGGCCGATGAACTTCTTCATCCAAACCGCCTCCTTTGAAGCTTCGGCAGCAGCAATGTACTCAGCTTCAGTAGTTGAATCAGCAGTGGTTTCTTGTTTGGAACTCTTCCAACTCACTGCTCCACCATTGAGAGTAAAGATAAACCCAGAGGTTGATTTGCTGTCATCTTTGTCCGACTGGAAACTAGAGTCAGTGTACCCTCTTAGTTTCAAGTCTTCACCTCCATAGACCAGAAATAAATCCTTAGTCCTTCTTAAGTACTTAAGGATGCATTTCACAGCTATCCAGTGTTGCTCACCTGGATCTGCCTGATACCTGCTCGTAACACTTAGAGCATAGGCTATATCAGGTCTGGTACATAACATCGCATACATGATAGATCCTATGGCAGAAGCATAGGGAACTCTACTCATGTATTCTCTCTCCTTTGGAGTTTTAGGGGACATCTCCTTGGAGAGATAGACTCCATGTCTAACTGGTATTAGACCTCTCTTGGAGTCCTCCATGCCAAACCTTTTGACAATGGTGTCAATGTACATAGATTGGGATAAGCCTAGCATCCTCATTGATCTATCTCTATAGATCCGGATCCCCAATATGTAGGATGCATTTCCCAAATCTTTCATAGAGAAATGTTTTGACAGCCAGGCTTTGACTGATGATAACATACCTACATCATTCCCAATGAGTAGTATGTCATCTACATACAGTACCAAGAACGTAATTGCACTCCCACTGATCTTCTTATATACACATGGCTCATCTTCGTTCTTAACGAAGTCACAAGATTTGATTGCCTCATCAAATCTTATGTTCCAACTGCGGGATGCTTGTTTGAGTCCATAAATGGATCTCAAAAGCCTGCATACTCTGTTTGGATATTCTTTGGATATGAATCCCTCAGGCTGTGTCATGTACACTTCTTCCTCAAGTCTTCCATTGAGGAATGCCGTTTTCACATCCATTTGCCAAATTTCATAATCATAGTATGCAGCAATGGCAAGTAATATCCTGATGGATTTCAGCATGGCTACAGGAGAGAAGGTTTCGTCATAGTCAACACCTTGTCTTTGACGATAACCTTTCGCTACAAGCCTTGCTTTAAAGGTATCAACCTTTCCATCTGCTCCAATCTTTCTTTTAAAGATCCATTTACATCCAATAGGTACAATACCTTCTGGTGGATCTACCAAGTTCCAAACTTGGTTGGAGTACATGGAATCCATTTCTGATATCATGGCCTCTTGCCAATTCCCAGAGTCAATGACACTCATTGCCTCCTCGTAGGTCTTAGGATCATCATCCTCATTATGTGATACCTTACCAGTAATATGTCCCACATATCTATCTGGCTGAATAGGTATCCGCCCAGACCTACGAACAGTTTGTGAACCTGATTGCTCTGGAACCTGAGAAGGCACACTGATGGGTTGTGGCTCTAGAACTTCTTCCAGTTCTACCATGCTCCCACTGTTTCCTTCAAGGATATACTCTTCCTCAAGGAACACAGCATGTTTAGCGACAAACACTCTTTGATCGCTAGGCTGGTAGAAGTAATATCCATAAGTTTCCTTAGGATATCCCACAAACCTACACTTCTCAGTTCTTGATTCCAGTTTATCTGAGTCATGTTTCTTAACATGGGCAGGGCAACCCCAAACCTTAACAGATTTAAGATTTGGTTTCTTTTCTTTCCATATCTCATATGGAGTGGAGTCAACTGACTTCGATGGTACTTTATTTAATAAGTGCGCAGCAGTCTCTAAGGCATAGCCCCAGAGAGATAAGGGTAAACCGGCAAAACACATCATGGATCGCACCATATCTAATAGAGTGCGATTCCTCCTTTCTGCTACACCATTCAACTGAGGTGTATAAGGAGGTGTCCATTGTGACAATATTCCATTGTCCTTCAAATATTGTGTGAACTCTGTACTCAAATATTCACCTCCCCGATCTGATCGAAGAGTTTTAATATTCTTTCCAGTTTGTTTCTCTACTTCATTTCTGAATTCAACGAATTTCTCAAAAGCTTCAGATTTGTACTTCATTAAGTACACATATCCGTACCTTGAGAAATCATCAGTGAATGTAATGAAGTATGAATATCCTCCTTTGGCATGTGTGGACATAGGTCCACACACATCAGAGTGTATGAGTTCTAATAACTCATTCGCTCTAACTCCATGTCCACTAAATGGAGATTTGGTCATTTTACCCATGAGACAAGATTCACAAGTTGTGTATGATTCATAATCAAATGGATCAATATATCCATTCTTACACAACTTCTTTAATCTTTCTTCATTAATATGACCAAGTTTGCAGTGCCAAAGGTAGGCTTGATTCACATTGCCCCTCTTTCTTTTAAGAGGTGCTTCCACACACATCACAGGAGATACCATATCTAAAACATATAAACCATTCATTAGGCTCCCACTGGCAAACAATTTACCATCTAATAATAAAGAGCATCCATTGTTTCCAAAGCTTACAACAAATCCAGATTTAATTAAGCACGAAATGGAAATAATGTTCTTTATTATGGAAGGAACATAATAACAGTCCACAAGCTCTAGTGTAGCTCCTGTAGGCATCTGGAGGTTCACCTTCCCGACTGCGAGTGCAGCAACTTTTGCTCCATTTCCCAATCGCAAGTCAACCTCTCCTTTGTTCAGTCGCCTACTGCTTGTCAGCACCTGCAAATCATTGCAGATATGAGATGCACATCCAGTATCTAATACCCATGACGTGGATCTAAAAGACAAGTTTAGGTCAACTATCATGAACATACCTGAAGCTTCTCCAAGCTTCTGTTTTGCCTTCTCTGCAAGATATAACTTGCAGTTCCTCTTCCAGTGGCCATCCTTATGGCAGTGGAAGCATTGGCCCTTATCTTTCTTAGCCTCTTCCTTCTTAGCTGCCTTCCCCTGCTTATCCTGTTTCTTCTTCTTATTTTTCTTAAAAACAGTCTGATTCTTTCTTTTCTTGTTGGTCTTACCAACAAGCAGCACAGAAGATTTTCCATTATTCATTGTCCCCTCAGCAGTCTTCAACATGTTAAGAAGCTCTGCAAGAGAGCATTCAATCTTATTCATGTTGAAGTTCACTATGAACTGGGAGAATGAATTTGGGAGGGACTGAAGAATTAGGTCAATGCATAAATCTTTATTCATCTCAAAGCCTAATTCTTTCAGCCTCTCAATCCACTCAATCATTTTGAGAACATGAGTCTGTACTGATGTTCCCTCAGACATCTTGGCCCCGAACAGATTCTTAGATATCTCATATCTTTCTGTTCTACTTTGAGCTCCAAAAAGCTCTTCTAGATGGAAAAGCATGGATCTAGCATCCATCTTTTCATGCTGCCTCTGCAACTCATTAGTCATAGAGGCCAGCATGTAACACTGGGCCAGAGTGGCATCATCTTTATGCTTTTCATAAAGAATCATTTCGGCCTCATCGGCGCCCTCAGCAGGAACAGGGGGAACAGGCTGCTCAAGGACATAAGCTATCTTTTCAGCAGTGAGAACAATTCTCAGATTCCTGAGCCAATCGACATAGTTAGGACCAGTCAGCCTGTTGGCATCCAGTATGCCTCTCAATGGATGATTCGCCATTTCGGTCTACAAGAGGAAATGAAACAAAATAAGAATAATATTGCAGACACTCATGATATTTAATTAAGATATGGACTTTATCCTAATTAATACTCCCACTAATTTTCGACGAATTTGCATAACCCCTTATATGCAAATACGGGACACTGCGATTGTGTCCTAGTGGGTACTAAGATCCCATTAACATTATGGAAGTAGTCTTGTGGCAGCACAACAAACTACCCCATACTTAATGGGTAGGCAACTCTTGCCAATTACAACTCCTTGTAATTCCCAGTAATTTAGCCTCCAAACACATTGAGATCTTGTGGTAGCACAACAAATCACATGTGTTGGTTAGGTCAACCCGTTGTTACGTTATGGGAATGGGTTTATGACATAACTCTTGTGGTAGCACAACAAAGTCATGCCAGCCCCCCATCCCAAGGTGTGGTCTAAACCTTAGCCTAAAGTCTCCGTCCCCTTGCTGTGATAGTCTTGTGGTAGCACAACAAACCACCACAGTCTAAGAACGGCTCACTTTAGACTATAACAACGGAAGGCTACGTGAATCATTCTTAATGTTTCACGTTTATCAACCTAATTTTAATAATAGGGGATTTGTTAAATTTTGTCTCATCAATAAGTGTGCTACATATATAAGATAAGTTGGAGTATCATAAATATACCCTAAATTATCTATATATATATATAGAGTAGCACATCCACATATATCGCATATATGCCTACGCACTGATGGATGATCATGGACTTTCAACCTAGCAACATTACCAGAGCCAGTTGGTAATGTAAATCCTAATATGGTGAAGAAGATACAACATCGAGCAACAAAAGCTCCCAATGATGCGAAGAACCTCCAGGGTCCACCGGTGTAAATCTCCTCCACAGTCTTCATTTGATCCGCTTCTCATTATTACAAGCATATATGAAATTGGGCTCGCAGGCCCACAAATATACATCAGATAATAATAAGAAACCTTGACATAGTCAAGGGGAGTACAATACAAAAAAAGGGAGATAGAATGTACATGCCCGGATTAAATGAGAGAGAGAGGGAGGCACGTAGGCCCCAAAAATTACACCATTCACCATAAAGGAAAAAACATCGCATGCAAGCTAAGTCCATGACCATCCATCCACACACATGACCATCACAGGCATCAAACAGGTAATTATCATATAATTACAGCGGGATATAATATAGATTTCAAAATAATATTAATCAGTTTTGAAATCGCGCATAATAATATGTTAACTAAACAATTTAGCCAAAACATGCTAACAAACAAGTCTAAACAACTTTAGACAACGGACTTCACCATTCACTGCATGGGCTCAATGCTAATTATCAGTTAATTAACCTCATAAGAATCACATTCTTATAGTAATTAACACTAATTAATTAAATAATGACAAATACTTAAAACCATTTTAAGTATTCCATTATTTACTTAATCATGGGCCAAATAATAAAAATAAGTTAATAGATTGCTAAAACAATTTTAGGATCCATTAAAATATTTTTCAGAATTTTTCCGAAATTTTTTCTGAAATTTTATGCATTTTAAACGGTTTAAAATGAATAAAAAATCAAAAAAAAAAATAATATGGGGGGTTCGGGCGCGGATCCGGGCGCGGATCCGGGCGCGGGCCGGTCCGGGCGCGGATCCGGGCGCGGATCCGGGCGCGGGCCGGTCCGGGCGCGGATCCGGCGCGGATCCGGGCGCGGCCCGGATCCGCCCGGGAAGACCCGCGGGGGTCGTCTCCCCCGCCCGAACGCGGAAGGGAAGGGGGGCCAGGGTAAAAACCCTAACCCCCGGTGCTCGCCGCAGGCGGGCCGACCGCCGCCGCCTGCCACCGCGGACGACCCCTGGGGTCCCGCCCGGATGTCCGCCGGCCACCGCCCCCTTCGCCGTCGCCGGAGAAGAGGGCTGCGAAGAACACGCCGGCGCCCGAAGAGCTCGCCGCGAACTTCGCCGGAGCCGCTGCCAACGGCCGCCGCGCACCCCGGGACGCCATGGGATCCCATGGGGATCGACCAGCAACAATTGCCAGCCCCCATGGATCTCAAACATCGGAGATTCGAGGCCAAAAACGGTCCTAACCACCCTGTGCGAACCCCGGTCGCGGCCGGGCAGGCGAGCCCGATTCGCCCTCATCAAGGGGTCAAACAACGCAATATTATGTGCGTTTTGATCCTCTGAGCATCAGCAACAATGCCATGGGATCATTTGACTACAAAACCTTCGAATCGGGACCCAACCGAACACCCCAATATTGAGCCGAATGCATGAACGTGAAGAACATAAATAATATAAAAATCCGATTTTGATCGGGCCAGCAACCTGGCTCTGATACCACTGTTGGGTTTCGATCAGAATAGCAGCGGAAACAACGAAACCCTAAAGATGCATATCGTTGCTGGCGATCAAAATAGAATAGAATAAAACCGGATCGAATCCCGACGAAGGTAGAACGATTCTATACCTTTGCGGGATTGATTAAATCCCAAATGCCCGAAGACGATCGAGCGAAGGCACGTCGGGTCGTGAGCCGTCCAAGTGTCCGGCCTCTAGACGTATCCACACGAACGGTCGGAGGAGACGGGATTCCCCGTGCAATCTCCACTTGACGCCCGCTTCTCGTCGTCACCATCCACCGATCTTCACCGGGATGGAGAGGGGGGCGCAAATCCCAAGGGAGAGGGAGAGGGAGGAGGACGGCCAACAGAAAAAACCCTAATTAGCTTGGGATTAGGGTTTCCAACAGGATGATTTATAGACTCCGGCGGTTTTTCACAAAAACCCAGACAACGTCTATAAATCCCGTCCTCTACCGTCTGATAAACCATTCTTATGTGTGTGACCCTCTAGGCCCATTAGTCCATTTGGTTTCTTAGCCCATTGAGTTAAGAACCATTCACAACTCAATTTCAATATAACCCGTTAACTCTTAACGAGGTTAATTGGCTTTCCGATCACGAATGGCACCAAGCAATACCTCGTGATCCCAAATGACTATGGGAGGGATGCAACCCAACAGGACCTTTCCGTCATCAGATTCCACACAGCTATAGACCCTCGTTCATACAATACTCCAATCAGAGTAAGGGCATGGTCAAACTGTCAAGCCCTAAACCACACTGATCTAACGGACCTTCGTACTTACCAGTATAGCTCACTAGAAAACCCCTTTTCTCAGTGAAGCCACATACCCTGGCCAGGGATTTCTAAGTACGTGTCCATAGAGTATTCTCTCTTCTAATACATGTGGAGAGTGAACGATCCCTTGTTGCCTACTTAAGTGTTTCCACATGAATCCCACTGAGTCCGAATAGTTAACTATGAAGAACCACAACACTTAGGTTCATAAGTCAACAATCAAACGCTCAGCGGAATTTATGCAAAACACTTTAGTGACTCAGGTCTAAGATCCAACTGTGTTACTGATACAATAGAACCTCCTGATTGACAGTCAACATGATTACCATTCAGGTGTTCTAGCACGGGTCAGTTCAGTGGACTCATTCAGTAATGAGCACCTGCATGTGTGCCTAGGTGTCTCCACACCAGTGGTTATGAGATCAACCACCCTCATCTCATAAGTAAACAACACGTGCACTGGTCTATCCGGATCTTCAAAGTCCCTCTTCGAAGATCCTACGACCAGGAACATTTAGAATATGAACATCTAGATGTCTGATCTCATTATCATGATCTCATCATGATCCAGACATCATAGCCCACATTCAGGGACTTCATCATATTATAAATATGCTCAGAATAACGTGCTAATAATATAATGAAGAAAATGCCATTTTTCATTGAATAAGATTGTACAATATATGTCCCATCACATCACATGTGATTGGCTTAAAGGGCATACATTACTATCACCAACGTCCATCCAGTCTCTGGAGTTCTCAAGCCTCGGAACATCATGCCGCCGAGAAGAGTAGATATTTCCGATCAGCGGCTGATGGAGATGTTCCCAGAGTTGCTGGAAATTTTGGACGCCCAAGGCTGGACAGAGTTTGTCTCCGCACATACTCAGTATTCCCCACAGCTTGTACAAGAATTCTACCACAACCTGCAAGTAATGGATGGCCAGGTCTATACAGTAGTTCAAAGGGTCGTCGTCAGCCTCGACGTCAAGTTACTCCACAAGGCGCTGAAACTTTCCAGACATGGTGTTGTCTTCAATCCTGAGGACTTTGACTTCAGATCAGCATATGCCGTGGTCACTGGCCAACCAGCCCCTGAGGTCCTTCCCAAATCCATCAATGCCAACACCTTCCCTCCTCTTCATCGATTACTCCATCATCTTCTTACTACCATAATCCAACCGAGAGGAGGCGCCAGGGAACATGTAAGTCGCCTTCACTTATTTCTTCTCCATGGCCTCATCACTCGCCAACTCATTCGCCTTCCCAAGCTCATGCTGAACACGTTCCAAACCATTTTGCATTATCCCCTAAACTCTCTTCCATATGCTGCCCACATAACTGCCATTCTGGAAACAGCAAATATACCCATTCCTCACTCTCAGCGTGTTGTCATTCCCAAATGGCACGTATACTCTTTTCATTACGTGACCACCTTCTTGGGCTATAAGAAGGTCGGTGATTCCCCTAAACTCACACTCCCATTCTGGAATAATGTATGGGTAATTACTTTGGATGTAGAAGATGAATTTGCCTATACACAGTTATGACTCCCCCTAAATGTATGCACAGTTGAAATGAATCATCCTCCTTTGTATATGTCACTTTTCACAAATGATTAAAATCACTGCATTTTATATAGCAAGGAGGTGAGGTCTTAGAAGATTTGCAAGGAATTGTGTTCTAAAATTATATACATGCATTCAAGCAAGGATATAGCAAACTATTCAAACAAAGTGATTTTCGGTACCCGGCGGGGAACATAGGTCCGAAGACCACCATCACGCATAGTGAAAGCTTCCGGCTAGACATAATCCAACCTTCCACAAACACTATTTTATATACCGAAGAATCATAGCAATCAAGCACACGAATATGAGGAATATGCAAATGTATGCAAGCAAGTGCAAATGTATGCAAGTGAGGATGTATATGATATGTGCAGCATGTTTTATGCAACTTAAGCATGTGATCTATGTATGCACAAGTGAGTGATTATTTACAAAAAGTAAGTAAGAGTTTGAAAACTCTATGCACAACGAGAAGCATTCAAACCAAATTTTATTTACAAGAGTTGATTATAAGTGTGAAAACACTTTATGAGAAGAGTAAAGCATTTGAAGATAGAATTTATTCACATGGAGTGAAAATAGAAGTGATCAAGTCATTCTGACATGGAACTCAAAGATTCTCAAGATTTCCAAAAGATACCATAACCAGTGAACCAAGTTGGAAGCATTTTTCTCAAAACATAAATTTTACCTTTTTCAGATTTTTTAAAGAGAACCAAGTGAGACAAAGTTTCAAAACAAATCTTTTTTTTTTGTTCCTCACCTTGAGATCCCAATATTTATTAATTTCTTCGACCTCAAGGTACCCCTGCAAAATAGATTCTCAAGTTGGATGTTTGGGTACCCAAACCATCTTAGGTCCCGAGGGGTTAGTCCTAGCATGAACAATTGATTTTCTATATTGCCTCGCATGCCAATCATCATCCAATCTCATAGTAGAACAGTCATCCATGGAATGACCATTCACACCACAATAAAAACAGTAGAAATATTTTCTTTTCATGGATAATTTCTCATCATTTTTCATTAAGGAACAATTATCCATCATGTGTCCTTGTTCACCACAATAATAACATGAAAAATTCTTGTTGGCAAACCATTCATCATCATCTTTCTTCATGAAGCAATGTTCAAAGACATGTCCATGCAATCCACAGTAATAGCAATGAGCATTGAAGGTTTTCTTCATTGGTTTATCAAGATTGTTAGGCTTATCAACAATTTTCAATTGTGACTTCAATGCTTCATTATCATCAAATTCCATCAAGGAACAATCATACATGTCATGTCTATATTGTCCACAATAATAGCATGAAACATTCCTCCTTCTACTTGGTGCATGATTATGTTTAACAACAGGGGATTTTGAATGCACAGAAGGGCAATCAACAACATCTTTTTGTTTTTCAATTTCTTTATCACACGAGGACAAAGATTCATTCACATTCTTAATTTCATTTTCTAGTTTCATGATTTGCAAATGAGAGTTAGCAATCTCTTGTTCACATGAAATAATTTTCTCATTCAACACGCAATTAACTGTTTTGTGACTTTCAATTTCTTGTTCAAGAATATGCAGTTTGTCACAATCATCAACGATCACACTTTTTCCTTTTTCAACCTTTTCAAGATTTTTTAATCTACTTTCGAGTAAGGAAATTTGAATCAACAAAGCACTATTTTCATTTTGGAGTTTTTCAAATGAATTTTCACTCATAGAGATATGTTCAAGTTCATTCATTTGAAAATTCACATTTTCACCAACCATTCTACCAATGGTTTCATTGCTTTCAAATTTGTCATTCAAAATTTTGAAGCTTTCTATTTCCTTTCTCAGTTCTTTCAACTTTTCAGAGTTGTCAGCATTCAAGGTAGCTTTTCCTTTTTCCAAAAGAAGCAGTTTTTCAGATATAGCGAAATTTACCATTTTCAGCTTTTCATTGTCTTCTTCAATGAGTTGAAATTCTAAAATTTTATCCTGTAAAGATTTATTTTCAGATTTCAGATTTGTAATCGTTTCTTTGAGTTCTTCTTCAACAAGCATGTGAGATTCAATTAATTTTTCAAATTCAATGCATTTTTCACAAGTGAGATCATTAACATGAATGTTTTCAATTTTCTTTATGAGTTTTTAATTTTCAGATTTTATTGTTTTATGTCTTTCAAGCAACTCATCATAGGCATCCATTAATTCTTCAAAACTTAATTCATCATCAGAATTTGAGTCAGAAGATACCTCCTTGGATTCTAGGCCTGAATGATCATCCTCACTATTTGCCATCATGCAAGCATCTTCTAGCCCTCCTTCATGAAGCTTGATCAGTTGATCCATGATTTCTTTGATCGAGGGGTCGGAGGGTAGCCGGATGATGACGTTGAGAGTGTCCTCTTGATCCCCTTGATGATCCGCTCCTTTTCTTCTTCTTCCACAAGCTCCAAATGTCGAGGGATGTAGATCGAATCTAGCGTTGAAGCTTCCTTGAGATCTCTTCTTTCTCTCCTACAACAAATAGAACAATGTTAGCCAAAGGAGATGAATAAAACCCCAAATTCGTATGTTATATATACAAGAGGGATGAGTTGTGCAAAAGACCACAATACCCTTGCAAAACCCTAGCAAAACCACCCCAATATGTTCATTAGTAACTCAAGGGTAAGTGTGTAAATTTTCAGCCCATTCGGAGGTCATTTGGATGGGTTTCGACAATTTACGAAAAAGCCGCGCGGACCTGCGAACAGGGGGGGTCGACCCACTTTGGAGGGGGGTCGACCCATCTACTCCCAGAAGCTATTTTTTAGCATATTTTATAGGGGGGTCGACCCACTTTCTGAGGGGGGTCGACCCACTTTCAGACAGGGTGCTGAAAACACCCTGTTTAGCCTAGGGGACGACCCATTGAGCATGGGGGGTCGACCCACTGACCTAGGAACATGATAAAAAGGTTTCTAAACAATTTCCAAACATTCTAAGCATGCAACCCAATAAATTAAAACAAGAATTGCATTAGAAAGTAAGTTCTCACCTTGCCATTCATGATTTTGAGAGCATAACCTAAAAAACTCAAAAACTTCATCTTCATGATGCATGAAACACATTTAATCTAATAATACCTCATAGAAGGTGTTCAGAAAACAACTAACACAATTACCTTGCAAATCTTCTAAGACCTCACCTCCTTGCTATATAAAATGTAGTGATTTTAATCTTATTGTGAAAATGATGTGTTTGATGCTAACATCTTGTTTTCAATGCATAGTCATTTGAGTTACATGTTGAATGAGGAGGAATGATTTTTGGTTGGACATAAATTGATGCCATTCGGGTTTAGAATGAATTCTCATGCACATCACTTATTATCATGCATATCACTCATATATGATTTAAGGTTGGCATTCATGAATGGGTTCCTTCTAGGATTGAACAATTGAAGGGTTCTTCCATTGGCTCTCATGTTCTAGTGATTTAAGCTTTGGAAAATTGTGTGGGTTGTTTTCTGAACACCTTTCATCAAAATCATTGTCAAAGACAACGAGGGGACGCACAGAACCCAACAATGTAGTCCGTGCATCTTCTGATTGCATTAAAATACTCAGGGCATACTTTGCTTAAGATTAAAACATGATCGGTGCATAGCCAAGTCTATGCAAATCCCTACAGCAACAAGGTCAATGTAGTTCTTATTTTCAGGCCTATTAGACTCGGTGCAAATCTTGTATGTAGCTAAAGTAAATTGGTGCATCTTCTTTTTCATTCCGCATCGGTGCTTTTTCCTGCCAGTCCTAGTCGGTGCTTGTTTCCGACTCGGTGTAAACCTTCCTTTATGGCAAAAATAAAGTCAGTGCATCTTTGTGTTTTGTGGATTCTTATCGGTGCATATCCGCTGCACGATTGGACTTTATGGTCCGTGCTTATGGCGTCTTGTGTTTTCTCAAGTCAGTGCATTTCACGGTTTTTGCTCGTTCCAACTGGGTGCAACCTCTTGTTCACCCTGCAGTAAGTCAGTGCATTGGTTGACTTGGAAATTCCTACTCAGTGTAGCTTATGTTCACTTACTCGCCACGTCGGTACGACTTGTGCTAAGTGTGTGACAAAATGTTTATTCCTTTTCTGACAGTCTGTCTGGGCATTCACTAGGTGGATGGCACGTGATCCGAGGAAGATAGAGGTGCAAAACATTCCGACACGTGCCCCAACTTTTCAGGCGGGAAACGTTGTATCCACACGCCCAAGTTTCTAGAACATACATATATATATATACTAAGGAAAAGGGTTCAAAAATATAGAGAATGGAGTAGTGAAAAAGAAGTGAAGCGAGAGCAGTGTGTAGATCAAGAGAGAAAACCAGAGACAAACCACTCCATCAAGAGTAGAGAGAAGACTCTGAGAGAGAGAGAGAGAGAGAGAGAGAGAGAGAGAGAGAGAGAGAGAGAGACAGCTGTCTGTGAATCTGAAGATCTGCTTCTACAAAAGCTACATTGTTTTATCTTAGAGATAATCATTTTCCATTGTTCTTTTATTTTCGAGTTTCCTTCGCTTTCAATTCCATTGTGTTACCCTCCAAGGTTGCTCGGAGGAAGGGAGAAGTTCTCCGGTTTCCCTCCATTGTTCTTGGCGGAAGAGAGGTTTGATCCTCTAGTTTTGTGAGTTGCTTGGAAGCAATTTCACAGGGTTCCCTTTGCTGCGTGCAAAGGAAGGGATATTTTTTCTCCAGTGCTTCTTCTGGTTGATCAGAAGACTGAGGAGGGTGTTCCTCAGGGCAAGCTGTTCGGCAGCAATTGTCGCAGACTGAGTCTGCTGTGTACAATTGATCATTGCAAGGAAACCTTACTCTTCTGAGTGAGGGGTGGACGTAGATTGTAGGTAGCAATCGAACCACCTAAAAAATTATGTCTCTCTTGTGGGTTTGCCTGTCTACTTTGTGCTTGCTCTCCATCTACTTGATATATTGCTTCATCGTGAATTTCTCTCTCGGTCTTAATCCATAGTCTAGATATCTCTATTACCTATCTCTGAAGCTTTTCTTCAATGCGTTTTGATGGGTTGAGTATTTGTTTCTGAGTTTATCATTTTTGGGAGTGATCTATTCATCCCCCCCTTCTATCTCACTTTCCGCTGTGCGTATCCATTGGTATCAGAGCGGGTTGTCACTATGTGGAGCAATGGCCAGGGTAACTTCGGATCTAATGCTCCTCGGAGCTTCATGGATGAGGGACAATCTATCAGCCGCCCTCCGTTCTTTGATGGTAACAATTACTTTTTCTGGAAAAATAGAATGGAGGTATTCATAAGGGCGCAAAGCCACAAACTTTGGAGGGTGATCACCACAGGGCCATATGATCTACCACCGAACGAAGACGCATGGACAGATGATCACATCAAGCTTTCGTCACTCAATTGGACGGCCCTGAACATCATCCAATGTGTAGTTCATCAAGATGAATACGCCCGCATCTCAGCATGCAAAATGGCCAAGAAAATATGGGATGAGTTGGAGTTAATCTACGAAGGTACATCCCAAGTGAAAGCAACGAAGATAAATCTCCTCACCTCTGAATATGAGCTGTTTAAGATGAAATCGGAGGAGACCATAACTGAGATGTATGCCAGACTTTCATTAATTACGAATAGTCTTGAGGGGTTTGGGAAAGTGATATCTGAGGGAGATATAGTCAGAAAGATACTTAGATCTCTAACCCCTACATGGCACACTAAGGCCATTGTGATAGAGGACTCTAGGGATCTGTTGAGAATGACAGTCACCGAACTTATAGGATCCCTAATGACGTATGCGATGAATTTCAAGAGAAATGGTGAAGGACGCGAGAAGAAAGGCAAGAATATTTCCCTCAAGGTGTTCCACAGCAGTGGGAGTAGTAGTTGCGAGTCTGACGGGCTATCAGACCTCGACCTGGAGGAGCAAGCAATGCTCACTCGTCAATTTAGGAAATTCTTGAGGACTAAGGGAAAAGCCTTTTGAAGAAAGATGTCATATCCCTCTGGTAAGAACTTCGATTCCAGCAATGATAAGAATAGGAATGCCAAGAAAATCACATGTTTTCATTGCAGGAAATCTGGACACATGAAAGGGGATTGCCCTGATCTTCAGAAGAAGGGTCCCAACTTTCAAAAGAAGAGCTCCAAGGTGCAGAAGAAGAAATCACAAGCAATGGTCTGCACTTGGAGCGATGAGGAAGAAGATCCAGAAGCCAACTCCTCAGAGGAGGATGAAGAAGGAATTTGCCTGATGGCAAATAGCGATGATGAGGTAACCAACATTTTCGAGAATTTTTCTATTGATGATTGGGAAGACGCCTATGCCGAACTATTAGATAAGTTCAATTCACTGAGTAAAGAGCATAGGGTTCTGAAAAGAAAATTCAATGCTAGTGTTGAAGAACAAACTCAAATCAGTAAGGAAAATCAGAAATTAAAGGAACAATTAGAAGAAATGACTTCTCTGAAGAAGGAAAAAAAAGTACAAATCAGAGAACCATGAAGTTCACACACAGCTCAACGAACTCAAGATAAAACTTGAAGAAAGTCTGAATGGAAACAGCGTGATAACTGAGAAGTATGAAGCTGTTAAGAAAGTGAACACTGAGCTTCTAAAAATTGTGAGTCTATGCTAAGAGAGCTGGAAGACAAACAAAAAATCTTAGAAAATTTTGTTCAAGGGAAAACAAATATGGACTCTATCCTAGGAACAAGGGTTAATTTCAACAAAGAGGGTTTAGGGTACAACCTGAAAAATAAGAGACCCTTTGAGTTCAAGACCACTACCTTCTGCCCAGAGAAGGGAAAAGGAAAGCCAGACACACCATCCAGCTCCAACAGTAATCAAAATATTCATCATCCAAAGGAGAAAACAGCAAACCATGCTGAACAACATCTTAAAACAGGGAAGAACTTCACTGAGCCCATTCACCAGAACGGAAATGGTAGCTGGACCAGGCAAATGTATCAGAATAGAAGATGGAATTACCATAAAAGAATGGGCCCGAACATAAGTTACTGGGGAAATAACATACATCCTCAAAAATTTGGTAATCAACATGCATACAGAAGATACCCCAGGGATGAAAGGTCTAATAACTGGAATAGATTCCATTTCTCTAGACCAGCCGGATATAATTCTGGTGACAATTTCAATAGACCTGAAAATAAGATGCAAGAGAAAAACAAGCTGAAACAATTTTGGATTCCCAAACACCTGCTTAAAGATTTAAATGATGTACTTGGACCCAACTTATCTTGGGTTCCAAACCACCTTGCTTGATTTCTTTTATGTAGGTTTGCCTGGCAGCTTAGAACAACAAATGGTACCTTGACAGTGGCTGCCCCAGGCACATGACAGGAGACCGATCCAAGTTCAGCAAGCTAGAAATGAAGGTAGGGGGTCTAGTCAAATTCGGGGGAAAGAACAGAGGTAAGATCATTGGGGTTGGCACAGTTGGTAAGTCCTCCACTAACTCAATTGAGAAATTTTTACTTGTGGAAGGTCTTCAACACAATCTGATTAACATCAGCCAATTATGTGACAAGGGTCACAGGGTTGTGTTTGATAATAAATCATGCAAAATATTTGAAATAAATTCTGATCTTGTCAAATTTGTAGCCAACAGGACCAATAATATCTACATGGTAGACTTAGATGTTGAGTCTGAATCTAATCTCTGCTTGTCTGCTAATTCTGAAAATAATGCTTTTGATTGGCATAGACGTTTATGCCATGCTAGTTTTTCTACTTTGAATAAATTGATCAAGCATGATTTAGTTAGAGGCATGCCTAAAATCAAGTTTAACTCTATCTCAAAAATCTGTGAAGCTTGTGCGCTAGGCAAGCAAACTCGCAAGTCATTTAAGCTCAAATCTGAGCCTTTATCAACCAAACCAATGGAACTCTTGCATATGGACCTTTTTGGTCCAACCAGAACTTTAAGCTTGAATGGGAAAAGATTTGGGTTCGTCATTGTAGATGATTTCTCTAGGTTTTCATGGCTATTTTTCTTGGCAAGTAAAAATGATGCATTTCAGAAGTTTGAACATTTCTTCAATAAAATTAAACAAGGAGGTTCTCACTATATTTCAATAATTCAAATTGACCATGGAGGTGAGTTTAAGAATTCTTTATTTTTTGACTTCTACAATAAAGAGGGACTGATTCACAAATTTTCTTCACCCAAGACTCCAGAGCAGAACGGAATTGTTGAGAGAAGAAATCGGACAATCATCAAAATGGCCAAAACTATGCTGGTCGAAAGTCAGCTTCCCAGGAGATTTTGGGCAGAGGCAGCCAGCATAGCCTACTACACAATTAACCGAGCAATGGTAAGACATGTCCATAAGAAAACTCCCAATGAACTCCTTAAAGGTAAAAAGTCAAATGTCTCACATTTCAAAATTTTTGGTTCAAAATGTTTCATCCATAACAATAATAAAAGGGACCTAGATAAATTTGATGCTAGAAGTACTCCAGGAATCTTTCTGGGATACTCTGAAACAACTAGGGCCTATAGGGTTTTCATTGTAACAGACCAAACTGTAGAAGAAACTCCCCATGTGATAATTGGTGAATCAACAGATGCTAACAACCTTGATGATGCTGACAGGTCTTCAAAGCATGATGGAGAATTTCTTGAGGAGAAATTGAAGGATAAAATTGAGCAACCCGAAGGACAAACCGATCAGAATCAAGTAAGCTCAACCGAACCAGGTGAGTCCTCAACCAATGTTAGATTCTTGAAAGACCACCCTGAGAACAATATCATAGAAGATTTAAGGGATCCCCCTAGGACAAGATCTCATTTCAAAAATGTTCAAAATCAAGATTTAATTGCTTTAGTTTCTCAAATTGAACCAAAATCAGTAGATGAAGCCTTAAACGATGCATCTTGGGTCAATGCCATGTCTGAAGAGTTAGGTCAATTTGAGAGAAACAATGTATGGGAACTTGTTCCAAGACCTGAGAACACTAATGTGATTGGAACCAAATGGGTGTTCAAGAATAAAATGAATGAAGATGGAATTATTTCTAGAAATAAAGCCAGACTAGTAGCCAAGGGCTACTGTCAGGAATTTGGAGTTAACTTTGATGAGTCCTACGCACCTGTTGCTAGGATGGAAGCTATAAGAATATTTTTAGCATTTGCATGCTCCAAAAATATAAAACTCCAACAAATGGATGTGAAGAGAGCGTTCTTAAATGGAATTATCAAGAAAGAAGTCTTTGTTGAACAACCCCCCGGCTTCCTATTCTCCACTAAACCTGACCAAGTTTTTAGATTGAATAAAGCTCTGTATGGTTTAAAGCAGGCCCCTCGAGCCTGGTATGAGAGATTAACGGAATTTCTGATCAGCAAGGGCTACCAAAGAGGTAAGGTAGATCAAACTCGTTTTACAAAAGGCTTTAATGAAGATCTCATCATAGTCCAGGAATATGTAGATGACATTGTCTTCGGCTCAACAAGTACTGATCTATGTAATGAATTTTTAAAATTGATGTCAGCAGAATTTGAAATGAGTTTGGTAGGCGAACTGAAGTACTTTCTTGGCCTGCAGATACAACAGTTGGAGGAAGGATGCTTCATCAACCATACCAAGTATACATTGGACATTCTCAAGAGGTTTGGCATGAACAACTTGAAGCACATTACAACACCAATGGGTACCAATACCTCATTGGATGCAGATGAGATAGATAAAGAAGTAGATGTCAAGCTCTATCGAGGTATGATTGGATCTCTGCTCTACTTGAGAGCTTCAAGACCTGATATACAGTTTAGTGTAGGAATATGTGCAAGGTATCAATCTAGACCCACCGCATTGCATCTAGCTGCAGTAAAAAGAATTTTTAGATATTTATCTGCTACACACACCCTTGGTTTATGGTTTCCTGCATCACACTCTTTAGACTTAATTGCATACGCAGATGCAGACTATGCCGGGTGTAAGCTAGATAGAAAAAGTACTAGTGGTCATTGTGAATTTCTAGGTGGGTGTTTAGTATCTTGGGGTTCCAAGAAATAACATTATGTGGCCCTATCCACTGTAGAGGCTGAGTACGTGGCTGCAGGGAGTTGTGGTACACAAGTCATTTGGATCAAACACCAGCTTTAGGACTATCAAGTAGACCTAGGGTGCAAACCCATTTACTGTGATAATACTAGTGCCATCAATCTAGCCAAGAAAGTCCCCCCGCCAGTGGCGGGATGGACACCCCCCTCCCCCCTCCTGCGCAGGTGGCAGGAGGGTGCGGGTTCGAGCCGCACCTCCCCCCGGGAGGGTGTGGTCCCCTCTTTCCCCTCCCCTAAAAAAAAAAAATCTAGCCAAGAATCCTATCTTGCATTCCCGCACTAAACACATAGAAATAAGGCATCATTTCATAAGAGATGAGGTTTCTAAGAACACCTTTGAACTGATTCACGTAGGCACTGCCAATCAAATTACTGATATCTTCACCAAGCCTCTAGACAATAACAAATTCACCACATTAAGGAGAGAATTAGGCTTATTTAAATTATCTTAATTTCTAATCTCCTGATATTTTTTTTGTGGTAAGAGGTTGTGTGAAAAGCTTGTCCTAACCGTGAGGGGGAGTTCCGAGTGTCTGCTGATTAGTTTCCTTTTGTGCTTTAATTGAGGGGGGGCTAGGCAGTTAGTGAAGTTTGACTGATTCAAAAGTTTGACCAGATGTGTGTCATTGCTGGCTTTCATGATTGACTGAGTGCGTTTCTCTCTCAGGCAATAGAATCTCATTCATCTCTTAAGTCTATAAGTTTGTGTAACTAAAGTCTAGCTAGAATCTTTTCTCTAGTAGACTATCAGAGACTTGAATTAAGTGTCCGAAGTATATCTTCCTACATTGTTCATGATTCTGGTTCAGGCTAAAACTTGTATGTCTTGATATCTATCCAGAACAACTTGAAATCTAGACTTCAAGATTCATTTCAAAGAAACAGTTCTTCTGGTATTATCTTCAAGCACTTCATCTCAACAATATAAGGGATCAACCAAATGAGCAAAGGTCTATGGTTTGATCACTGAGAAACTGGGAGCTTCATCAATGAAATGAGGCCTTTCCTATGTCATGAGGTGTCAAATTCAGAAAAAAAAGAAGAAAAAAATTTCTTGCAAAATAAACTGGATATTTCTGACCATCACATAGCAATGGTGACAAGGTGGTGAGTAACTAGGGACTCTGGCCTCTGATCAAGGTGTTTCCTCACGTAAAAAGTCATAGTTACTAACTCTGTTCTCTAAAACGGAGAGGTAATGAGATTTTCACATTGAGTAATTGGGGATTCCGGCCTCTATTCAAGGTATCTCCCTAATGTCAAAGATGTGATTTACCAACTTACTTACTGATCAATATCTTGAAAATCTCTATAATATGCTTTATATTTGTACAAATTACTGGACTGCTTGTCCTCAATACCTTGATCACACATTCTTTGTTTTTGTCTCTTGTTGTCTACTTAGTAGTGTTATCTGATCAGCTATGTCTTGTCATACTTGTTCATCCCTGCTCTACAACATATACCCTGTATGTGGATAAACTTCCCTATCATTCTAATTCTCTATTGCTTACCTGAGTTAAAGACTCTTCTCTTGAGTTTAGCGCCTCACTTATTCTCTTAAGATATGCTCATGAGTCTTACTACACTACGAAGCCTCTGTACCTCTTCCTCATGTCTCCAGCAACTGCATATATCTTTCATTTCCTTTTGATGATGTCAAAGGCGGAGAAGAGGTGATATCACAGAGGTCATCTGAGAGGTTCAGGGCATATGAGGCATCTGAGAGCGAGTTGTAGGGGAGCTGATTTGGAGAGAGAAGAGCTTTTCAGTTTTGTGTCTCTAGGAGAGGCTTTCTATTTTTTTTTGTCTTGTCAAAATGCACACTTTGGTTTACTCTTGATTATTTTTGATCTCCTTTAATGCCCTGACATTGCTTGATTCATAGTGTTGCCATCATCAAAAAGGGGGAGATTGTTGCATCCCTACGGTTTTGATGATGTCTCGCAGTCTTGCAATAAAGGTCCATGCATTTTTCTGTTCATATGCATTCAATAGATTAGTGCATGCTTTACTCTAGACGCGGTAAGTTCTTGCCTCAGTGCAAGTCCTTGATCATGCACAGGTTCTGTCATTCATACTCTGTCTCTGTGCATTCTACTAGGTCGTGTGCACCAAGGTCCGTGCATATCGTATCTCTACATCTCACCTCTCGAGGTCGGTGCAATTTCTGGGTCAGTGCATTTCGTGACTATAAGGCATTGGTTAGTCTGCTCATTTCTTTTATCTCAGTGCAGAACCAACTCGGTGCAAGTCTATCTTGCATCTCTCTTTGGTCTGCGCATTTCTCTCAGCCATCTTCGTGCAGCTCTTGCTTGGACTGCACATCCCGACTCGGTGCATTCTTTCTCTTTCTGAATAACATGTAGTCGGTGCATCTTCGGATTGCATTAACATACTCGGGGCATACTTTGCTTAAGATTAAAACATGATCGGTGCATAGCCAAGTCTATACAAATCCCTACAGCAATAAGGTCAGTGCAGTTCTTATTTTCAGGCCTATTAGACTCGGTGCAAATCTTGTATGTAGCTAAAGTAAATTGGTGCATCTTCTTTTTCATTCCGCATCGGTGCTTTTTCCTGCCAGTCCTAGTCGGTGCTTGTTTTTGACTCGGTGCAAACCTTCCTTTATGGCAAAAATAAAGTCAGTGCATCTTTGTGTTTTATGGATTCTTGTCGGTGCATATCTGCTGCACGATTGGACTCTATGGTCCGTGCTTATGACGTCTTGTGTTCTCTCAAGTCAGTGCATTTCACGGTTTTTGCTCGTTCCAACTCGGTGCAACCTCTTGTTCACCCTGTAGTAAGTCAGTGCATTGGTTGACTTGGAAATTCCTACTCAGTGTAGCTTATGTTCACTTACTCGCCACGTCGGTGCGACTTTTGATAAGTGTGTGACAAAATGTTTATTCCTTTTCTGATAGTCTGTATGTGCATTCACCAGGTGGATGGCAGGTGATCTGAGGAAGATAGAGGTACAGAACATTTCGACACGTGCCCCAACATTTCAGGCGGGAAATGTGGTATCCACACACCCAAGTTTCTGGAACAGACATATATATATATACTGAGGAAAAGGGTTCGAAAATATATATAATAGAGTAGTGAAAAAGAAGTGAAGCTAGAGCAGTGTGTGGATCAAGAGAGAAAACAAGAGACAAACCACTCCATCAAGAGTAGAGAGAAGACTCCGAGAGAGAGCTGTCTGTGAATCTGAAGATCTGCTTCTACGGAAGCTACATTGTTTTGTCTTAGAGATAATCATTTTCCATTGATCTTTTATTTTCGAGTTTCCTTCGCTTTCAATTCCATTATATTACCCTCCAAGTTTCCTCGGAGGAAGGGAGAAGTTTTCCGGTTTCCCTCCATTGTTCTTGGAGGAAGAGAGGTTTGATCCTCTAGTTTTGCGAGTTGCTTGGAAGCAATTTCACAGGGTTCCCTTTGCTGCGTGCAAATGAAGGGAGATTTGTTCTCCAGTGCTTCTTCTGGTTGATCAGAAGACTGAGGAGGGTGTTCCTCAGGGCAAGCTGTTCGGCAGCGGTTGTCGCAGACTGAGTCTGATGTGTGCAATTGATCATTGCAAGGAAACCTTACTCTTCTGAGTGAGGGGTGGATGTAGATTGCAGGTAGCAATCGAACCACCTAAAAAACTCTGTCTCTCTTGTGGGTTTGCCTGTCTACTTTGTGCTTGCTCTCCATCTAATTGATATATTGCTTCATCGTGAATTTCTCTCTCGGTATTAATCCATAGTCTAGATATCTCTATTACCTATCTCCGAAGCTTTTCTTCAATGTGTTTTGATGGGTTGAGTATTTGTTTCTGAGTTTATCATTTTTGGGAGTGATCTATTCATCCCCCCCTTCTATCTCACTTTCCGCTGTGCGTATCACGTGGGTGACTTGTTCGTCGGCTTAGTACGCCGGGGGTATGTCATTTGTACTTCCCTCACGCTGTATTTAGCCACAACACACAAGTCAACACCCACCATGTGCGAGACGTTATGACAAGGGTGAACATCCCCTCATGCCGAGATTCCCCCTCACATGTCCGTCGGTTGCAACCACGCACGTATCATGACGCCACACTCCTTCGCCGTCACGAGGGCACGTCCGACCGCTCGACTCGAGCTATGACCGGCCCTCGCCCAGACACCGGATCGATGCATCCCTCCAGTCATAAGCCCCCCATTCGGCATTGCAACCATGGCCCACGCCACGGGAGGGGCCCTCTTTAAAACACACATGTGTTCATCTGTCGTGCATTGACCCGGGGACCGATTATCATAGCGAAATTGTCCCATGGCGTGCACCAGTTGTACCCTGGCCACTACGGCCTACCTATAAAGACATGTATATCTCAAAAATTACACCGCCAATTGAATGAATGCTCTCGCATCCATGTTCGGGATCCCAGCTTTCTACCTACATCGCTCAGCATCCGTGCCTAACATCCTAACCCCAGTAAACACCCCTCAGTCAAAAACACACCCATAGCTGCAGAATGCTCCCGACTCCCTAGTGCGGCGCCCACGTGCCCACGTGCCGCGCCCTGGATTCACTTCCCCGGTCAACCCTTGGCTCCCTGGGTGATTGTCGAGAAATCGACAAGCACGCCCGCACCATGTCCGGTTAACCCTTATCCTAACATTTCCGTGCCATTCGACCCTTCTCGACTTTCCGTAAAAGGAGAGTGCCTGATACCGTCGTGAGAGGCATGCAACCGTAAGAAGGATACCCGAGATATATCAAACTCCCGTGTCTTTCTTTCCCGCTGTATCCCTTCCTTCACCTCGGTCATTCGGCAAAAAAAAACCCGCGCAACAGAGAGAATGGCACGCCCGATGGGACGTCTCCTGTAATATCTTGGACCTTTCGGATCCTTCTTTGTAGGTCCCGGATATGGTTTCTCAGAGCGTCCAGCTTCGTTGTGTTCGAAATTTTGTTTCGGACATCTTTCGTGTTCGGATCGGTGTGATCCAGAGTCGTTTTGGAGGCCCGGAAGCATTCCGCAGCTTTTCCGCGCGTGTTTTCTGATTTCCGGTGTGTGTTCCGACAATTCCTTCGGAACCTCGCTGCGGGTGAACCGGGTCGTTCACCTGGGCACGAGTGGTACCGTTGCGATCGGTGCGTTTCGAGGATTCCGGAAACATAATTTTCTATTTTCGGTATTTTTTGAATTTTTCAGATTTTCTATAAATACCCCCCCTATTTCTCTCTCTTCCCCACCTTCTCTTTCTTCTTCCTCCTCCGTTTCTTCCCACCGCGGCTCCCTCTTTCCCTCTCTTCCTCCCATTTGACCGCGGTGAGCTCCCTTCCGGATGCAGACGGCGGCGGGGCGACGGCGCTGCGACGTGGGCGGCGGCGAGGTGATCGTGGGGACGTGCGGTGCTCGTGGGAAGCGTGAAGAATGAGGGTTTTCCAAAGTGATTTCTTACGTTTGTGGACGATCCGGCGGAGCATTCGCTCCATTGAGGTAGGGTGACGTTCCCTAGCTCCCCGCCGTTCATTTTCGTGATTTATAGGCCGAGGGGAGGCCGAGAGGGGCGTGATTGAGCGGGTTTGGGGTTTTCCATGATTTCGGGAGAGCTCGCCCGATCTATGGATTTGATGCGTGATTTCATGTTTTGGTGGCCTAGAATCATGCTAGGGGTCCCCATGGGTCTTCCCCTTTGATTTCCCCCTCTCCGGTGGAGGCATGGGGGCGTGGTCGGAGTTTTTGGGCGTTTCCCGCCGTTTCGCCGTCGGGAGTGTGTAACGGTTCTTTTAGGGACCGTCACACGGTGTGACGCGCCTGGGAGGGTGCGTCACACGCCCTTTGTCAGCCTTTGAGGGTCAGGGGCTGTGACGGTCCCCCGATAGACTGCCACAGCCGTGTGACGCGCCTGGGAGGGTTCATCACAGCCCCTGTTAACCAGCTGGGGGCTGGGGGTGTAACGGCCCCCGATAGACCGTTACAGGCGTGTAACGCGCCTGGGGTGGGCCGTCAGAGGCATTCGACCATTGGTTTGTGACCGTTGTTTTGACCGTTGGGGGTCAAGGCATGTGACGCACCAGGCCTGGCGCGTCACATCCTTGTAATGGCCTAGGGTGGGCGCATCAGGGCGCCTCTGGGCGGTTGAACCCCCAGGAGGTGTGACGCCCCCGGTGTGGGCCGTCACACCTTGTGATGCACCTACGTGGGCGCATCACAGTCCGTAACACGTCCGGGCAGGCGCGTTACATCCTGTTTTGCACTGAGAGTGTGACGGCCTGCGTAGGACCGTCAGGCTTCCTGTGACGGTCCCGCCTAGACCGTCACGTGCCTGTGACGGTCCAGGGGTGGACCGTCAGGCGCCTGGTTGCCCCGAGAGGGTTGCAACCCCATTTTTAGTCCGACTATGGCCACCGTGCGACGGGGCCGGTGCGTGGGGTGGTCCCCGTGCGTCGTCGGATGCGGGCGTCATTTTCCGTGACTTGAGAGTTTACTCCTTCAGTGACCCTCCACTAGTCGTAGCCTACCAGTACGGGGTGCTGGTCGCATGAGGGAGTGGTGTACGGGCTTACCCTTAGAGGCGGTTTGTGTGTGCACACGTGTTGCCGTCGGGCCCCACGTATTGCAGCCAGAGTCCGGCCGAGGGGAAAACCAGTCAGAGGGCCAGACCAGGGACGTGCGGTCTGTGTGTGCACACGTGGTTGGGGGCTGTTGGACCCACGTCGACGGGCGTGACCCCAGCTAGTCACTTGTTTGTGGTTACTTGTGCAGTGTTCGTGCCTTCGGTAGGCACTACCACGTCAGGCAGTTCACCTGCGGTGCGGTGTAAGTCATCAGGGGACGCTACCGACTGTGCTTCTAGTGGGAGGTACTCCTGTCGAGTGCGGAGTGTCAGACTGTCAGTCTCGTGTCTTTGACCTTCGGGTTTACCGGGTCGACCGTTGAGCTTCGGTTGTCTCACCGTGGCATGTGTGCCGATTTACGTGCCGTAGGGCCTTTGTTTTGTAGAGCACAGGGCTTTCCTTTCCGAGGTACTCTCCTACCGCTAGCATAGTGGTTTCTCATTTTACGAGGTAGAGTTCGAGTGATCCCTACTAAGTCTTGTTCCGAGACTCATTCCCTACGTGTTTTCACCGTGTTTCAGGTGAGGCGCCGCCCCAGGGGAGCGCATCTGGGGTGCAGCGTGGTGCGGGTGCCTAGAGGTAGTGCCAGAGGTCACAGCCGGGGTATGCCCTGTGTAGCTGTACTTTCTTTTACTATCTCTGTACTAGTTGTGGACTACTACCGTTGTTATTTTATTATTATTTTATGGACCATGTAAAATGTTAATTCATTTCCTGCTTAATTATAAACTGTTTAATTTCTATAATTACTTGTGATACTTGTGTAGTTTCCACACCATCCTTCTAACCCTTCCGAGTCTTCGGACTCGTGGGTGGCGGTGCGAGTCTCGGGTTATCGGGCCTTCCCGGTAATCGGATTCTCGGGTCGTTACATCTCCTTCCTTCCTTCTTTTTGCTGAAGAAAATTCTATGCCAGCCCTAAAGCCCTAGTGCCCTTTCCCTATCCTTGCAGGAGAGGCAGAGGAGGGTACTCGCGTGTGCATTCTCCAGTAGCTTTCGGTTCGCGTTCTGATCGTCGGACCGCACTCGGCCACTGTCAGCAACTGTCACCTCCGCAGCACTCAGCTCTCCAGCAACCATGGCGGTCGTCACCTACGGTCCCAATGTCATTGCCACACATGCCCAGGTGGGCTACTTGGTGACACCGATTGCTTTCGGCAGCTTTGCCCCTGTCATCGGATCGCCCTACTTCTTGGGCATGATCCATGTGGCTGCTCCTCAACCAACCCCAGTTTCTCTGTTGGCTACCGTGGCCGAGGCGCCACGCACACCTCTAGCCCCGGTGGCCCACCTGAACATCAAGTACCGAACTGCCACCACTGGCCTCTACAAGGCCCCCATATCAACACCAGCCCCGGTAAGCGTTAGCTCCCGAGGCCAGCCTCGTCCGATCTGCGGCACGGGCCCCGTGCCCTGGACTTTGGTCACTTTCTCAGCACCCGTCTCGAGTTTCCAACCCCGAGCCCCAGCAAAGCCGGCACCCAACACGGGCTCCTAGCCCCGGGTCCACGGCTTCCCAGCATCTTCCTCGGGTTTTCAACCTCGAGCCCCAGCAAAGCCGGCACCCAACACGGGCTCCCAGCCCCGGGTCCACGGCTTCCCAGCATCTTCCTCGGGTTTCCAACCCCGAGCCCCAGTAAAGCCGGCACCCAACACGGGCTCCCAGCCCCGGGTCCAGGGCTTCCCAACATCTTCCTCGGGTTCCTAACCCCTAGCCCCAGCAAAGCTGACACCCAACACGGGCTCCCAGCCCCGGGTCCACGGCTTCCCAGCACCTTCCTCGGGTTCCCAACCCCGAGCCCCAGCTAAGCCGATACCCAACACGGACTTCCAGCCCCGGGTTCGCGGATCCACATCGCCTTCCTCGGGCCCGTAAGCCCGAGCCTCGGTAAAGCCGACCCTCGATGTGGGCTTCCAGTCCCGAGTTCGCAGCTCTCCGGTATAGTACTCGGGACCCCGTTTCTGAGCTCCAGTTGAACCAGCTCTCCCCGTAGGTCTCCTACCCAGGAGGAAAGGTTCCTCAGCACCCTTCTCGGGCCTCTCGACCCGAGTTCGGACTACGTCGGCACTCACCGTGGGTCCTCGACCCAGGGGTGTCGTCACCTCAGCACTTCCGACAGCATCACTTCCCGGTGCAAGAGTGTCATCTCGAGCATCGGCAACACTTCTATCGGCGCGAGCAAAGGCTTACACCCAAGTCGCCCAGTCATTGACTCCCGGTGCGGGTCTCATACCCGGGGGCCGATCCCAGCACCTCCGACTGACAGCTCCACGCTGCCGGTCGCTCCATGCTGGGTTTTCTTGGTCTACCATCTCGGGCCGGAGTCTTCCTCCACTCCTCAGAAGAAGCGTCGCCATGGCCGTAAAGGCAGACGGCTCGCTACTGCGACTAGCAACTCCGGTAGGACGATTCTTATTGGTGACTTGCGGATCAGTCTCGATGGGGGCGAACCGATCATACCCCAGGAACATACTGTTCCCACCATCCCCACCTCCAATCGTTTTGACCTCTTGCAGCAAACACGAGAGAATGGGGCGAAGCTCAGAGGAGCGGGTTCCTCGGCAACAGCCCGGGGGCACCCATCACAACCCGATACACGGCCTCCCAAGACAACTCATCAGAAAAGCGACGACAAGGGAGACCAGCAATCTGACTTGAGGAGGATCTGGGATACCCTAGAACAAGCTCAAGCCGTTCGAAGGGCGCGTATTAGAAGCCCCCTGCGAGCACTCAGACACGGCATCAGGCAGGATGCGACTGGCCGTACAGTAGCACTATCTGACGACACCCAGTCGTCTAATGTCCCCCGCACAAGCAAGCGGAGGCAAAGGTGAGCCCGCTCTTGGGCCCTCTAGCAGCCTGTCCCGGGCTCTCCTTCGACCGATATCGGTAGTGAGCCCCCTCTGCAACGCACCACGGTCTTTGACAGACTAGGGACGCCTGTCTGCCCTGAGCGGCACGCACACAAGAAATAGACGGCCCGGTTCATCAACGAGGCGGTTCTAGTGTTTGCGTGCTACACCACCGGACACCAGCCGGACACCCAGTCTGATGATCTGAACCAGCCTCTATCCCACTTCAGGAGGCCGTGCCATCAGGCTCCGCCGCCTCCCCCAACATGTCACATCGGCACTTCTGCCAGACTGCAGGCATCAGAACGCGCAGAAGAGGTCCCGGTGGAAGACTGCGACCCTCCTATCAACGCGGAGCCGGTCAACAACGACCCTCCTGCGAACGAGGCTCAAGAAGTGACCCTCGACACTCTCGTGAAGGAGAACCAACATCTGAAGGCCCTCCTGCAAGACCTCCTCCAGGGATGGGACCTTCATCCTCAGCAACATGCTAGGCCCCAGGCCGAGGCGTTGGCACCGTCGGCGGCCCGCGATGCTGCCAACACCTCAGCGGCAATCGCCCGAACTCCGTTGGCAACTGGGTTTGGCACATCCCCGGTTGAGGCCCAACCACAAGCCTCCAATACGCCAATGCAAGAAAATCTCCTGGCACAACGCCAGATGATTGAGCGTATTGTCGAGACAAAGCTCGCCCAGTATGGTGAAGGGGTTGCCACAGTAGACCTCTACAGTGTACCCTACCCGCTTCACCACCAGCTGAAAAAGCTTCCCCCAGAGTACGCAAAGCCCCCAAAGCTGCAAAAGTTTGACGGGCAGGGGTCGCCACATGAACACTTGGCCTACTATGTTACGGCCATGGGCGAGTTAGCGTTGGACGAGTCATATCTGTTCTGCTACTTCGCCACTTTGCTCACGGGAATGGCCTTCCAATGGTATTCCCGCCTGAAACCAAGCTCAGTCATCGACTGGGCCTCCAGAAGAAATTCCTCGACCGCTTTCAAACGGCCGAGCGAAAGGTTTCCCTAGCTGAACTTTGTTCTCTTTGGCAGAAAAAGGGTGAGAGCGCCATCGACTTCATCAAAAAGTGGCGAGACCTCAGTATGAGGTGTGTCAATCCACCCATTCAAGAGTACGCCATCACTATATACCGTCGAGGTCTAGCGGCCGAGGTCAGCGAGAAGCTTCTCGGCACCAATATCAAAGGCTTCGACCAACTCAATTCGATAGTCGTCGAAATAGAGCTGTTCTTCGCCGATAACCCGAGCTATACTACATCAAAGGGTAAGCAAGCACGAGAACGCCAGCCCGGTAAGGAGGTGAATATCATAGAGTTCACCCCTACCGCCAAAGCTAGTAAGGAGGCCGAATCAAGCGGCTCTGACAAAAAGCCAGTGGACAAGCCGGCTATTTGCTCCTTCTCGGAGCGCATGAAGACACCCTTCTCCTTCAAGAAGGAACACACGAAGATGCTCTTCGACCTCTGCATGGCCCAGAAGATTGTCGAGCTGCAAGAAATCCGCAAGCCGGACGAGGCCCTGAAGACCGACAATCCTAGTTATTGCTTGTATCATCTCATGCTGGGTCACTCAATTGAAGATTGATACGTCTTCTAGACTCAGGCGCAGAAGTTGATCCGGGACGGCCTCGTTAAAATGAAGAGTGGTCTCGTCGATCCCCCGCAACCACATACGTGGACCAGGCCAGCTAAGGCAGCACACATGGTTCACCACACAGCTAACGTCATCTATATGATGGCCGCATTTTCTCTTTCTGATGACGAGCCAGAAGAGCCCAGCGCCAGTCGAATGGGACGTTCGATCTGGTATCCAGGGTGGAGGCCCTGGCACGATCAGAGACCACTCTCCTTCCCCAGGGAGAGGACCTGGTGACTCTTCGATATCCTCAGCGAGAATGGGCAGATCATGCCCCGTGACTCGCCGGAAGACTACACCCATTGGGACCGTAGTCATTCCTAATACTGCTCCTTCCTTGCTAGAATATGCCACCCAATCGAGTCCTGTGAGGAAGTTCAATACCTCATCCAGGAACAGATCCAATGGGAGCATATCGATGCGGAGGGGAACTCCATGTCGCTTGTCAGGCTTCGGCAAGCTGTCAAGTAGACCCTGAGTACCACCAGGGATGTGCCAGAGCGGCTAGACTCCCCTCAAGAAAATGGGCACGGGTTACCTTATCAGCATACTCCAAAATGGCTCGAGTTTCAGACTGACAACCAAGAAGCGCTCGAGCGATGGCAGAGACGTAGAGAGCGGGATACCAGTCAAGAGATGGAGCTGACCCGCTTCTTGGTCAACGTCATCCATCCCCCTGCTCCTCTGGCCCTTGTGGGCTCCCAGACATCAGCACCTACCCAGCCAACCCCAGCCACTTCGGCCGTGCGGTGGCGGTCCTCGCGGGAGCTAAAGTCTCTCCCTTTCCCTGAAGAAGACACCGCCAGGCTCCTTCGGGTCCTCCTCAGCCGAGAGGACGTTCTGGTGGGCAAGACGATGATGGGCTCTTCAACTCCCTCTCATCATCCCCCCATCCCATCTCCGTCTCTGGCCACCGTGGATAGGAAGGGAAAGCAAAAGCAGGGTGAGGTTCCGCCTCAGCCTAATCACACCCCCTCAGCGGATGGGCCATCACGTCCTCTCCGTCTACCCGTTAACACAATCCGGAGTACAAAGAAGACATCTTCGGAGTCTTCAACGGCTTCGATTCAAGTGGCGGGCCCACCGCCACAAGGCTCAGCCAGTTCGCAGACTCCGGGTAACTGCTCAGAGCAACAACACCTCGCGACACCATCAATTGTCGCTAGACTAGGCTCTCAGCGTGATTACAAAGGCAAGGCTAAGGAGCAGGACGACAAACATATCCCTCGGTCCGCTTCTCAATGAAATCTCTCGCCACCGCGGCTAAGACATCAAACCGTGCATACGTCTTCGGACGCCAGTCCCGATATTCTGGCATACCAGGAATTGCCGCTCGAGGTAATCGAGCAGGCGATCAACGCCACCTTCTAGATACAACAAGCGGAAGGTGCCTGGATCAAAATTCGGGCGAAGAAAAGTCATCGACCTCGCCCTGCAAAGGCACCAGCTCGGAGATACCCTCATGCGGATTTATCAACTCCGGCTCCAGCACCTCTCCCTCCTACTCCGTTGGAGACCGCTATTGTGAAGTGATAAGAGAGAAATCGGAGGAAGAATGTGACGACCCAGAGTGCCGGATACCGATATACCGATAACATCAATACACCGATACCAGGAACTGGGGAAGCCACCCAAGAGGCTGATGAGGCCCCTGAAAGGTTTGTGAAGTTTGTCGAGGGGATGCATAACGAATTGCAATCACAAGCGCACATATTAGATTAAACAATAAAATTTAGCAGGAGAGCGGAAGCAATTTCAAAAATAAACAGAGTGCTAAATATATAACTAGTCCAGAGGCACGAGAGTGTAGTCCAAAAGTACAACTACTCGGGGCATACCCCGGCAAAAGTACACAAGAAAGCCCAACAAGGCAACCCGTCAACTGCTGGCTGCTAAACATGGTCTCCGAGCACACGGGAAACACCGGGAGACGACGAACGTGGCTCACCTGAAAAGGGAAGGGTGAGTCATAGCCAGACTCAGTAGGGGTCACGCGGATCCCTATCTCGAGATAAACAAGCATACATGCAAAAATAAAGGCAATTAGAGCATGCATTTAATTAAATAATAGGCAATGGCATGAATAAACTAATCACAATAAAGTTGTAAAATCTAACTAAACAGATATAACAACTAATACATGCCAATAACGAGTAAGTCTAAACGACTGAAACGAAATCTACCAGTAGAATATGCCTCAACCAATCCAAGCAGCAGGGAACAAGACAACCACTGGGAACAGAAACCAGATGCATCCACTGACAGCTTACACTACGTCTCAAGCACTCGCAGTCGGTAACACGACAAGCTGAGCGCGTAAACAGTACCAAACCAAGTGACCAGTCAGAGTGACATTTGTCAATGTCAGTCCACGGCCTCCGACCACGTGTGCACACACTGACTCTCGCTTGAGCCAGGCCCTCTAGCTAGATTTCTCCCTTGGTAGGACGCTATCATTGACGGGGAGCCCACGGTACTAGCTTAAAAACCGTGTAATGGGAACACCCCTCCGCTATCCCCAAGCGGGTCGGCACTCAACAGACCTCAGGGCTACAACAGTGGTTCCATTACAAGGAAAGAAAAGCTACTCTATTGGGATTTAAAAATATGCCATTATATTATAAAATAACTCAACATGGCATATACACATTATAGAAAGCATAAAGAAAAGGCAGGCGGCTTTTTGAAACTGACAGGCGTGTGGCGGTATGCTGCCACCGCGTCACATGAGTGTGAGGGTCGGGAGAGGGCGCGTTACATCGACTGTGACGCGTCCGTCCCCGGCCGTTACAGCCACCGAAGCCAAACGAGACAACTGATCAAACGGAGTGTAACGCGCTAACAGGGGCGTGTTATGACGCCCAGACGGCCGACCAACAGGCCGTCAGGCCCACCCGAGACTAAAACCAACGAACAATTTTTTCAAACTACTCACATGCAGTGTAACGCGCTCGCGCTGGCGCGTTAGAGCACCCTGACAGCCGGCCGACTGGCCGTCAGGTTAACCGCCCTACCGGGTCAACAGAAAACAACCGAAGTGTAATGGTCGGGAGCCTGACCGTTACACACACTGTGACGCCCCTCAAAAGGGCCGTTACAGTTATGTAACGCGTCCCCTATGGACCGTTACGGATGTGACGGTTCCTGGAAGGACCGCCACACCGTCTGGGTTACGGACAAGTTATGTTTGAAAGTGGATTCCCTCCCGAGCGACTGGAATCGCCGGGTAACGAAGAAAACCTGTAAAACCTATCAAACCACACGTCCTTAACAATATGATACCAACAAAATAACCACATGCAATGCCCACAATGGATTATACATGAAGAACAAGCTTAAACCCCCTAAAATGGAAAATCACCATTATGCATGCTACGGGAGTCTAATCAAGCAACCAAACTATAGGAAATGATCCTAGCGAGATCGAGATTCCATCCCCCTACCTCGTGCAAGCCGAAACGGCCGATTAAGCCGCATGCACCGAAGAGGGTTCACCGAGCCTTCTCACTCCGTCTCGCTCCCAAGAGCCACGAAACACGTCGAGGTGGGCGTCCACGCGTTCCTCTCGACACGAGGAAACCACCGGCACCTTCCACGCCTCGATCCGTCGTCGTTTCGCCTGAATCCCAAGGAGAGGGGAGATGGGCGATCAGACGAGAGAGAGAGGGCGTGAGAGATTGTGATCGACGAGGGGAGAGAGAGAGAGGGGTGAGAGATTAAAGGAAAAAAAATAAGATTAATATATATAATATATTTATTATATATAAAAATCCTATTATTTCCATAAAAACCTCAATTAAATCCAATTAAATCCGAAAAAATATCAGAAAAATTCCTAAAAATCCAGGAAAATAGCCGAAAATTCCAGAATGAGTTCTAGGTCCGAACCACTAAGGATCCACCAAGGCACGGGCCTCACAGTACCTCCCTCCTAATAAAAATTTCGCCCTTGAAATTTACAACAAAGGATAATGAGGAAACTGAGAAAAGAATTATACCTCACTGGAATAAGAAAGGAAAAAGCTGATGCATCTCATCTTCACGTTCCCAAGTAGACTCATTATCGGAGTGGCGCTGCCAAGCAACTCTTACCAGAGGGATAACCTTATTTCTCAACCGCTGCTCACGACGGTCTTCAATTCTAATAGGAAACTCTGGCGTAGACAAATCAGCAGTCACTTCGGGCCAAACTGAATCATCAAGAACATGGGATACATCAGGCACATATTTCCTCAACTGAGAGACGTGGAACACATCATGAATAGCTTGCATAGCCGCTGGTAGTTGCAGACGATAAGCTACCTGACCCACAGCTTCAACAATAGGAAACGGTCCAACATAACGCGGACTAAGCATTCCACGCTTCCCAAATCTGGAAACACCTTTCATCGGAGATACCTTGACAAAAACCATATCTCCTGGCTCAAACTGTAGTGGATGTCTGCGTTGATCTGCATAACTTTTCTGACGACTCTGAGCTGTCAACAATCTCTGCCTGATCAGACGAACCACATCAAAACACTGTTGCACCTTGTCGGGTCCCGTCAAAAGTCTATCCCCAACATCAAATCAGTTCAAGGGAGTACGAAAAGGATGACCATACAGTGCCTCATAAGGAGCCATGCCAATACTGGAGTGAAAACTATTATTATAAGCAAATTCAACAAGTGACAAATGTTGATTCCACGAACCCTGCCAGTCAAGGCAACACGATCTCAGCATATCTTCCAGGGTCTGAATAGTCCTCTCCGACTGTCCATCTGACTGCGGATGATACGCTGAACTGAAGGCTAACTCAGTGCCCAAAGCTTTCTGAAAACTATGCCAGAAGCCGGAGGTAAAGCGTGGATCACGATCTGACACAAGTGAAATTGGAATTCCATGCAGTGGCACAATCTTTTGCATATAAATTTCGGCCAACCTCTGCACATTCCAAGAAACCTTTATTGGCAACAATCTGGCAGTCTTAATCAATCTGTCAACAAGCAACCAGATGCCATCAAAACCTTGAGAAGTCCGAGGTAAACCCACCACAAAATCTGTAGTAACATGGTCCCATTTTCACATTGGAATCTCTAACGGCTGAAGTAATCCACCTGGCTTTTGATGTTCGGCTTTAACCTGCTGACAAGTCAAGCACTTGGAAACAAATATCGCCACAGATTTCTTCATACCTGGCCACCAGAACTGCTTTTTCAAATTCTGATACATCTTGGTGACACCTGGGTGAATAGCAAAGCAGGATCCATGGGCTTCACTCAGAACCTCATGCCTCAATTCATCTTCTGCAGGAACATACAATCTGCCACGGAAACTGATGACCATCTCTTCATCAAATTCCACATCATGCCTTGATATAACACGGGCCAAATCAGGATCAGCTTGCTGAGCCTCTCTAATCTGCTGATATAAAGCTGAACCCAAAGCCAAACTAGCACAAACTGCTATCCTCGGATCGGCAGGGATCTCTACACTGAATGCCTCGCTCGGAAGCTGTTCCCATAATTTCCATTCATGAGGCAACAGATGACTGACTTGCACCTTCCTGCTCAGAGCATCAGCCACAACATTCATTTTACCCGGCTAATAAGAGAGTGTAAAGTCATAATCTTTCATGTATTCCATCCATCGCCTCTGCCTGAGATTCAGATCTTTCTGGGAGAATATATACTGTAAACTCTGATGATCAGAAAAAATCTGAAACTTCTCACCACACAGATAATTTTTCTAGATCTTTAAGGCAAAAACAACTGCAGCTAGCTCCAGATCATGCGTAGGATTATTTTCTTCATGCAGTTTCACTTGTCGAGATGCATATGCGATAACCTTACCATGTTGCATCAACGCTGCACCCAAATCCACTCGAGAAGCATCTATGCAGACAACAAATCCACCCGAGCCGGAAGGCAAAATCAACACTCGAGAAGAAGTCAAGAGCCTTTTCAATTCAACAAAGCTATCCTCACACTGATCCGACCAGACAAAAGGCACATCTTTACGAGTCAGTCTAGTCATTGGCGCTGCAATCTTTGCAAAATCCTGGATGAATCTTCGATAATACCCAGCCAAACCTAGAAAGCTTCTTATCTCTGTCACAGTTCTTGGTCTCTACCAATTTAGAGCAGCTTCAATCTTTGTTGGGTCCACTGCTACTCCGTCACCAGAAATCACGTGGCCAAGAAAATGAATTTCCCGAAGCCAGAATTCACACTTACTGAACTTCACATAAAGCTCGTGATCTCTCAGAGTCTGCAGAACGATCCTCAAGTGCTGTACATGATCTTCGTCAGAAGCTGAATAAACTAGAATATCATCAATAAAAATCACCACAAACTGATCCAAAAATGGACGAAAAATACGCTGCATTAGGTCCATGAAAGCTGTTGGGGCATTAGTCAAGCCAAACGGCATTACCAAAAATTCATAATGACCGTAACGAGTACTAAAAGCTGTCTTCTCCACATCAGATTCCCGGATTCGCAATTGGAAGTAGCTAGACCGAAGGTCAATCTGCGAAAAGATAGTAGCAGACTATAACTGGTCAAATAAATCATCGATCCTGGGAAGCGGGTATTTGTTCTTAATAGTCACCTGATTCAGCTGTCTGTAGTCAATACAAAGCCTCAGGCTTCCATCTTTCTTTTTCACAAATAACATCGGAGCACTCGACGGAGAAAAACTGGGGCGAATATAGCCTTTTTCCAGCAATTCAAGCAACTGTGCTCGCAGTTCTTTAAGTTCAGCTGGAGCCATTCGGTACGGTGCCTTTGCTAATGGGGCTGTACCTGGAATCAGTTCAATCACCAATTCTATCTCTCGCTCTAGAGGCAAGCCTGGTAACTCGTCAGGAAACACATCAGGAAACTCACAGACAACAGGAATATCACTGACGTCCTGTCGTGGTTTTTCAACAGCAACCACAGAAGCTAAGAATCCCTGGCAACCTGCACTAAGCAACCTATAGGCTCGAATAGCAGAAATAATCAAGCGAGAAGAACGGGATCGAATACCTTGAAAATAAAATGCTGATTTCCCCTGTGGCTGAAAGTAGACTTTCTTCGATCTGCAATCAACCACAGCTCCATATTGCTCCAACCAATCCATACCCAAAATGATGTCATAATCTGCCAGCTGCAACGCATATGTAATACCCCGATTATTTATTAAGTTTTATTGAGCTTTTATTAATTAAAAATTGAATTAAAATGAATTAATGTTTGAATTTTGAAATATTAATATTTAATTCATTAGAAAATAGAACCTATAAAATTTGACTACCTTAGAAAAATCTGTAAAAATAGTAATTGGGTAAAAGATCATTTTTATAGCAATTTTGTCTTCTGGACTTGACCCAAATTAATTACGTAACCTTGTCTAATTGGAGGATTAATCCCGAATTTGACTTTCACCTAACCTTTACCTAATCGTAACTTAAAACGTGAAATTCGACCTTGTTACTCAACCAAATGATCTGAAATCAAGGGCAAATGGAAGGCCACGAGGTAAGGAACATTTACCCTCAATCAATTTGAGGTAAACCTAGCCCTAAAACGTGCTGCCGACATAGTTTTGGTCAAGTCAAGGATTTCGGCGCCGTTTTTAACACGTAACTTGCAGCGTCGAATACTCCCAACTTCGAAGGATCCAGAAGCCCCATGACCTATAGAAATGTAGCTCTTCGACTCTAGTTTCATTTGGTTGCTGTGGGGTATGTTGAAGTTACAGATCCAAGGAGTTCTTGCTCGATTAAGTGGAGGTGGGTCGGCAGGCCGTCGGCTTCCTCTCTTCCTTCCTTGTTCCAACGATTGAGGTAGGAATTCTCAACCAAACTTCGATCATGAGTATAGAAAATTGTTCCTCTCATCGAGCTCTATCCATTGGTGGCAAAAGCCTCAATTTTAATTAGGTATCCGTGGAGATATCGAGCTTTTTGTGAGGTGCTGTCAAGCTTGTTCTTTATTCTAGGGTTTCGAGTTCCCTCTTCAATTTGAGGTAGGATCTAACAACCAAATCCTAATTAACTTACATGAAGTAATCAGCATGTTGTTAGCTTTTATTCAACGTAGAAACCCCCAATTTTTATTGAGCATGCTTGGTGAATTTCGAATTTTTGTAGAAGCATGTCTAGAACATGATTCATATAGTATTCCTTTAAGCCAGAGCTTGATTGCGGGCTTATTTTGAGTCATGTAACCTGGTATTCATGTAGCATATCATACATAGTTGGATTCATGATCAAGTTAGCTTTCTTTTGACACCAAAATCCCCAAATTTGGTTTTGTATATCGAGAGAATTTGACAATTTAGTGGAAGTATGTCCTGAACTAGGTATCCTTATGTTCTTCATAGAATAGGTTGTGATTCTCATGAATTCTGATGAAATTCGTGTTTCCAAATTGTAGTTTTATGACCCTAATATGTCTAGCAAGATTCCTATACCATGTGGTTTTAATTTCAACTCAATTGGACCTCATTTGGATGAGTTAATGGGTTTTCCGGAGGCAACTTACATTGCTGTTCTTGCAGGGGTCGACCCCAGGGGTCGACCCATTTTCTGGGTGCCTTGGCAGGCCCGAGGGTCGACCCTTGGGGTCGACCCATTTGGCCCAGGCGCGAGGGTCGACCCCTGGGGTCGACCCAACCCCAGGGGTCGACCCATCCTGCAGATTTTGAGGGGGTCGACCCCAGGGGTCGACCCATTCAGCTGCCAGACCCCAATTTTTCAGGGGTCGACCCCAGGGGTCGACCCATACACCAGAAAACCAGTTTTCATCGTTTTTCGACCCGAGGATCGATCCGGATCATTAGGGGATCGACCTATTGAACTTAGACCAATTGAAAACTATACTTTTGAAGAACCAGTGACCTGTTCTGGAAACCTTATGATTTCAATTTACATTGGTTCTTACTTGAAAATATAGTGTAAAAACATGCCGTTTACCATCTTCATTTCGACTCATACATTGGTTAAATAGAAACCCACATAATTAGTGGTTAATGGTGTAATTAAATCTCTGTTAATGCATTCTTTTTCCTTCCTGTACAAGCTTGTTCCTTTACCTTATCATCTTGAATCAGCTTTTGGCAATTATCTTAATGCAAATGATAATGGATAATCTTTGACATGTTAACTTGATAATTAGGATTAATATGTTGATTAGCTTGTTGGATAGCTGCTGTACTACAGTAGCGCAGTATGATTAACTCTTATTGTGACTTAGTTTTCAATCTTCTTGATGATTGTGCTTACCTTGAAATTCTGAAATGAATCTCCTTCCTACTTGAAATTGTTATTGCTACATGGTTCAAACCTTGGAATTCTGGTCATAAATTGTGGAAGTCTAGATTCATGGGATCTTTGATCCAAAGAAATCAATGCCTGGCAAACAATTAAGGGCTCGGTCTAGTCCTGGGAGGAGCGCCCGAACACTACGTGTACCCCCGGGGAGGTGATTGACTAGGTGTGACATTTGGCACCAGTACTATGACATGGGTTAAATCTAGGACTGGCCACTACTCTCTACTACTCTCTACTACTTTTCACTTTCCACTCTTCACTGTTCTATACTCTACTTGTTGTTACTTTACTTGCTGTTACTTGGACGTGGAAATGAAACTACACACGTGCTTGACATGACTTGAATTATCTTGATATGGCCAACTCTTTATCGTTATCTCCTGTAGTAAATTCTTGTCTTTGTTATTCCTCTTAAGTATTACCATTCTGTTCCTTTATATTTCGTGACCTTGCGAGATCTTTAATTTTTGTTTCATTATATCATCATTATCCTTTTATTGCATTATCCTTTGTAGCATGATATTTTGAAAATGTAATTAAACTGCTAATCACTTATACCTATCTGTTATTTCCTACCGAGCGTTAGCTCATAGTTGTTGTTTCCCCCCTTTCCAAGCTTTTCAGGTGACGCGTTTACCGATGGGGAAGGGCAGGAGTGATGTTTTGAGTGTATCAGTTAGTCGAGTTTAGAGTGTGTTGTGTTTCAGTTATGTTATTGTGGTTTAGAGTTTGTTATCCCAGTTGTATTGAGTTGATTTGAGGATTACTGTACCAATTATGTTTTGTTTAATGGTCAACAAGTTATTTCCATTTCTTAGCATTTGTATATATTTAGATTAGTTCTCTCTCTTTCCAGCTCGTTTCTAACTGTACGTCCCGATATTCCGCGTCGAGGCGTGACAGTATACAATCTCGCCGGCAACTGATGATTATTAATCATCACAGGAGACTCTTCCAAACACAGAGGTGTAATCATGAAATCTTTCGAAGGCAACTCCACAAACAGCTCACAAGTTATCTCTGATGTCGGCTCCTCAATGCATGCAATGAAATCCTCAGAGATAAAAGAGTGAGAAGCACCAAAATCAAATAAGACACGAGCTGAATGACCGTAAAGCATAAACGTACCTTCCACCAGATGGGATGCAACCGCTTCAGCTCGAGTGATGTAAGAAACCTTGCCCTTCTGCTTCTTGGATGCGGCAGAAGACTATTGGGAAGACGCTGAAGCTTGCGAATAAAATTGTTGCTGAGGTTGAGGTACAGAAGAAGGTATGAATTGCGACTGCTGGGGATGAGAAAACAGAGGAGCCTGCACCGGCTTCGGCCTCAGCGGGCAATCTCAAACAACGTGACTAGGCTGGCCACAACGAAAACAGACCACATGAAGATAACACGGGTGACCCTTATGGTGACCACCGCATCTCCGACAAGTCCACGGCTGACTGACAGCAGAACTCTGACGACTCTGGGAAGAAGGCGCTGTCGGCTGCTGAACAGTACCCGTACCAGGAGATTCTTGCTGAAAGAACTTCTTCTTCTTCTTGAACCTTTTGAACTTGGTCTTGGAAGGGGAAGAAGCACTGCTAACCTCTGACGCGACTGAGGGGACTCCTACCACTGGCGGTCGGTAAGTCTGCTGAAACTGCATCGCCGGCTGAACCAACCCCATTTGTGGATACCCTCCTGGTCTCGCCATCTCCAGCTCAAGTGCCACAGCTGCCTGGCACGCACCATCAAGATCAGCAACACGACTCGCGATCAAGGGCAATTTCAATTCTGGCCTCAACCCTCGCAAGAACTGCTGAGTCTTCAAAGCTTCATTAGCCAGCACATGGGACGCATACTGACCCAACTCCATAAATTTGTTCCGATACTGTAACACGGTCATATCACCCTGAAACAATTCCATGAACTGGTACATCTTCGCCATTTGCAAGCAGGCAGGAGTATAGGCACGCTCGAAAGCTGCAACAAACTCTGTCCAAGTGATCTGCCGAAGGGGCTTGGAATGAAATGCAATCTGCCACTCGGCTTTCCACCACGTAATGGCTGTACCTTGGAGTTGAAATGCTGCAAGCATCACTTTCTCATCCTCGACGCACTCCATAGATAGGAACACGCGCTCAATCGCGTCCAGCCACTGCCTCGCTACCTCTGGATCTGGTTGTCCGTCGAAAGCAGGCGGATTGAACACGAGAAATTCTTTCAAAGCCTTGCCTCAACTACCAGGCGCTTCAACTTGAGGAGCAATGACTGGCGCTGGAGGAGGAACTACAGGAACAGTAGGAACTGCAGGAGGAGGAGCAGAACCACTCTCTTCTCCAGGCGCATGCCTAGGAACTCGAGGACGTCTTCCTCGACGAGGCGGCATATTGCACTGCCGAACACACAAAACAACAGCAAATCCATCAATCATACGGAAAACATCCTACGCCAGCAAAAGACAACTCAAAAGGACTAACTCTGGACAAGTGCAAATTCCAATTCCTTATACAAATCCTCAACTTCTGCTCTGATACCAACTGTGACGACCCAGAGTGCCGGATACCGATATACCGATAACATCGATACACCGATACCAGGAACTGGGGAAGCCACCCAAGAGGCTGATGAGGCCCCTGAAGGGTTAGTGAAGTTTGTCGAGGGGATGCATAACGAATTGCAATCACAAGAGCGCATATTAGATTAAACAATAAAATTTAGTAGGAGAGCAGAAGCAATTTCAAAAATAAACAGAGTGCTAAATATATAACTAGTCCAGAGGCACGAGAGTGCAGTCCAAAGTACAACTACTTGGGGCATACCCCGACAAAAGTACACAAGAAAGCCCAACAAGGCAACCCGTCAACTGCTGGCTGCTAACCACGGTCTCCGAGCACATGGGAAACACCGGGAGATGACAGACGTGGCTCACCTGAAAAGGGAAGGGTGAGTCACAGCCAGACTCAGTAGGGGTCACGCAGATCCCTACCTCGAGCTAAACAAGCATACATGCAAAAATAAAGGCAATTAGAGCATGTATTTAATTAAATAATAGGCAATGGCATGAATAAACTAATCACAATAAAGCTGTAAAATCTAACTAAACAGATATAACAGCTAATACATGCCAATAACGAGTAAGTCTAAACGACTGAAACAAAATCTACCAGTAGAATATGCCTCAACCAATCCAAGCAACAGGGAACAAGACAACCACTGGGAACAGAAACCAGATGCGTCCATTGATGGCTTACACTGCGTCTCAAGCACTCGCAGTCGGTAACACGACAAGCTGAGCGTGTAAACAGTACCAAACCAAGTGACCAATCAGAGTGACATTCATCAATGTCAGTCCACAGCCTCCGACCACGTGTGCACACACTGACTCTCGCCTGAGCCAGGCCCTCTAGCTAGATTTCTCCCTTGGTAGGACGCTACCATTGGCGGGGAGCCCACGGTACTAGCTTAAAAACCGTGTAATGGGAACACCCCTCCGCTATCCCCAAGCGGGTCGGCACTCAACAGACCTCAGGGCTGCAACAGTGGTTCCATTGCAAGGAAAGAAAAGCTACTCTATTGGGATTTAAAAACATGCCATTATATTATAAAATAACTCAACATGGCATATAAACATTATAGAAAGCATAAAGAATAGGCAGGCGGCTTTTTGAAACTGACAGGCGTGTGGCGGTATGCTGCCACCGCGTCACAGGAGTGTGACGGTAGGGAGAACGGCGCGTTACATCGACTGTGACACGTCCGTCCCCGGCCGTTACAACCACCGAAGCCAAACGAGACAACCGATCAAACGGAGTGTAACGCGCTTACGGGGGCGCATTACGACGCCCTGACGGCCGGCCGACAGGCCATCAGGCCCACCCGAGACTAAAACCAACGAACAGTTTTTTCAAACTGCTCATAGGCGGTGTAACGCGCTCACGCTGGCGCGTTAGAGCACCCTGACGGCCGACCGACTGGCCGTCAGGTTAACCGCCCTACCGGGTCAACAGAAAACAACCGAAGTGTAACGGTCGGGAGCTTGACCGTTACACACACTGTGACGCCCCTCAAAAGGGCCGTTACAGTTATGTAACGCATCCCCTATGGACCGTTACGGATGTGACGGTTCCTTGAAGGACCGTCACACCGTCTGGGTTACAGACGGGTTATGTTTGAAAGTGGATTCCCTCCCGGGCGACCGGAATCGCCGGGTAACGATGAAAACCTGTAAAACCTGTCAAACCACATGTCCTAAACAACATGATACCAACAAAATAACCACATGCAATGCCCACAATGGATTATACATGAAGAACAAGCCTAAACCCCCTAAAATGGAAAATCACCATTATGCATGCTACGGGAGTCTAATCAAGCAACCAAGCTATAGGAAATGATCCTAGCGAGATCGAGATTCCATCCCCCTACCTCGTGCAAGCCGAAACGGCCGATTAAGCCGCATGCACCGTAGAGGGTTCACCGAGCCTTCTCGCCCCGTCTCGCTCCCAAGAGCCACGAAACATGTCGAGGTGGGCGTCCACACGTTCCTCTCGACACGAGGAAACCACCGGCACCTTCCACGCCTCGATCCGTCGTCGTTTTGCCTGAATCCCAAGGAGAGGGGAGATGGGCGATCGGATGAGAGAGAGAGGGCGTGAGAGATTGTGATCGACGAGGGGAGAGAGAGAGAGAGGGGTGAGGGATTAAAGGAAAAAAAAATAAGATTAATATATATAATATATTTATTATATATATAAATCCTATTATTTCCATAAAAACCTCAATTAAATCCAATTAAATTCGGAAAAATACCAGAAAAATTCATAAAAATCCAAGAAAATAGTCAGAAATTCCAGAATGAGTTCTTGGTCCGAACCACTAAGGATCCACCAAGGCACGGGCCTCACAAAGAACTTCAGAGGGCGGGTCAAGAAACAAGCTGAACAAGCAGCCGCCCTACAATTACCAGCCGAGCCAACGCCTCTCCAAAGGCTCCAAAGGCTCATTGATGACCTGGAGGAATACGTTCCCCCCTCGTCCTACCCGAGCTCTCCCACTCGACAGCTACATCCCTCGGGAAGAAATGCAGAAACGAGCCCGCCTCAGAAATTGGGTCCAAGAGATGATCCAAAAGCTCAAGGATGGCGAAAGAATCGTGATATCAGATGAGCTCTCCTTGTGCTATAAAGATAAGGAGATCACCACAGAGCAGCTGGAAGAAATTCTTCGGCACTGCACCTGCAATATGGTGGCCATCCCACCTCCTGACAATATCAACGCTTCTCGGCGGGGCGAGCCAGTAGCCTCCCAGACAAGACAAAGAACCATTGCTCCTCTTAGGCTACAACCAGCTCTAGAGCACATGGCCCGCGGCCGAGGTTGTGGCCTGGGAGGCGGTAGAGGCCGTGGGAGAACTCCCGAGCTACCCCCTCACCCGTCCACCTTCGATCCGGATCGAATCATCCTCTTTCGAGGAGAGGAACCGGCTCCCATTCTGGAAGTAGGAATTCGGAGGGGACCCGGTATCTTCGATCCTTCCGGCATTGAAGAGGCTACTGCCAGCCTCGCAGCCGCTACACCAGTACCGGATTCTGCAGCGGAGCAAGTGGGACCGTTCGGCAAGGACGAGCCAGCCCGCCAGTCACCCCCAGAAGAGCCATCATTGGCATCCCTATTCCAGGAGTCCACCGGCGATCAAACTCAGTCTGATCCCGGTGGTAAGGGCAAGACAGTGCAACTTCCCGATAGGGAACAGCACGGTAGCTCGCAGAAGGCTCAGCCTGACATACTACCTTCCTTGGAGGATGCTCGAGCCCGAGCTGACCAGAAAGTCCTCCACCAGATGAAATGCTTCCCTGCCAGTATTTCAATTTGGGAAGCCATCGCTTGGAGTAAGGACCTAAGGGAAACTCTTATCAAGTTACTCCAAGAGCCGGACGCCTATGAAGCCCATGCTGCGGAAATGAAGGTGGCTGCCTATGAAGCCTACACAGCCACCATCTCCTTCACGGAGAAAGACATGCTGCTTTCCCCTCCGTGCCACAACTGTCCTCTCTACATGAAGGGGAAGATCAATGTTAGGTTCGGTGCAGTATTCAGAGGGGGGGTGAATGAATATGACTTTTAAAAACCTTTCGGCAAAGTTAAAATTTTGCTCACTAAAATGCTAGTTAGCAAACTAAACAAACTTGAAGGCTAAATGGCAGTTGTGGAACTAACCAAACACACAGTGAGATCACTGGAGAGCCAACAAGACATATTTAGTCAATCTGAAAACTAATAAATCTTCTGCTCAAACAGACGGCAAACACATGGAGCGCCCCTATGCAATCACCTAGCGGAAGCATAAATAGACAAATCAAACCACGGTGCACAGGGGGATTTTAGGTGGTTCGGTCCAGCAGACCTACATCCACCCCACACTCAACCCGAGTGTGGCTTCCACTAGCTCACGCTAGAAACCGCAGACTCAGTCTGCAACAGGTGCTGCCACACAGCTTGACCAGGGGAACAACTTCCCCTCTTCCTCCCAACCGGAGGGACACCCCAAGTGACTCCCAGCCACTTGAAAACTAGAGACGCACAGTCTCTCTTCCTCCAAACCGGAGGGAACACACCAGTGACTCCCAGTCACCAGCAAACCAGAGGTCGAAGACCTCTCTTCCTCCAGACCAGGAGGGACACCTGGACTTGCAAGCCACAAGCCCAGAACCGGAGACAAGTCTCCCTTCTCCTGAATCCACAGGAGGAACCCGCAAGTATCTCCCAGCTACTTGCAACTGGAGATCAGATCTCCCTTCCTCCAAACCGGAGGGAACACACAAGTGACTTCCAACCACTTGCAAACTAGAGGTCGCAGACCTCTCTTCCTCCAGACCAGGAGGGACCCGACCTCAATCTAGAGGATCGGAAGAACAAAGCTAAACAAACGAAAAAAGGAAAAAATAAGAAAGGAAAAATATACAGCGATCAGAAAGTTGTAAAGAAAGATAACACAAATGTGGCTCGCATGGAGCTGACTGGCCTGGATTTGATCCACGGTCTAGTAGACAGATCTTCAGGTAAGCTTCTCTTCCTCTTCTCTTCTCTCTCACTTTCTTTTTCTCTTAACCCTCACGAGCTCTCTAACTCTCTCTTTCTCTTCTTCTCCTTCTGCTCTTCTTCTCTTTCTTTTCTTCTTCTTTCGCAGGCTCTCTCTGTCTCTTCTCTTCTCTTCCTCTTCTGCTTTCTACTGCAGCTCTTTTCTTCTTCTGCTCTTTCACTCTCTCGATCTCTTTTCCTCTATTCTCTTCGGCTCACGCTCTCAGCTATTCTCTCTTCTTCTCTTTTTCTTCCTCTTTTCTTTTTCTGGATCGAAGGACTTTCTGCTCTTCAGGCTTCTACATCGATCACCTTCATCTGTTGGATGAAGGCTTCCTTTTATAAGCAGCAGCCAGCAGGAGGGCAGCACTGGGCGCGTGTGGCTTCCTCATTTCCCGCCCAGAACTTGTGGCCACGTGTCAGTCTCTCAGCCAGCTTCAGCACACGTGTCACAATCCTGTCTGCCCTTCCAGCCTCGGATCACGTGCCTCCCAGTCACTGAGGAATATTCTTCCTCGGACCACCTTCTTCTTTTTGTTTTTCTTCTTCTCCTGCAAAGAATTAAAACGATTAAAACTCAGGGCCACAAAAACTAAAACTGCACGAGGTGTGTAGTAACAACAATAGGTGCACTATACTGAGAACGACACGAGGTACGGAGAAGGAAATAACACGGAGTAAAAATGATAGAAACACGCGATCTTGGACGAAGATAGAAAGAAACAACACGAGGACATAAACACAAGAATAACACGAAGACACGAATACAAAAGTAACACGAAGACACGAATACAAAAACAACACGACATAACAAACAGCAAAGAGAACGGCACGAGGTGAAATGACACTTTACCAAAAAGACTTGAATACACACGAAAACAACTCGAGTACTAAGTTGCTCGAACGTACGAACGACTCGAAGACGAGGACGACACGGGCTGACAACAACTCGAAGATGAAAACAGAAATCGACACGAAGTGTGGTTACAAAACAAGAAAGACACGAGGTCTAGGAAAAGCAACACGAAGACAGAAATAACAAAGAAACGACTCGAACTAAGGACGACATGGAGACAACACAGTCAGACTCGACTTGAGACACTTAAAGCTTGAATTTAGAGAAGAATGCACGAAGTAAAATCAACACGAAGACAGAAGACAGACACGGCTATCACGACACGTGATGAAGCAGTGAAACCAAGAAAAAATGACTCGAGGAACAACAGTAAGTGACACGAAAACACAAGAGCAAACATAAAGGATGACTCGAGATGAGCAACTAAATACTGAGGAAACGACACGAGGTTCACAGGAAGATGACTCGAAGTTCATCAGAACAATTCGAGCTGCTTCAGTAAACAACACGAAGACAATCAACAAACATAGTTGGAACAACACGACGTACAAAAGGACAACACGAAGTGTAGTAAACACAAACAACACGAAGTATGAAAGGAATAGTACGGACATACAAGGTACTACCTCATAGCAGTTTTCCTGTTAATCATGGAAATTTCAAATGCATAACATTACGCAAGATATCTGATTAAAATGAGAATACTTAACATAGTGATGCTCATCATCAAAACACTAGGGAAGTCACAAACAAGAAAGTTGTGAACAACAAGGCATGTTGTACAGACTTCAAACAATATGCATCAGACAACTGTGTATGGACTTGAAGACCCTTAGCCAATGTATAGACTTCAGGTGGAGACCAATGTGTAGACTTCTCGTGAAACCCCAATGTGCAGACTTGACGCTGTACAGACTTTCCAAAGAGAACGTAACGCTGTACAGACTTGAACTGAAGACCAATGTATGGACTTCAAAACAGATGCTAAGGCCAAGAGGAGTGTATAGACTTTCACGATGTATGGACTTGGTCTCAAGAAATGTAAGCGATGTACACACTTAGCCAATGTGTAGACTTTGCCTTAGACGCTAAATGAGACGCTAAAGTCTGTATAGACTTGAAGAACCTGAAACAAAGTGCATACTCACAGCGTTGACGCTGCAGACTTGAGAATGCTCACAGCGTTGACGCTGCAAGAGACGTAGGCTGTACAGACTTAGCCTAAGATAATGCATGAACATATCAGCAGAGAAGCAATGCACAGAACAGAAATCAAGCACAAGCCAATATATCACAGCATGACTCAAGCATACACATGCATTCTTCACAATTCAGACATGGCACACTTATGCAATCTCCCACAGAAAAGGTCAGACATATTCAAGACAATGTGGTGACTCATTCATGTTGCTATCATTAAAACACCACATCATCAACAAAGCACAAGGGGCACAACAATCTCCCCCTTTTTGATGATGGCAACATAATGAGTCACACTGACTCATCAAACTATTCTCCCCCTTTGACATAATCAAAAAGAAGGGAAATGGTTTGATAGTCAAATGCAGCACAACAATGCAGAGAATGAGTCAAGGTTCTTTAAAATGAAGATCTCCCTTATGACAATGAAACAGTTCTCCCCCTATCAACATGCATGATTGACTACTCTCCCCTTAGATGATAATAAACCATAACTCCCCCTGAAGCACAGGAATGGACTCTGGTTATCCAATAAATCAATCTGAAATCAGCCATTACAAAGAATCTGAATTCTGGTGAAGATACCACAGAATCAGAACTTATTGCAGAACAAGATGGAAGATTCCAACAGTGTGGAGAGAAATACATCTCAGGAATCAATCTGAAATCCACCATCATAAGATTCTGAGGTTCAGAAGGCTGCAAGTGAACAAGGTAATAATGGGAGTGGCACCTCACATTTGTATGGTCAGAAAAATGCAGATGGAATCAGTCAACTGATAAGAAAGGAGTTGACTGTACAGTTTTTGTTGATCATCCATAAATCTGATCATGAGGGATTTAAATGTAAGGTCACAAATGATATGAACATGATTCAGTATGACAAGGAATGCTCCCCCTGAATAGATGCCAATTGATATGCAAGTGATGCATGACATGGAAGCTCCCGCTCAATAAGTGGAATCTTATGAGATAGATGAGAGGAGACCACAGGGGCAAACAAGGAGAAGACTTTCAGTTAACAGATTTTTCAAGGATGCTCCAAACAGAAGAATTTCAGCCAGATTTTCAAAGAGACATCAATCTCATAAATCTAAAACATAAGTTTTCAAAGTCTTCCATTATAGGGGCTTATGAATGAGCTTTTTGAACAGCATGGTTTAAACATGATGTATGCAGATTTTATCAATAAAATTCTGTATTGATATCTAAAATCATGTTTTAATAAAAATGAACCAAACCCTCATATTTATCTTGATTATCCTTCCTTTGGTTTTACACAATCAAATTTATTGACTTCTTTCAGAATTACATGCACCAGTATTGAAATCAAGCAATTATGAAGTCATATGATTTTGTCTAGGGTTGTAGCAATTTGATTTTTGCATCAATATTCAAAAATTCCAATTCGTTCAACAATTTTCATGCTACAAATTTTTACGAGCACTCTAGTTCAGTGCACACCTTGTAACTAGCGGATATACCTTGATCAGAGGCCAATATCCCTAAGCACTTAGTGTGACTAACTGTCATGCTTTATATGAACAGAGATAGCATATACACATAATGACACACTGCAAATCATTTCTTGATGAGTGAATTGTATTTCTCAGTGTGCATGCCATTGCTCTGCCTGAATTTCAATGAATTCTTAATCAGAGTTAACTATGGTACCTCATGACACAGTCCTTTGGACATGTGTTTCTCAGTGACCAAGGTCATTGCTCTGACAGATATTACCCTTTAGACTTTTCAGAAAAATTCATTGCTTCAAGTCAATAATAATTTCATGTACTTAATCAGTTGAAGTCATGTATTCAAGAGTGCAAATTTCAGAAGTTTTCACAAGACTCAACATGAACCAGATGGTTAAGGTTTATTAAACATGCTTCAGATATGTTAAGAGATTTTAAAGTTAAACTCCATGAATACATTAAGCTTAAACCACATGAGTTATTTCAGACATTCATAAAAATGTATAATAGAAGATTTCTAGTTCAAGAATTTTTCAGATTTATGATCGAGATAGTCCCATTGAAATCTTCATGAATGACTGATAGAAATTCTGATACCAAATGATACCAATTGTTATCAATTGATAGGAGAGATTTTTGAAGCTCAGTGTTTTCAAATTATGATCAAGGTTTGGTCAAATAGAATCAATGAAGGGGATATGCACACAAGGCAAGATATCAGGAGGTCAGGCAAGTTCCAGGATGTTCAAAGTTAACATGCAATGAACTCTGACATAAATGTATGCACATGACTACCTTCATGTAATGTATTGACTCCCCCTGACAATATGCATTCAATTACCCTTTTTGGTATTTTCAATGCAGTAAAATGCAATGCAATTAACTACATGCATGCAAAGACTCAACACTGAATGCTATGCAAGGACATGCAATTAACTCCCCCTGAAAACATACAATGTTTGCACTGAAAACTGAGCATATGAAACCAAATGATATTGTGACTTGTGCACAATCAGACTGTCCTATCAGATTTTTCAACATGAGCAGCATGCATGGATCAATTTCAGCTTATCAGATTTTTCAGGATGCAATGGACAGATTTTCAATGAACTATGCAATAGACAAATTTCAAGCCACATACATAAGCAGTTCAGATTATTCAGAATGCAATTTGTTTTCAGAATTTATGCATTTCAACAATTACCAAACACTACAAATGGCAGATATGCACGAATACATCAAATCAGATATGCAATGAGTTTCAAAATAGGAAATGCAGAGAGATTACCTGAAAATTTCAGAAGGGGTTTTTCTTTGAGTGCCTTGGTTTATTTCCCCCTTTTATTCCTCAGCTTCCAAGGCACACCTGCAGGTTAGCAAACTATCTAGCACAAATAGGCACCCAAGAAGTCTTGGGTCCTGAATTAACAGTGACACTCCTGGCAGGTTTTCTCAACAGATTTCTCGCATGTTTATCATCACAACTCATGATATGACAATTATACATGGAATGCCCTACCTGCCCACAATGATAACAAGAAATAACAGATTTCATGTTCTCCTTGTATACATCAGCATTGGTGTGAACATGGTGTGAGTGAACATGATTAATTCTGTTATTGACATGAAAATTTTTCTTTTCATAACCAGCCAGCCAACAGTTACCAGCTCTGTGGCCTGGCTTTCCACAGTTGAAGCATGCAGAGTTTTTCTTTTTATCAATTGAATTATTTCTAACAGAATCATAGAAAGCAGGGAATTTTACAAATTTAGAATTCAATCTATTTCCCTGAGCATGCCAGCAATTTTCAACCATGTGGCCCAATTTGCCACAATGAGAACATTGAGTGTTCTTTTCATGAGATGCATGATTTTTGACATGGAGCAGTTTATCATGCATTTTAACAGCAGATAGATCATCTAATTTCATTTGTCTACAATCATGCATGAGATGACCTATTTTATGACAGTAAAAATATTGAGGCCTTTTGGTTTGAGCAGAAGAAGGTTTCTTTACAGTAGGCTTCCTAGCATGAATTCTATCATACTTCAATTCATCCTTCTTCATCACAACACAATCAGCCATCTCATGGCCAGATTTACCATAGTAGAAACATTTCACGTTCTTTCTTTTAACATGAGACAGTTTGGCCCGAGAAATTTCAGCATACAAATTTTTATTCTGTTTTGTTTTCTTTTGTTTTTCTATCTGATTCTCAGGCAGACATGAAGGAGAAGCTGAAGTGCTAGCTAACTCAGAGCTACGCACAAAGGTTGTATACATTCTTTTTCTCTCTTCCTGTTTACTGCCTCCATCAGAGACTTTCTTCTTAGAAACATCCTTTGGATTTTCTTTATTTTTAAATGACTCAGACAGAGAATTGTTCAATTCAGTGATTTCATTTTTGAGAGAGGAAATGAGAATTTCAGAATCTGTGATCTTTTCATTAAGTAAGACATTAATGGCTTTGTAGCTATCAATCTCTTCTATTAATGCAGTCACTCTCTCACGTTCATTTTCAATTGAACTTTTCCCTCTTTCAAGCATTAAGAGTCTCTCAGACATAGCAAAATTAAGCAGCTTCAGTTCTTCATTCTCCTTTCTAGTTTGTTCATTCTGAACTAATTCATTAGTTAAGATTTGATCATTTCCTAATGAATTCAGCTTATCTTCAAGTTCAGAAATCTTGTCTGTGAGTTCCTGATTTTTATTTTCCAAAACAGAAATTTGTTCCTTACTCACATTCAGATTAGCTAAGCATATTTCATGAGATTTTCTCAGATCTTGACATTTTTCACAATGAGCATTCGAATTAATCTGATCACATTTCTTTTTTAGCTTTCTATTTTCAGATTTCAAATATTTACATTTCTCAGAACGTTCCTCATACATATCCCATAATTCATCAATTGAAATCTCTTCTGATTCAGATTCAGAATTTACCTTGGATGAGGAATCTTCGTTATCCCGGTTGGCCATCAAACAACTATCACTCTGTTGGTTATGCGCAGAGATAACTTTGTCATATATCTCTTTTCCAGAATTGCACCTGAGAGCAAGGGAATATACATCAGTATTAACAGCAGCTCTCAAGATATTAAGGATTATGACATTATCACGGTTCTTAAAGGTGTCCTCACTAGACCACTTGGTCTGATCTTTGGGTAATCGATGTGGGCCTTTGGATAGCAAACTCCATAGTTTGGGATCAATGGAATCTACATACACAGCTAGGCCTCCTAGCCAACTTTCAAAGTTAGAACCATCATAAATTGGAGGACGATCCATTTGGACAGATGGCAAACAGATTCAACTCACTAAAGCAAATGACAGGAAATGCAGCAAAACCAGATGGGCAAGGTAAAGCACTAAACCGGTGAAACAAAACAACGAGCACAATACACCCACTCTGAAAACGCACCAAAAATCTAGCAGGATCCTCTGCAGATTGTTAGATCTGTTAAGTCAGAGACAGCTCTGATACCAACTGTTAGGTTCGGTGCAGTATTCAGAGGGGGGGGTGAATGAATATGACTTTTAAAAACCTTTCGGCAAAGTTAAAATTTCGCTCACTAAAATGCTAGTTCGCAAACTAAACAAACTTGAAGGCTAAATGGCAGTTGTGGAACTAACCAAACACACAGTGAGATCACTGGAGAGCCAACAAGACAGATTTAGTCAATCTGAAAACTAATAAATCTTCTGCTCAAACAGACGCCAAACACATGGAGCGCCCCTATGCAATCACCTAGCGGAAGCACAAATAGACAAATCAAACCACGGTGCACAAGGGGATTTTAGGTGGTTCGGTCCAGCAGACCTACATCCACCCCACACTCAACCCGAGTGTGGCTTCCACTAGCTCACGCTAGAAACCGCAGACTCAGTCTGCAACAGGTGCTGCCACACAGCTTGACCAGGGGAACAACCTCCCCTCTTCCTCCCAACCGGAGGGACACCCCAAGTGACTCCCAGCCACTTGGAAACTAGAGACGCACAGTCTCTCTTCCTCCAAACCGGAGGGAACACACCAGTGACTCCCAGTCACCAGCAAACCAGAGGTCGAAGACCTCTCTTCCTCCAGACCAGGAGGGACACCTGGACTTGCAAGCCACAAGCCCAGAACCGGAGACAAGTCTCCCTTCTCCTGAATCCACAGGAGGAACCCGCAAGTAGCTCCCAGCTACTTGCAACTGGAGATCAGATCTCCCTTCCTCCAAACCGGAGGGAACACACAAGTGACTTCCAGCCACTTGCAAACTAGAGGTCGCAGACCTCTCTTCCTCCAGACCAGGAGGGACCCGACCTCAATCCAGAGGATCGGAAGAACAAAGCTAACCAAATGAAAAAGGAAAAATAAGAAAGGAAAAATACACAGCGATCAGAAAGCTGTAAAGAAAGATAACACAGATGTGGCTCGCATGGAGCTGACTGGCCTGGATTTGATCCACGGTCCAGTAGACAGATCTTCAGGTAAGCTTCTCTTCCTCTTCTCTTCTCTCTCACTTTCTTTTTCTCTTTACCCTCACGAGCTCTCTAACTCTCTCTTTCTCTTCTTCTTCTTCTGCTCTTCTTCTCTTTCTTTTCTTCTTCTTTCGCAGGCTCTCTCTGTCTCTTCTCTTCTCTTCTTCTTCTGCTTTCTACTGCAGCTCTTTTCTTCTTCTGCTCTTTTACTCTCTCGATCTCTGCTCCTCTAATTTCTTCGGCTCACACTTCTTCTATTTCTTCTTCTTCTCTTTTTCTTCCTCTTTTCTTTTTCTGGATCGAAGGGCTTTCTGCTCTCCAGGCTTCTTCTTCGATCACCTTCATCTGTTGGATGAAGGCTTCCTTTTATAAGCAGCAGCCAGCAGGAGGGCAGCACTGGGCGCGTGTGGCTTCCTCATTTCCCGCCCAGAACTTGTGGCCACGTGTCAGTCTCTCAGCCAGCTTCAGCACACGTGTCACAATCCTGTCTGCCCTTCCAGCCTCGGATCACGTGCCTCCCATTCACTGAGGAATATTCTTCCTCGGACCACCTTCTTCTTTTTGTTTTTCTTCTTCTCCTGCAAAGAATTAAAACGATTAAAACTCAGGGCCACAAAAACTAAAACTGCACGAGGTGTGTAGGAACAACAATAGGTGCACTATACTGAGAACGACACGAGGTACGGAGAAGGAAATAACACGAGTGATAGAAACACGCGTCAAAGGAACCTTGGACGAAGATAGAAAGAAACAACACGAGGACATAAACACAAGAATAACACGAAGACACGAATACAAAAGCAACACGAAGACACGAATACAAAAACAACACGACATAACAAACAGCAAAGAGAACGGCACGAGGTGAAACGACACTTTACTAAAAAGACTTGAATACACACGAAAACAACTCGAGTACTAAGTTGCTCGAACGTACGAACGACTCGAAGACGAGGACGACACGGGCTGACAACAACTCGAAGACGAAAACAGAAACCGACACGAAGTGTGGTTACAAAACAAGAAAGACACGAGGTCTAGGAAAAGCAACACGAAGATAGAAATAACAAAGAAACGACTCGAACTAAGGACGACATGGAGACAACACAGTCAGACTCGACTTGAGACACTTAAAGCTTGAATTTAGAGAAGAATGCACGAAGTAAAATCAACACGAAGACAGAAGACAGACACGGCTATCACGACACGTGATGAAGCAGTGAAACCAAGAAAAAAATGACTCGAGGAACAACAGTAAGTGACACGAAAACACAAGAGCAAACATAAAGGATGACTCGAGATGAGCAACTAAATACTGAGGAAACGACACGAGGTTCACAGGAAGATGACTCGAAGTTCATCAGAACAATTAGAGCTGCTTCAGTAAACAACACGAAGACAATCAACAAACATAGTTGGAACAACACGACGTACAAAAGGACAACACGAAGTGTAGTAAACACAAACAACATGAAGTATGAAAGGAATAGTACGGACATACAAGGTACTACCTCATAGCAGTTTTCCTGTTAATCATGGAAATTTCAAATGCATAACATTACGCAAGATATCTGATTAAAATGAGAATACTTAACATAGTGATGCTCATCATCAAAACACTAGGGAAGTCACAAACAAGAAAGTTGTGAACAACAAGGCATGTTGTACAGACTTCAAACAATATGCATCAGACAACTGTGTATGGACTTGAAGACCCTTAGCCAATGTATAGACTTCAGGTGGAGACCAATGTGTAGACTTCTCGTGAAACCCCAATGTGCAGACTTGACGCTGTACAGACTTTCCAAAGAGAACGTAACGCTGTACAGACTTGAACTGAAGACCAATGTATGGACTTCAAAACAGATGCTAAGGCCAAGAGGAGTGTATAGACTTTCACGATGTATGGACTTGGTCTCAAGAAATGTAAGCGATGTACACACTTAGCCAATGTGTAGACTTTGCCTTAGACGCTAAATGAGACGCTAAAGTCTGTATAGACTTGAAGAACCTGAAACAAAGTGCATACTCACAGCGTTGACGCTGCAGACTTGAGAATGCTCACAGCGTTGACGCTGCAAGAGACGTAGGCTGTACAGACTTAGCCTAATATAATGCATGAACATATCAACAGAGAAGCAATGCACAGAACAGAAATCAAGCACAAGCCAATATATCACAGCATGACTCAAGTATACACATGCATTCTTCACAATTCAGACATGGCACACTTATGCAATCTCCCACAGAAAAGGTCAGACATATTCAAGATAATGTGGTGACTCATTCATGTTGCTATCATTAAAACACCACATCATCAACAAAGCACAAGGGGCACAACAATCAATGAGCATGATGTGGACCAGATTCTGGTGGACGCTGGTGGCACTGTTAACATTATGCCGCTCAAGACATTCAAGACTCTATATCAGACCCCATACCTCCAGAAGGTTCAAGCGGTCAAGATATCTGGCTTTAACCAAAACACCGAGGACGTCTTCGGCCGGGTCGATGGTGATCTGGTGCTTGATGATTTCACCTCCAAGGTGACATTCTACATCATCAACTCCAACACATCTTATAAGATGCTACTGGGCAAACCCTGGCTCCATGAAAACTGGGTCATCCCATCGACTCTCCACCAATGTCTAAAGTATGCCAAGGATGGGGAGCAAGATACAGTCTTTGCAGACCTGTCGTCGTTCACGCCAGTAGAATGCAACCTGGCCAATGCTGCGCTATACTTCAAGGGGATTAGTCCGTACCCTGTGATTAAGAGCAAGAGTAATGGCTAGCTCTCAGAGGAAGACGATGGTGATCTCTTCTCTGTTGATGAGGAAATGTCCAAGCTTCATCGGATGCACCTCGGCTCCAAGTCAACCCCAGATCACCCCGAGAGGCGCCAGATCGACTTCGAGGCTAATCTTATTAGCCGAGCTATCGGCAAGAGTATATGCTTGCCACTAGACTGCATCCAGCTTCCATGTGCATCCGAGAAGCACAGCGCCGAGTCGCTGACGACATTCATTGTCACCTTCAAGCAACAACACAGAAACAAGAAGAAGGCTAACAGGGACAAACCTATTATCTTCTATAAGGGAGACATGGTCCCTCAAGCCCCGCCAGATGATGACTTCGGCTGGTCCATGCAAGCCGATGATACCCCTGAAGCAGTTCAGGTGTGGGGTGATCTGTCGCCGCATATTCAAGAAATGTGTCTGAAGCAACACATTCCCCTGTGGTAAACTTCTGCACAACAAAGATACTTCCGTCAGCTGTGGACCCTTTCCAGGTCCGGGGGCAACCCCGTCCTTCTAGAAAGATACCAGGGGACTTGGCTACGACCAAGACCCAAACTTTTACGTCTACCACGCAGTCAACGTCGTAGGTTTGGCACAACCAACCGGTGACAGAGCTAGAGCCGAAGCCAAATTCGACAGCTCCGGGGATGAGGAAGAGGAAATTCTTATCCCGATCGCCGTCAAGGCCAGCACCCCGGCCCCAGCCATCGAGGAACCCTCCTCGCCGCCCTGCCAAGATAAAGGGGGAGAAGTAGCTCCTCCGATCTCTCAGTCAGTCAAAGGACTCAGTTCAACAAACCCTCCTAAGGGGGGGGATATCTCTGGTCTGAGCTGCGAAGGATTGTCAGCTTTGCCAGGCAACCCCGGGGAGACTTCAGCAGCCCCGGTTGACAACTGCTGGCCAAGAGCCGGTGGCCCAGATCAATCATCAATGGATCCCATCAACAACAACTCTCCAGTCCCATCGGCGTCAACCAGTGGCTTCGAAAACCAAGAAATACACGAAGCCGACATCGATGACGAGGATTTCATCGATGATGCGGGACGAGATCACGGACACGACAAGCTCGTGACTATCCCTTAACGAGGGAAGCGTCGGACGTGCGCGGTTGAGAAACCGGCAATGAGCTAGGGTGATCGGCTCTCTCGTGTGCCCGGATCGGGTCACGGGACGGTCTCACACTCACTCGCAGCAGCGGTAATGAATAGATAAAGGGAGCTAGATATCCCTACACATGCTCTCTAGCAGCGGCATAAACAAATATATATGAAGTAAGCAAAATACCAAGTAAGGGAGCGAATGCGATACCTCCACGCGCTCGGCGTGGGGATGACGGACCCGGCCGAAGTCGTACTCCCGGCACAGTTAATACATAAAGATTATAGGAATGAGTTACAGCCCACTCCACGCAGGGAGGTAAAGGGTGACACAATGGGGTCCGGGAGGACCGATTTCGGGTTGACGGGCGGCTTCTCGCGTAGCTTCGGCAGCACCCGAACACGTGACGGTGGGGCCCACGTGCTGTCCGGAGGGACCGTGCGGGACCCGGTGTCACCACTATGGTGGGGACACTTGTGGAAGTGTTCCCTGGGCTGGCGGCATGCTGGTTCGCCGGCCGGAGGCCAGGCAGCTCCGTTCGGCACCGGTCGGAATAATCGGCCACGGATCTGCCGGTTCTATTTTCTGGCGCGCGCTCCGGTGAGAACGGACGCTGCGATCAGTCCCGACGTCTGAATGCGACGAAACTGGCGCCGTTGGAAGGATGCTTTGAAGGGCTTCAACCCAAGGGGATTACAGAAAAATAATCAAGCATGTACTTCTGATTGGTGAATTTTGAAGGTTGCTGTTGTACAGTGTCTGAACTCTCAGACTAGCAGGGAACTTTCCTGAGAGTTGCCTTTGACCAATATGTGATCGTCCGAATCTGAGGTTATGGTCTTCATCAAAGTTGTTGGAAGTCAAGCTAGAAAATCAACACTATTTTTGGATCTAGAGTTGGGAAAGGCTACTAATTTCTATGATTTTTGCACTAGCAGTGGGTCGGATCTAGAATCTGGCTGACAACAGTGTAGCTGAGGAAGAACATGAATTTTTAAAAATAAATGGAAGGCTGATAAAAAATTAAGAAAATTCGTAGATGTAGAGGATTATGGATAGAACACCCAGTGAAATTAGTAAGATTTAGAAAAATCAAAAAGGTGGTCGGAGGTGGGAAACTCTGAGCTGTTGTCACTGTAAATAGAGACAAAATGGATCTGGGAATGACAAATGAACGAAAATGGAAAATTACTAAATGGAGGAGTTTGGACGTGAAAATTTAGGTGGAGGTGGGGATTCAAAGTAAGAACACACCCTCAAAATTTTAAATCCATCGGTGCTCGTGGCGGACAGAAAGAATTCGTGGAAGTCACCTCTATCTAGCAGGACAGAACCTTGACGATGGCTCCGTGGCGGCTCGTAGGCGGCACGAACGGCGGCGGCGGCGGCACAGATGATCACCGGAGATAGAGGGGAGGGGATAGGAGGTAGAAACCACTCTAGAACTGGAGGTTGGAGGAGAGGAACCAGAGGGAAGGAGCTGGGGGCGCAAGAAGCCTTTGGCCTTTCAACAAATTTTCTGATTTTTTCATTAATATTCATATGAAAATACAATCTTTTATATGATTCACATCAAATACAATGTGAACCCTTAGATCTAGGGGTGGGGATTGAAGGGCTGGGATTAAGTGTGAAACACACACAAAAATTAATATAATAATAAGGGGAGAGGGGCTCCCCCTTGACCAAGGGGTATGGTAGGTGAAGGTAGGTGACCTACCTTGGACCAATTTAACCACTTGTATACCCATGTGGTATTTGACATTCAACCCTTCTAGATGGCCACCTAGGATGGTTGACCAGCCCCACATGAGTGACATGGACCAATGGGAAAGGGCTGAGGGCCCCCTTGCTGGTCCTACTGATAAATTACAAAGAAACCCAAACAATCCGTGGGAATGACACATTTGCTTATAAAGCCGTATAATTACGCATATACTTTCCCATGGATATAAAAATAAACTAAAGGATATAAATACAATATGAAAAGTACTTGCTCGGCATCGATTCCCATCAACTCTCCCCAGGTGGGAGGAACTCGACCCCGTCGAGTAGGGGTAGGGATGCGCGAGTACTCCGGCGGATCCGTCACCGTGCCAAGTAACGCGGGTATGCTCCGCTCCAAGTGATCGTCACCTGCTCATTCCATATATACTCGATATGCGCAAGCTGCCATGGGCTAAAGGTGGACACTCCGGGTGGGCACTCTCAAAAGGAAGGAAGCAGCTTGCCCTTTTGATATACCAGGTTATTGGGATGCAATGGAAAAGACACACTTTTTTTTTATTTTAAAACAATGATGACCCTAAACACGACTTAGACGTAAATGACTAATGAATGACACTTTTTTTTGACACCCTAGACTCAACCTCGCTCTGATACCAAATTGATGCGGGACGAGACCACGGACACGACAAGCTCGTGACTGTCCCTTAACAAGGGAAGCATCGGACGTGCGCGGTTGGGAAACCGACAATGAGCTAGGGTGATCGGCTCTTTTGTGTGCCCGGATCGGGTCACGGGATGGTACCGCACGGTCCCTCCGGACAGCACGTGGGCCCCACCGTCACGTGTTCGGGTGCTACCGAATCAACGCGAGAAGCCGCCCGTCAACCCGAATTCGGTCCTCCCGGGCCCCATTGTGTAGCCCTTTACCTCCCTGCGTGGAGTGGGCAGCGAGTTGTATTGCTGCAATACTGTGTATTATTGTTCCGGGAGTACGAGTTTCGGCCGGGTCCGTCTTGGTGCGGACACCCGAGCAGTTGAGCGGCACGACACGCCGAGCCACCGGTACCGCACACGGAGCACGACTCGAGCCACCTCAGCGTCCATCTGGCTCGGAGACAGCCTGGAGACTCCGCCTTGAGCCTCCCCATTTATCATATTTAGTTAGCTTTTATGTGTGTGTAATTTGTGTTTATTTCATTGTATTCGGTATGTAATTATGAGTGTACGAGGGGCTTATTTGCAAAATGGGACCCCTGGGCCCCACGGGACCCCCCAGGCCCCTCCCATTGATCCACCTCAGCCCATGGGCCCCATGTGGGGTCAGTCAACATGTCAAATGGAGGCATCTAGAAGTTTGAATGGTAAAAGGCACATGGGAGACAAGTGGACTTCAAAGTCCAATGTGGCTACCAACTTGTCCCCCCCTTGCCACCAAAGTCAATAGGGCGCCCCCTTCCCCTTATTTTTTATTTTAATTTTTGTGGAATGGTCACATGCCATCCCAGCCCTCCATCTCACACCCCTAGATCCAACGGTGGAGGATGGATTAGATGGGTGACCTATATATGCTTGTATTTTCCCATTTTCATGAATTAATGCCATAAGAATTGTGAAATTTGTTGGAGCATGGCCTAGGCCGCCCCCTTCTCCTATCCCTCTTCCCCTTGAAGCTGTGAAGACTTCCTTCAGGTTGTGAGACTCCACCCTATCAGTTCCGGTCGCCGCCGCCACGAGCCGTTACCGCACCGCCAACGCCATCAACGGAGTTCTGCCTGCGCAGTACCACAGCAGCTTGTTCGAAATTTACAGGTCTTCCCCGAGCTCATTTGGCTACCAAATTTGGAGGAGTTGTTCCTGGGATGTTCCTATCCACCCACAAAAATCAGGCCAGCATTCAGATCACGTTTGCTAATTTTTGATTTTCATCCACTCTTTCATTTTGGTTCTGCCAGAATTCTGTCCAGGTTCACCTCCGTCCTGTGTTTCATGTCTTAGAGCCACTTTTTGATTTCTTTTGGTTCGCTCAATTTTACTGAGGGTTCCATCCATCCACCCCTTCATCCACAATGTTTCTCAATTTTTGATTCGCCCATCTCATATTTTCTAAAAATCATTCTCAGACCCATCTACAGTTCTGTCTACCTGTTCCCAGATCCGACCACCAGTCACCCCAAAACTCAAAACAAATCGCAGCCACCTCCAAATCAAATTCTAAAAATAGTCCCCGTTCCGTGGTTTGATTCCCTACAACTCCTAAGAAGATCTCAAGAGCTGAATCGGAGGTTTACTAGGCGGTCAATGGTGGTTCTCAGACAAGTGCCCTGCAGATCTGAGATTTCGGTTACTGTACAACAGGGACTTGTAAATTCAATAAAGTTCTGATCCGACCAGATCCAGCAGATCTCTCTGGGTCTAGATCGAAGCATTTGAAGAGAGCTTTCCAACGATAGCTCATGCGTCCCGATCCGACGTCGGGATTGCTCGCAGCGGCCGTTTTTACCGGAGCGCGCGGCGGAAGACAGCAACCAAAATCCGTGGGCAGCTAATTCAACAATTGGGAATCGGGGCCGATCGACCCCCGATCGGTGTTCCCGGACGACCGCCATCCGTGGAGGCGCGCCACCAGGGGTCCCCATCACAGTGGGTCCCACCCCCACAGATCCGGAGGACAGCGCCGTCCGTGGGCCCCGCGGGCCCGTAGAAGCCGCCGTTCGGAAAACACGAAAATGCGGAGTTCGGCACCGCCGGGCGACATCAAGATGCTGCCCGTCAACCGGAGTTGCGTGATTCCCGGACCCCACATGTGACCTTTTATCTCCCTGCGTGGAGTGGGTCGACTTAGTGTATTGCTGTAGTCATTGTTAACCTGGAGTCCGTAATTCGGCCGGGGTTGTCTTCACCACGCCGGGTGCGTGGAGGTAAAGGTCTCAACTTCTCGGCATTCGCTTGCTAGTTTAGTATATGGTCTTTTGCCGCTGCCGAGAGTGTAGGTACTAGCCCGTGTGTCCATGTCACCGTTGTGAGAGTGAGAGTGACCCGTCCCGTGACTCGATCCGAGTCCGAAAGTTGAGTCGGACTACCCTTGACCTCCGCCGGTTCCTTAACCGCGCACGGTCTGCGCTTTCCCTCGCTTGGGACGACGAGTGAGCTTCCACTTCTGTTAGCGACGTTTCGCCACTAGGAGCTCGTAGTGTCGGGCTTAGTGTCTCCCTGGTGTGTGTTGCTGGTCGTGTCTTCATCTAGAGTCTGAGGGTGGCACCATATAGTGTTGTCTCCCGTGTCCGTCCCGCATCACGTCTTCCCCATGCCGAGCGCGTGGAGGTACCGTTCTTGCTCCCTACACTCGGCATTTGCTTATTTTCATATATACTTCTTTATGCCACTGCTAGAGAGCATGTTCTAGGATCGTAGCTCGCTTTATATTTATATCACCGCTGCTGCGAGAGAGCGCGTTACCGTCCCGTGACCCGATCCGGGCACGAAAGTGTGAATTGACCACCCTAGCTCTAGCCGGTTTCTCAACCGTGCACGTCCGACGCTTCCCTCGTTAAGGGACGATCGCGAGCTTGTCGTGTCCATGGTCTCGTCCCGCATCAATTGACTTCCAGCCCACTCCTCCCGAGTTGGAGGACGGCGGCCAGGTGACCGTGGACGAGCTCGTTGAAGTCAACCTGGGCGAAGATTAAGCTCCTGAGCCAATGTTTGTTAGTGATCTCTTTACCGAGGCAGAGAAGCAGGACTACAAACAACTCCTGCTTGAATACAAAGACTACTTCACCTAGACATACAAGGAAATGCCAGGGCTAGACCCCTCCGTAGCGGAGCACGAGCTAGCCATTTCTCCCTCGATCACTCCAGTGAAGCAACCACAGCGGCGCATGGGCCATGAGTTGGAGCTCCAGGTTTCGGCCGAAGTCCATAAAATGACGGAGGTCGACTTCATCGAGCCGTGTATCTACGCGATTTGGCTCGCCAACATAGTCCCAGTCAAGAAGAAGAGTGGTCAAGTTTGCATCTACGTCGACTTCCGGGACCTCAACAAAGCCTGCCCGAAGGATGACTTTCCAGTCCCGATCACAGAAACGATGGTTGATATGACCACCGGGCACGAGGCCTTGTCTTTCATGGACGGGTCGTCCGGTTATAATCAAATCAGGATGTCCCTCAAAGACAAGAACCATACAGATTATAGGTCCCCCAAGGGAATTTTCAACTACAAGCGCATGCCCCTTGGTCTAAAGAATGCCGACGCTACATACCAAAGGGCCATGACCAAGATATTCGACGAGATGCTGCACAACACCGTCGAATGCTATGTCGACGACCTCATCGTCAAGACTAAAAGACGCGAAGACCATTTGCGTGATTTACGCCAAGTCTTCGACCGTCTCCGGTAATACGGGCTCAAGATGAACCCCATGAAATGTGCCTTTGGCGTATCCAGCAGTAAATTTCTCAGCTTCGTCGTCAGGTACCAAGGAATCGAGGTGGATTCCAGCAAGATCAAAGCAATCCGAGAGCTTCCACCACCCGGCAACCTCACTAAGCTCAGGTCCTTCCAAAGAAGGCTGATCTACATTCAGAGGTTTATTTCTAACCTCTATGGTCGATGCGCGCCTTTCCGCAAGCTGATGAAGAAAGATGCCCCCTTCATATGGGACTCGGAATGCCAGGCGGCTTTCGAGCAAATCAAGGAGTACCTCCTTACTCCCCCAGTCCTGGGGGCACCAGTCAATGGTAAACCCCTCATCCTTTATATTGCTGGCATGGACGCTTTGCTGGGAGCTCTGTTGGCGCAAATCACTAAGAAGGTAAAGAGTAGCTCCTCTATTACCTCAGCCGGAAGCTAATCGGTGTCGAGTGTCGCTACTCCCCTATGGAGAAGGTCTGCTTGGCATTGGTGTTCGCTGTTAAGAAGCTGCGGCACTACCTCCTGTCCCACCAAGTTGAGCTTATATCCAAGCACGACCCTCTGAAGTACCTCCCCCGACGACCTATCCTTTCAGGCAGACTGGGAAGACGGGCGCTCCTGTTAATAGAGTACGACATTACTTATGTCCCCAGGAAAGTAATCAAGGGATAGGGTATGGCTGAATTCCTGGCAGCCCATCTAGTGCCAGACGACTCACCCTTCAGCTCGGAGCTCCCGGACGAGGAGTCCCTTGCTGCTCAATCACAACAACAGGTTGAATAGAGCGGAGATGTCTTGCATTAATTGCAGCAAATCACTCTTACAACCAGTGTACCCTGCTGGGAGCTCTACTTCGATGGCGCTTCCCGAGGGATTACTCGGAGCAACCAGGATCCAGCCACCATGGCAGGTGCCGGCATCGTTTTCCTGACTCCTCAGGGCGGGGTTTTGTACAACTCTTGTGCCCTCATGAAATCCCTGACCATCAATGAGGCTGAGTATGAGGCTCTACTCATTGGGCTCCAGATGGCTCTCCACATGGGCGTTAAATGTCTCAAAGCCTACGGGGACTCCCAGCTGATAGTCTGGCAGGTCCTCGGCATCTATGACATGCAGAAGACAGAGTTGGTCCCATACCATACCGCCATCACCAGATTAACCCAAAAGTTCTCTTTCTTCGAAATAGATCATATCCCTAGAAGCAGCAACGCTCAGGCAGATGCCTTAGCAAAATTGGCCGCGGCCATCAAGCTCCCGCCCGAGGGTGAGGTCGACATCGTCATCAAACACAGTAGACTGATGCCGAGCTCACTCAAAGGCAACACTGGTCTTACCATTTACGAGGTCTATGACCTTGACCAGAGCGCGCCTCTAGATGATGATTGGCGTGCGCCCATCATCAAATTCAAGAAAGGGCAGCTCCCCCCTGACCGGGTTCAAAGGGTTCAACTGCTCTGCCGAGCGGCCTCCTACGAGCTGATCACCGACTCCCTGTATCGACTCGTCCACGAGAAGGACAAGTCTATTCTTTTGAGATGTGTCTCTCTCGCGGAGGCTCAAGCCGTCATGCAGGAGGTCCACTCTAGGTTGTGCAGCGCGCACCAGGCCGGAGACCGAATGAAGCACAATATAAAGCTCAAGGATTTCTATTGGCTGACCATGTACGCGGATTGCGTCCAGTACACCCGTACGTGCCATCAATGCCAAGCCTTTGGCCTGGTACCCAGAAGACCTCCTAATCCATTCCGTCCTACAGCCCCCACCTGGCCATTTGTCGAGTGGGGCATGGACGTCGCGGTGCCTTTCCCGCCATCTTCCAAGGGCCATAAATACAGTTTGGCCGCCACTGACTACTTCTGTCGCTGGGCGGAGGCCCTTCCCCTATGGGAGGTCACCGGCGAAGTGGTCGCCAGATTCGTCAGACAACATCATATACCAATTCGGTACTCCTAGCCGCATAGTGTCCGACAACGGGACACCATTCAAGAATAAGGTCGTATACCAGCTAGCGGCCAAATTCCACATCGACTGGAGAACCTCTTCGGTCTACAACACCCAGGCTAACGGTTTGGCGAAAGCCTTCAACAAGACCCTCTGCAAGCTCCTGGCTAAGATGGTTAGCCACCGGAAATGCGATTGGGGTGAGAAGGTCTTTGAAGCATTATGAGCCTACCGGACGGTCTACAAAACCCCTACGGGGTGCTCGCCGTTCTCCCTTGCTTACGGGACAGAATCAGTTATCCCCATCGAAGTCCAGTTAGCCTCTTACCGTGTAGCGGTCCACACAGGGTTTGCCGGCCTTGACGAAAGTGAGTACCAGAGAAGGCTAGAAGAGCTCGCCGATCTAGAAGGCAAGCAGCTCGAAGCCTACAAACACTTGCAAGTATACCAGGCCCGCATGGCCCGGTCCTATGATAAGCTCGTCAAGCAGCGAGCTTTCAAACAAGGCGACATCATCATGATCAAGGAAAAGGAAGTCATGGCAGGGCGCTCCAGTGGAAAATTACCGTCGAATTGGCGAGGTCCATACATTATCCATAATGTCTACGAGGGGGGGCTTACATAGTTGTCGATCACCAAGGTCATAGGCCATTCCCGCCTCTCAATGGCAAACATATGAAGTTATATTATGCACTGAAACATGAGTTCGCGCACCAGCCAGACTAAGGCGCACGTCCCAGCTACTACCAGTGAGGCCGATCCTTCCCCGTGAAGGATCTAACCGGCCAGTCATCCCAGTCTTCAATTCCCAATCAAGCAGCTTGCCCGACTCCCCGGAACCGCCACCATGCATTCTCGGGAACTAATCCCCTACCCTCGTTCCCGTCACCACGAGAGCACGGGCACTTCTGCACTGGCACCAGTCATCCTTACCACAAGGGGGTGATTGGGGGCAAAAGGGCCAGCAACCCGACTGAGGTAAAAACCCTAAAGGGCATCCCAGGCAAAATCGGGAAACCCCTCCACGTGAAAACCCGCAAGGGCGCATCGGAAAAAGCTAAAGGGGGTCGGCTCTAGCGAAAACCCGAAAGGGCAGTAGAGTCGATAACAAGAAAATCTTACTCCCCCCACTAGTCAGAACAGCCTTCCACCCACTCCTTGGTGAGTCGTTAGCCTCACCCGAACCAGTCTTCAATCAACTTACACTGCTAGAGAACAAACCCTATAATTCCCAGTTAGCTTCGCTCTACCCCCACTTAGTTTGGCCAACCTTCGGCCTCTTGCTTCGGCACCACAAGTCAACCAGTCCCTGTGACAATCAATCGTCTAGTCACCATCCCAGTAGACCTATGTCCAAGTATATCCCCAGACACTTGTCATTCTATGCCACTCCATCTTATATCCCCTGCAAATCCAAAGCCCTCAAGCTTCATCATGATCCCAGTTCTCTCCTACAATCCCTGATCTACCAGCTACGACCCCAGTCACATCCTGCCACCAGGAAGTGGCCCTCAGCACCGTAACGTGATGATTTCCAAAACCGTTGCTAAAGGTGGAACAATATCCAGTGATCTACGATCTCCAGTTCCAGGTTACGTCCCTTGAGAGCGGAATGCTATGGATGACAATTCCACAAAAAAAAGAGAGAAGAAAATAAAGAAACAATGGGGTTAAAAATAGAGACACCCCGGTGGACCCGGCCGTCCTCATTACAAAGAGATGAATGGGGGCAAAAAATTGCCACCAACCCAGCTGAGGTGAAAATCCGAAAGGGCGCCTCAGGTAAAATCAGGTAATCCCTCAGTGTGAAAACCCGAAAGGGCGCACCGAAAAAAGTAAAAGGGGGCTAGCTCTGGCGAAAACCCACAAGGGCGGTAGAGCTGGTAAAGAGAAAACAAAAAAAAACTCTTTCCTCCTCTACTCCTCACTGATGAAAGCCATCGACCGTGACATCTCACCTATGGCAAGGTCGACGTCACTCCACAACGATGGTGGCCACTACACCCCTGAGGGTCGGTCATCGCCAATTCCAGCTCCAGTATTCGGCTATACACCCCAACGGTCAACCAACCAGTTCCAGCCTTCCGGTCGCTACGCGTCAGTAGCTAGCCGGCTAGCTCCAATTTCTGACTACAACGACTTTACAGGCCAGCCGGCCAGTCCCAGCTTCAATTCTAGTCTCTAGCTACAACGCCTTTACTGGCCAGCGGGCCAGTCCCAGTCTTCAACTCTAGTTTCCAGCTACAACGCCTTTAGAGGCCAGTCGGCCGGTCCCAGTCTTCAACTCCAGTTTCTGAGTACAACGCCTTTACAGGCCAACCAGCTAGCCGCCAGCTTCCTACTCCAGTTTTCGGTTACAACACCTTCATAGGCTAGCCGCCAGCTTCCAACTCCAGTCTCCAGCTACAACACCTTCACAGGGCAGCCGCCAGCTTCCAACTCCAACTTCCGGCTACAACGCCTTCACAGGCCAGCCGCCAGCTTCCAACTCCAGCCTCCGGCTACAATGCATTCATAGGCCAGCAGCCAGTTTCCAACTCCAGTTACCGACTACAACGCCTTCACGGGCCAGTCGTCAGCTCCCAGCTCCAATTTCGGCCAGAATCCCTTCATAGGTCGGCCAACCAGTCCCCGCCTCCAATCCTGGCCTTCGGCTGTGATAGCTTTTGAGGCCTTTCGGCCAACTCGGCCCCAGTTTCTCAAGTCGAGAAGAGCTACATTACCAGCTAACGACATACAAACACCCAATACCCAGGCGTCAACCCACAACCGACGCATTCCAGAGTCAGATCCAGACTATAACCCAGTAGGCCGCCACGTCTTGACGGGCCTACGCCAACCCTGTACTAGGGCTTTTCCCCTACTTTCCTGTAACCAGCACTCAGCTCCCATTATTTGAAATCCAGTTGCACCATTCCCCTTACCCAGTCTTTTATTCCAATGTCCGGAAGACAGGTAAACCTAGTCCCCTACCCACCACACTGGTACATGTTAAAACAAGCAAGCACGACCGACAGTAAGTGGTCACCGTCCCTTGTACCAAACCCTGTCCCACGGATTGGCAAGAAGAACAACTCAGCAAACAACAACACCAAAATCCGGAGTTTGTCATTGATACTCTATAAAAGGGAGCCCAAGACATGCCTTGGGGTAACAAAAGACATATAGTCCGGATAACACAAAAAGAAAAGAAAGAGAGAGGTGATACAATCATATCCCAGGCTCGTCCCTCTCTAGTGCCGTCAGGCAAGACTCCACAGCCGCGAGCTCCGCCTCCAAGGTCGACACAAGCTGAACACTAGCCTCGGCCCCGGCTTCGACAGTCCGCCACTCAACCCTAGCAAGCTCTACGGCTTGCCGCTGCTCCTCCACGGCCATCTGCAAGGCCTCAGCCCTGCCCTCCGCTTTGCTCAGATATATAGCGCGGTCCCTAGCAAGTGACACGGTCGGATCAGCGTGACTCCTCTGCTCGGCAAACGCCAACCCGAGCCCAGCCCGCTGCTCCTGCACCTCTCGAATGGCCGCTAGCCGCTGAGCCCTCTGCTCCTGAGCCTCTAGGAGCCGTAGGTACTCTGCCCAGATGCCCACCAAGCTAGACATCCATAGCTCGCGCGGGAAGCCAAGGCCGTGGTAGCCCTGGGTGCAGTCCCTCAGCCGCTGCCGAAGCTCCTCCAGAGAATGGAGGGGGTCACCTCCTAGGTACCCTCGAGCTCGCTAGAGCAAAGCCGCCCCCATACTGGCATCCAGTAGCGGCTCTGGTGGTGAAACAGACGTAGGCCACTCGATCCCTAGCCCCAGGGAAGAGTGGCCCATCTCAGCCAGCACACCGGAAGGACCTGCACAATCCCATCAAACGGTCCACAACATCCGGGACTTCCCTGTGACAAGATAAGGTGAAAAACCTGAGAAAGGTTCTTTCACCTGGTGTGGCTCCTGCCGCGCCTACAACATCCCCGCTCGGGGTCGATGATGGTAACCGCTCCCCCACGTCGGTGGCATCCTCCGCTGGAGTCGGGGAGGGCAGGGCCTCCCCTATAATCCGACCATCCCCAGCTGCCATCGGGGAGATGAAGGGCTCTCCCTGGTCATCCTCGATGGGAGCCGGCACGCGCTCCCCCTCAGATTTCAGGCCTGGACACAACACAATGGCATCAACACCCCACTATAAACTCTAAACCAATGCCAATGGGGAGGAGGGAAGGATCTCTATATACCTTCCAAAACCGTCTTCATCTCGGCATCCCCGACAGAAGAGGCCTCAGAGGAAGAAGAGCTTGAGCTCGAGCTCTCGTCAGTCTCCATCGCTGCGCTGCCACTGTCGGAAGAACCAGATGATGTCTTTGATGAACCCCCGGCCGCAGGCAAATCAGAGGCACCTGTACATCAAGAAGCCGAGTCAAGCTACTACCAAATCTAGCCTCACATGAAGATAACGTCCTAGCCAGAGGTGTTAGGCAAGAAGCTCACCAATTGGGGCATCCCCTTCGGAAACCCCCTCAATGTCGACGAACTCCTTGTCACCCCCAGTTGAAGCTACGATAGCAGGCTCGTCTCCTGCTACTCGGGCCACGTCTCGGGGAAGCTCTCCCTCCTCTAGAGGGGAAGAGGTACCTACAATCAACCCCGATGAAAGCTCAGCATGGGTGGGTAAAGCAGAGCAATTCACCATAAAATGACCAAGTACTCAACTACATACCAGATGGTCCCACACTGGAGGACTCTACCAGCCCCACCGTGCAAGCCGATATCACGGTCATCATAGGCGGGAGAGGTACCTTTTCCAGCGACTGTGGCAGTCCACCCAACGTGTCCTCAACAATGGGTGGGGGCACAGAAGCCACCTGCCCGAACTCGCCAGTGAAGGACGGCAGAGCCGCTGAGGGGCCGGCGTCAACCAGCTCCTAGATCATCTCCAAGGTGGCCGCCACATCCTCACCTGCCAAACAAACAACTCAGATCAAATCAATAATTTTGGCTTGCTGAAAAAGTCCAACAATGGGAAGATCCCCTCAACAACAATTGGACACTTACCCGGATAGCTACTAGCCACCGTGCGTGCTGGCTCTTCTGCCTGTTTAGGTGCTCCGCTCAGTGCCTCAGCAGGGGCCTTGGCCCCCGGCGCCTCTACCTCCTCTGCACAATCCGAACGGTTATGTCAGTAATCGGAAGCAAGAGAAATCGTAGCTCACACCTAGCATTAGAAGCCCTTACTTGAGCGGGCTCCTTCAACAGCTTTCCACGACTCGAAGTCGGGAAAGGTCTCGATGTTAGGAAAGGTTTCATCCAACACTTGGAGAAACCCATCCATATCAATTTTGTACTCTCCCCCCTCCTCAGGTAGGGGTCCACCTCCTGAGGGGGCGAGAAATCCGCCTCCACACAAGTCTCCAGCGGAGCTACAGAGACAAATCCAGCGAGATAGGTTAGCTAGCCAACTTGGCTAAATCACACAGGAGTAAACAGGTTGAAGCAACACTTACTCAATTTTGTCACTGCTTCGGATTGCTCGCCAGCCTCGAGTCTGGCAGAGGACCCACCAGCCTCAGCTTCTGCAGCCTCCACCCGAGGGCGTTTCTGCCTAGGCTGCAGGCCTCCGTCCCTGCTTCAGGAAGACGCCTCCGTGGAGGGGTGATCTCCCTCTGCCACAGAACCTGTCAACAAACATGTCATTGTACAATGCCCCAATTACACACCCGAAGAATAACAAGATAATAAGGGGAGGGGCGTATGCTAGAAAGAAGAAAGCCTTACCTGAAGCTCCTAAGGGGTTCAACGGTAAGGGCACTAACTACTCCGGCTTCAGGGCCAACACGCGGGCTGACTTCGCGACGGCCTCCCAAATGTCTCGTAGGGTGCGGGCACACTCGATCTGGGACACGAACTCCACAGGCCCGGCTGACCTGATCGCGTGACCGATGTGCCGCCTCCAGTCGTCGACCGCTGTTTCAGTAAATCTCCCGATAGGGAGCGCCCGGTCCAACGAACCCTTGCTCTGGAAGCTACAATCGGCCAGGAACTGGGCCCACTAGGTCCTAGGTGCCTTCGGCCGAGGCACCTTCACCCCAGTCATCGCCGCTACCATCGGCGCTTGTCTCAGGGGCTTCAGCGCCCCTCCGCTGCCTCGGCTCCCGAAAGACGAGCCTCGGCTGCTCCGAGGCCACTGTTCCACAAGTCGCTCGATCTCCCGACAGATCCGAGCAACGCGGGTCCTCAGGTACCCCTCATCCAATACAATCGAAGGTAGATCCTCCCTCAGCAAGTGACTCCCCTCTGCCTAGGCCTTCTGCCGATATAGGTGGCTTTGCTTGTACCACCACCTGGCGTAGTGTACGTCGAATAGCCCTCGACGTCCCTGTCCCAGCATCGGGAGTTGCTCGGGGTCTCAACGATAGTAAAAATCCCACCATGCTACTGCAAGTAGGTGGGTATCCTTGCCCCTGTACTGCCTGCCTGTCAAAGGAAACTCTCGGTTCTGTGGGATCCCCTGGTCGTATCTGAAGTTCCTTGCAAATCGATACAGGTAGTACGGCTCCAAGGAACTTGTCGCCGACCGTTCAACACTGCCGACCGGGTGCTCAGTACCCACTCAGTCTGCGGTCCTGCATCTGCAGCCCCCTGACCGGGGTGGGCACTGATCTCCCCTCCGCCTAAAGCCCACAAAAAAAGGCTGGAGTCCCTCGCAGCACTGTCAAAAGGCAGTCCCTCCTCGCACCGGGCGGGCAGGTAGCAAAGAGCTCTCCTGGCCCCCTCCAGCTGTGCCTCTGCATCCCCGCCAGGTTACCTAGTAAAGCTGAACAAAAGTGGTGCCGTCGGGTTCGCCACGGTCTCTCACGTCACCAGTCCCGGAAATAGCAGCCCAGCCCACACACTGAGATAGTGGGTCGGCAGAAGTATGCTCCTCTCTCTCGGCACCGGGTGCGCCGCCAGAACTCCCAGTCGTTGATATATGTTGGCAAGTGTAGCAGGAGCTAGGCCCAACAGTCTCTCCTCCGCCAACAACCAGGCTGGCCACAGCAACTCGGCCCTCAACAGACCATCCTCTCCATGCGGGACCACAAATGTCGCTAGCCAGTAGGCCAAGTAGGCGGCAAGATGTGTCACGTCCGGTAAGCCGTGGGGATTCCACCCCTCCTGTGGAGCATATATGTATCGGGAGTACGTCCCAAATCGTAGCTCCACCTCAGTATATTCCTCCCATGGAGTCTGATCCCTGGTGAATTCCTGATAAAAGCAAAAGGGTCTCTTGTAGAAGTGGCGGACCCACACATTTAGTGGCACCCTGGGAGTCTGGGCAACTCTGTCTCTCCCGACTAGAGCCAGGTCCCTCCAGGTCTTCAGAAGATACCGGTAACTGTAAGGTACCCGGTATCGCCCCTGTCCATCGAAATGGCTATGGTGGAGGTCATCCAGTACCACCTCCTCATACCCTTCGCCGACGATTGGCAACCCAGAAATCTGGAACAGAGACCACAAGTCAAGGGTGGTCTCTCCCTCTGCTGTTGCCACCGTGTTCCATCGACGGTTGAAGCGCTCCAGCAATCCCTGTAGCAGTCTAGTGTAGCACGGGTACGCGTACAAAGCGGCAGTCACCGCGTACCTGATCCCTGCATGATCTAGCAGCACCTGATAGTGGTGAACAATCCCTATCAGCCACTCGGTGGCACCCTGACGGTAGTAGTGTGACGAGATCACTGCCCAGCGACCGTACCAGTTGATGACGATCTGCCGCACAACTCTATCCAGGATGCTATGGTTGTCATAGCCTTCCCCAGCATACTGCAGGCCCGCCGACTACAGCACCAACCCTGTGGTCCCCTCTGTCTCTGTGCGGTGGCGACTGTGCAAGTCCCAAGAAGCAGGGCCTAGCGGCCCAACTCTGACACCAGACTGCTCTCGTCTGCCAAAGAACCCCAGGCACTCAACACTGGAGAACTGACGCTACCTCCAATAATCCTCAGAAAAGCTCGGGTAACTATAGAATGCTACACCATGCAGGCTGTCCCTGCCAATCAAGATAGCCCGCTCAAGCCGGCGACAGGCTCTCGAAATCTGTGAGTCATCGATCCTCCTCCATGCCGGGAGGGACATAACTCCTGATGAACTCGAACATATGACGGTCTAGGGGGAACTCCAGAGGATAACCCCCACTCCGGTCATAGGTGTACAAATCATCTGCCTCCAGAATTCGGGCCACCTCTATGGTTTCGACTCTAGCTGCTCTCTCGCCGACAGGACCCTCTGCCACTGTTGTATGACCTCGATCCAGCTGCTCCACACTAGTCACGGTAACCACAGGTGGACCCAGTGGAGGCATCGGCCGCTCAGTCCGACGCACCCAGTGGTCCTCCTCCCGAGCCACACGCCTCGGGACCCGCCCATCTCTGCCGAATCCTTCCATAGCTGCAAGACAGGGCACCCAAAAAATAGTCAGTATACCAAAAAATCAACATACGCAACACAGCAAAGTAAAGGCACATGAAGTGTCAAAATACAACTACAACAGCTCGGAACCGGGGTCTCATGGGCCGTACGCCCTCGTCTCCTTCTCCGACGCACGTCCCGTGGGGGGCATTTATTGTACCCGGACTATTTCCCGACAAAATAACAAGAAATAGGGGCTTCGGCATTTCCAGCTACCTAGCCCTTTCCACAGTCCTGTGGGTCCCTACAAGGGTCCTGACCAGCTTGCCATGACATGCGGTGACATAAGCAACTATCCGAGGGTAACCCCGGCCACTCCCATACGGGCTTTGCCCGTACCCTACATGGCCGCCCGAGACCACCCGGGGTGCCCTGACGTTAAGCGATGCCACGTGGCACCCAGTGAAAGGGCCGAGGGCCCACCCTGAGATGCTTCTTTCAACCCTCCAAGATCAAAGGGAGACCTAATCAAGTCGACCACAGGCTTTGGAGGCTTACTGCATGCATACACCGCCCGCACGGGTGGGTTCAGCATTCTATCGAACACCCTGCGGGTGCGTGTATTCCAGCCCATCTACACCAAACCTTGGGTTGGCCCGTGGTTCCAGCATATCAATTGGGTCCTACAAAGAACCCCCGACAGGTTAGGATCAACCCCGACACTCAGACACGTGGCAACAAGCCACTTAACTCTAGCACTCATGCCAACCCGAGGCTACCCTGCCAACCCACCGTGCAATGTGGCACGTAGCTCGAGGAATGACTTACGTCCATGAGATGCCTCTCCTAACCTCCCATGAGCTCCATTCTTCAACCCAAGGCCCACCTTGGGGCCCCTCGACCATCTACCCAAGTCATTCGGCAATCCAGGGTGCGTCGGGTATTTACCCGAAGACCTTGCGTGCGACTACGATAACTCGAAGGACAACGGCCCCCATGAGCCCATCCCAGCTCCCCGGAGCTTAGCGTCCTTCAAAGGACACTCCCAGAAAATGCAAGGAGACCCCGGGGGCCATCCCTCGGGGTCACGACCGACCCTGGGGCCAGTTCACCCCGGGGCGCGGCCGCGCACCCCCAGGAGGGTGAACTCCCCAGGGGTTGCGCCCTCCCTCCGGTCCGGTGGCCCCATGGCCCCACTCAGCCCCAGTTCATCCAGTTTGCGGTCCTATGATGCGGTTCGTGTGCCGTACCAGTTCGTGAAGTCAACACGTGGACGCGGAAAAGCAACGGTACGGGAATTCCGCAAGTGACTCACACACAAACTCCACGTATCCTTCTAGCCAGTTGTCATTTTCCTTCTTAGTTAATTTAGGGAGAAAAAAGACCAAAAACTGGATTTTATAGTGGGGACCGCCCCCTCTCTCTCTCCCTAGCGACTCAGTCCGCCTAAACCCCCTGGGGGGGTTTTACACGGAGCAGCCCAGCCCCCTGGGCTGGTCCGCGTAAACCCCTTCCCTTCAATAATTTTTTTTGCTTTTTTAAAATTAAAAAAGGCCCAAACCAGCCCGCCTAAATCCCCCCAGGGTGGGGTTTAGGCGGACCAGCCTGGACCCCCAGGCTGGTCTGCCTAAACTCCCTGGGGAGGGGGTTTAGGCGGACCAGCCTCACCCCCTGAGGCTGGTCCCCCTAAACCCTTCACAACCCATTTTTTTATTAAAAAACACCCTCTGTGGAGGGGTTTACGCGGACTGGACCAGCCCATTGGGCTGGCCCCCCTAAACCCCACCCAGGGGAGGGGTTTACGCCGCCCTGCTCAACCCTATGTGCTGGTCCACGTAAACCCTTTCTCCCGTGCACTATTCACAGGGGTTTACGCGGGCTAGCTTGAACCTATAAACCTAGTCCTCCTAAACCCATCCTAACCCTTCAACTTCTCTATAAAAACCCCTTAGAAGCTCAAGGGGTAAAGATCATGAAGCATATTCAAGACCAAGGAAACTAGCTCCAAGGCCTTCAAGCTTCAAGCTGCTCCAGGCAGCGAGCTAAGGAGAATTGTATGGGTGACTTGTTCGTCGGCTTAGTACGCCGGGGGTATATCATTTGTACTTCCCTCACGCTGTATTTAGCCACAACACACAAGTCAACACCCACCATGTGCGAGACGTTATGACAAGGGTGAACATCCCCTCATGCCGTGATTCCCCCTCACGTGCCCGTCGGTTGCAACCACGCACGTATCATGACGCCACGCTCCCTCGCCGTCATGAGGCCACGTCCGACCGCTCGACTCGAGCTGTGACCGGCCCTCGCCCAGACACCGGATAGATGCATCCCTCCAATCGTTCAGTCATAAGCCCGACGTTCTGCATCGCAACCATGGCCCACGCCACGGGAGGGGCCCTCTGTAAAACACACATGTGTTCATCTGTTGCGCATTGACTCGGGGATCGATTATCACATCGAAATTGTCCCGTGGCGTGCACCAGTTGTACCCTGGCCACTACGGTCTACATGTAAAGACATGTATATCTCAGAAATTACACCGCCAATTGGACGAATGCTCTCGCATCCACGTTCGGGCCCCCAGCTTTCTACCTACACCACTCGGCATCCGTGCCTAACACCCTAACCCCAGTAAACACCCCTCAGTCGAAAGCACACCCACAGCTGCGGAATTGATGGGATCGGCAAGCGGCTTCAACAAAACTATAAAATAGCTATTTATGTTTTAGTTGTCTCATGTTAATTGGGCCATATGTATGAGCCTAATGGGTCATGTTTTATGTTCATAGTAATTATGTCTACAATAATCATGTAAGAGTCTTTTTTTTATTTGTGTGTCTTTTAGTCTTCCCAAGAGAGTTATGATGAGTAGGTATTAGGTGTTAATGAGTTGTCTTTTGGTTTTCTCTAAAGAGTCTTTTTTTATTTGTGTGTCTTTTAGTCTTCCCAAGAGAGTTATGATGAGTAGGTATTAGATGTTAATGAGTTGTCTTTTGGTTTTCTCTGAAGAGTCTATAAAAGGTCATGTAACTCTTCTTTAGAATACAATGAGTTGAATAGAATTTTTGGAAAGATATCCTCCGATGTGAGGTCCACACCCCTTTCTATCCCTTTTTTCCCCATCTCTTTCCAACTAGGGGTGCGATGCCCCTTTCCCTCCCTCTCCCCTCGGCTGGGTGCGACACCCAAGTCTTCCTCCCCCTTCCCTTGCTTCTCTGTTCTCCCCTCCCTCACATCCACAAGCTTGGCCAGCCCTCCCAACCCCTTTCCTCTGGCTTCCCTCCCCCCCTCTCTTGTCCCTGCAGCCGCAGTCACCCCTCTCTCCCTCTCTCCCTTTAAACTTCTTCTGCCATGGCCAACACCGCCGTTCACCACCTCGTCTCTCTCTCTCTCTAAAACTCTCTCTCTCTCTCTAAAAGGGGTGACCCTTTCTCTCTCCTCCCCCTCCCAATTTCAAATTTCTCTCTCTCTCTACCCCATTCACTTCTCATTAAGACCCCTCTCCCCTCCCCATACTCCATTCAATTGTCTCCTTACTTCCCCATCTACCAAAGCAACCTTTGGTATTCCTAGGCACCCCTTCACTCTCTCCAAGCCATTTTCCCCCTTCCCAAGCCAACCTTTCACCTCCCCAAGGCCCAAATTGAATTCCCCACCCCTTGAGGGTTGTGCCCCAGCCTCTCCCTCTCCCCCAACCTCCCCTGGTCGCACACCCCCTTCCCTCCTTTGGCCTGGTCGACCAGGCCAACCCCTCCCCTCCCACCTTGGTCAATCTGCACACCCAGCCAACCCTGCCCCTTCTCCTCCAGTTCCAGCCCCCCTAGCTCCGACCTCCTCACCACCCAGCCTCTTAAATCAACCCCTTAGCACCCCCTTACATCTCCCACAGCCATTAGACCCTTCCCCCTTGCTGCAACTTCACCTTTCCCCGCCCCAATCTTCATCTATCACCAATCTGCTCTGCCCAGTTCGTAGGCAGCCAACAGGGTCCTGAGAGAAGCATCTCTATCAGCATCACTCTGAAGCTTCTGGTGGCAATCCCTACACCGCTGGAAAGGGCATCCAGAGAGCTTCGCAGGCGAGGTGGTATCATCAAATTCCGACATTGGAGCAGCTCGTGCTCGCCAGACTGCGCAAGACACCTCCGGCAGACAACCTGAAGCTGAAAGAAAATACTCCAGCGACCAGATCAGTGAAGCCCATGGCACGATCTTTGGAGGGGATCGACTTCCGCCAGTCCTCTATCTTCTCCAACAAGAAGGAGGTGATTCGCCCACCTGAGCACCCGGTTCCGGCCATTCTTGTTGAAGGTCGTAGACTACTCCAGTTCTATCCTGGTTGGACCGACCCCCACTCTTCAACTCAGAGCTTTCTTCTCCGACCTCCGATTGCGGTCCCGTCAGTTTTCATTCGAAGCTACTTTGTCCACGGTTGCGTCGCAAACAATTTTGCCTCCATCGGAGTTTGGTAGTACCCGGGGCAGCATCGGCATCAGTACCATTTGGTTCTGCATCAGTCAGAACTCAGTCAGACCAGCCGAGTACTCCAAACTACAGCAACCTCCGGCGTCCACCAAACAACGCCAAATTCGTACGGTCCATTCCCTGGTCAGTCCCGGTCATCTCAGCACTGATCCCGCCTTTGGCAACCTTCGAGAAAGCTCGTGGCTGTACCAACACCGACACCCTATCCTACAGTCCCAGGCCGGGCAGAACAGAGCAGCTTGTGAAGACGACGGCGCAGCACCACGGCTCGACCTCCGGACGACTACCAGCTCCTACGGCCGGCTTCTACCTCACCTCCCTACTCTCTGTCTAATAGTTTGAAGTTCTTCCTCGACCTCGTCTCACATCAGGAATGCTCTTAGCTCTCTACCCACGTCTTCAGACACACATATAGCCTTTTCTTCAGCTCAGATCGAAGGTGTTTGGATTCAATCCGATGTAAATAAATACCGGCTGCTTGCGACCGGTGGGGAAAGACGTCCAGTACACGATTCCCACAATCACCTATGCACTCGCTCTCGTGGAACCCCTTCTCTCCACGTGTCACTCACTCGCTCGAGCCCACGTGCGGCGCCCTGGTGGCGCTTCCCCGGTCAACCCTTGGTTCCATGGGTGATTGTCGAGAAATCGAGTGGCACGCCCGCACCCTGTCCGGTTAACCCTTATCCTGACATTTCCGTGCCATTCGACCCTTCTCGACTTTCCGTAAAAGGAGAGTACCCGATGCCGCCGTGAGAGGCATGCAACCATAAGGAGGATACCCGAGATATATCAAACTCCCACATCTTTCTTCCCCGTTGTATCCCTTCCTTCACCCCGGTCATTCGGCAAAAAAAAAAAACCTGCGCAACACTCCTCTTTTTTTGATTTCTTTTCTCCCCCTCCATTTCTTATATTACACATCCACCCTTCTCATTTTACCTTTTATCTATTTTTTCTTCCTTTTTTTGCAAACATATGCCTGCGGGGACACTGCCCTCTTCACGTGCTCTGATAGTACTCAAGGTATGGACCCTACTCTCACCCTATGGGTGTCATATTTCAATTGCCTTGCTCAGCGCTTTAAGGGCATAGCTGTCTTAATTGGTCTAATAAGAAGAGATAGACTACTGCCTTTCAGAAGCCTTTGGAGTGAAGACCCATCCATGGGCGACGTTACCGAAGTCTTGAAAACACACGCGTGTGTGCATGTTGTCTTCCTTTTATTGAGCATTGGCTGACTCGGTCGGACAGAGGTCTCCCTGGTTCTAGTAGACAAAGATCCATAACCTACCAAGGCTTCAATGCGCCCTGACCTATCATGTAGGGGAGAATGCATGACCTGCAACTACATGAAGGGCACTGGGCGATTGGCATAGTTTTTGGACCTTTTTCTACTTTCTTTTTTTTTTTTGATAAAAAGCCCTACCTAGTGGTGATTAAGAAAGTGCATCCCAATCGAACTACACTTTCTAGCTCACACATAGGGGGTATCTTATTGATCATTGAAGAAAAATCATATTACATCAAACGAAGGCTAGGCATACCTAGCTTATCTAACCTAGCAGCACCTTTAACCAAAGTGGGAAAATCATGCTGCGAATTAAAGAAACAATTACAATGTGAAAGATAAGCCAAGTTGGCTAAGGAATCAGCTACAGTATCAGCCTCTCTGAAAATGTGGGAAATGTTCATAGGGTGAGGGATGCTGCTCCAGATTTCTCTAGCAAAGGGAAGAATCTACCAAGGACATGCGGCCTTCTTGTTGATCACTAGTACCAGGAGAAGAGAGTCACATTCCACCACAACCGGCTGCAAAGAGATAGTGTGCAGGTATTTAATACCATCCATCAAGGCTCGGGCTTCATGTGTGAACTATGTGTGTGTGTTTTTTTTGTTGAACTATGTACATGGTCTCATGGATAGAACTTATTTAAGTAGACTCTGTTCCAGGGGTATGACAATTCCGCCCCATTGGCATCCGCTAGTTTGTAAGAATTTCCTGAAAAAATTTCTTTGATAATGTAAGGACCCTCCCAATTCTCTTGCAATTTCCCCTTAGGACCAGTGATTTTAGTAAGCTTCCTCTTTAGAACCAGTTCACCTTCTTTAAAATTTCTCGCAAGAACCTTTTTAGCGTAGAAACACGCAATTCTCTTGCGGTAAAGTTGTGCGTGATCAGCCACGACCATTCATTTTTCATCTAATAGTTCCTGCTGGGCCAACAAATTTTCACGGCACCACTCGGGATCGAGCTCCGGATCTAGCAGCACTCTTAGTAAAGGAACGAATATTTCGTAAGGGAGTATCACTTCTGTCCCGAAGGTTAATGCATATGGGGTTTGGCCCGTGGGAGTTCGGACAGAAATGCGATAAGCCCAGATAGCCTCAACGAGGCGATCTGGCCAATCAGAGTAGTGATGCAATTTGCATGTTTTCTTAATTATCTTGATGAGAGTTTTGTTTGTAACTTCTGCTTGACCATTACCTTGTGGGCAATATGGGGTTGAATGATTATGTAAATTGATGCCATACTTACCACACATGTCGCGAAGCTCTTGTGAAGTGAACTGAGGCTCGCTGTCTGGCCAATCAGAGTAAGATGAGATTAGCATGTTTTCTTAATTATCTTGATGAGAGTTTTGTTTGTAGCTTCTGCTTGACCATTACCTTGTGGGCAATATGGGGTTGAATGATGTAAATTGATGCCATACTTACCAGACATGTCGCGAAACTCTTGTGAAGTAAACTAAGGCCCATTGTCGGTGACAATGTCACGTGGGATGCCAAACTTGGGGGGGATGTTGTGCTTGATAAACTTCACCATTGTTGATGCCTTGACTTCCGTGAATGCTTCGGCTTCTGCCCATTTAGTGAAGTACTTCGTAGCAGTGAGAAGGAAAGACTTCCTTCTGACTTCTCCGGTTTTGTCCTCCACTGGACCAACTACGTCGAATGCCCACATGGCGAAGGGCCAAGGAGCCATGAGAGGGTGAAGTGAAGATGAAGGAGCATGAACCTTGTCTGCGTAGAGTTGACACTTGGCGCAATGATGGATAAAGTGGGAACAATCCTCCTCCATGGTAGGCCAATAATAGTGCTTGAGGAGTTTCTGAGCTAACATGCGACCATTAACATGGTCACTACATTCACGAGAATGTGCAACCTCAACGACTACACGGGACTCGATCTCATCTAGGCATCTGAGATAAACTCCGCTGAGGGATTTTCGGTGCAAGATGCCACCTATGATCGCAAAACGTTCAGAGGTGCGGCGAATAGCCTACCTGTCAGGGGTGTAGCGTATTCAGGAAAGGATATATCGCAAAGGTAGTTCTCAATGTCAAAGAATGATGGGTGGCCGTCATCGAGGTCGACTTCCAGCTCATGAGAGAGGGCATGGACCTGAGGGGAAGGCTCTAGGAACTACTAGAACCAGGGATCAGAGTGCGAAGGAGTATGCATCCTTTGCACGATAACAATGGCTGAGGTCTTTCAAACCTTATTGTGAGGGAGGAGGATAAGGAAGGTACAGAATCAGCCAAGATATTTTGGGTTCTAGGGGTGTGCACTAGAGTGAGCTTCCTAAACTGCCGGACTACTTTGCTGACTAGATCTTGGTATGGCTTCAGCTTTGGGTCCCGGGTTTGGTACTTGCTAAGAGACTGTCGGAGTATGAGTTGTGAATCCTCGATTATCCGGAGCTCGTTGACTCCTAGGGCCAGTGTCATTGTTAAGCCTATGAGGAGTGACTCGTACTCAACCATATTATTCATGGCGGGGAAAGATAACTGGCAAGCGCACGGAATGATCACACCATTCAGAGAGTGGAGAACAGCTCCAATACCACAACCTTTCGAGTTGAGTGCGCCGTCAAAGTAGAGGACCCACGAAGGTTCACTATCAATAATGTGATGGGAATCGACGCCGAGCAAGTACTTTTATTTTACATTTATGTCCTTTTAGTTTGTGTTTATATCCTTGGGAAAGTATATGCGCAATTGTACGGCTTTATAAGCCAATGCGTCATTCCCACAGATTGTGTGGGTTTCTATGTAATTTGTCAGTAGGACCATCAAGGGGGCCCTCAGCCCTCTCCCATTGGTCCATGTCACCTTGTGGGGCTGGTCAACTATCCTAGGTGGACATCTAGAAGGTTGGACTAGTCATATGCCACATGGGTAGACAAGGGGGTAAGAATTTCCATGGTAGGCTACCTACCATGTCAAACTTGTCCCCCTTGCCATTCTTGGTCAATAGGCCCCCCCCTTATATATTAATTTTATTTTTTGTGTGATTGGTGGCATGCAATCCAGACCACCCATCTCACACCCCTAGATCCAAGGGTTGAGGTTGGATTTGGTTGGAATCATATATAAGCTTGTATTTTCATGTGAAAATTAGTGAAAAATCAAAAATTTTGTTGAATGCCAAGAAGGCTCTTGCACCCCAGCCCTCTCCCCCTGGTTTCCTCTCCTCAAACCTCCAGTTCAAGAGTGTATCAATCTTCTATCTCCCCCTCTCAACCTCTGATCTTCATCTGTGCCGCCGCCGCCGCCGTTCGTGCCGCCTTCGAGCTGCCCGGAGCCGTCTTCAAGTTTCTGTCCTGCTGGATAGAGGTGTAGTTCGTGAATTCTTGCTACCAGCCACTCAAATGGATTTGAACGTTTGAGGGTGTGTTCTTACCTTGAACCCCCACCTCCACCTAAATTTTCACGTCCAAACTCCTTCATTTAGTAATTTTCCATTTTCTTTTATTTTTCATTCCCAGATCTGTTTTGTCTCTGTCTACAGTGACAACAGCTCTGAGTTTCCCATCTCCGACCACCTTTTTGAATTTTCCAAACCCTCCCAATTTTACTGGGCGTTCTGTCCATCATTCCCTACATCCACCATTTTTCCTGATTTTTGATCTGCCCTCTATCCATTTTTCAAAATTCCTGTTCTATCTCTGCTACAGTGCCTTTAGTCAGATTCCAGATCCGACCCACTGTTAGTAAAAAAATTCTATCAATTCGTAGCCACATTTAAACTTGTCCAAACCCATTTTTCCGTCTTCCTAGCTCAATTTCCTACACCTTTAATGAAGACCTCAAGAGCTGAATCGGATATCTACCCTGCGGTCAACGACAGTTCTTAGAGGATAGCCCTGCAGATCTGAGAGTTAAGCCACTGTACAACAGTAAACTTCAAAATTTGCCAATTGGAAGTTCAGGCTTTGTTATTTTTCTGTAATCATAGAGAGTTGAAGCCCTTCAAAGCATCTTTCTAACGGCGCCAGTTTCGTTGCATTCCGACGTCGGGGCTGATCGCAGTGTCCGTTCTCGCCGGAGCGCGCGCCGGAAAACAGAACCGGCAGATCCGTGGCCGGTCATTCTGACCGGTGCCGAACGGAGCCGCCTGGCCTCCGGCCGGCGAACCAGCATGCCGCCAGCCCAGGGAACACTTCCACAAGTGTCCCCACCACAGTGGTGACATCGGGTCCCGCACGGTCCCTCCGGACAGCACATGGGCCCCACCGTCACGTGTTCGGGTGCTGCCGAATCAACGCGAGAAGCCGCCCGTCAACCCGAATTCGGTCCTCCCGGACCCCATTGTGTAGCACTTTACCTCCCTGCGTGGAGTGGGCAGCAATTTGTATTGCTGTAATCTTGTGTATTATTGTTCTGGGAGTACGAGTTTCGGCCGGGTCCGTCGTCCCCATGCCGAGCGCGTGGAGGTATCGTCCTCGCTCCTTACTTGGCATTTTGCTTACTTCATATATATTTGTTTATGCCGCTGCTAGAGAGCATGTGTAGGGATATCTAGCTCGCTTTATCTGTTCATTGCCGCTGCTGCGAGAGAGTGCGAGACCGTCCCGTGACCCGATCCGGGCACAAGTGAGAGCCGACCACCCTAGCTCACTACCGATTTCTCAACCGCGCACGTCTGACGCTTCCCTCGTTAGGGGACAGTCACAAGCTTGTCGTGTCCGTGGTCCGTCCCGCATCAATTTGGTATCAGAGCCAGGTTTGAGTCTAGGGTGTCTAAAAACACAAAAAAAAAGAGTTTCATTTACGTATAGTCATTAGTCATTGTCTAAGTCGTGTTTAGGGTCAACATTGTTTTAAAACAAAAAAAGTGTCTTTTGGGTCGCATTTGCATACCATTAGTCGGTATATAAAAAGGTGTTGTCCGAACGTTAGGCTACGCCTATCGGGAAGGCCGCACACTTGCGCGAGTGATCTTCAGATCGATTAACTGCGCCCCGTACCGAGTCTTGGTGTCTTGTCCTTAGTGTGCATGCATTCCAAACTTGCATAGTCGGTCTAGTGTCTTGTCACCGTGTGTATGCATGTCCATGTCCGCTACCCATGGCGGTTCCCCAAGGCCATGCGTCCGAGTGGTCATCTCTAGTGGCCCAAGCCAAGGCCTTCTTAGCCCGACCCTATATCGTTTCTAAAGCCACTCTACCTAATGGGTCCACAACGGAACTCCATTTCACCGATAGGGCGTCAGATAATTGGGTTGCTTTTGATATCATGGAGTCTCTCTCCAAGACAGGCGAGATTGTCCGTGATGGTGATTTTGCTTGTGTTGAGTTCTATAGGAAGGTCGGCTCCGTTCTTTACACCGATGGTGCATGGTGCAGGATCGGCACACTTGCTGGTTCATGCATCATTTTAGGGCAAACATGGTTAGGAGAAAGAAAGGCTAATCTTGACTGGGGCAAAAGGACTTGCACCTTATACCCACCTTACCTACCTGGCAAGATCATCCTTAAGGATAGGGCTCAATCGAGCACCCTCGTCTTTCCCGCCACCCAACCCCATTGGCCCACTCCACCTTCGGATTGATGCTTGCCACCTCTCCTGGAGCCCACCCCTCTAGCCACCCATCATGGGAGCCACCCTCCCTTCGAGGAGCCACATTTAGACGATGTCCATCCCGAGCCACCCGTGTTTCTAACGGGTACGCTATACATGGCCGAGCCACTTCTTAGTTGGCTCAAGGATGGCTTGGTCCCACGTCTTTCCCCTTCTATGGACCCCACCTTACCTATAGTGCTCGTCAACTCCTTCCATACGACCTTTCGGTCTAGTCACCATATTGATACATTGGATGACCTTATTATGGGATTAGATTCACAATGGAAGTTGACGCATCTTTTGGCCCGTGGCTTTGACCAACCCGCTAGTCTTAGCTTCACCCATCTGGCCTTAGGGTCCATTACCTCCGTGTGCACCGTGGGGTGTGTCACCACGGAGATTCTTCTACTCCTCCCGATGCCAGCCGAGTCCGACTTCATTCCCTTTTGCCCAAGGGAGGAATCTTATTTTCTATACATGTCCGTCGTCCCACCGCTCACAATGTATGACGGTGATTATGAATTCTTAAATTGGGACCGAGTCATGGGAGAACCCACTTCATGGGGTCATACCTTCTTCGACCCTTTTGACCCCTTCACTAGTGAACCTCCCGAGCTTTCATACTCACTCCACTTCTTCCGAGGAGTTCACTATCCCACCTTTTCCATTCGGGCCAAACAACCTCCACATAGCCATAGGTCCGAACCATCATTCGTGGGTGAGGAAGACTTTGGTTTCCCCGATCTCTCTAAACCACCCGCACCTCCCGGACTTCCCGCATCCAAGCCCAATGTCCATGATTGGTGCATCATAGTATGTCTAGGAGTTCCCCATGACGTCAACATCCGGTTACGTCAAATGCATGCATGGCACACATTCGGGTGTCCCGGTCCGCCGTCACCCATGTACGGGTCGAACTAACATTAGGTATGTCTAGGGTCATATATGAGTACGTATTGTCTCTTCTTTATGTGGTTTGTTTGCATGATTTGTGTGTCATTTGTTTGTCTGCATGTGTCATGTGCAAGCTCGTCGATGTCATTCCCTTATGAGTGTGAAGCGAGTCGCCTCACTCGATGAGTATGGGATCAGTTCTATATCTATGCCCCGAATCAGTCACCTACAGGGACTCAGCGGTGATTCCTAGCGAGTCTTCGAGCTACTTCCCTCCCTTTTGAGAGTGCCCCACCCGGAGTGCCCACCTTTAGCCCATGGCAGTTCGTGCATATCGAGTATGTATGGAATGAGCAGGTGACGATCACTTGGAGTGGAGCATACCCGCGCTACTTGGCACGGTGACGGATCCGTCGGTGGTCACGAGCAGCCGCACCCCTTTACTCGACGGAGTCGAGTTCCTCCCACCCGGGGAGAGTTGATGTGAATCGATGCTGAGAAAGTACTTTTCTTTTACATTTATGTCCTTTTAGTTTGTGTTTATATCCTTGGGAAAGTATATGCGCAATTGTACGGCTTTATAAGCCAATGCGTCATTCCCACGGATTGTGTGGGTTTCTATGTAATTTGTCAGTAGGACCATCAAGGGGGTCCTAAGCCCTCTCCCATTAGTCCATGTCACCTTGTGGGGCTGGTCAACTATCCTAGGTGGACATCTAGAAGGTTGGACTAGTCATATGCCACATGGGTAGACAAGGGGGTAAGAATTTCCATGGTAGGCTACCTACCATGTCAAACTTGTCCCCCTTGCCATTCTTGGTCAATAGGCCCCCCCTTATATATTAAGTTTATTTTTTGTGTGATTGGTGGCATACAATCCAGACCATCCATCTCACACCCCTAGATCCAAGGGTTGAGGTTGGATTTGGTTGGAATCATATATAAGCTTGTATTTTCATGTGAAAATTAGTGAAAAATCAAAAATTTTATTGAATGCCAAGAAGGCTCTTGTGCCCCAGCCCTCTCCCCCTGGTTTCCTCTCCTCAAACCTCCAGTTCTAGAGTGTATCAATCTTCTATCTCCCCCTCTCAACCTCTGATCTTCATCTGTGCCGCCGCCGCCGCCGTTCGTGCCACCTTCGAGCCGCCGCGGAGCCGTCTTCAAGTTTCTGTCCTGCTGGACAGAGGTGTAGTTCATGAATTCTTGCTGCCATCCACGAGCTCAGATGGATTTGAAATTTTGAGGGTGTGTTCTTGCCTTGAATCCCCACCTCCACCTAAATGTTCACATCAAAACTTCTTCATTTAGTAATTTTCCATTTTCGTTCATTTTACATTCCCAGATCTGTTTTGTCTCTATCTACAGTGACAACAGCTCTGAGTTTCTCATCTTCGACCACCTTTTTAAATTTTCTAAACCCTCCCAATTTTACTGGGAGTTTTTTCCATCATCCCCTATATCCACCATTTTTCCTAATTTTTGATCTTCCCTCTATCCATTTTTCAAAATTCGTGTTCTATCTCTGCTATAGTACCTTTAGTCAGATTCCAGATCCGACCCACTGTTAGTAAAAAAATCCTATCAATTCGTAGTCACATCCAAACTTGTCCAAACCAGTTTTTCCGTCTTCCTAGCTCAATTTCCTACACCCTTGATGAAGATTTCCAGAGCTGAATCGGATATCTACCCTGCGGTCAACGATAGTTCTCAGAGGATAGCCCTGCAGATCTGAGAGTTAAGCCACTGTACAACAACAACCTTCAAAATTCGTCAATTGGAAGTGCAGGCATTGTTATTTTTATGTAATCATAGATAGTTGAATCCCTTTGAAGCATCTTTCCAACGGCGCCAGTTTCGTCACATTCCGACGTCGGGGCTGATCGCAGCGTCCGTTCTCGCCGGAGCGCGCGCCGAAAAATAGAACCGGCAGATCCGTGGCCGGTCATTCCGACCGGTGCCGAACGGAGCCGCCTGGCCTCCGGCCGGTGAACCAGCGTGCCGCCAGCCCAGGGAACACTTCCACAAGTGTCCCCACCACAGTGGTGACACCGGGCCCTGCACGGTCCCTCCGGACATCACGTGGGCCCCACCGTCACGTGTTCGGGTGCTGCCGAATCAACGTAAGAAGCCGCCCGTTAACCCGAATTCGGTCCTCCTGGACCCCATTGTGTAGCCCTTTACCTCCCTGCGTGGAGTGGGCAGCGATTTGTATTGCTGTAATCTTGTGTATTATTGTTCCGGGAGTACGAGTTTCGGCCGGGTCCGTCATCCCCACGCCGAGCGCGTGGAGGTATCGTCCTCGCTCCTTACTTGGCATTTTACTTACTTCATATATATTTGTTTATGCCGCTGCTAGAGAGCATGTGTAGAGATATCTAGCTCGCTTTATCTGTTCATTACCGATGCTGCGAGAGAGTGCGAGACTGTCCCGTGACCCGATCCGGTCACAAGTGAGAGCCGACCACCCTGGCTCACTGCCGGTTTCTCAACCGCGCACGTCCGACGCTTCCCTCGTTAAGGGACAGTCACGAGCTTGTCGTGTCCGTGGTCCGTCCCGCATCATAATGGCTCCTAACTCTTCGACCTAGAAATCCTCATTGATGGGAGAGTGTGTAGGAAGTGGATGATGAGTAAGGTGCTCGGCGATGGCGTTCCCTTTGATCGCCTTATGACTGACGCAGGTGATATCAAATTGATTAAGAAAGCTTTTCCATCTCACCAAATGGTCAATTAACATAGGCTTCTCTAGCAGGTATTTGATTGGGTCCATTCACGCCAAAAGCGTCACCTCTCGTGAGCTAGGAAGTAATGTTTTAACTTTTGGGCTACCCAGACGACAGACGCACAAGTGCTTTCCATTGCACTGTACCTCTTCTCTGATTTGTTAAATAACTGCGACAGGTAGTAGACAGCTCATTCTTTCTTCACATCGTCATATTGAGCCAAGACTGCTCCAACGGATTCTTCCATGGTGGACACATAGAGCAGTAGAGACCGACCCGGGATCGGGGGTGCTAGAACGAGAGGATTAAGGAGATAGCTCTTCGGGTCATCAAAGGCCATTTGACATTTATCGTCCCATTCGAACTTAGCCTCTCCCTTGAGCATGTCATAAATGGGATTGCATGACTAAGAATGATGAGATATGGATCTCCTGATAAACTGTAGATGCCCAATTAGACCTTGAACTTCCCTGATGTTCTTGGGAGCAGGCATCTCGGTGATTGCCTTGGCCTTATTGGCATCTATTTCAATCCCTCTTTTGCTGACTATGAACCCTAAAAATTTACCTGAAGAAACCCCGAACACACACATCTTGGGGTTCATCTTGAACTAATGCTCCCAAGACTGTTAGAGAACTGTGCGGCGAACCTCCAAATGACCACTCCTGGTTTTAGATTTTACCAGGACATCATCCATGTATACTTCCATGTGGACGTGCATCATATCGTAGAAGATCGCTATCATAGCCCTTTGATATGTTGCTCTTGCATTCTGCAGTTCGAAGGGCATGACGAAATAGCTGTAGGTCCCCCATGAAGTGGTGAAGGATGTTTTCTCCTGGTCCTCCGCTAGGCAAATCTGGTTATACCCGGAAAAGTCATCCATAAACGATAACATCTCGTAGCCGGCGGTGTTGTCTACAAGGACATCTATGTGTGGAAGAGGAAAATCATCCTTAGGACATGCTCAATTAAGATTGCAGAAGTCTATGTAGATCCAGATCCTACCGTCCTTCTTCATAATGGGGACAATATTAGCTACCCACTGTGGATATAAAATCACCCTGATGAATTTAGCCTTATGGAGCTTGTCAACTTCTTTCTTAACCATGAGAGCGAGCTTCGGGTGAAGTTGCCTCAACTTCTGCTTGACAGCTCTCGCATCAGGCTTTAAGATGAGACAATGTTCTACTAATGAGGGATCCAGGCCCGGCATGTCCTCGTAGGACCAAGCAAAAGCATCCGGAAATTCCTTAAGTACTGCAGCAATGGCAACTTCCTCCACTTTCTTCAAATTGGCACTTATTAAAATAATCTTCGGGTTATCCTTGGTGCCAAGGTTGACTTCCTTCGTTGATTTGTTGATCGACACACTAGGCTCGTCAAACCTTTTAGTCCCGTCAACAAAGGGAGTTATATGATCAGTGTAGTCCTCTAGCTGATTTTCTTCAATTCCTTTTTCACTATCTGAAAGAAGTGTATGCCCTGCAAGCCACTCACTTATGAAGTGATGGCATCGTTTCTTATATATTCTCATTCATATTTATGGCAATTTATTTATTATGTCTTATTTATTTATGAGCATTATCGCTTGACGTGATGAAGTCCTTGAACGTAGGCTATGAAGGTTGAATCATAATGAGATTATGATAGTGAGATCAATCTTCTAGATGTATGCGTTCTAAATATTCCCAGTCATAGGATCTTTGATATAGGACATCAAAGGATGCGGATAGACCAGTGCACATGATATCCTCTTAGATGATGAGGGTGACTGATCTCACAGTCACTGGTGTGGAGATATTAAGATATATGTGCAGGTACCCATTATAAGAATAGGGTTCACTGAACTGATCCGATCAAAAATCTCTCGATGGTAATTATATCTAATTGTCAACCAAGAGATTCTTTAGTCACAGTAGCACTGTTGGTCCTTGGACATGAGTCACTAAAGATACCTTGCAAGAGGACTTTATCCTTATGTTCTGGATGCTCAGGTACTCGGATAGAGCGGAATACATGCGAAGATAATTGAGTGACAATAGTGGATCGTTCACTCTCAGATATAGCATGAGAGAGAATGTCCTATGAATGGTACTCGGTTAAATCCTTGGCCAAGGTAGATAGTTCAATGGAAAATGAGTTTTCCATTGGGACTCGGAGTATGTTCATCAAGGCATAGATAAGAAGGGTTTGACAGTATGACCAGACCCTTAATTATGACCAGGGGCATTGTGTATGAATGGAGAAATATAGCTGTGTGGTAACTATTGACGGAAAGGTCCCAGAGTGGTTTTATAGACCCCTTTTGTATTCTAGGGTCACGGAGTGTAGCTTGGCGCTTACCGTGACCTGAAAGCCCATCAGAGGAATAATCATGGGATGATTATTCATCATAAGATGATTAATTAATTATATAGGTCATGAGATGATTAAATAATTAATTTTATGTTAATTAATAATATGGAAAAGCTACGAAGGAGTTCTTAAACTTATTGGGCCGAAAACCAGACTGACATTGGGCCTAGAGGGGTCACAAACATTAGGGTTATGGACGGTGGAAGTATATTCACAATATTAGACTGTTAAGGGTTTTTGTGAAAGATCGAGAAGTCTATAAATTGTTGTGATGTGAGAACCCTAGGCCAGGCATCCAGGGATTCTCAATTTAGGCCCCTCCTTCTCTCTCCTCCTAGGGAGGGGTGTCCCCTTCTCTCTCCTCTCTCTTCTCCCTCTGGTCTCTAGTGTGGAGACCCTGGAGGTGCTGCGGAGAAGATTGTTCGTAGGGTGTTACGATGTGGAGATTCCACCATTCGTTCCCATGTAGATATCGCTAGAGGCCGTGCACTTGCGCGGTTGATTATCGCCATGAGGGATTGTTTTCACTTCGCTGCGATCTAAGCATCGTAGAGGTAAAATAAAATCGCATAGTCATAGATTATAATCAGGACTCACTCAGGAGCGATCAACTCAGCCGGGTTAAAATTTTAATTTCTAGTTTACATTGTGTTCTTCTTGATCCCGGCCTAGATCCTTATACTATCTTCCTCCAAAACATAAACCCCTAAACCGTCGTCTAGTGGAGATCCTTCTACTTCATCTGCCCCTAGGGGAATGGGAGTTGACATGAAGTCAGAGACCTCACATAGTTGGGCACACTTCTCTACCAACTGGCTGATATAGTGTGCGGGGACGTGTCTAGCCATAGTTTTCTTGGTGGGGATCAGGGAAGGACAAACCAGACTCACTTGAACCTAGACTCGAATCTATGCTACTATGTATAAGGGGAAAGTGAGAGATGGAGTTCAAGGTGGAAAGTGTCGGTCCTTGGCCGAGAGATGCTGACTCCAAAGAGGAGGTTTCTTCGATAGTGAGCTCACAAGCCCACCTTTGCAGATTGGCCTTTTTTTGTGGTCATGGCTAAAAGTGAAGGCAAGGAGGGATTTAGGGACCCAAAGGGCTTTAATTCATTTGGCTTTCTTCATGAAGTCTAAATACAAATGCAATGGAAAAAAATCTTCAAATTTCTTTAAAGTTAGGGTCTGACCTTAACACTTTTTCATTCATCTTTACATACATGCCTAGCGTTAGACTGATCTTGTTGTACGTTCTAGGCCGCACTATCTCCTACATAGATCTAAATGATGTAGGGGATGGCCTACTATGTTTGCATGTATGTGATGCATGACCAGACTTACCATAATGGATGCATGCATTAGGTTTAGATGTTGATTTAATAAATTTTACTGGTTTATGCATACATGTAACTTTATAAACTACCACAGGACAATATCCTAATCCTCGTTTGCCAGCAGACTTCCTTGAGATGGATAAAAGTAAGTCCAACTTCTTCAGAGAAGTAGTGAGCTTCCCAAAATCCTTTGCAAGAAAACCATTATTAGACGTTAAGTCTATGACTTGTTTTTCACAACAATTCCTTCTCAAAAATTAACTTTTTGTGATCCTCCTGCAAAGCCTTTAGGGTCTTGCTTTTGGACTTGTACTTTTCAAGCAACTTGAGGAAGTTTGTCATAGGATAACTCATGTTCCTCATAACTACTAAAATTATAGAAAGTATCAGAGGAGTTTTTAAAGGTTATCTCAAGGTCTTCATTGATGCGGGACAGACACGCGACCTGGGACTCTAGCTCGCGATCGTCCCTAAGCGAGGGATGCGTGGGACCGTGCGCAGTTGAGAAACCGACAGTGAGTCTCGGGTATTGGCCTTTCCGTGTTAACTCGGGTCGAGTCACGGGACGGTCACTCACTCTCGCTCTCGCAGCGGTGATAAAATGATAACAAGCTAGATAATCTATCACTCATGCAGCGGCATATAGAAAAATATACGAGTAAAGTAATGCCTACGAGGAGGGTAGCGAGTGTACCTCCACGCTCCGGGCGTGGGGAAGACGTTCCTGGCCAAGTACGGTAACTCCCGATAATAACGGTAAAAGTTAATTACAACAGTGAAATCTATTGCCCACTCCACGCATGGAGGTAAAGGGCTACAAGTGGGGCCCGGGAGGATCGACCCTGGGTTGACGGGCAGCAATCTGGAGGTGCGTACAGCACGAACTCGGCCTGCTGGTCCGACTTGGCACTATTCCAACTCGGTGCTGCGCCAACTTGGTTGCTGACTCGCTGGACAGCAATCAACAGTTTCCAAAGGAACGCTGCCTTCCTGAGATCTTCGGGAGGCGCCGCATGGCTGGGACGATGGCGGGATGTCCCTGATTGACTCTCTGAAGGGGTGGTCACTGAAGTTGACATTTGATATTTATTTCTGAATTTTCTCACGGACTGAGTTGTGCTGGCTGAACTCGGATCTGCTCTGCACACCTTCACGAAAAGAATTCATACGACCAGATCCGATGTCGGATTGATGCACAAGAGGTACCGATGGATAGAGGACTCAGAGATCTACAACATATATTTTTTGTGGATCCATCCACGAAACGGATTAAAAATAAAAATGACTGCAAACTACTTTTCTTTTCTGACCCGGACTGACAGACACACAGGGCAGAGATGGATCTGCCTAAAACAGACCTTTGACCGAGGGCTAAATGATTTTGTTTGACTCAATGAAAATTATGGTGGAAGGGGATATACGTGAGGAGCACTAGAGAGTTTTTGTAGAGTTTCTAAAATTTCCTAAGTGGGTGGGGAAATTGTAACAAAGCGACTTTATCCCGTAGATCTGTAAAAGGGCAGATTACTGAGAGGACAAACAAAAATATGGGAAAATTATCAAATGGACTCCAAATGACACGAAAGTTTAACTGGAGGTTAGGGGAGATGGACAGAACAAACCCTCAAAATTAGGGCTCAATCAGACAACAAAAACTAGAGATACAATTTTGGATGAGAAGTTATGTCCTGATTTGGACAGAACTTTGATGTAGCGGCGGTGGCGACGCGACGGCGGCACGAACGGCGGCGGCGGCAGCATAAAGGGAATATAAAGGGGCTAAGGAGAAGGGGATTCACTCCCTGGAGGGCTGGAGGAAGAGGAATAATAGCAGGAGGAGAAGAGAGGGGTGCACCCTTCTTGGAGCAATTTCCAGATTTTCACTTCATTAATTCTACTAAAATTGTGAAATACAAGCTATTTATAATAAATGAAAAAAGACTCTAAATGACCTCAGATGTAGGGTTAGGGAGGGCAAAATAGGAAGGTCAAAACTAATTGTGCCATGTGATTTGGAATCACATTAATCTATATTAAAGGGAGGGGGGCACCCCCTTGACCAAGAACCACCAAATTGGACTTTTTGGTCCACTTGTCCCCCATGTGTCAATTTGACATTCAAACCTTCTAGATGCCACCTAGGAGGGTTGACCAGCCCCACATGGCTTAGGTGGACCAATAGGGAAGGGATGGGGGGCCCCTTGCTGGACCTACTACACTTTTGCATAAAAACCCAAAGAATCTAAGGGAGTGATACATTGGCTTACAAAGCCTTACAATTACACATATACTTTCCCAAGGATATAAAAGTAACTAAAAGGACACAAGTGTTAAAATAAAAGTTAGTGCTCAACGTCGATTCCCATTAACTCTCCTCGGGTGGGAGGAACTCGACCTCGTCGAGTAAGGGGTGCGGTTGCTCGTGACGCCAGCGGATCCGTCACCGAACCTGGAAGCGCGGAGCACGCTCCACTCCAAGTAATCGACACTTGCTCATCCCGTATAGATTCGATATGCACACGTTGCCATGGGAATGAGGCTAGAGGTGGACACTCTGGGGTGGGGTCACTCTCAAATGAGGGAAGGCGGCTCGAAGACTCACTCGGAATCACCGCTTGTCCCTTATATGACTAGATCCGATATGAAGTAGAACCGATCCCAATAGTCCGACAAGTGTCATACTCGAAAGGGACTAACAACGCGCGCATACAAACCGACATGACTTGATGCATGCACAAACACACGACAGACAAACGAAATAAAGACTCACAAAGACCCTAAACAACCTAATGTTAGTCCGACCCGTACGTGTGTGACGGCGGACCAGGACACCTGAATATGTGCCATGCATACACTGGATGTACTCGATGGTTGACGGAATGGAGTCCTAGACATCCTAATATGCACCACTCATGCATTGGCGACATATGGGAATTGGGTGGGGAAGGTCTAGGAGATCCAAAACTACCTTCGTCATCACCCTTAGACGTAGGTAAGGCACGCCAACTAGACCAAGGGGTAGGGGTGTGATAGTGAACTCCTTGGATGAAGTGGAGCGAATATGATAGCTCGGGAGGTTCACTAGTGAAGGGGTCAAAAGGGTCGAAGAAGATATGACCCCATGAAGTGGGTTCCCCCATGTCTCGGTCCCAAGTTAAGAATTCATAATCACCGTCATACATTATGATCGGTGGGACGACGGTCATGTCTAGAAAATAGGATTCCTCCCTTGGGCAAAAGGGAACGAAGTCGGACTCGGCCGGCATCGGGAGGAATAGAAGAATCTCCGTGATGACACAACCCACGGTTCACACGGAGGTAATGGACCCTATGGCCGGGTGAGTGAAGCTAAGACTAGTGGTTTGGTCAAAGCCTCGGGCCAATAAGTGCGTCAACTTCCATTATGAATCTAATCCCATAACAAGATCATCCAAGGTATCAACATGGTGACTAGACCGAAATGTAGTGTGGAATGAGTTGACCGGCACTAATGGTAAGGTGGGGTCCATGGATGGGTAAGGAAGTGAGACCAAGCCATCCTTGAGCCAACTAAGAAGTGGCTCGGCTATGTATAGCGTACCCATTAGAAACACGGGTGGCTCGAGCTTTGGTGGCTCTAAATAAGATGGTTCCGAATAAAGTTCGGAAGTAGAGGGTGGTGGCATTGGAGCTCTCATGGGTGATGAAGGAGGGGGTCCGACCAGATCGGGACTCGGCTGGGAGGTAGATGCTTGGCGAAGGGCGGCATCGACTTGCCGTACGTCATCATTAAATCGAGACTCAAAAGACTCGACCTCCAGGATGACCTTATAGGACTGCGCCAGAGAGGATGCGTTGCGGATAATACATTGGAGTTGAAAGTATAGTCGCAAACCTCTCCGAAACTCAAAAGCAGTCGTGGTGCTCTCCTATCCAACTCCATATTCCAATCGGTACTTATCATAGTCCCGAATGTACTCGGACACGGACTTGTCGCCTTGGATGGGTCGGCATGGGTTGATCATAGTGGCCAAAAGATGGGAACGGATCCCTAGGAATGGTCATGCAAGGACAATTTTTTTTGTTTTTGTTTATGCAAGCACCTAGACACGACTTAGAATGAGATGCAGATGCAAACTACAACCTAGACACAACCAAGACTCGATACGTGGCGGAGTTAATCGATCCGAAGATCACTCGCACAAGTGTGCGGCCTTCCCGATAGACGTAGCCTAACGTTCGGATAACACCTTTTGATATACCGACTAATGGGATGCAAGTGCAACCTAGAACGACTTAGACAATGACTAATGACTAGACGTAAATGACACTTTTTTTTTAATTTTGGACATCCTAGACACAACTGGCGCTCTGATGCCAAATTGATGCGGGACGGACACGCGACCTGGGACTCTAGCTCACGATCGTCCCTAAGCGAGGGATGCGTGGGACCGTGCGTGGTTGAGAAATCGACAGTGAGTCTCGGGTATCGGCCTTCCGCGTTAACTCGGGTCGAGTCACGGGACTGTCACTCACTCTCGCTCTCGCAGCGGTGATAAAATGATAACAAGCTGGATAATCTATCACTCATGCAGCGGCATATACAAAAATATACGAGTAAAGCAATGCCTACGAGGAGGGTAGCGAGTGTACCTCCACGCTCCGGGCGTGGGGAAGACGTTCCCGGCCAAGTACGGTAACTCCTGGTAACAACGGTAAAAGTTAATTACAACAGTGAAATCTATTGCCCACTCCACGCAGGGAGGTAAAGGGCTACAAGTGGGGCTCGGGAGGACCGACCCTGGGTTGACGGGCAACAATCTGGAGGTGCGTACGGCACGAACTCGGCTTGCTGGTCCGACATAGCACTATTCCAACTCGGTGCTGCACCAACTCGGTTGCTGACTCGCTGGATAGCAAGCAACGGTTTCCAAAGGAACGCTGCCTTCCTGAGATCTTCGGGAGGCGCCGCTTGGCTGGGACAATGGCGGGATGTCCCTGATCGACTCTCTGAAGGGGCGGTCGCTGAAGTTGACCTTTGATATTTATTTCTGAATTTTCTCCCGGACTGAGTTTTGCTGACTTAACTCGGATCTTCTCTGCACACCTTCACAAAAAGAATTCATACGACCAGATCCGATGTTGGATTGGTGCACAAGAGGTACCGATGGATATAGGACTCAGAGATCTACAACATATATTTTTGGTGGATCCATCCACAGAACGGATTAAAAATAAAAATGACTACAAACTGCTTTTCTTTTCTGACCCGGACTGAGAGACACACAAGGCAGAGATGGATCTGCCTGAAACAGACTTTTGACCGAGGGCTAAATGATTTTTTTTGACTCAACGAAAATTATGGTGGAAGGGGGTATACGTGAGGAGCACTAGTGAATTTTTGTGGAGTTTTTAAAAGTTTCTATGTGGGTGGGGAAATTACAACAAAGAGACTATGTCCCGTAGATCTGTAAAAGGGCAGATTACTGAGAGGACAAACAAAAATATGAAAAAATTATCAAATGGACTCCAAATGACACGAAAGTTTAACTGGAGGTTAGGGGAGATGGACAGAACAAACTCTCAAAATTAGGGCTCAATCAGACAACAAGAACTAGAGATACAATTTCGGAGGAGAAGTTATGTCCTGATTTGGACAAAACTTCGATGTAGCGGCGGTGGCGGCGCGACGGCGGCACGAACGGCGGCGGCGGCAGCATAAAGGGAATATAGAGGGGCTAAGGAGAAGGGGATTCACTCCCTGGAGGGCTGGAGGAAGAGGAATAACAGTAGGAAGAGAAGAGAGGGGCGCACTGATGGGCACCGACTAGTGTCGTTAAGAAAGCCGTGCCACAATTTCAAAATGTTCACACTCACTCACTTTAAAAGATTGGAAAATCAAATTATATAGTGGTAAGCGGAGTCGATCCCACGAGGAGGAAAAATCCTTATTTTATCAAGTTGGAAAAACACCTTATGCTTTGAAAATTGAATTTTTGAGTGAGATTGAAACTAAGGAAAATAAAGTGCAAGAAAACTAATTAAAGAATAAGAGAGGGTTTAAGAAAAGAATTTGGAAGAGATAGAGAGACAAACACAATTTCACAAATGATGAATTTCATTAAGATGATAGTGAAAGGTCACACTATGAAGCTAAAAATTACAACATAGGAAGAGAAAAGATAAGAAAATATAGCCAATGCATGAAGAATAACGCCGCCTCCTTGCCAAGCCTTGGATGACGATCGCCCCGCCTTGGATGCCGATGCCGTGAGAAGACTAATGGATGAAGATCCGCCAAAGGGATGTATGGATGAAATATAGGAGATGAAGAGAGGAAGGTGGAAGAAAAGTTTCAAAACCAAGTATATGTGATGTGTGTGTGAGTGTGCTGTAAACAAAGAGAAGGAAGGAGGATCGGTGGGAAGAGATGAAAAAGTGTAGTAAAAGAAATTATAGTGAAAACATAGGGAGATTGAAGGAAGAATAACTTTAAGATCAGAAGGAGTTAGGGAAAATGGAAAACATGAAAGTTATAGAGATTGAGAAGATGAAGAAGATTGATGAAGACCTCAGAGACATAAAACGAAAGGAAGATGGAGAAAAACAAGGATGAACAGGAGGTGGTCGCGGATGAACAGTGCGGAACTCCAAAAATCTGAACTTTAGAAAATTGACTATAGCTTTAAAACAGTGAAGAATTGGAAGATGACGTAGAAGAAGAAGTTGGAGAACTTTTAAAAACCTACAATTTTTGTGAAGACAGTAGAGAGATATGAGGATTAGAAGAGGGAGAAAAATGATGAAGAACAGAAAGTATGAAAATCGGGTGAACAGTAAAAACCGTAGACAAAGCTTTGAAAAACTAATTATAGCATAAAAACGAGAAAGAATTAGGAGAAGAGGAAGAAGAAGAAGTTGGAGAAGACTTAAAAACAAAGAATTTTTAGGAAGAACTTAACTACAAAAGATAAAAGAAAAGGCTTCGAAATTAATACCTAAGGCAGATCTCCAACCTATTCTCTCCGTAACCCTGCGGCCATGACATCCTTTTATAGGGTTTTTGGTCTCTTACGATCGTGGCCTTCCCAAATCCACTCAAAATCCAGGTTTTTAGCAATGCAACTTCACCCAATAAGACTTCTTTCCATCCTTGGAGTCCTCCTTTCCTTGAATACGGCTTGGATAAGCTTGAAAATTGGAAGGAGACTTCGATCGGGAAACTGTAGTTGCCATTTCTGGTTGAACTTGAAATAGCGACTTCATCTGGGGCGTTCTTTCTTTAAATGACGCCTTAATCTAGGGCGTCTCTTGAGTCCCGAAATGTGGCAATCAAGAGGGGAGGGGTGAATTGATGGCCAATAAAATTAACTATCTAATAGAACTCTTATAACAATTACATTAACAAGCTCTCTCCTCGCACGAACATGAACACACTTGTGGAAACGTATGCAACGGGTGTGATTGATAGAATAAGTGGTGTAAGCTCAACTCACCACGAAGCCCACTTGACAAGTAAACGTATAGGCAAACCACAATGAACACACGGAAATTTTTAGGTGGTTCGGGTACACTACCGTGTTCCCTACGTCCACCCCTCACACGGAGGATTAAGGCTTCACTATGAGTGAATCACACACACACACACACACACACGCTGTAAGGACAGCAACCACACACACGTTCGTGTTACCGAACACGAACTCAACACACAAGTATCTGAGATAATGTTTACAGACGAATACTCAAGCTTGAATCAACTGAACCAGAATGAAAAAGGGTGAGGAAAGAATGAAATTATCCTGGTTGGAGCTCCCCCTTTCTCTTTTCAGAATTTAATCGAACACTTGTGTAGCAGGAAGATGTTCTTGACGATCTTGAATCGAATGAGCTTGAATCTTGATTTCACTCGCAGCCAGCAGTAGAGGATTGATTGGAACTTCAAATCCTCCTTCTTCCCTTCACTTTCACGCACAAACACAAGAGGAACAATGGCTGGAGGTGGCTGCTGCGACCTGCACAAGGAAGGGTTAGAAAGAAACCCAAAAACAGTGTTTATAATTATTCCCTTAGGGTTTACACCCTTAACAAGATGATTTATACTCCTAGACAGGATAAGGGTCGTTCAGGGGACCAGATCCATGAATTATGGAGTGATTCCTGAAGTCCCTAACAGCTGTATAAGCCCATGTGACTCAAAACCATCAAGTCAACAAAACCGGCGCCGCCCAGAACAGAAGGGTCGACCCTTGGGGTCGACCCTCGTGCTATGCTAGAGGTCCAGAAGTCATGGGTCGACCCCAGGGGTCGACCCTCTCAGAACCAGGTTCTGGTTCAACCAAAAATAGCAAGAGGACCTGTAGGGGTCGACCCTTGGGGTCGACCCTTTCAGTTGGGCGAAAGGGGAGCCGACGGGTTTTAAAAAAAAGATTGCCAGGGGTCGACCCTTGGGGTTGACCCTTGAAGCTGGGGGTCGACCCTTTTAGCAGGGGTTAAGAACCCTTGCTAAGATGCTCCGATTGGCTTGGGGATCACCCCGAGGGGTCGTCCCACGCTCCACTACAATCACAAACCATGATTTTAAGTCCAAGAACACATCTAGATGTTTTTATGATGGTTTATCAAAATAAACATGATTTAGCATGAAAACATAAACCATTTGAAATAATTAAACTCTTGGATGCTTCCTAGATAAATGGACTTATGGAAATGAAGGAATTCAAACCACATTGCCATGATTCAAAAATGATTAGATCTCACCCATTGTCCTAGAGTTGCATTCGACTGTGGCCATTGTTGATTGTCCTGTCAAAACAGTTTTTGAATTGGATTTCTTTCATGAAGTTCAAATGATAAACACTTACCCTTGAAGCGAAGTCCTTCAACCGTCCAAAACCTTATATGTGCAGCACTTACAAAGTCATCAGAGAATCTCATTTTCAGTTCAAGAAACATCATTTGGTCATCATCAAAATATATAAGACATGATAAAAGGGGAGGGGGTTCAACAATCTCCCCCTTTTTGATGATGACAAAATGCTATTTGAATTGTCATGCCATCTACAATTGAAACCTCATTTGCATTAATCATTTCAACATGAGCCAATTCATTTCTCCCATAGGGCAACATAATATGTAAGATTGATCAGCATGGCACACTGTTTTGCCGACAACAAGTGGAAGGAAGGCAAGTCTGAAATGCAGTTAACAATATGCCATAGCTAAAATGCAATGTCTGATGAACTGAAATGCAACAAACTGAAATGCAACAAGGTGAACTAAAATGCAAAAACTGAAATGAGATTCAATGCAACACACGCATGCATACACACAGTACATATAATAGCCGAGATAGTCTTTCTCCCCCTTTGGCAACATCAAAAAGGAGGGGGTGAAACAAGGATAATAACTATGCCATAGTGAAGAGAGAGAGGCTAATCGGCATCCTCGTCATCATCCGGAGTAGAAGAGCCTGGTGGACGCCTAATATACTCCGAAAGATCGGCTAGCAGTTGGGCTTGGTGGGCCAAGGCGTCAGTGATAGAGTGAGAATGCTCCTGATGGGAAAGTTTCAGATCGCGTAGATCACGTTGCAACGCTGTCATAGTCTCCCCATACTCGTCCAACCGGTCATCAATGGTGTCCAATCGGTCCATGAGAAGCTGAACCGCCTCAGAAGGCATGTCGGCAGCAAACGGAGGTGGCGGGAGATCAGCCTGTGCATCGTCTTCATCGTCTTCAGCTGAACTAGTATCATGGGCAGCACTCTTTAAGATGCAAATAAGAATACCATCTTGTAGCTCATATCCCATATTGTGGCAGATGGAATGGATAGTAAAGGTATCCGCGTCCCGGATGTCTTGAGAGGGTTCTTTTGACAGATTTATATCCAAACAAGCAAATATAGCAGATAATGCGGCAGCATAAGGAAGAGTACGGTGCTTGTGTTTCATGCTTGTGCACATATGTGCTAAGAAAATAGCTGGAAAGTTAACCGGAATTCCACCCATAAGGCAATAAAATAGGAACATGTGATTCTCGGTTACTTTGTCATGACCGCCTCCTCTAGGCAACAAAATTATAGTGATCATGCGGTGCAAAATATGCTGTACGGGAGGAAAGTGGTTGGCATTTAAGCCAGCAAGTAATCGACCTCCACGTTCTTCACCGGTCATCATTTGATACACTACATCATCCGGAACAACTATATCTCCAAATGTGAAACCTTCAGTCGGAAGATGGAAAACCATGCCCAAAAATTCAGTGGTGAGAATGATTTGCTGTCCATTAACCGTAGTGGTCGGATGTTCCCCGGACAAAATAAGATTGCCATAAAACTGATTTACCAACCGTGGATATGTGCGGCGATATTCAGACATAAAAGAATCCAGGTTGGGCTGACTGCATAATATATCAACGAGACTCGGAAGATGGCGGTTCAAGTTGATAAATGATACCACACGAGGGCGTAACACCTTCCGATCCAGAACTTTGCTTGAGGGTGCCGAATCGCGCTCATATGCAGCCTGTCGTCCACGATGTGCCGGGGCCGCACTTGACTCGCCTCGGCTGCGAGGGATGCGCTTCTTGGGGGCCATCTAAACACAAACCAAAAGAATCCATAGATGGGAAAGGATATTGATGGTTTGACTAAGGGAGCATGCTAAGATGTGAAGCTAGGATCCTCCACAAGCATCAAGAACATACCTCAAGAATGGAGAGAGCAAGGGATCGACGCCGTGAGCTCCAAGAAGGCAGGCGCGCGTGGATGCCACCGGGAGAGCCGCGCTAGGGCTTGGAGGGTGGAGAGCCAAGGGAGGAGTTTAGGGCTTGGAAGGAGTGGTGGCAAGGCTAGAAAGGGGGAAAAGGTGTTTTTATAGCCAGAGGAAGGTCCACCTTAAGGGTGGAACCAAGTAGGAGGCGGCTAGGGCACCAAAAGGGGCCACCCGCCGGTTTGGGTCGACCCTTACGGTCGTCCCCTGGTTCGGGTCCCCCATGCGCCCGAACCGGCACCGCGAGGGTTGACCCTTTGGGTCAACCCTTCTGCTGGGTCGGAGAGGGTCGACCCAAAGGGTCGACCCTTCTTCTGGGTCTGCAAGGGTCGACCCTTGGGGTCGACCCGTTCCCTATTTTGCAGCCAAAAAGAGAGAACAAGAGTGCTGAGTGTCAATAAGTGTCCGGCTCGAGTCCCCAAGTGAAAAATACGTGAATTCAAGGAATTGTGAGTAAAATGATGGGATTTAATTCATTGGGGAAGTGCAGTCGAAATACGGAGATATGCTAGACGCATAGAGGCCGTGTGATCCGGATTTTTGACTTTGAGCAGATTAGCTCTTCTCTTGGCAATGTGTATAAGTCAAAGGTGATTTCGGCCATAGGAATTTCAAGCAACAGTGTGTATTTACAGTAAACATAGAAGGCATGCAGGAACACACAAGGAAAAAGAATTTTTGTTTCTTTTTATTTCACACAGGATGATGCAAGTGCATGACAAGGAATTAACTAAATGCTCAGTATTTGATGCAATGACATGTAATGCAATGACCTAATTATGCATAGATGGACATGACTGTTACTCAGACTAGTCTATCCTACAAACCCCTAGTTCTCTTCTCAAGGATGTGAACCTATCTTCACTAAGAGGTTTGGTGAAAATGTCGGCAATTTGTCGATCTGTTTCAATGAAACTGATATCAATATCACCCTTGCTCACATGATCTCGAATGAAATGATGCCTAATTTCAATATGCTTAGTGCGAGAGTGATGAACTGGGTTTTTAGACAGGTTTATGGCTGAAGTGTTATCACAAAGAATTGAGGTGTTTTTAAAGGATATGCCATAATCAATCATTTGCTGTTGGATCCATAACACCTGGGCAACACAACTACCGACAGCCACATACTCGGCTTCGGCCGTTGATAATGCCACTGAATTTTGTTTCTTGGAGGCCCATGAGACCACGCATCCTCCAAGAAATTGGCAATACCCACTTGTGCTTTTCCGATCCATTTTACAGCCCGCGTAATCAGCATCAGAGTATGCAACTAGTTCAAAACATGAATTACGCGGAAACCACAATCCCAAGTTAACTGAACCAGCAATGTATCTAAAAATTCGTTTTACAGCTGACATATGTGATTCTTTAGGATTTGATTGAAATCTTGCACACAAGCAAACTGCAAACTGAATGTCAGGCCTACTGGCAGTTAAATACAATAGTGAACCTATCATACTTCTAAAGAGTTTCTGGTCCACTGGTTTACCTGTCTCATCTTGATCTATTTTCATTGAAGTTGACATTGGTGTTGGTTGAGGTTTTGTTGATGCCAAATTGAACTTTTTCAGTAACTCCATTGCATACTTCTTTTGATGAATGAACAACCCATCTACCGTTTGATTGATCTGCAATCCCAAGAAGAATGTTAGCTCTCCCATAAGACTCATTTCAAACTCACTTTGCATCAATTTTGCAAAGTCGTTGCTAAGAGTGTCATTGGTGGAGCCAAAGATAATATCATCAACATAAACTTGAACAATTAAGATTTCCTTACCCTTCAATTTTGTAAAAAGGGTTTGATCAATGTTACCTCGTTTGAAGTCATTTTGAGCGAGGAAATCGCTTAATCGTTCATACCATGCACGGGGTGCTTGTTTCAGACCGTAGAGAGCTTTGTTCAACTTGTATACATGGTCTGCATGCGTTGGGTCTTCAAACCCCGGTGGCTGCTCCACGTACACGTCCTCCTGGATATAGCCATTCAAAAACGCACTCTTAACATCCATTTGAAATAACTTGATATTATGACAGCATGCAAATGCTAAAAGAACCCTCACAGCCTCGAGTCTTGCTACTGGAGCAAAAGACTCATCAAAGTCTATACCCAGCTCTTGGCTATAGCCTTTGGCAACAAGCCTGGCCTTGTTCCTAGTAACCACTCCTTGATCGTTTGTTTTGTTACGGTAAACCCATTTTGTTCCGATCACGGAGTGATTCTTAGGACATGGAACGAGGAACCATACTTCGTTCCTTTGGAACTGGTGTAATTCCTCTTGCATGGCTAAAATCCATGACTCATCACCTAAGGCTTCTTCTATGGATTTGGGTTCAAATTGAGAGAGCAGGGCCATATAGTCTTGATTTTCAACTTCCCTGAACGAGGCTCGTGTCCGTACTCCTTCTTCAACATCGCCCATTACATTGTCCGACGGATGGTCCTTTGGAAAACTCCATTGAATTGGTGGCTGCTGTTCAGCTTGATTTTCCGGATTAGTCTCAACTTCTTGTGGTTCTTCTTCTTGTTTCTCCACTTTTCTTTCTTTCTTCCCGATATCTCCAATATCCAACTGATCATCCTGCAAGACAGGTTTGTCATTAGTTTTATTTGGAGATGATTCATCGATAATAACATGGGGGCTTTCCTCAACAACAAGAGTTCTCAAGTTATACACACGATATGCTCTTGAGCTCAGTGAGTACCCAAGAAAAATACCTTTATCACTTTTGGGATCAAATTTCGCCAGGTCTAACTTACCATTGTTGTGAATGTAGCATGTTGAGCCAAACGGTCTAAGATGTGAAATGTTTGGCTTCTTACCTCTATACAGCTCATAGGGGGTTTTCTTCAATAATGGTCTTACCATGGCACGGTTGATTATGTAGCAGGCCGTGTTCACTGCTTCAGCCCAAAAGTACCTTGGCAGATTATTCTCATTTAGCATCGTTCTTGCCATTTCAATCAGGGTTCTATTCTTCCTTTCAACAACGCCATTCTGCTCGGGGGTTCTTGGTGCGGAGAAGTCATGAGAATAGCCTTGAGCCCTGCAAAAATCGCTGAACTCATGGTTATCAAATTCTCTGTCGTGATCACTCCGCACGGTTTTGATGCAAACCCCTTTATCATTTTGTACCACCCTGCAAAATGCTTCAAATTCCGTCAAGGCATCATTTTTATGTGAAAGGAAGTAAACCCAACAAAATCTAGAATAATCATCCACGATTACAAAGCCGTATAGTTTACCACCCAAGCTATGTGTCCTGCTTGGTCCAAAGAGATCAATGTGGATGACTTCTAGAGGCCTCGATGTGGTCACATCATTCTTGCTTTTGAATGACGTCCTTGTCTGTTTTCCCATGCTGCACGCCCCACATACTCCGTCTTCGACGTCCTTCAACTTTGGCAGTCCAATTACCAAATCTTTCCTTGATAATTTCAGCAAGACATTGAAGCTGGCATGCCCAAGCCGGCGATGCCATAGCCACGCATCATCCTTGTTCCTTGCAATCAAACACAAACCCTCATGAGAAGCATCATTTAAGTCTATCATATAAACATTGTTATACCTGAATCCAATGAACTTAACCTCATGAGTGTGTCTGTTCAAAACAGTGCAGTGATTAGAATCAAAAACAACATTGCATCCCTTATCACAAAGTTGACTTATGCTTAAAAGGTTGTGATGCAAACCTTCCACAAGCAGCACATTTTCAATGGTGTGATTTTGATTCTTACCAATCTTACCTTCTCCGATGATTTTTCCTTTGTCCTTACCACCGAATGCTACCATTCCACCATCCTTTTTATGCAGGTCCACAAACCATTCCTTGTTTCCCGTCATGTGCCGAGAGCACCCGCTATCCAAGTACCATTTGTTCTTCTGAGCTCTCGTGTGGACCTGCAATACAACCAAAGTGCTTATAGAGATTTTGGTACCCAAGCAAGCTTGGGTCCATGGTGGTTAGAAGCATGACACACATATGATCTGTTTCTGATTTTAGCAAACTTTTCTTCATCATATTTCAGAATTCTACAGTCATACATGTCATGACCCATTCTTCCACAATAAAAGCAAATGATATTTTCATCTCTTTTCCTCCTTCTACCAACATTGGAATAGGAGTTATGCATGTGTTTCTTGGTTTTGGAGGAAGCTGAATTTGTGGGAGCCCAATGGGTCGTTTGAATTTTTGATTTTTCAAGAATGACAAGAGCATCCTCAAGTTCTTTTATTTGAGCCAATTGAGATTGGCTCTCTTCTTCAGCCTTCACCTTGGCTTCTTTGCAAGCAATACTTGCAAGCTTTTCTTGTTCCAGTTCATTTTTTAAGTGTTCATGCATTTTCAGAAATGTAGATTGTTCTTCTCTCATGCATGAAATCTCTTCCTCAAACAATTCAATCTTTGAAACAAGAATTTCATTTTGATGTTTCATGCTTTCATTTTCTGATTTCAAAGGATGGCATTCTTCACATGATTTGTTTGTATGAACAAGAAGATCAATTTTCTTTTTCAAATTTCTGTTTTCAGATTTGTATCTTCTACATTTTTCATACAAAGACTCATATGCGATTTGCCATTGCTCACAAGTGAGAGTTTCAGGTTCAGAATCTACCTTTTCATCATCATTGGCCATGAGGCATAGATTTTGGACTAGCTCGTCAAGTCCATCCTCAATGCCGGAGTCATCCTCATCCTCGTCGCTCCATGTGGCCATCATGGCCTTGGGCTTCCTGAATTTACCTTTCTTCACTTTCTTGATGAGGTCGGGGCACTCACCTCGCATGTGGCCAGGTTTCTTGCACTCGTAGCAAATTATTTCTTCCTTCTTGCTACTTTCTCCTTTGTTTGGTCCTTGCCTTCTTGGACCCTTCCTGAACTGACCACCGAACTTCCTTGTTCCTTTGACGAACCTTCTTGCTCGTCGTGTGATCATGGCAACCAGTTCTTCATCTTCTGTGTTGCCAATAGAATTATTATCACTGCCCTCTGAATCCGGTGAATTCACCTTTAGGGCCAGTGGTGTGACAACTTCTTTTTCTTGTGATCTTCCTCGCTTCTTTTGATGTTTATTTCATATGTCATCAGCGAGCCGATCAACTCATCGAGAGTTAGGATGCTGAGGTCTTTGGAATCTTCAATTACAGTGGCTTTTGTATGCCACTGTGAAGAAAGGGATCTCAAAACTTTTCTTACAAGCTCCTTGTTTGAATATTCTTTGCCAAGCGCCTTTAGTCCATTTGTAATTTCTGTTAGCCTTGCAAACATATCAGAAATTGATTCTTCTGGCTTCATTGCGAACAACTCATAGTCCCGAACTAAGAGATTGGCCTTTGTTTCCTTGACTTGCGATGTTCCTTCATATATAAGCCGCAGCTTATCCCACATCTCCTGCGCAGAGGCACACATAGATATTCGTGAGTATTCGTTAGGATGGACGGCACATTGAATTATATTCATAGCCTTAAAGTTCGTTGAACACTTCTCTATATCTTCTTCATCCCATTCATCTTCTTTTTCAGATAAAACATATGGACCCTTACTTATGACACGCCAAACATCATAGTCCTGGGCACGTAGGAAAACATACATTCTATTTTTCCAGTAAGGGTAGTTCGATCCATCAAAGAACGGAGGTCTTTGAATGGAATGCCCTTCGGGCATCATCCCTCTGTTTGCCATTTAACGGGATCTGCTCTGACGACCGTGAGATCGTAAATCAACCAGAGACCAAAGCTCTGATACCAATTGTTGAGTCCCGAAACGTGGCAATCAAGAGGGGAGGGGTGAATTGATGGCCAATAAAATTAACTATCTAATAGAACTCTTATAACAATTACATTAACAAGCTCTCTCCTCGCACGAACATGAACACACTTGTGGAAACGTATGCAACGGGTGTGATTGATAGAATAAGTGGTGTAAGCTCAACTCACCGCGAAGCCCACTTTACAAGTAAATGTATAGGCAAACCACAATGAACACACGGAAATTTTTAGGTGGTTCGGGTACACTGCCGTGTTCCCTATGTCCACCCCTTACACGGAGGATTAAGGCTTCACTATGAGTGAATCACACACACACACACGCTGTAAGGACAGCAACCGCACACACGTTTGTGTTACCGAACACTAGCACAACACACACACACGTTCGTGTTACCGAACACGAACTCAACACACAAGTATCTGAGATAATGTTTACAGACGAATACTCAAGCTTGAATCAACTGAACCAGAATGAAAAAGGGTGAGGAAAGAATGAAATTATCCTGGTTGGAGCTCCCCCTTTCTCTTTTCGGAATTTAATCGAACACTTGTGTAGCAGGAAGATGTTCTTGACGATCTTGAATTGGATGAGCTTGAATCTTGATTTCACTCGCAGCCAGCAGTAGAGGATTGATTGGAACTTCAAATCCTCCTTCTTCCCTTCACTTTCACGCACAAACACAAGAGGAACAATGGCTGGAGGTGGCTGCTGCGACCTGCACAAGGAAGGGTTAGAAAGAAACCCGAAAACAGTGTTTATAATTATTCCCTTAGGGTTTACACCCTTAACAAGATGATTTATACTCCTAGACAGGATAAGGGACGTTCAGGGGACCAGATCCATGTATTATGGAGTGATTCCCGGAGTCCCTAACAGCTGTATAAGCCCATGTGGCTCGAAACCATCAAGTCAACAAAACCGGCGCCGCCCAGAACAGAAGGGTCGACCCTCGTGCTGTGCTAGAGGTCCAGAAGTCATGGGTCGACCCCAGGGGTCGACCCTCTCAGAACCAGGTTCTGGTTCAACAAAAACAGCAAGAGGACCTGTAGGGGTCGACCCTCGGGGCATGGGTCGACCCTTGGGGTCGACCCTTTCAGTTGGGCAAAAAGGGAGCCGACAGGTTTAAAAATAGATTGCCAGGGGTCGACCCTTGGGGTCGACCCTTGAAGCTGGGGTCGACCCTTTCAGCAGGGGTTAAGAACCCTTGCTAAGTTGCTCCGATTGGCTTGGGGATCGCCCCGAAGGGTCGTCCCACGCTCCACAACAATCACAAACCATGATTCTAAGTCCAAGAACACATCTAGATGTTTTTATGATGGTTTATCAAAATAAACATGATTTAGCATGAAAACATAAACCATTTGAAATAATTAAACTCTTGGATGCTTCCTAGATAAATGGACTTATGAAAATGAAGGAATTCAAACCACATTGCCATGATTCAAAAATGATTAGATCTCACCCATTGTCCTAGAGTTGCATTCGACTATGGCCATTGTTGATTGTCCTGTCAAAATAGTTTTTGAATTGGATTTCTTTCATGAAGTTCAAATGATAAACACTTACCCTTGAAGCGAAGTCCTTCAACCGTCCAAAACATTATATGTGCATCACTTACAAAGTCATCAGAGAATCTCATTTTCAGTTCAAGAAACATCATTTGGTCATCATCAAAATATATAAGACATGATAAAAGGGGAGGGGGTTCAACAGCGTCCTTTCCTGAAGTAGCGCCTCTTCACTCGGGCGTCAGTTTCTTATTTCCTTATTTTGCTATTTCCACATTTTTCGTAAAATAGGAATTGACGACCTTCACTTTGGGCATCCTTTCAATGATTAGCGACCTCATCTCGGGCGCTAATTCTTTTCTCTCTTTTTTTTCTTTTTCCACTTTCTTTTATCAACTGAATTGACGCCCTTGGAGCTGTCGCTTCTTGCTGAAGACGCGCCATTGCATCTGTCGTTATTTAAATAGCGCCTTGATCTGGGTCGTTGTTTCTTGAAAATTAAAATATCAATATATTCAATTCCAAAATAATTGTGCCAATATTTAAATATTTCTCACATGGTCTTTTAAGCTCAAAAAGATGATAAACTGTAGGAATACTCAAACAATGTGTGAGAATATAATTACTGCTCATGTTGCACAACTATACTCAAATAATGCTCAAAGATGATGGATGTGATGTAAATTATGATGTAAAATATAACACTTATCACACCCCCCAACTTACTCATTGCTAATCCCTTAGCAATATAATTAAATTAAAATTTAGGACCAACAAGAGTTCACAAAGACCATACTTTTATATCCAGCTCTCCCTTCATAAAATCAACTGAAGATTAGGAATCCAGCATCATTAATGCTCATACTAGCCTTAGATTGGAAATTAAAGCACATGACTTAAGAATACAAATCAAAGTTCAATAGCACTTGTACATGTGTAATTCTAAATCTGCAGTTAAGACAATTGCATCCCCCATTTGTTATTCTAAGTAAGTACCTTTCAACCCTGCACCTCTTTAAATCAGAGCATTTAAGCATACTAGCTTTTATCTGCCTTTTTCTTTTGTCCCTTTGGAACTTCCCTTTTTTTTTTCATTTGCACAACCATAATGCTGCACTACCCTTCACTTTTTTTGCGCGAACCTCAACACGTCTTAGGTGAAGTAGGCCCGGTTACTCAAATCAGGGGCATTTTTCATGGCGTGATCTTTCTATGCCTTTGCATTTTCTTTTTTTATATATATAAAACTTGGAAGAAAGCTTTTTCTTGAAATAGATCTCCTCAAGAAATCCAGAGTATCAGATACAGTTCCCAAAATAACAGAGGGCTTGTCTTATTTTGCTTCATCAAAGTGCATAGTGAATATTTTTCTAATAGTGCGCATGAACTTTTAAAAAGATTCTTATATCAGTTTTCCATAGCTAGATCGCACTTAATTTTCCTTCAACCTTCTCTCTAGCCTTTTCTAATCTAGAATTACTTTCAATTCAAGCATGAAACAATAAAACTTAGTCGGGAATTTCATCTTTTCATTTTCATGCAAATTTATAAAAAATGATATGCCAAATCCCTACTAGATTGTACTATATGCAATGATGAAATTTTTCTCTCCCCCCCAACTTAAATGACATTGTCCTCAATGACATGGAAATTTGAAATGAAAGAATAATTTAACAATGAAGTTTTCTGAGTAGGAAAGAGACAACCTGGCGTGCGGGCAGAACTCCATCAATAGACGGCAACAGCTTCTTCTCCTTGGCTTGAATCTAACAACTAAAACACACTGAAACAAAAAGCATCAAATAACAAAAACCTTGGGTTGCCTCCCAAAAGCGCTAAATTTTCCATCTTCAGCCAGACGCATGAAGGCTTACAAATAATTACTCCAAATCACACAAAGCAATTGATTCTTTTAACAGCTGCTCACTTTCCACGTAAGATTTTAATCGTTGACCGTTGACAGTGAAAATGTGACCATTTTTAGGATCCAAAATTTTAACAGCACCATGGTCAAAAACTTTAACAATAATGAATGGTCCATCCCATCTGGACTTTAGCTTACCGGGGAACAAACGCAGCCTTGAATTAAATAGCCAAACGTTTTGATTTTCTTGAAAACTCTTTCTGTGAATGTGCTTATCATGAAATGCTTTGGTTTTAGCTTTGTAAATCTTCGCATTTTCATTGGCTTCGTTCCTTAATTCCTCCAGTTCATTAATTTGTAAAGCTCTTTGGGCACCAGCTTGATTAAGATCAAAATTAACTTGCTTAATAGCCCAATAAGCTCTATGTTCCAATTCTACGGACAAGTGGCAGGCTTTACCAAAGATCAAGCGATATGGTGACATACCAATGGGAGTTTTGAAAGCAGTCCTATAGGCCCATAATGCATCATCCAGTCTTTCAGACCAGTCTTTTCTATCTGGCCTAACAGTTTTATGCAGAATATTTTTAATCTCCCGGTTTGACACTTCAACCTGACCACTAGTTTGGGGATGATAGGGGGTAGCAAGCTTGTGAGTGATACCATACTTACGAAGCAAAGCTCAGAATTGAAAATGAGTGAAATGAGAACCCCCATCACTAATCAGAGCTCTAGGACAACCAAACCTAGAAAAGATATTCTTCTTCACAAATTTCATAACCACCTTATGGTCATTTGTCCTAGTAGCAATGGCTTCAATCCATTTGGAAACATAATCGACCGCCACCAAGATATATTCATTATCAAATGAAGATGGAAACGGTCCCATGAAATATATTCCCCAAACATCAAAAATTTTAACCACTAAAATGGGATTTAGCGGCATCATATCTTTCTTCGAATTATTGCCCACAGCTTGACATCTCAAACATGATTTGGAGACTTCATAAGCATCTTTAAATAAAGTGGGCCAATAGAATCCACTTTGTAGCACCTTTGTCGCTGTCTTCTTTCCCGAGAAGTGTCCCCCACAAGCTAAATTATGACAAAAATTCAATACTGATTGTTGTTCTTCTTCAGGGACACATCTTCTAATGATCTGATCGGGACCCATATAAAATAGCTCAGAGTCCTCCCAGAAATAGTGTTTTACTTTAGAAAAGAAATGATCCTTCTCCTGCTTAGTCCACCCTCCCGGGATCTGACCTACCGCCAGGTAGTTAACAATGTTAGCATACCAAGGAGTTGAAGAATGAGAGAGGGAAATAATCTGTTCATCGGGAAAAGAATCAGACATTGGAATACTTTCAGGGATCACTATCCTAGATAAATGATCAGCAACCACATTGGCTAACCCCTTCTTATCTCTAATTTCTAGATCAAACTCTTGTAACAAAAGAATCCATCTAATGAGACGGGCCTAAGCATCCTTCTTGGAGAGTAAGTATTTTAAGGCAGAATGATCGGAGTAAATAATAACCTTAGCCCCTAAAAGATATGATCGAAATTTTTCTAGGACAAACACAACAGCTAGCAATTCCTTCTCCATGGTGGTGTAATTCATCTGAGCATCAGCAAGGGTGCGACTTGCATAATATATTACCACGGGCTTCTTATCTACCCTTTGACCTAGGATAGCTCTAACAGCATAGTCCGAGGCATCACACATAATCTCGAAAGGAAGCGACCAATCTGGAGATTGAAGAATCGGAGCTTGAGTAAGGGCCGCTTTCAAATAATTAAAGGCCTTGAGACAACAATCATCGAAATGGAATGGAGTATCTTTAGCAAGCAACTGTGTGAGGGGATGAGCAATGGTGGAGAAGTTCTGAATAAATCTGCGGTAGAATCCAGCATGGCCAAGAAAGGATCTGATTTGCTTGACAGATATAGGGGGAGGAAGATTGGAAATCAAATCTACTTTGGCTTTATCAACCTCTATTCCCCTTTTTGAAATCACATGACCTAAAACTATGCCTTCCCTCACCATAAAGTGGCTCTTCTCCCAACTTAACACCAAATTGGATTCAATGCACCTTTTCAAAACCTGAGTCAAATTTTCCAAGCACCCCTCAAAAGAATTACCAAACACTGAAAAATCATCCATGAAAACTTCCAAAGTCTCCCCCACCATGTCAAAAAATATCGACATCATACACCTTTGAAAAGTGGTGGGAGCATTGCAAAGCCCGAAAGGCATCCTTCTAAACGCAAACGTGCCATATGGGCACGTAAAAGTGGTTTTTTCTTGATCCTCCGGATAGATAGCAACTTGATTATATCCGGAATAACCATCCAAGAAACAAAAATATTGTTGCCCAGCCAATCTCTCTAGAATTTGATCAACAAATGGGAGTGGAAAATGATCTTTCTTTGTTACTGAATTTAATTTCCTATAATCAATACAAACCCTCCATCCCGTCTGTAATCGCATGGGCACCTCTTCTCCTTTTTCATTTGTAACCACTGTCAGCCCTGACTTCTTAGGAACCACTTGTGTTGGGCTAACCTATTTTCTATCAGAAATATGATAAATTATCCCAGCGTCTAACCACTTAACAACTTCCTTCTTCACCACCTCTTTCATGTTTGGATTCAGCCGACGTTGCATCTCTCTGCTCGGCTTGGCATTGTCCTCTAAATAAATATAATGCATGCATACATCTGGACTTATACCCTTCAAATCTGCCACAGACCATCCTATCGCCCCCCTATGCTCCTTAAGAACATCTAAAAGTTTAGATTCCTGAGCAGAGGTAAGATTAGAAGCAATGATTACAGGCAAGGTATGATTCGGGCCTAGATAAGCATATTTCAACGAGTCCGGCAGAGGCTTAAGTTCCAAAACGGGCGGCTGATCAAGAGATGGAAGAACTGGTTCAGATCTTAATGGAGGAAGAGGCTCCACACTAGAATAAGAAAGAGGTGAATCTTGAAGCAAACTACCCTCTTCAATCACATTCTCATTCATATCCGGACTTTCTTCAATCATTTCCTCAAAAATATCGATGACATTACATTCCCCCTCATGATCCGGGTATTGGGAAGCTTTAAAAACATTCAGTGAGACCTTCCCTCCTCCAAAGGTAATACCCATCATCCCTGTGGCACAATTAATATTGGCCTTCGCCGTAGCCAAAAACGGGCGTCCCAAAATGATTGGTGTATGTTTTAACTCTTGGGATGAGGCCATATCCAAGATTAAAAAGTCCACTGGGAAATAGCATTCAAAAATTTTCACTATCACATCCTCCAACAAACCCTTTGGTGTCTTAACAGACCGATCCGCCAGTTGAAGGATAATAGAAGTGGGCATCAATTCCCCTAAATCAAATTGCTCATAAATGCAGGTGTGTAACAAATTAACACTAGCTCCAAGATCTAGCAAAGCTTTATCAAATGTCACCCCACCTATGTCACATGAAATTAATGGAGCACCAGGGTCCTTCAACTTCTTTGGTAAAGAATTCATTAAAACAGCACTAACATCTTCAGATAGACGGATCTTCTGTGTTGCCGCCTTCGGCTCCCTTCTTGGTGTACAAAGCTCTTTTAAAAATTTGGCATACGCCGGTACATGTTTAATAGCATCCAAGAGTGGAATATTAATATTGACTTGTTTAAACAATTCCAACATCTCTTCTTGTTGGACCGGCTTCTTTTGAGCTTTTAGCTTTAATGCATCCAGAAAAGGGACCTTAGGAACATATCCTTGAAAACCTTCATCAACCTTGACCTTTCCTTTGTCCATTGTCTTCTCCTCCCCATCTGGCTTCTTTTTATTTTGCACAATTATCGGCTCTTCTTCCTCATTATCACTTTCCTCTTGGGCATCTTGGCCTGAAATACCACCCACATCCTTAGCCTGATATGGATCATTAAGAACTTTCCCGCTCCTAAGGGTAGAGATAGCTTTGGCATTCTCGAATTGAGGAACGATAGGAGGGGGTGGCTGAGGTTGATTGGGTTGATTGGGAGGAGGAAGAATGGGAGCTCTTTGCTGGAAACCCGGAGGTTGTTGATTGCGGGGATTATCTATGGGTTGACTAGGTAACTGCCTAACATCTCTCCTCATATTACTAGCCGCCAGCTGACCTATTTGACCTTCTAACTTAGCAATGGATTGTTGTTGAGAGAGAATAAGTTGTTGAAGTTGGTCAAATTTATCCTCAAAATGAGGCTGAGGGGGTTGAGGAGGCGGTTGATAAGGAGCTTGAAATGGAGCTTGAGGTTGATAACGATGTGATGAAAATTGATTATATTGGCCCTGGAATGATGAAGCTTGTTGATATGGGGCCAGATCATGATGGAACGATGATTGCTAAAATGGAGGTTGTTGTTGTTGATTATGTTGAAAAGGATTTTGAAGATGTTGGTGACATGATGAGAATCGACACTGAGCATGTACTTTTTCATTTACATTTATGTCCTTTTAGTTTGTGTTTATATCCTTGGGAAAGTATGTACGCAAATGTAAGGCTTTATAAGCCAATAAATCATTCCCATGGAGTGTGTGGGTTTTGTGCAATTGTGTAGTAGGTCCTGCTAGGGGGCCCTCAGCCCTTTCCCATTGGTCCATCTCACCTATGTGGGGCTGGTCAACCATCCTAGGTGGCCATCTAGAAGAGTTGAATGCCAATTGACTACATGGGAGACAAGGGGTTAAACTTTTCAAAGGTAGGCTACCTACCCATTCAACCTCTTTACCTTGGTCAAGGGGGCGCCCCTCTCCCCTTACTATTTTATTATTTTTTGTGTGTTATTCACATCCAATCTAGGCCCTCCATCCCCCACCCCTAAGATCTAATGGTGTAGATTAGATTTGACACATGGCATATAAAAGGTTATATTTTTCATTTGTTAGCATTAATGAAGAGAAAATTGTTAGAAATTCAAGAGTGATTCTTGAGCCCCTCTCCCTTCCCCTGGTGTTCATCTCCTCCAACCTCAAATTCTATAGTGTTTCAATCTTTTATCTCCCCCTCTCAACCTCTGATCTTCATTGGTGCCGCCGCCGCCGCTGTTCGTGCCGCCTTCGAGCCGCCGCGGAGCCATCTTCAAGGTTCTGTCCTGCTGGACAGAGGTGTAGTCCATGAATTCCTACTCTCCACCACGTGAAGATCTCAAGCTGAAATTTTGAGGGTGTGTTCCTACCTTGAATCCTCCGTTCCACCTAAATTTTCACGTCCAAATTCCTTCATTTCGTATTTTTCCATTTTTGTTCATCTTTCTCTCCCAGATCTATCTTGTTTCTGTCTACAGTGACAGTAGCCCTGTGTTTCCCACCTCCGACCATCTTTTTGATGTTTCCAAACCCTCGCAATTTTACTGGAATCTCTGTCCACCGTCCCTTCACTCCATGAATTTTCTTAATTTTTGATCAGCCCTCTACCCATTTTTCAAAAATCATGTTCTTCTTCAGCTACAGTACTTTCAGCCAGATTCCAGATCCGACCACCTTCCGGTTCAAAAATCAGAACAAATCACAGTCACCTCCAAACCTTTCATACAAACTATGTCCATTTTCCTAGTTTGATTTCCTACAACTGTGCTAAAGACTACCACTTCAGATTCGGACGTTCACATATCGGTCAAAGGCAGTTCTCAGACAAGTTCTCAGCAGATCTGAGAATCCGGTCACTGTACAATAGCAACTCAAAAATTCATTAAAGCCAAGATTCGTGTAGATCCAGGTCTGCTCTCCAGGCCTAGGTTGAAGTATTTGAAGAGAGCTTTCCAACGGTGCCAATTTCGTGTCGATCTGACATCGGGGCTGATCGCAGCGTCCATTATCGCCGGAGCGCGCGCTGAAAACCAGAAGCTGCAGATCCGTGGCCGGTTATTCCGACCGGCGCTGAACGGAGCCGCCCGGCCTCCGGCCGGCGAATCAGCGTGCCGCCAGCCCGGGGAGCGCTTCCCTAAGTGTCCCCACTACAGCGGTGCCACCGGGTCCCACACAACCCCTCCGGACAGCACATGGGCCCCACCGTCACTAGTTAAGGTGTTGCCGAATCAACGCGAGAAGTCGCCCGTCAACCCGAATTCGGTCATCCCAGATCCCATTGTGTAGCCCTTTACCTCCCTGCGTGGAGTGGGCAGCGAGTTGTATTGCTGTAATACTGTGTATTATTGTTCCGGGAGTACGAGTTTCGGCCGGGACCGTCTTCCCCACGCCGAGCGCGTGGAGGTATCGTATTCGCTCCTTGCTCGGCATTTCGCTTATTTTCATATATACTTGTTTATACCACTGCTAGAGAGCATGTTCTAGGATCGTAGCTCGCTTTATATTTATATCACCGCTGCTGCGAGAGAGAGCGTTACCATCCCGTGACCCAATCCGGGCACGAAAGTGTGAATTGACCACCCTAGCTCTAGCCGGTTTCTCAACCGTGCACGTCCGACGCTTCCCTCGTTAAGGGACGATCGCAAGCTTGTCGTGTCCGTGGTCTCGTCCCGCATCAATTTGGTATCAGAGCCAGGTTGAGTCTAGGGTATCAAAAAAAAGTGTCTTTTGCATTGCATTCCAATAACCCAGTATATCAAAAGGTGTTGTCCGAACGTTAGGCTACGCCTATCGGGAAGGTCGCACACTTGCGCGAGTGGTCTTTGGATCGGTTATCTCCGCCGCGTACCGAGTTTTGGTTATGTCTAGGTGCATTAGTTAGCATCACATTTTACTTTTAAACTTTAAAAAAAATGGTCTTGCATCTCCATTCCTAGGGGACCCAACCCCATCTTTAGAACCATGGCCGCATCCCGAGCCTATAGTCTCGATGAAGTGGGCGCAATGTTCCAAGGCATGATGGGACAAGTGCAAAGGTTTAGTACAAGCCTAGATCGGTTTAGTACTAGCCTAGATCGGTCTATCGGGGTAGATTGGTTGTTCCCGGAGCCACCCCAAGGACCCCTTCACCACGAGAAGGACATTCCTTCCTCACCCATGAGAGCTCCAATGTCACCACTCTCTATTTCCGAACTTGATTGATTCGGAACCATCTCATTTGGAACTACCAAAGCCCGAGCCACCCGTATTTCTAACGGGTACTCTTTATATAGTCGAGCCACTTCTTAGATGGATCAAAGAAGTCTCGGTCCCACATCCCTTTCCATCCATGGACCCCATCCTACCTATAGTGCCGGTCAACTCATTCCATACCACATTTCGATCTCGTCACCATGTTGATACGTTGGACGATCTTATCATGGGATTAGATTCACAATGGGAGTTGACGCATCTTTTGGCCCGAGACTTTGACCAACCCGCTAGCCTTAGCTTCACCCATCCGGTCTTCGGGTCCATTACCTCCGAGTGCACCGTGGGTTGTGTCACCACTGAGGTTCTTCTACTTCTTCCGCTACCGGACGAGCCCGAATCCATACCCTTTTATCCGAGGGAGGAATCATACTTCTTGCCTACAATCCCCGTCCCACCCGTCACAATTCAAGAAGGTGACTATCCACACCTTCAAAACTTCTACACGTGGGACCGTGACTTGTGGGAACCCACCATAAGGGGTCATACCTTCTTTGATCCCTTTGACCCACTCCCTAGTGGATCCTTAGACCCTTCATATTCCCTTCACTTCTTCGGGGAAGTCCACCTTCATACCCCTTTCCTACGGGTCGGGTCCTCCATACCCACCAAGCCCGTCCACGATACACCTACGCCCAGCTCTTCCACACCTGGCTTTCCTAGCCCACTCAAGTCTCCTAAATCTAAAGGGCCGTCCATACATGACTGGGTCATACTTGGACATTTAGGTGTACCCCATGCCACCCATCTCCGGTTACGTCAAATGCATGTATGGCACATATTCGGGTGTCCTGGTCTGCCGTCATCCATGTACGGGTCTGACTAACACTAGTTTTATCTAGAGTCTTGCATGAGTCCGTTTCTTATTTGTGTTGTTTGCATATGTGTGTTAAGTGTTTGGTGAGTCTGCATGTGTTTTGTGCAAGCTCGTTGTCTTTCTCTTATGCGTAAGAGGCGAGTGGACTCATTCGATGAGCATGGGATCGGTTCCACATCTATACCCGGATCAGTCACCTATAGGGACTCAGCGGTGATTCCTAGTGAGTCTTCGAGCCTGCTCCCTTCCCTTTTGAGAGTGCCCCACCCGGAGTGTCCACCTCTAGCCCATAGCAGTTCGCACATATAGAGTATATATGGAATGAGCAGGTGACGATCACTTGGAGTGGAGCGTACCCGCGTTACTTGGCACGGTGACGGATCCGCCGGAATACTCGAGCATCCCTACCCCTACTCGACGGGGTCGAGTTCCTCCCACCCGGGGAGAGTTGATGGGAATCGACACCGAGCATGTACTTTTTCTTTTACATTTATGTCCTTTTAGTTTGTGTTTATATCCTTGGGAAAGTATGTACGCAAATGTAAGGCTTTATAAGCCAATGAGTCATTCCCATGGAGTGTGTTGGTTTTGGTGCAATTGTGTAGTAGGTCCAGCTAGGGGGCCCTCAGCCCTTTCCCATTGGTCCATGTCACCTATGTGGGGCTGGTCAACCATCCTAGGTGGCCATATAGAAGAGTTGAATGCCAATTGACCACATGGGAGACAAGGGGTTAAACTTTTCAAAGGTAGGCTACCTACCCATTCAACCTCTTTACCTTGGTCAAGGGGGCGCCCCTCTCCCCTTACTATTTTATTATTTTTTGTGTGTTATTCACATCCAATCTAGGCCCTCCATTCCCCACCCCTAGATCTAATGGTGTAGATTAGATTTGACACATGGCATATAAAAGGTTATATTTTCCATTTGTTAGCATTAATGAAGAGAAAATTGTTGGAAATTCAAGAGTGATTCTTGAGCCCCTCTCCCTTCCCCTAGTGTTCATCTCCTCCAACCTCAAATTCTATAGTGTTTCAATCTTCTATCTCGCCCTCTCAACCTCTGATCTTCATTGGTGCCGCCGCCGTCGCCGTTCGTGCCGCCTTCGAGCCGCCGCGGAGCCATCTTCAAGGTTCTGTTCTACTGGATAGAGGTGTAGTCCATGAATTCCTGCTCTCCACCACGTAAAGATCTCAAACTGACATTTTGAGGGTGTGTTCCTACTTTTAATCCCCAGTTCCACCTAAATTTTCACGTCCAAATTCCTTCATTTCGTATTTTTCCATTTTCGTTCATCTTTCTCTCCCAGGTTTGTCTTGTTTCTATCTACAGTGACAGCAGCCCTGTGTTTCCCACCTCCGACAATCTTTTTGATTTTTTCAAACCCTCCCAATTTTACTGGGATCTTTGTCCACCGTCCCCTCACTCCATGAATTTTATTAATTTTTGATCAGCCTTCTACCCATTTTTCAAAAATCGTGTTCTTCTTTAGCTACAGTACTTTCAGCCAGATTCCAGATCCGACCACCTTCCGGTTCAAAACGCAGAACAATTCCCAGTCACCTCCAAACCTTTCATACAAACTATGTCCGTTTTCCTAGCTTTATTTCCTACAACTGTACTGAAGACCACCACTTCAGATTCAGACGTTCACATATCGGTCAAAGGCAGTTCTCAGACAAGTTCTCTGTAGATCTGAGAATCCGGTCATTGTACAATAGCAACTCAAAAATTCATTAAAGCCAAGCTCCATGTAGATCCAGGTCTGATTTCTAGGCTTAGGTTGAAGTATTTGAAGAGAGCTTTCCAACGGCGCCAGTTTCGTGTCGATCTGACATCGGGGCTGATCGCAGCGTCCATTCTCGCCGGAGCACGCGTTGAAAACCAGAAGCTGCAGATCCATGGCCAGTTATTCCGACCGGCGCCGAACGGAGCCGCCCGGCCTCCGGCCGGCGAACCAGCGTGCCGCCAGCCCGGGGAGCACTTCCCTAAGTGTCCCCACTACAGCGTTGCCACCGGGTCCCACACGGCACCTCCGGACAGCACGTGGGCCCCACCGTCACTAGTTCTGGTGTTGCCGAATCAACGCGAGAAGCCGCCCATCAACCTGAATTCGGTCGTCCCAGACCCCATTGTGTAGCCCTTTACCTCCCTACGTGGAGTGGGCAGCGAGTTGTATTGCTGTAATACTGTGTATTATTGTTCCGGGAGTACGAGTTTCGGCCGGCACCGTCTTTCCCATGCCGAGCGCGTGGAGGTATCGTATTCGCTCCTTGCTCGGCATTTCGCTTATTTTCATATATACTTGTTTATGCCACTGGTAGAGAGCATGTTCTAGGATCGTAGCTCGCTTTATATTTCTATCACCGCTGCTGCGAGAGAGAGCGTTACCGTCCCGTGACCCGATCCGGGCACGAAAGTGTGAATTGACCACCCTAGCTCTAGCCGGTTTCTCAACCGTGCACGTCCGACGCTTCCCTCGTTAAGGGATGATCGCGAGCTTGTCGTGTCCGTGGTCTCGTTCCGCATCATGACACTGGTTCGGAACTTGAAAAGATTGTTTAGGAATTGAGGAATTGACTTGAGTAGATGGTCCTTGTTGTGATTTCCAAGAAAAATTTGGGTGATTTCTCTAGCCCGGATTGTAAGTATTGGAATATGGATCATAATTAGGCTTGGAGATTCCCTGAGCAGCAAAGACTTGTTCTTGAATGAACGGGGGAAGTTGGGCCGCTGTAGGGCAATCAATGACAGCATGATTTGGGTTAGAACATAGAGCACAAAGTTCTTGAAGGTTGGAATCTGAGAAAGATTGATTTTGTTGGATAGAAGGAAAAGAAGGTTCTTGTTTATTCATGGATAATAATTGATCAAGTTTTTGTGCTACCAAATCTACCTTCTCCATCCTTTGTGCCAACCAGTCCACTTTATTCATCTTTTGAGTAAGCGCATTAATATCCGTCCTATTCTCCAACTCTCCTTGAATTTTGACTTCATATAGCCCACCCTTCTTGGAAGGTCCAATCATCCTTTCATAAGAGGAAAGTGAAGCATGACTAATAGAATTTTCACTTAACATCTCAAATAAATCATAAGCTTCATCTTCACTTTTACTCATGAAAGCACCCCCACATGAGGCATCTACCATTTGTCTATAGTTTTCTGTTAATCCCTCATAAAAGGCTTGAACGATTTGCCATCTAGATAGGCCATGATGGGGACATTTTCTCAATAGATCTTTCAACCTGTCCCAAGCCTCATGAATTTGTTCCCCAGAATTTTGTGTAAACCCAGTGATGGCCCTTCTCATGGTATTAGTCCTACTAATGGGGTAGAATTTCTTCAAGAACTCTTTTTGCATCTCTCCCCATGTGTCAATTGTTCTACCCAAGGGAGGCTCCCAACGAATATTTAGCTTTGTCCTTAAGGGAGAATGGGAAGAGAGTAAGCTTAAGGGCATCATCTGAGAAGTTTTGAATTTTGACAGTTGAACATATCTGGAGAAACTCATCGAGATGTTTATATGAATCTTCATTAGTATTGCCATAGAAGGATGGCAACATCTGAATGGTGCTGGATTTAATTTCATAATGAACCGCCTGGTTCTGAGGTGCTTGAATATAGAAGGACGGTTGATATTGATTAGGAATGAAGTAGTCCTTCATTTGCTTAGGAACTTGTTGGTTTTGATTTTGATTCTCCATGAGGTTAGGTTGGGGTTGGGACTTAGAATGCACTAACCTTTCAACTTCACTAATGGGTCCTATCAAATGAGGGTGGAGAGATCTCCTACCTTGCATGCAATGCAAAGGGTCCAAAAGGTAATCATGATTTTTTTCTTCAAAATGCAAAGAATTCCTATTGAATGGGTTATGCAAATGCAAGGATTAACTATATGAATGCAAGAATGATGATTTTTTTTTTGGAAAACCTTCTAAGGGCACTCTAACTCCCAGGTGCTTCGTGGTACAACCTGCCCGGCGTCCGTGAGAGAATCCACGGGTACCGGGACTTATGGAGGTCTTAGAAATGAAATTTCAAGTCCAAAGAGACGGAATGCTCAATGGAGTGTCTTTCCAAATCCAAGAGGGGTGTAAAGATCCTAATGCCCTTAAGAAGGGGAAATAGATGAGAAGAGAATTTTTTTTTTCAAAAGATGTTGTAAATAAAGAATGAAAAATAAAAAGAACAACTAAGTGCACAAATGCATGAAAGTAATGCAACTAAGATGGAGATATGCTAGCATGATGAATTTTTTCTATTTTTTGATTTTTTTTAGAATTTTTTAGAATTTTTTTTAGAATTTTTCAGAATTTCACAAAAAATGACCTTTTCCTACGTATACTGACCTTTTAGCGACCCTTGATTTTTCTGGATTTTTCTAAATTTCTGATTTCTGTGACAGATCTGGGCTTTAGCGACACTTCCCGTGATAGATTTTTTTCCTTGGATTTTTAGGTCCGAATTTCTTTGAATTTTCTAATTTTTTGATTTTTTTTACTTTTTCATGCAAAGTAAAATAGAAAAATAAGTAAAACTATATACAAATCAAACATAGGGAATTTCCCAACATAAAAATTAATTTCCTCCCCAGCAACAGCGCCAAAAATTGATGCGCACCGACTAGTGTCGTTAAGAAAGCCGTGCCACAATTTTAAAATGTTCACACTCACTCACTTTAAAAGATTGGAAAATCAAAATTATATAGTGGTAAGCGGAGTCGATCCCACGAGGAGGAAAAATCCTTATTTTATCAAGTTGGAAAAACACCTTATGCTTTGAAAATCAAATTTTTGAGTGAGATTGAAACTAAGGAAAATAAAGTGCAAGAAAACTAATTAAAGAATAAGAGAGGGTTTAAGAAAAGAATTTGGAAGAGATAGAGAGACAAACACAATTTCACAAATGGTGAATTTCATTAAGATGATAGTGAAAGGTCACACTATGAAGCTAAAAATTACAACATAGGAAGATAAAAGATAAGAAAATATAGCCAATGCATGAAGAATAAGGCCGCCTCCTTGCCAAACCTTGGATGAAGATCGCCCCGCCTTGGATGTCGACGCCGTGAGAAGACTAATGGATGAAGATCCGCCAAAGGGATGTATGGATGAAATATAAGAGATGAAGAGAGGAAGGTGGAAGAAAAGTTTCAAAACCAAGTATATGTGATGTGTGTGTGAGTGTGCTGTAAACAAAGAGAAGGAAGGAGGATCGGTGGGAAGAGATGAAAAAGTGTAGTAAAAGAAATTATAGTGAAAATAGTGGGAGATTGGAGGAAGAATAACTTTAAAATAAGAAGGAATTAGGGAAAATGGAAAACATGAAAGTTGTAGAGATTGAGAAGATGAAGAAGATTGATGAAGACCTCAGAGACATAAAACGAAAGGAAGATGGATAAAAATAAGGATGAACAGGAGGTGGTCGCAGATGAACAGTGCGGAACTCTAAAAATCTGAACTTTAGAAAATTGACTATAACTTTAAAACAGTGAAGAATTGGAAGATGACGTAGAAGAAGAAGTTGGAGAACTTTTAAAAACCTACAATTTTTGTGAAGACAGTAGAGAGATATGAGGATCAGAAGAGGGAGAAAAATGATGAAGAAAAGAAAGTATGAAAATCGGGTGAACAGTAAAAACCGTAGACAGAGCTTTGAAAAACTAATTATAGCATAAAAACGAGAAAGAATTAGGAGAAGAGGAAGAAGAAGAAGTTGGAGAAGACTTAAAAACGAAGAACTTTTAGGAAGAACTTAACTGCAAAAGACAAAACAAAAGGCTTCAAAATTAATACCTAAGGCAGATCTCCAACATGTTCTCTCCGTAACCCTGCGACCATGACATCCTTTTATAGGGTTTTTGGTCTCTTACGATCGTGGCCTTCCCAAATCCACTCAAAATCCAGGTTTTCAGCAATGCAACTTCACCCAATTAGACTTCTTTCCATCCTTGGAGTCCTCATTTCCTTGAATATGACTTGGATAAGCTTGAAAATTGGAAGGAGACTTCGATCGGGAAACTGCAGTTGACATTTTTGGTTGAACTTGAAATAGCAACTTCATCTGGGACGTTCTTTCTTTAAATGACGCCTTAATCTAGGGCGTCCTTTCCTGAAGTAGCGCCTCTTCACTCGGGCGTCAGTTTCTTATTTCCTTATTTTGCTATTTCCACATTTTTCGTAAAATAGGAATTGACGACCTTCACTTTGGGCGTCCTTTCAATGATTAGCGACCTCATCTCGGGCGCTAATTCTTTTCTCTCTTTTTTTTCTTTTTCCACTTTCTTTTATCAACTGAATTGACGCCCTTGGAGCTGTCGCTTCTTGCTGAAGACGCGTCCTTGCATCTGTCGTTATTTAAATAGCGCCTTGATCTGGGTCGTTGTTTCCTGAAAATTAAAATATCAATATATTCAATTCCAAAATAATTGTGCCAATATTTAAATATTTCTCACATGATCTTTTAAACTCAAAAAGATGATAAACTGCAGGAAGACTCAAATAATGTGTGAGAATATAATTACTGCTCATGTTGCACAACTATACTCAAATAATGCTCAAAGATGATGGATGTGATATAAATTATGATGTAAAATATAACACTTATCACGCACCCTTCTTGGAGCAATTTTCAGATTTTCACTTCATTAATTCTACTAAACTTGTGAAATACAAGCTATTTATAATAAATGAAAAAAGATTCTAAATGATCTCAGATGTAGGGTTAGGGAGGGCAAACTAGGAAGGTCAAAACTAATTGTGCCATGTTATTTGGAATCACATTAATCTATATTAAAGGGAGGGGGGCGCCCCCTTGACCAAGAACCACCAAATTGGACTTTTTGGTCCACTTGTCCCCCATGTGTCAATTTGACATTCAAACCTTCTAGATGTCACCTAGGAGGGTTGACCAGCCCCACATGGCTTAGGTGGACCAATAGGGAAGGGATGGGGGCCCCCTTGCTGGACCTACTACACTTTTGCACAAAAATCTAAAGAATCCAAGGGAGTGATACATTGGCTTACAAAGCCTTACAATTGCACATATACTTTCCCAATGATATAAAAGTGACTAAAAGGACACAAGTGTAAAAATAAAAGTCAGTGCTCGACGTCGATTCCCATCATTCATGATCAGCCATGAGACCTATATGTTGTTCTTCCATCTCAATGCCTGAGTTGTCAAATTCTTCTAACCTATCTTTATTGCTCCATGTTGCTGCCATGGCTTTGGCTTTAGGCTTTCTACGCATGATTCCAGAGGTCTTGTCAGGCTTCTTGTCTACACTTTTATCCTTGTAGTCCTCTATGAACCATGCATTCTCCTATGACGTGCCCATATTTGCCACAGTTGTAGCATCTTATCTTTTTGTGGTCGTCTCTTCTAGATGAGGATCCCTTCTCCTTGTTCATTAGAATCCTCTGAAGTCATATGGATAGTATGGATGCCTTGTCACTATCTTCATTAGACATGGACTCTTACTCTTTGTCGCTACTATCAGCCTTTGCTTTTAGACCAAGAGTCTTGTTCTTGGAGTCTTCTCTTTCCTTTTGGCTATGTAGCTTTAGCTTATGAGTGACCACATTCCCAAACAACTGAGCTAGGGAATATTTGCTCACATCCTGGGCTTCTCCAATTACAGTGACCTTAGGGTTCCATTCAGATAATAAGGACCTCAAGATCATTATTACCAGCTGTTTCATAGACGCGGAATGACGAAAGAATAAAAAATGTAATTTATGATTTGTGATGGGTTTTTATTGGATACCTTTTAGCGTTGCGTGGGTGTATGTGTTTTGCGAGCTTGCTAGTCAAGTTTTGACAATTGCCATGAAATTGTACTTCGACTGGGATGTGCCTCTCAGACACAACACATGTGCATAGGTACACGGGTGACACGTGGATAAGGGCATGTGTGCTCGTGGTGGCTATTTCAGTAGCTGGTGCAGGTTTGATTTTACGGGTGAAGGTGTATCAGACGATGTGCGGGTTCAGGTGCAGGACATTTCCCCACCGACCGCAAGCGATCGATGTTTATTTACATCGGACATAATTCGAACACCCTCATTTCTATTGCCGAAGGAAAAGAGACAAGGACCCTAGGGGCCGCAACGTCGGGAGGGCTTGACCCGTGATCCAGTGACGGAGCAACAACAACATAGCAGGGATGAGTAGGGGTAGAGAGATTGGTCCCAATGTGGGTACTGGAGAGGGCATGGACTCTGGGTTTATGAAAGCAATACATTGGATCAGGAAGTGGAGCGGTGGACACTGGCTCAACATGGAGCTGACAGGTTTTAGCTCAGGTGTAGAGCTACTGACACTGGCTCGGCTAGGAGCAGGTAGGTGCTAGCTTAGGTGTGGAGCTGTCAACAATGGCTCGGCTAGGAGCAGGTAGGTGCTAGCTTAGGTGTGGAGCTGTCAACAATGGCTCGGCTAGTCTGGCAGGTTCTGGCTCAGGTGTGGAGCTATTGACACTAGCTCGACTTGGAGTAGGCAGGTACTAACTCAGGTGTAGGGTCCATTCCGCTGGCTAGGTGGGGACCGAACTATGAGGCAAACGATGGTCCTACAATGGTGTTGAGACTAGCGGCTGTTGAAGGTGGGAGTCAATTCTTTGACTGAACTTCATTGATACGTGTCATGAAAGGCTATACGTGGGGCGTTGAGAGCCCAATTACAAGTTGTGCACAAGCCATTGGACAATCCCTGAGTCATTACATTGTTATGCGGGTATTTCTGCCTTTGTACATAATATCCACTGAATGACACATGATTCAGAAAGATGCCAATTGGAGATGTCTACATAGCATTCCATCGACGTGTGCTTACCAATCGCCGAACCAAGACCAAAGAGCTTCTATGCCCATACATTCGACGCTGAAGTGTGCTTGCAAGTTCCTTGACGATTGTTTATTATGTGTTGTTGAGTGTCGTCAGAAATTCTATATGTTATTTTTCAGGGACTCAGGTCGAGCAGTTGGGGATTGGCTTGGGCGGAGCAGTCAGACACGGCTCGTACGGAGGAGTCAGGTACCAACTCATGTTGGAGTAGTTGAGCGCAACTCTTTCAGAGCAGTCGGGGACCAACTCAGGCGAATCAATTGGGCATGGCTCATATACAGTAGTCAGGGACTGGCTAGGGCTAAGCTGTCGGGCATGGCTCGTGCGGAGTAGTTGGGCACCGCTGTGACTTGAATAGATGGGTGCCATGGGCACCGCCGATGAGTCGGGTGCCGTTGGAACTATTGTGGCAGAAGTAGTGGGGTAGCCTGGGCACCATTGCGACTGGAGTAGTTGGTTGCTGTGGGGACCGCTGTGACTGGGGTGTGTTTCCCAGTACATGGCTTATCGCAGAGGGAGGGTGAATGGGTTATTAAAAATTTGATCGAGATAAACATTATTTAGATTTGTGTACGATAGGAAAATAGTGCTCTAAATGGATGCAGAATGAAACTTAAGCACAATAGACAGAATAACAATCACACATAAGGACACGAAGATTTTTATACTTGTTCGGCCCTGACCTCAGCCACTCTTACATCCAGTACACAGGAACCACTGGGATTTTCACTATCACCCAACAAGGAATAGTTACATTCGCCATTTTTTATTAGGTGTTCAATCACACCACGTGCAATCTTACACTAGAGCCCCAGCTATTTTTGATTAGGTGTTCAGCCACACCACGAGCACTCACTCACTGGAGCCCCGGCTATTTTTGATCAGTTGTATAGCCACACCACGAGCATTCACTCATTGGACCTCTAGCTGATTTCACTGGTACAACCAAACCTAGAATATCGACCTCTTGTAGGTACTCTTGCCCACTGATGGTTCACAAACACTCGTCGTTAAAATGCCATGCCATAATTTCAAAAATATACCGCACTCACTCACTAGAAGGATTTTTAAATTAAGTGTAAAGTGATGAGAATGGGTCTATCGCACGAGGAGGAAAAATTCTCTTGTTTTAAACAAGTTGGAAAACCCTTGTATTTTGAAAAGCCAAGTTTTGAGTGAGTTTTTTAAAAATAGAATTAAAAGTGCATGAATCAAAATTGCTTGAAATTAAATCTATCTATAGAATATAGGAGAGTTAAGAAGAGAAATTTGGGAGAGGTGAAGAGAGAAAAAGAGTAACAATTGCCCAAATTAACTTTTATTGCTAGAGGAAAGATTATAATTCTATGAAAAATAAAGATTACAACTTGAATGAAACTAAGGAAAAAGGGTAGAAAGGAGAGCCAAGAAGAGTGGAAGAGTGACGCAGCCCAATCGTCTCGCCGAGCCTTCGAAGAGGTCACCCCGCCCTGGAGATGAACACTGTGAGAGGACCGAATTAGAAGAACTTCTGCCTTGAGAATTTTTAGAAGAATATAGAAGAGGGAGATGAAGATAGAGATGAGGAGGAAGAAGATTAAAATCAAATCATATGTGTGTGTGTCATGTGTGTTGAAGATAGAAAGAAGAGAGATTAAGAGGGTACGGGTGAAGAGGAAAAAGCACAGTAAATAGTGAAAGCTAATAAAAATAGAGCAAGAGAAGATTTAAAAATAACTTTAAAACGAAGGAGAATTAGGAGATGTGAAAGAAGAAATAGTTGGATATCTTGAGGAGATGCAGCACTTTGATGAAGAGAGCAGAGGGAGAAAATGATGAGAAGGGGAAGAAAAAGTGGAAAGAACAGTAAACTAAACTTTGAAAATTAAACTACAACTTGAAAACAAAGAAGAAATAGAGGAAGAAGAAGAAGAAAATTTAGAGCTTTGAAAAATAAAATTTTTTATGAAAAGACTAAGATGAAAAGTGCAATTGAAAATCATGAAAAAGGCTGGAAATCTTCGATTCGGTCCTCTAGGGCGTCCTTTTATAGCATTTTAGAAGTTCCAATTGTACAAGGCCTTGGAGAACAAGTCCAAATTCATCTTTCCTTCAAAATCCTGTTCGAACTGAGTCTCTTGCCATCAAAAGAGTCCTTCTTGCATGAAATATGGGGAGATCGTGTAGTGTCCTAGATTTTTTGAATATTTTTCGGATCAAGATTTGTGAGTTTCGGACCACTTCCGGGGGGCCCGGAGCCCGTTTTATGTTTTACGCGTGTTCTTCCCTGACGAACCTACGGAACCCTATATAGGGCAAACCGCTGCGTTCTCCTACTTCAGGACCGTACCAGTTCATCTGGCGTGTTTCGAGGATCGAGAAAATATATTTTTTTATTTTTTCATATTTTTTAGAAAATCTGGATTTTCTATAAATACCCCTCTCTTTTTTTTCTTTTTCCTCCTTCTTTCTTCTTCTTCCTCCCCTTCCAATGGCCGACCCCCTCCGCCCTCTCTCCCTCTCCCCAGCTGCAGAAGGCGGCGAGGTGACGACAACAGCGGCGGCGAGACGATCATGGAGGCGTGTGGTGCTCGTGGGAAGCTCGTGAGGAACGGGGGTTTTAAGCGATGTTTTGAAGATCGGTGGCGATCCGTCGCGTTTCGGGTAACCCCGAGGTAGGGTGACGGATCCTTAGCTCGTTGTTTACGTTCCCTGTAATTTCTAGGCCGAGGGGAGGTCGAGAGAGGGTTATTTTGTGCCGAGAAGGGAAAACCATGCTTTGGGGTTCGAGCGCCGGATCTAGCGTTTTAACACTCCATTTTGTGGTTTGTTGGCATCAAATGATGCTTTGGGGGCTTGTGAACAAGTTTCCCTTTTGTTTCCCCATCACCCGGGGGTGATTGGGGCGTGGAATGGTGAATTTTGCCATTTTTGCCGTTCTCAATTTTTCGGAATAAAAATGGTCCTTCTAGGAACCGTTTCAGTAAGAGGCGGCCCTAGATGGGCCGTTTTCTAAGCTAGAGTGTCGGCAGGGTAAGCGGTCAAGCGATAGACCGCCTAGGCCCAGCGGCGGCCAGGCGGCCAACCGCTACCCTCGTGGCTTTCTGACCATTGGATTTCGACCTTTGAACAGTTTATGGGAGTGGCGGTCATGCGGTGACCATTTAACTCTACCTGGCAGTCCCAAGGGAGATCGTTTTAATCTCAAATGGTCGCAGAGTGACCGTTTTTCCTTTCTCGTGGTTCCATTGCGTGGCGGCCCCAAGGGGGACCGTTTCACACCTGAAGCATCCCAGAGTGGACCGCTTTTGTTTCGAACGGTCTGCGGGGGACCGTTTCTATCCTTTGAGCGGCGGCTTATGTGTGACCGCTTTTCTTTGCCATGCGGTCTGGTATTTGTCTGTTTTTGCCCTCGGATGGTCCAGAGTGGACCACCACCTGAGTTCTGTCTGACCGGAGTTCGTTTCTTGCCGATTCTCATCTCGGGTGAGTGGACCTCGATTCTCATGCTGACCTACGGTCCGACTGATGATGGGCATCATGTGGGGGCTGTACGTGGATGCCGTGGGATCCCCGGGGAGTGGTATGACTTAGCGAGTGTCACCGTGAGTCGGTGTCGGTACGAGGGGCTGTCCTTGTACTCTGTCCGATTCAGGCGTTGTTTTCTGTTAGCTAGAGAGTCTACTCCTTCACTGACCCTCCACTATTCGTAGCCTTCCGACACGCGTGTGGTCCCACCAGGGAGTGGTGGCGAGGCTACCCGAGAGAGACAGTTGTAGGCTAGATGTCGTGGGCCTCCTACTGTGGTGGCTCGAGTGCGGGCCGGGAGGAAGAACCAGCTAGAGGGCCTGATGTAGCGCAGTCAGTCAGTGTGTGCACACGTGGTCAGGGACTTCGGACGTGTGCTGACGAGCATGACCCCGACTAGACCCTTGTCCGTGTTACTTGTGTGTGTCTCAGTTTCCGCCTGGGGTGAGTAGGGAGACACTGCGGTGCAGTGTAAGTCATCAGGGGATGCGTCCAGCTGTGCTTCTAGCACTACCAGAAAAAGCGGGATTTCAGACGGCCCGTATCCGTCTGAAATCCGTCTGAAAATCCGTCACAAACCACGTTTGTGACGGATTTGCGACATATTTAAGACTGAAACCGACCGTCTGAAATTCTTAGTCACAAATTTGTGACAGTTTATGTTTCCGTCAAAAATTCCGTCTGAAAATAAGACAGAATTTAATCAGTCACAAATTTCGTCTGCCTTTCATATGAGACATTTCCATCTGAAATTTGAAATTTTCAGTCTGAAATTTACGACGGATATATTTTCCGTTTGAAATTCCGTCTGAAATTTCATACGGCTATTACGACGGAATATAGTTACCGTCTTAAAATGAAGCCCAACTCTTAGTCTGAAATCATGTTACCGTATGAAAACTCGTCCGAAATTCGTCGCTATTTCAAACGGATATTACGACGGATAAAATAACCGTATGAAATTCAACTCAACTCATGTCCGAAATGTGGTTTGAAATCCGTCTATATTCCAAACGGATTTTACGACGGATAATAGACGGACAATATTCGTCGCACATCCCGTCTGAAAATCCGTCTGAAATCTACGTTTTTTTATAAATCTTAAATTATTTTACAAAACATGTTTAATCATAAATAAACATCAAGAAATTCTACATGTTGAAAAAAAAATATTGGGAACCTGCTAATCAAATAAACACCACCGAAAAATAAAATTCTGATCAAATAAATACCACAAAAAAAGACATTAACCCTGCTGATCCGTCTGAATATCAAGAAATATCCGGTACATCGTCCATATCCTCATCGTCCGTATCCTCACCGCCCTGCTCATCTCCTCTGTCGCCGCCCGCAGAAGGATCCCCCTACATTAAAAAAATAATAACATTCATTCATAGATAAAAAAATTAGTGCGAAGAAATTAGCATAAAGTGAAAGCAAACATATCAAATTGATAACTGCATATTTTATAAATCAACCACTAGCCTGAAACAGTATTTAAACTAAGTGTATTTTAGAAATGAATTTTGATTCCGTCAGTTCTGACAAGTCACTTTCATCACCCCAGTCGTGTTGGAACGATCGGCACGGCCATCCGGCCGGTATTTCAAGTTTTAGACCCCCGGCCCCGACCTGGCAGTTCATTTGAACCAAGTGTATTTTGGAAATGAACTTTGAGCGCCGAGCTCAAACCGGGCATCCGATTTGGATTCCGTCAGTTCTGACAAGTCACTTTCATCTCCCCGGTCGTGTTGGAACGATCAGCACAGGCATCCGGCCGGTATTTCAAGTTTTAGACCCCCGGCCCCAACCTGGCAGTTCATTTGAACCAAGTGTATTTTAGAAATGAACTTTGAGCGCCGAGCTCAAACCGGGCATCCGATTTGGATTCCGTCAGTTCTGACAAGTCACTTTCATCTCCCCGGTCGTGTTGGAATGATTGACACGGTCATCCGGCCGGTATTTCAAGTTTGAGACCCCCAGCCCCGACCTGGCAGTTCATTTGAACTAAGTGTATTTTAGAAATGAAGTTTGAGCGCCGAGCTCAAACCGGGCATCCGATTTGGATTCCGTCAGTTCTGACAAGTCACTTTCATCTCCCTGGTCGTGTTCGAATGATCGGCACGGGCATCCGACCGGTATTTCAAGTTTTAGACCCCCGGCCCCGACCTGGCAGTTCATTTGAACCAAGTGTATTTTAGAAATGAACTTTGAGCGCCGAGCTCAAACCGGGCATCCGATTTGGATTCCGTCAATTCTGACAAGTCACTTTCATCTCCCCGGTCGTGTTGGAACGATCGGCACGGCCATCCGACCGGTATTTCAAGTTTTAGACCCCCGGCCTTCGGATTTTCTCAATTCTTCTAAAGTAAATGAGTTTTAAAATTAATAATGAACATAATTGAGTAATTCCATCAAAATAAAAACATAGTAAACACTCACCTGTGCGGCCTGTGCTGTGGTGGTGGTGGATTGCTGAGGGACCATTCCGCTCTGGGAGAGGAGGCCACTGATTGCCTACAAGAATACTAACACTTGGCTAGAGATCTCTTGCTGGAAATGCTGCTGCTGCCGCTGCATATCAGAAATCTGCGATCGGACCATGTCCATCATGTCGCTGGCAGAAGCGTTGGGGGCAACGGAAGGTATAGTGAAGGCACTGCCACTGGAAGAAGTATAGCTAGAACTCGCACACGCTGATGTCACCGCGCTTGCGTCTAGGCTCTCCCCAAAACCATATAGTCGGCCTTTCTTCGGTACGCCAGCTGCTGCCACCCACTCCACCGGATCGAACTCCGGCTGCTGCGTGTCTCCCTCCCCGTACTTCTCTGTCACTGCTTTGCTATATGTTTCCTACAAATTGAATAAAATAACTAGTCAATTTCATATGAATTACATGCCGATTTAAATGAACGGTACAAGTTACATATGTAGATAAACTTACCGCTGCTAACTTAGCTGTGTCACTCACAAAATCATTAGTCCCCTTCTTTTTGTGTGTTCTGTCAAACACCTCGAGGAACGACGGAGGTCGATTAAGCTCCACAGCATGTTATACAATTCATAGTAAAAAAAGTCAAATATTGGGATAAATTGTAAGAAGATAAATTGGTATATTACTTACCAATTTTTGTTTATGAGCCACATAAGAGATGGACCCACTCGTATGCAAATTTGAACCTAGTTTTGACGCCCTGTTTGCTTTGGCTTTTTCGGACTTTTCTATCCACTTGGGGTCGGCAAAATGGTCACAAGATATCTCCCAATCCTCCTGCCTCATCCATAGAGGGCGATGCGCCTTCCACAATTGTCGGTCTTCACTCCCCCCACTCAATTTTTTAGCGTGTGCTCGGGCCTCATGTATTTTCCTCTTGTAACTTGAGAGCATAGTAGACTCCCAGGCACGACGACATCTCGCCGCGTCATGTCCACATGTGAATTGAAAAGACCGCTGTAAATCAATTACTTTTCACACTTAGTATAAAGTTATAAATTGACTTTGGGAAATACTTGAATTAAATGACGTAATTACTTACTAAGAACATGTTGTACAATGAATCGCGGACGGACATCGGAAAATCTCTGAAAGTGGAAGCTGCCCCGGGCACATGTGCCAACATGAGTTCGGTGGAATGATGGACAGCGCTGTGGGGTTCAAATTTCATACTGCAATTACAAATGTCAAAATATTCATATTAGACAGTTGAGGGCTAATTAATGTAATATAACCTTATAGATTTACCCGGATACCCAACACGGGCGACGTCTATCATGGGTTGTGCCTCCCTCGTGACAACTGCCGGCATCGTCAAGGGGCTGACTGGTGGGGGTGGGCCCTGTACAAGTGGGAGGTGGTGGGAGGGCACTGAGTCCTGCAAGAATTTATTGTCATGTGGAGTGATACATATACTGCGAACATATAATTAAAATATACATACCTGCAGCGGGAGGTGGTGGGGGTGGCGTCTGCACAAAAGGTGGGAGGGCACTGAGACCTGCAAGAATTTATTGTCATGTGGAGTGATACATATACTGCGAACATATAATTAAAATATACATACCTGCAGCGGGAGGTGGTGGGGGTGGCGTCTGCACAACAGGTGGGAGGCCACTGAGACCTGCAAGAATTTATTGTCATGTGGAGTGATACATATACTACGAACATATAATTAAAATATACATATCTGCAGCGGGAGGTGGTGGGGGTGGCGTATGCACAACAGGTGGGAGGCCACTGAGACCTGCAAGAATTTATTGTCATGTGGAGTGATACATATACTGCGAACATATAATTAAAATATACATACCTGCAGCGGGAGGTGGTGGGGGTGGCGTATGCACAACAGGTGGGAGGCCACTGAGACCTGCAAGAAGTAATTTTCATAAGTAGAACAAATATTGAAGAATTTAAATTAAAATATACATACATGATCCTCGAGGTGGGAGGCCACTGAGACCTGCAAGAATTTATTGTCATGTGGAGTGATACATATACAGCGAACATATAATTAAAATATACATACCTGCAGCGGGAGGTGGTGGGGGTGGCGTATGCACAACAGGTGGGAGGCCACTGAGACCTGCAAGAATTTATTGTCATAAGTAGAACAAATATTGAAGAATTTAAATTAAAATATACATACATGATCCTCGAGGTGGGAGGCCACTGAGACCTGCAAGAATTTATTGTCATGTGGAGTGATACAAATATTGCGAACATATAATTAAAATATACATACCTGCAGCGGGAGGTGGTGGGAGTGGTGTATGCACAACAGGTGGGAGGCCACTGAGACCTGCAAGAACTTATTTTCATAAGTAGAACAAATGTTCAAGAATTTAAATTAAAATATACATACCTGTAGAGGGAGGTGGTGGCGTATGTACAAGTGGTGGTGAGCCGACACTTGCACCTATAAATAAATTCTTTTAAGTTTGTAAATAATTAAAATATTTATATAGCTAACTTATTGATCAAATATACCTGTGTCTGAAGAAGATGGTAGCGAGGAGGGAGTAGCGCCCCTCTCGCTGCTAGATCTCCTCCCACCCCTAGTACGACCTCCTCGCACCATTTCCTTATTAATAACAAAACAATTAATACATATTAATCCACAATTATATAAGGCTAGACAAATGTTATTTAAAATTATGCTTAAAAGTAAGAATCTTCTTACTAAATTATCAAAACATGCCTCCCTCATGTTGATATATCTAGCTCAACTTCATCATCTTCGTCATCCATAGTAGTCTCATGAGATTCAAAATCTTCGTCTTCATCTGATTCTTCCTCCCCTCTAACATCAACATTTAGCTCCGTCGGATCGACTTCTTCCACTCCATCTCGCGTACGTAATGACAGTGGCTCATCAGATTCGTCCAGATTAAACCTAGAGGAACCGACAACGCCAACTTCGTTTGATTGATAATGTTCAGCACGAGCAACCTCTGAGACATCTCCACTCATAGTTAACTCATAAGTGGGAAAGAGTTTTGAATTAACCCTGCAAACTGCCCACCAATCTCTATTCTTGGATGATGGATAGCTTGAATAGTACACTTGCTGGGCTTGTGCGGCTAAAATGAACGGTTCATAGGTCTTAAGTTTAGACCTATGCTTGATATTGACAATCCCATAATTTGTGTCATGTAGAACAGAATTAGGATCAAACCATTGACACTTAAATATGTATACATGATTGTCTTGTCCCAAATACTGAAGTTCTAAGACTTCTTCAAGAATACCATAGTAGTCCAATTCCATTTCATTGTATAAACTTCCCTTCACACATACGCCGCTGTTCATCGTAGACTTATTTCGCCCATAATCCCTTGTATGAAATTTGTATCCATTCACAATATATCCCGGATAGGCACGTGTCTGGTTCGAGGGGCCATAACTTATCTGTTGTACTCTTTGATCAGTAATGAGACCTTGTTCAACCTATATTCAAATTAGAGTAGTTAAAATAATAATAATTACCTCAACATACATAAATACAAACATATATATTCAGAGTTCACACTAACTCGGTTTCTTAGCCATTTGGAAAAAAACTTCTCGCGTTCTTTTTCAATCTCCACATCCTGGATATTTGGACATTTTTCAGCTAATTCTGAATCAAATTGTCTGCAATATAAATGTAGCACCCCGTAAAAAAAATGATTAAAAAATTTTGATAAAGCCAATGTATAGACTTTGTGAAGTCAATGTTGTATAGACTTTGAGGAAGCCAATGTATAGACTTTGAGGAAGCCAATGTATAGACTTTGAGGATGTATAGACTTTGAGGAAGCCAATGTATAGACTTTGTGAAGTCAATGTATAGACTTTGAGGAAGCCAATGTATAGACTTTGAGGAAGTATAGACTTTGAGGAAACCAATGTATAGACTTTGAGGAAGCCAATGTATAGACTTTGAGGATGTATAGACTTTGAGGAAGCCAATGTATAGACTTTGTGAAGTCAATGTTGTATAGACTTTGAGGAAGCCAATGTATAGACTTTGAGGAAGTGAATGTATAGACTTTGAGGAAGCCAATGTATAGACTTTGAGGAAGCCAATGTATAGACTTTGTGAAGTCAATGTTGTATAGACTTTGAGGAAGCCAATGTATAGACTTTGAGGAAGTGAATGTATAGACTTTGAGGAAGCCAATGTATAGACTTTGAGGAAGCCAATGTATAGACTTTGAGGATGTATAGACTTTGAGGAAGCCAATGTATAGACTTTGAGGAAGCCAATGTATGGACTTTGTGAAGTCAATGTTGTATAGACTTTGAGGATGTATAGACTTATGGAGTTGCTGGAAATGTGAATTAAGATCTTACTCAACATAAGGTTCAATCTCGAGGCAATTCAAAAGAATATATATCTCAGCGGCGTGCAACTCTCTATCTTCGAGCGTGCGAGTCAAGCAACGTTTGAACGCACGTCCAGGATGTTTAAATATGGAGAGCCGATCGGACGATTCATCCACTCCCCCATCATCATTACGTGGAGGTCGAGTACGACGAGTTTGAATCTCTGGCTCAAAGTACATAGAACAGAAGTTCGAAATTTCTTCAAGAATGTATGCCTCAGCAATCGAACCCTCCACCTGTGCCTTGTTGTGAACTTTCATTTTTAATTCATGCATGCACCTACAACAACAAGTCAGATGGCGACAATATGTAGCGGCTATAGACGACTTATAAGTTAACAAAAATTGTCACATACCTCTCAAATGGATACATCCATCAAAATTGTACTGGCCCTCCGACGATAGCCTCATATGGCAAATGAACGACCAGGTGCTCCATCGAATCAAAGAATGCCGGAGGAAATATCTTCTCTAGCTTGCAAATGGTTGTGACAACTTCTTGTTCGATAGTTTGTACATCCCGAAGTCTGAGTTCAGATGCACATAAAATCTTAAAAAATTGACTCATCTCAGCTAGTGCTCCCCATATCTACTTTGGCAACAAATCACGAAATGCAATGGACAGTAGCCTCTCCATGAACACATGACAGTCGTGACTTTTCATACCATATATTTTCCCCTCATTAACATTCACACAACGGGCTATGTTGGATGCATATCCATCTGAGAATCTCAGCTGTTTCAACCACTGGCATACTTCCTTGATCTGTGTATCATGAAGCACATAAGTTGCTTTAGGTTGCACAGTTTTACCATTGACACTTTATAGTTCCAGCTCTGGACGTCTACAAAGCATCTTTAAATCCATACGTGCTTTGGCGTTGTCCTTTGTTTTCCCTTTAACATTCATGATCGTATTGAACACATTATCAAAAAAATTCTTCTCGGTATGCATGACATCCAGATTGTGTCGTACAAGAAGAGTTGACCAATAAGGTAATTCCCAAAAAATACTTTTCTTGACCCAGTTGTGATCCTTTCCAAAATTAGGGAGTTGTCGTGTGCTACCAGACAATTGAACTACATCTAGTAAATTGTGCACCTGTGACGCCATATGTAGACCCGACACCCGTTGCAAGTCAGCTTCATCCATTTCGACAGTATTTTTTTTAAACGAGTCTTTTTGCCTTCGAAAAGGATGGTCACTTGGTAGCAACCGCCGATGGCAATTAAACCACCAGCTTTTCCCCCCATGTTTCAATACAAATGATTTGGTATCTTCCATACAGTAAGGACATGCTAGCCTCCCATGTGTGCTCCAACCAGATAGCATTCCATATGTAGGGAAGTCACTTATTGTCCACATCAGTGCAGCCTTCATAATAAAATTTTTCTTCCTATATGCATCATAAGTAACAACTCCATCAGTCCATAAAAATTTGAGCTTATCAATCAACGGCCTGAGATATATGTCCAATTTTTTTCCGGGACTTTTTGGACCAGGAATTACTAGGGACAAAAATAGATTTTCTCGCTTCATGCACATGTGCGGCGGAAGGTTGTACGGTGTCATGAACACTGGCCAACAAGAATAAGCTGCCACTGAACCACCGAATGGATTAAAGTCATCTGTGCATAAACCCAATCGAACATTACGTGACTCCCTTGAAAAGGCAAGATGAGTACGACTAAAATGAGTCCAAGTTTCACCATTGGCAGGATGACTGATTATATCATCGGCACGACGTATTCTTTCGGTGTGCCATGTCATATGTCGAGCCGTCTTTGAGGACATATACAGTCGCTGCAGCCTAGGCACAAGAGGGAAGTATCGCAACGCCTTGTAAGGTACATCTTTTGCCTTTGAATTGACCCCCCCCCTTAGGTTTGAATCTGTCATGGCCACAAATGGAACATGATATCTTATCTGCATCATCTTTGTAATATAACATACAATGATTCGGACATGCATCTATTTTCACATATCCAAGTCCTAAGTCATTGACCATCTTTTTTGCACGGTAAAAAGTTTCTGGCAACTTCTCGTCTCGAGGCAACATACTCTTGATCAAGAGGAGGAGACGGTCAAAACAAGTCTCACTGATGTGAAATTCAGATTTCAAGTTCAACAACTGTGACACTGCAAACAATCGAGTGTGATTTTCACAACCATCCCACAGCGGCTCATCAGTATCCCTAAGTAGTTCATAAAATCTTCCGGCTATCTTATTCTGCGCTTCATCGTGAATATTAAAACTAGGACCAGCAGCATCTACAACCATATCCACGTATCCACTTGTGCCTGCAATATTGTCAGGCTCATACCTCAAGAATTGCTCACCATGACACGTCCAATTCGTATAACCATCCACAAACCCTTTCGTGTACAAATGATGTTGCACATCCCATGTTGAACACCACCTCAAGTTTCTACAACTTGAACAAGGGCATCGAATGTGACCGTCGCGATCTATTGCTGCATTTGGATTTCCCAATGCAAATTGAATGAAACTCTCAACCCCAATCTTAAAGTCATCTGACACCACCCGGTCAACTATTCTACGATACATTCATGAACGATCTATCGACATTTTGCCTGCACCCAATAAATGACAATACACATCCTAACTTTCAAATCATTACTCATAATATTACACCCGACCCTTTCCTCACATCGTTCATCATAGACCATTTGCAGTTGGAAGAGGAATATTGATTAGATTATCACTTTTTAACCCATCCATGAAGGTTTGATCACACAATCACTTACTATATGTGCTGCACGATTTGCTAAAAATTTTGGCATCATCTCCCCACACTTCTCCGATATACCAAATATATTTATTGATTTTGAAATTTTCTTAAACACTTACAAGTAAGTGGTTAAGAAAATACTCAAAATCAATAATGGTATATCAGAGAAGAGTGAGGAGACGCAACCGAAATTCTCAACAAACCATACAAACATATATAGTAAATGACTGCCTAAGTGCGATCAAACATTCACAGACTGTCCAAACGGGACAATTCAAGACTTTGAGGTAGATATATACATTCTCATAAACAAATGAGAACATACACATCAATCCCAAAGTCTTGAACGGGAAGGCACATTGACACGGTTTTAACGCGCTCTCCTGAGGTGCGTGTAATGTTAGGTCGCACCCACGCACCTCAACTCACAGGGAATACCCCATGCATTTATATAACATAAAATTAAATAACAACGCAATTATCATTATGCACATATCAAATTAAATAACACCCAAATTACAAAAATTTTCAAATGAAGAACATCGAAGCTAAACAATCTACATTTTTGAGTCAAATTAACATCAAATTTCTATTAAAATCAGATTTAAAAATATATTTACATGCAATTAAAAATAACTGCCAAAAGAGTTACTGTGGTGCACAGCCCTCGGTACCTCCCCACCCACCTCTTTACCCCCACCGTCCACTCGACATTCATAGCTTCTCCCTTGCTCATCCATGCTCCTTTATTACCTCCCTTAAGAACCCCCCATTGGTTGGGCATTCATGTCGCCCACCCATAAGATGAGTGTCTTATTGGTGCACGCACGACTGGGGATCTCAACCAGCCATGCTAGAAGGCGATGCAGCAAAACATTATTGGTGCAGTAAAGGGATCTCCTACATGCCAATGGAGATCTACGTCCATTGTTGATAAATGTAGAAGCTTTACTTAATCCGAGGCATAAAAGTGATGCTCGACCATGTTTAGGAAATATAACCCTTGAGTCTCATCAATTAACCAAGGAAAATTATCAGGTTTTGTGATATGGCGGCACCACGTGTATTGGCTATCTCCCCCTTCAAATGTGAGGGCACGTTTGGTATCGGGATAAGTTTTGAGAAAAATAGACGTAAGTCATTCTGTATTAATTTACCCTTATTCTTATTCTTAAGTACGATTGGTGTACGAGATGTAAACTTACCTTTGATGTAGTTTTTACTCTGCCTTTCTTTCTGATCAGAGGCCCTCAAACCCATGTGCTGGGCCGAGCCCCTGCAGAACAGGTAAAATGTTCGACGCAGTCTAGAAGTCTAGAGCCCATATGTCTGCGCCGCTGTTAACGACTCCCCAAGTCAAGGGTATCAGGTCAACCGCATTAATGTGGCACCTTTTTTTATTGTCAGGTGCATTGCATACAGAGGGAAAATAGCATTTAAATAATACAAATTTCGAATAAAAATATTATCGTTTGATTGTAACTAGGTCAATATTTGAACTTTAAATATAGTGTCATTTTCGACTTTCTATACTGATTAACCTCATAAATTTAAAAATGTCTGGAAACAACCTCTTGGTAGTGGTGCGGGAACGCTTTTGAAGTGGGAGGAATGCAATAATTTGATGTTGTTGCCAAATGCCCAGTCCAAGATACAGAACATCTGGAGGCTGCCTCATGTCACATCTTCATGTCACATCAAGTTGGGTGACAGGTGGATCATAATGTTGGTCGCAATTAAGCTTTGACTTGTAAGCTTCAAGCTTAATTGACGTCAAATACCATCGGCGTCATCAAGACATTTTATTTTTACCCAGAAAGTTTGATTAATCTTTTTTTAATAATAGATGGTGACCCGTTTTTATCACCCACTTGGAACCTCAAACACTTGATTTCTAGCTTCAGATTTATAAGGAAAGATTTCCTTTTATTTTCTATAAATTCAACAATAATAGCGATAACGTTTCTTTTCTGTACAGAACATGCCATGTCGATTGGATGTCGAAGGAACTCAGGTGCTGAGGTAAAGTGAGATGAATGATCATTCTAATCACCAAAATTTTCAACTAATTTCATTTTACGAGTTGTTTGTTTCATCATAAAGTACTGTGAAATACCACACCTGTATGACACAAAAGATACAGTATTTTAGGATATTTTCCGTCAAACCAAACAACCCCTTCGTAAAACCCTCACCAAACGGCAAAAAATGGGCTGTTTATCTATATCTCATCGGCCAACAGAGTGCGCAATTAAAGAGGTCGTCCACGCGCCTCTCCGGGGTGAAACAGCCATCTGGGTTGGACCCTCCCCTCACAGAAGGCAAGTGCCAGGAAATGGAGCGGTAATAAGAAAGTGTAAAGGCCAAACCCGCCCAGGGAATTAGGATCCGATGTACACATATCATAGACATGCACTGTTAATGGCATCACAAACACAAGCACGCCACCCCAACTGAGAGGAACCTTCCATTCTGGATAACCTGGCAACAGAGACCCCAAGGGCCACCCTTGTCGGCAGTTGGCGTACTTGCCATTGCTGGCCACATGATCCAGTGGCCCCTGCCCAAGGAGAAGAGTCCGGAAAGCTTCCCCCCCCCCTACCACACACACACACACACACACAAACACAAGACATCTGAACAAAGGCAGAATCTTTTAGGAGTGAAATGAAGAGAGAACATAAACACAAGACTACCACGGGAACCCCCCTCCCCTCCTGTGCCCTCCCCAACCGACCCCCCGTCCCCTCGCTGCCGGCCGCCGCAGGAACCCCCTCCCCTTCCAAAACACCCGTCCCCTCACCGCCGGCCCCCCTCCCCTTCCCAAACCCCCATCCCCTCACCCCCGGCCGCCACGGGAACCCCCATCCCCTTCCCAACTGCCCTCCCCAACCGACCCCCCCGTCCCCTCGCTGCCGGCCGCCGCAGGAACCCCCTCCCCTTCCAAAACACCCGTCCCCTCACCGCCGGCCCCCCTCCCCTTCCCAAACCCCCATCCCCTCACCCCCGGCCGCCACGGGAACCCCCATCCCCTTCCCAACTGCCCTCCCCAACCGACCCCCCCCTCCCCTCGCTGCCAGCCGCCGCCACGGGAACGAAGCCCCTCCTCTCCCCTTCCCCATCGACACCCCTCCCACACCCCCAGCGAGAACAAATGCAGGTTAAAAAAAAGACAGAGGGTGAGGGGGGACATATCGGCGGTGATCGTCTGAGCTTTGGCGAGGAAGGTGGGCACGGCTACGAGCTAACACGAATGGCGGTGGGCACAATAGCGAGGACGTCGACGTTGAGGACGGCGAGGATGGCGACGGCGGCTTCTGACGGCTTTGCGGCTCCGGCGGCTCCGGCGGCGATGACCGGAAGCAGAGGGCAGAGGAGAAGGAGAGAGTGAGAGGGAGAGTGGGGGGGTGGAAATGGGGTCGGGTGGAAGGGGTGGGAGGGAGGGGCCGACGGTGGCGGGAAAGGGGGAATTTTGAGACGGAAATTCGGACGTAACTTATTTCCGTCTGAAATTTCAGACGGATTGCTTCCGTCTGAATATCCGTCCTAAATTTATGACGGATATAAAGACGGAATATATTCCGTCTATAATTATAGACGGATCTTCAGAGCGAATGTAGTCTGTCGTTAATAGAGATGGAATTTGTGACAGAAACTAATCCGTCACAAATACAGACGGATATTAAGACGAAAAATATCAGTCTGAAATATCCGTCTGAAATCCCGCTTTTTTTGGTAGTGTAGTGGGTGGTACTCCTATCTTGTCAGGTGGTGACTCTTGGTTTTCTGTCGCGTTATCTTGGTTCTCGTGCCATGTGATCGGTACTAGATGTTGCTGAGCTTTTCTGTTTATTTATTCCTGCTGCTCTACGCTCTACGTCTTATTAGTGTTCGCCTTTAGCTGCCTCCCGCATAGTTTCTCATTTTATGAGGTAGGGGTCCGGGTGATCCCTACTGAGCCTTTTGTTATGAGGCTCATTCCCTGCATTTTCTGTGATTTCAAGTGAGGCCATGCTTCTAAGGAGCGCTTCTGAGGCTCCGCGTGGTTCTTCTGCCCAGGGTTAGTTGCCAGTTGCCAGAGCCGGGGTATGTCTCGTGTAGTTGTACCTTTCTTTCTGGACTATACTAGTTGTGGACTACTATTATAATTTAGACTGTTGTTATTTTGTGGACCATGTAATTTGTTTAATGTTAATTATTAATTCCTTTTTATTCATATAAATTGTGTAGTTCTGTAATTATTTTAGATTCTTGTATATTTCCACACCATCCCTTTAACCCTTCCGTGTCTCCGGGCTCGTGGGTGGCAGTTCGAGATTTGGGTTATCGGGCCTCCTCGGTGTTCGGATCTCGGGTCGTTACAGTTGGTATCAAAGCACGGTTGTAGATATATATAAGAACCATAAATAATTACAGTGGTCCACTAGTCCACTATGATGATGTATAGTGGGCACTGGCTTAGGGCATCGTATGTTTTATTGATTTCGCTGTTTCTCATGTCTTTTCTCTTTTGCAACAGGGCGAGTATGGCGCCGAGGCGGAGGACTCGTTCTTAGCAGGGACAGTCGATAGAGGAGCAGGATGAGCAGGTGGAGCAGAGCGGAGTGCCGCCAGTTGCCACTCTGGTCGGGATTGCAGCGAGAGTTCCAGGGGAAGCCCCCATACACGGTCTTACGACTTTACGGAGACCTGTGTTTTTGGTAAACAGTCGCCCGGGCCTGGTCACTGCGACCCCCTTTGTGAGGAGGCACCCCTTCTCTCGAAGTTACGGGGCTATTTTGCTGAGTTCCTTAGAGAGAGTTGTCTCGCGCCCCTCTTCAACAGAACATTAAAATCATCTCCTCTCTGACTTCGGCCTTCAGCCATGTGCTTCCTTAGAGCCACGAGTCATCCTTGTTCGGTGACCTCCCCACTGTATGTTCAAGATAAACACAGATGGTGCTTCCAGGGGAGGGGCAATCCAGGTCGTTCTGGCGGTGGTTCTGTCCCCTTCTTCTTCTTGAAGAGAAAGATAGGCCCACTGGCATGGTTTAGTCAATTCAACGTCCGCTGTGCTTTGGTAATAATCAATCCAGCAACCACCAATACCAATCACAAATCACCAATGACCAATAATCTCGTATTTATTATAGAATAGAAGTCGTGCAGACAAGTTGATTAATAATTGGACCCTAACCACTTGTTCTAAAACTAACCGCTTGAGACAATCTCAAGAAAAAGAAAATGACAATCCATTCACAAGTGGTTTTCATTCGGGGCATGTACCTGTTTATGGCTCAGCACTTTGGTGGTGAGGCTGGTGAGGGCTCGTCGTCCAGGTTTGGACCTAGCCATGCTGTGAGAGACCTTTTGCAGTTTCATCCACCCTGTTATGGGGGCCAGCCAGATCCAGATGTGGCTAGAGGTTGGCTTGATGAGATGGAGAGGGTGTTCAGTTCCATGAACTGCGCCGAGGAGGACAGCTCGAGCTTGGTGGTCTTACGAGTGGAAGACGTCCGTTCAGTCTCGTTCACTTCAGTAGATTGTGTGGAGGGACTTCGTCAAGGTTTTCGAGCGTGCTTACTGCCCATCTTATATCGGTGTGTAGAAGATGTGTCAGTTTCTGGAGCTGGTTCAGGGCGACATGTCAGTGTTGCAGTATAGGGCTCGGTTCATGGAGTTGGGACGTTATGCTCCCCATATCATGGAGAATGAGGAGCTGAAGACCGAGCAGTTCGCCTGAGGTTTGAGACAGGAGCTGAGGCACTTTCTGATAGCGAATGCTGTCCCAAATTTGGAGATAGCTTCTCGTGTAGTAGCCTCATTGGAGCTGGATATGCAGAAGAACAGAGGACCGCGGGGCCAGGGGCAGCCCCAGTCAGCTCACACCCAGCAGACGGCTACCCAGCAGCAAAGCACTTTTCAGCCTTCTTCGGGTAGTTCGGGAGCATCAGCACCAGCGACGTCAGCGGCGGGATCTGCATCTTTTGGCTCCAAGGTTAAGAAGTTCTTCAAGAAGAACTTTGGTAAGAAGCGTAAGGAGGGCAGAGATCATAGGCAGGCATCTTCGGGTAGTGTTCAGCAGCCGATGCCTTATCAGCGTCAGGGATCGGTTGGTGGCTCACGAGGGTCATGTCCCCGGTGTGGTGAATCGCATCCAGGCAGACAGTGCACGGCGCCAGTGATTTGTTTTCGATGTGATCAGCCAGGGCATATGGTGCGTGACTATCCTCAGAGGTCACATCAGTCACCCCAGTACCCTCAGGAGCAGTAGGGGCAGTATTCGCTACTACCCCGGTCGGTGAGTGTGGGCAGGCAGAGGCCTCGAGGCCAGATCACGCACATGACCAGGGCGTAGGCAGAGTCGTTGCAGCTCGTGAAAGGTACTGTCATGATTTTAGGTTGTGCGGCTCGCATTTTGTTTGATTCTGGCGCATCACATTCGTTTATTTTGGAGGATTTTGCGCTGAGTATTGAGGAGCCAGTGACCCAGATGTCGTGTGATTTGGCTGTGGAGTTGCCTTCTGGTGATTACATGTTTACCCCGTATTGTTTCGAGAAGGTTCCTGTGTGGATTGAGGGGCAGAACATTCCAGGCAGGCTTTATGCGTTGCACCTTCGGGACTATGATGTGATTTTGGGCATGGATTGGCTCGAGGCCTACGGAGTGATGGTGGATTGCGGATCGAAGAGGGTCTACTTTCAGCCTCCCCATGGACCCGCATTTTATTTTCAAGGTATCCGATCTACCTCGCCTCATTTTCTCATCTCCGCTATTAGGGCCCATAGGTTGCTTGATGTAGGATGTTAGGGTTTCCTTGCATCTATGGTCGCGGTAGACCAGTCGGAACCGGATGTGGAGGACATTCCGGTGGTGTGTGAGTTTTTTGACATTTTTCCCAAGGATTTACCTGGATTACCTCCACAGCGGGAGATTGATTTTGTTATTATGGTTGTGCCTGGTACGGGGCCTTTATCGAAGGCTCCTTATCGCATGGCTCCCGCTGAGTTAAGGGAGTTGAGGGCGCAGTTACAGGAGTTGCTGGCCAAGGGGGACATTCATCCTAGCTTTTCCCTTTGGGGTGTGCCAGTGTTGTTCGTGAAGAAGAAGGACAATAGTCTGAGGTTGTGTATTGACTACCCGCAGCTGAACGAGGTAACCATTAAGAATAAGTATCCGCTGTCACGGATTGATGACTTGTTTGACCAGCTTCAGTCCGCATGAGTGTTCTCGCGGATTGATTTGCAATCTGGTTATTATCAGCTGCAGATTCGTGAGTCTGATGTTGAGAAGACTACATTCAGCATGAGATATGGGCATTATGAGTTTCTGGTGATGCCGTTTCGGCTCACCAATGCTCCCGCAGCGTTTATGGATTTGATGCATAGGGTATTTCGTCCCTACCGGGATCAGTTCGTGGTTGTGTTTGTGGACGATATCCTTGTATATTCACAGTCTGCATAGGAGCATGCGTACCACTTGAGGGTTGTGTTGCAGACTTTGTGAGATCACCAGTTGTATGCTAAACTCAGCAAGTGCGAGTTTTGGCTTTGCGAGGAGCACTTTTTGGGGCACGTGATTTCTGGTGATGGCGTCTCCGTGGATCTAGCCAAGGTCGAGGCAGTGGTGCAGTGGCCGAGGCCGAGGTCGGTGACGGAGATTCGGAGTTTCTTGGGGCTTGCAGGCTATTATAGGAGGTTCATTCAGGACTTCACTCGTATTGCGGCCCCGATGACCAGACTTACGCAGAAGGATGTGCCGTTTGTCTGGACCAATGAGCGTGAGCAGACCTTCCTGGAGCTGAAGAGGTTGCTCACTTCGGCACCAGGGTTGGTGTTACCTTCTGGATCAAGAGGTTTTGTGTTGTGTGCAGATGCTTCCGTGGTTGGTTTGGGGGTTGTATTGATGTAGCATGGTAGAGTTGTGGCGTATGCATCTCGGTAGCTGAAGCCACATGAGGAGAACTAGCCTACCCATGACTTTGAGTTGGCTGTTGTGATCTTCACGTTAAAGATTTGGATGCATTATCTGTACGATGAGAAATTTGAGGTGTTCACTGACCATCAGAGTCTGAGGTATGTGTTTACTCAGAAGGACCTTAACTTCAGACAGAGGAGGTGGATGGAGTATATGAAGGATTATGACTTCACCATGTCTTATCAGTCGGGCAGGATGAATGCCGTTACCGATGTCTTGAGCAAGAAGGTCATGGTCAGTGCGATGATGTTGAGGAAGTGGAGGCTCTGGGAACAAGTGCCCGAAGTGACATTTAGGCTCAAGGTTCCCCGTGAGCTAGGGTCAGCGGTGCTTGCGAGCTTGACTATCACCCCAGCCATCCGTCGCCAGGTGATAGAGGCTCAGCATGCAGACCCTGAGTTGCCCCGGATCTTGGCTATGGTTGATGTGGAGCTCGGTGAGGACAGAGCTGTGAGGTTCCGAGGTAGGCTATACGTCCCGACCGAGGAGCAGGTGAGGCGTACGGTGTTGCTAGAGGCTCATGAGAGTAGGTACACTGTACATACGGGTGCGACGAAGATGTATCGGAACTTGAGGAGGCAGTTCTAGTGGCCTGGCATGAAGCGAGATATTGCTGAGTTTATGGCCAAGTGCATGATTTGTCAGCAGTGAAGGCGAAACATCAGCGACTTGATGGTACGCTTCAACCCTTGGAGGCTCCCGCGTAGAAATGGGACCACGTGACCACAGATTTTGTGGTGGGATTGCCGAGGACTCCGAGTGGGCATGATAGTATTTGGTTGCTGGTGGATAGGCTGACGACGGTGGCTCGGTTGTTACCGGTCAGAGTCAGATGGAGTCTGCCCAAGCTGGCATGCTTGTATGTGGAGTGGATTATACCTTTGCATGGAATTCCCATTTTCATTGTGTCAGATTGAGATCCGCGTTTCACTTCCGGATTCTGGAGGAGATTCTAGAGGGCTATAGGCACCGAGTTAGCGTTTAGCTCGGCTTATCATTCTCAGTCGGATGGGCAGTCGGAGAGGACCATCCAGACATTAGAGGACATGTTGAGGTCATTTTGCCTAGAGTGGCAGGGGAGTTGTACTCACCATCTGCCATTAGTGGAGTTTGCCTACAACAATAGTTATCATTCGAGCATTGGTATGGCTCCCTATGAGGCGTTGTGCGGGCGATCTTGTCGCACTCCACTTGATTGGTTTGAGGTTGGTGAGCGTGTCATGATGGGACCAGAGTTGGTGCAGCAGTGTGTAGATGTGGTGTATTTGGTCCGTCGGAACATGTTGGCGGTGCAGAGTCGGCACAAGAGCTATGCCGATCGGAGAAGGCAGCCCCTCAGTTTCGCGGTCGGTGACCAAGTATTCTTGACAGTTTCTCCTATGAAAGGGGTGATGCACTTCGATCGGCGTGGGAAGTTGAGTCCCCGCTACGTTGGCCCTTTTCCCATTGTTGAGCGTATTGGCGAGGTTGCTTATCAGTTACAGCTACCCCCGGAGTTAGCTGTAGTGCATCATGTTTTTCATGTCTCGATGTTAAGGAAGTATATGCCCGATGACTCTAATATTTTGGAGGATTCTATTTGGCCCGAGGTGACTCCCGATCTGTCGCTTTCGGATTACCCCATCTGTGTTGAGGATCGGCGAGAGAAACACCTGCGGAACAAGATTATTCCCCTAGTTAAGGTGGTGTGGCAGTGGCACTCTGGCGGCGAGCGTCTTGGGAGTGTGAGGATGAGATGCGTCAGTAGTTCCCTTATTTATTCGAGTACGTTACTTTCCATTCCCCCATGCTTTATTTTAAATTTCGAGGATGAAATTTATTTAAGGAAGGAGGGCTGTAACGTCCTGGATTTTTCGGATATTTTTCGGATCAGGATCCGTGAGTTTCGAACCACTTCCGAGGGCCCCGGAGTGCGTTTTGTGTTTTACGCGTATTTTTCCAAGACGAATCTACGGAACCCTGTATAGTGCAAACCGTTGCATTTTCCTACTCTGAGACTGTACCAGTGCGTCTGGCGTGTTCCAAGGATCGAGGAAATGCATTTTTATATTTTTTCCATATTTTTCAAAAAATCAGATTTTCTATAAATACCCCTCTTTTTCTTTTTCTTTTTCCACCTTCTTCTTTCTTCTTCTTCCTCCCCTTCCAACGGCCAACCCCCTCTGCCCTCTCTCCCTCTCCCGTGCGTGGACACGGTGACCCTCTCCCGGGCTGCAGAAGGCGGCGAGGTGACGGCGCAGCGACGACGGCGGCGGCGAGACGATCGTGGAGGCTTGTGGTGCTCGTGGGAAGCTCGTGAGGAACGGGGGTTTTAAGCGAAGTTTTGAAGATCGGCGGTGATCCGTCGCGTTTCGGGCGACCCCAAGGTAGGGTGACGAATCCTTAGCTCATTGTTTACCTTCCCCGTGATTTATAGGCCGAGGGGAGGTCGAGAGAGGGTTATTTTGTGCCGGGAAGGGAAAACCATGCTTTGGGGTTCGAGCACCGGATCTATCATTTTGACGCTCCATTTTGTGGTACGTTGGCATCAAACGATGCCTTGGGGGCTTAGGAACAAGTTTTCCTTTTGTTTCCGCATCACCCGGGGGTGATTGGGACGTGGAATGGCGAATTTCACCATTTTTGCCGTTCTCGATTTTCCAGAATAAAGACGGTCCTTCTAGGAACCGTTTCGGTAAGAGGCAGCCCTAGATGGGTCGTTTTCTAAGCTAGAGTGTCGGCAGGGTAAGCAGTCACGCGATAGACCACCTATGCCCAGCGGCGGCCAGGCGGCCGACCGCTACCCTCGTGGGTTTCTGACCATTGGATTTCGACCATTGAATAGTTTCTGGGAGTGGCAGTAATGGGGTGACTGTTTAACTCTTCCTGGCGGTCTCAAGGGAGACCGTTTTAATCTCAAACAGTCACAGAGTGACCGTGTTTCCTTTCTCGTGGTTCCATGGCGTGGTGGCCACAAGGGGGACCGTTTCACACCTGAAGCGGCCCAGAGTGGACCGCTTTTGTTTCGAACGTTCTGCAGGGGACCATTTCTATATTTTAAGTGGCGCATTGTGTGTGACCACTTTTCTTTGTCATGCGGTCTGGTATTTGACCATTTTTGCCCTGGGACGGTCCAGAGTGGACCGCCACCTGAGTTCTGTCCAACCGGAGTTCGTTTCTTGCCGATTCTAGTCCCGGGTGAGTGGACGTCGATTCTCGTGCTGACCTGTGGTCCGACTGATGCTGGGCATCATGTGGGGGCTGTATGTGGGTGCCGTGGGAACCCCGTGGATTGGTAGGTCTCGGCGAGTTTCACTGTGAGTCGGTGTCGGTACGAGGGGCTGTCCTTGTACTCTATCCGGTTCAGGCGTTATTTTCTGTTGGCTAGAGAGTCTACTCCTTCAGTGACCCTCCACTAGTCGTAGCCTTTCGAAACGCGTGTGGTCTCACCAGGGAGTGGTGGCGAGGCTACCTGAGAGAGACAGTTGTAGGCTGGTTGCCGTGGGCCTCCTACTGTGGCGGCTCGAGCCCGGGCCGAGAGGAAGAACCAGCTAGAGGGCCTGACGTAGCGCAGTCAATCAGTGTGTGCACACGTGGTCAGGGACTTCGGACGTGTGCTGACGAGCACGACCCCGATAAGACCCTTGTCAGTGTTACTTGTGTGTGTCTCAGTTTCCGCCTGGGACGAGTAGGGAGACACTGCGGCGCAGTGTAAGTCGTCAGGGGACGCGTCCGGCTGTGCTTCTAGTGGGTGGTACTCCTGTCTTGTCAGGTCGTGACTCTTGATTTTTAGCCGCGTTGTCTTGGTTCTCATGCCGTGTGGTCGGTGCAAGATGTTGCTGAGCTTTTCCGTATATTTATTCCTGCTGCTCTACGCTCTACGTCTTATTAGTGTTCGCCTTTAGCTACCTCCCACGCACTTTCTCATTTTGCGAGGTAGGGGTCCGGGTGATCCCTATTGAGCCTTTTGTTATGAGGCTCATTCCCTGCGTTTTCCATGATTTCAGGTGAGGCCAGGCTTCTGAGTAGCGCTTCTGAGGCTCCGCGTGGTTCTTCTGCACATGGTTAGTTACCAGTTGCCAGAGCCGTGGTATGCCCCGTGTAGTTGTACCGTTCTTTCTGGACTGTACTAGTTGTGGACTACTGTTATATTTTAGACTGTTGTTATTTTGTGGACCATGTAATTTGTTTAATGTTAATTATTTATTCCTTTTTATTCATATAAATTGTGTAGTTCTGCAATTATTTTAGATTCTTGTATATTTCCACACCATCCCTTTAACCCTTCTGAGTCTCGGGGCTCGTGGGTGGCAGTTCGAGATTCGGGTTACCGGGCCTCCCCGGTGTTCGGATCTCGGGTCGTTACAGATAGCTTTGTTTAGGACCGTCCGGTTCCGTTTAGCATTTGAACTGTAAATGGCGTCCACTATAGTGGCCGCTATATCAAGAAAATGGCGACTTTCTAAACGGGCGCTATTTCCAATTGGCGTCCAAGTCACAGTCGCAAATTATTTATTGCCTTATTTTAATATTTTTCTTACTTTTCATGTAAACGATTTGGAGTCTTCTTCAAGTGTCGGGATAAAGGTTAACCGGACAAGATGTGGACGTGCCAGTCGATCTCTCGACAATCACTCATTGAACCAAGGTTTGACCGGGGAAGCGCCACCAAGGCGCGGCACGTGGGCTCGGGCGATCGGGCGACATGTGGAGAGAAGGGGTTCCATGGGTGCGAGTGCGTAGGCGATTGCGGGAATCGTGTACAAGATGTCTTTCCCCACCGGTCGCAAGCAACCTGTGTTTATTTACATTGGATTGAATCCGAATACCTTTGTTCCATGCTGAAGAGAAGTCTGTATATGTGTCTGAAGATGTGGGTAGAGGGCTAGGGGGCATTCAGCAGCTAGGGGTGCGCGTTGGACTGAGGTGTGTTTACTGGGGTTAGGGTATCAGGCACAGATGCCAAGTGGCGTAGATAGAAGATTGAAGGCCGGGACGTGGGTGCGAGAGCACTCGTCTAATCGGTGGTGTTGTGCTAAGACGTATATTTCTTTACAGGACAGCCGTAATGGCCAAAGTACAACTGGCGCATGCCATGGGACAATTCCGACACGTGGGTCAGTCCCCGGGTCGATGCGTGATGAATGAACACATCTGCGTTTACAGAGAGCTACTCCCGTGGCGTGGGCCATAGCCGTGGTGCCGAACGGGGGCCTATGACTGGATAATTGAGGGGATACATCGATCTGGTATCTGGGCGAGGGTCGGTCGTGACTTGGATTGAGCGGTCGGACATGGCCTCGTAACTGCGGGTAAGCATGACGTCATGGCACGCGTGTGGTTGCGACCAACGGGCATGCGAAGGGAAATCCCGACATGATGGGACGTATGCTCGTATCACGACGTCTCACATATGGTAGGTGGTGACTCGTGTGGGACGGCTACATACGGCGTGAGGGGAGTGCGACCAACATACCCCCAGCGTAGTAGACCGCCGAACAAGTCACCCACACACAATTCTCCTTAGCTCGCTGCTCGGAGCCGCGCTCGAAGTCTTGTGCTTGCTGGGTGCCGGACGATCTTGTGTATCTCTCTAGATGCCTTGTATTAGATGCCCCACCCCTTGAGCTCCTAAAGGGGTATTTATAGGGGAAGCTGAAGGGTCACAGGGGGTTTACGCGGACCAGCCAGGGGGGTGAGCTGGTCCGCGTAAACCCAATTGAATAGTGGGTTACGGACTGAGAGAGAGAGAGGGGGAAAGAGGTTTACGCGGACCAGCCAGGGGGGCCTGGCTGGTCCCCCTAAATCCCCAAGGGTTTAGGTGCTCCAGCTTTTTTTCTTTTTTTGAAAAATAATTCTTTTTAATTGAATGGGATTTAGGCGGACCAGCCAGGGGGTCCTGGCTGGTCCGCCTAAACCCCCCCGGGGGGGTTAGGCGGGTTCGCTCCAAAGAGAGAGGGGGCTGGTCCCCACCAATAAAATCTGATTTTTTGGGTCTTTTATCTTCCTAATTTAACTAAGAAAGAAAAGGACACGAGGGTGGAAGGATACGCGGAGCTTGCGAGACTTGTACGCGCGTTGACCGGAGGGCGAACCCGTCGTGTTGTTGCTTCGTCCTTCGCTTCCGCATGTTGATTCCTCGAACTGGTACGGCACATGAATCGAGTCGTAGGACCGTAATCAGATGAACCGGGTTGAGTGGAGTCATGGGACCATCGGGCTAGAGGGAGGGGCACGGCCCCTAGGGAGTTCTCCCTCCCTGGGGCACGCGGCCATGCCCCGGGGTGAACTGGCCCCGGGCTGGCCGCAACCCAGAGGGATGGCCCCCGGGGGTCTTCTTGTGTTGTCTGGGGATGTCCTTTGACGGACTTTGAACTTCGGAGGGCTGGCATGGGCCCATAGGGCCGTTGTTCTTCAAGTCGGAGTAGCCGCTCGCAAGGTGTTCGGGCAAATGCCCGACACACCGCGGGTTGCCGAACGCGCCGCATAAATGTCCGACAGGCCTTGGATTTGGCTTAGGGTCAATGGTAGAAGTCCCTAGGGGCTGGGAGGAGGCACCTTAGGCCCATGGGCCTTGCCTCGTGTTACGTGCCACATTGTACGGTGGGTTGGTAGGGTAGCCTCGGGTTGGCCCGAGAGCTAAGTTCAGTGGCTCGTTGCCACATGTCTGAGGGTCGGGGGTGGCCCCGACTTGCTGGGGGATCATTGTAGGACCCCATTAGTGTGCTGAAACCACGCGCTGGCCCGTGGTCTTGTGTAAAAGGGTTGAAATATACGCGCCCACAAGGTGTTCGGAAAAATGCCGAACACACGTGTGTGAGCTGCATGCAATTGCAGCGGGCCTCCAAAGCCTGTGGTTGACTTGCTCGGGTCCCCCTTTGACCTTGGAGGGTTGAATGAAGAGTCTCGGAGTAGGCCCGTGACTCTTTTACTGGATGCCACGTGGCGTGGCTTGGCGTCGAGGCGCCCCCAGGTGGTCCCGTGCGACCATGTAGGGTACGGGCAAGGCCCGTATGAGAGTGGCAGGGGTTGACCCCTGACAATTGCTTGTGTCACCGCGTGTCACGGCAAGTTGGTTGGGACCCCTGTGGGGACCTGCAGGGTTGTAGAATGGGCTAGGTCGCCCGTGTCTTGAAGGTGTTCGGGGAAATGTCCGAGCCCTTATTTCTGGGTATTTTGGCTGGGAAATAGTCTGGGTACAACAAATGCCCCCCACGGGGCGTGCGTCGGAGGCGGGGACAAGGGCGTACGGCCCGTGAGATCTCCTTTCTGAGTTTTTGTAGTTGTATTTTGACGTTTCATATGTTTGTGATCTGTTGTATTGTATGTGTTGAATTTCTGGCATACTGACCATTTTTGTGCTATGTCTTGCAGCTATGGCCCGATTCGGCAGAGACGGGCGGGTCCCGAGGCAGATGGCTCGGGAGGAGGATCACTGGGTACAGCAGATTGATCGACCGATGCATCCTCTAGATGCACCCGTGATTACCAGGGCTGGTATAGAGCAGTTGGACCGGGGCCATCTGGTCGTGGCGGAGGGTCTGATTGGTGAGAGGACAGCTAGAGCAGGGGCCGTGGAGGTGGCAAGGATTCGTGAGGCGGGTGACCTGTACAGTTACGACCGGAGTGGGGGCTATCCATTGGAGTTCCCCCTGGATCGTCATCTGCTTGAATTCATCCATGGGTATGTTCCGCCTCGCGTGGAGGAGGGCGACCCACAGACTCCCGGGGCCTACCGCCGGCTTGAGCGGGCCATTTTGATCGGCAGAGACAGCATGCGTGGTATCACTTTCTGCTGCTATCCGAGCTTTTCGGAGGACTACTGGAGGCAGCGCCAGTTCCCCAGTGTTGATTGCCTGGGGTTCTTTGGCGTGGCGGAGCAGTCCGGAGTCAGAGTTGGGCCGATTGGCCCCGCTATCTGGGATTTGCACGGCCACCCTCGCACAGAGACAGAGGGAATTGCTGGATTGGTATTGGAGCCCGCTGGTGTACAATACGTTGGAGAGGGCTACGATGATCATAGTATGCTGAATGGAATCATGCGGCAGACCGTTATTAGCTGGTATGGCTGCTGGATAGTGATCCCGTCACATTACTACCGCCAGGGTGCCACAGAGTGGTTGATGGGGATTGTCCACCACTACCGGGTGTTGCTGGATCGAGATGGGATCAGGTACGCGGTGACTGCCACTCTGTACGCGTACCCATGCTACATCGGATTGCTACAGGGCTTGCTGGAGCGTTTCAACTGTCATTGGAACACAGTGGCAATAGCAGAGGGAGAGACCAGCCTTGACTTGTGGTCTCTGTTCAGGATTTCTGGCTTGCCGATCATCGGCGAAGTGTACGAGGAGGTGGTACTGGATGACCTCCACCGCAGTCATACTGATGGACTGGGAAGATACTGAGTGCCTTACAGTTATTGGTATTTGATAAAGACTTGGAGAGATTTGGCTCTGGCAGGGAGAGAGAGAGCTGCTCAGACTCCCCGGGTACCACTGAATGTATGGGTCCGTCATTTTTACAAAGGGCCATTTTGCTTTTACCAGGAGTTTGTCAGGGATCAGACTCCGTGGGAGGAGTACACGGAGGTGAAGCTACGCTTCCGAACGTACTCCATATATGTGTATGCGCCACGGAAGGGGTGGAATCCCCATGGTCTGCCAAATGTGACATATCTCGCAGCGTATCTGGCATATTGGCTGGAGACTTTTGTAGTTCCTCACGGAGAGGATGGGCTGTTAAGAGCCGAGTTGTTGTGGCCGGCTTGCTTGTTGGCTGAGGGGAGGCAGTTGGCTCTAGCTCCTGCCGCACTGGCCAACATCTACCAAGGGCTTAGAGTTCTGGCGGCACACTCAACACCGATGGAGAGTAGTATACTTCTGCCGACCCACTACCTTAGTGTGTGGGCTGGGTTACTGTTCCCGGGACTGGTGACGGGGGGTACTGTGGCGAACCCAACGGCACCACTTTTGTTCAACTTTATTGGGCAGCCGGATGGGGATGCAGAGGAGCAGCTTGAGGGGGCCAGGAGGGCCCTTTGTTACCTGCCCGCCCGGGGCGAGGAGGGACTGCCCTTCGACAGTGCAGCGAGGGGCTATGGCCTATTTTTGGGGGCTTCAGGTAGAGGGGCTACCAGCGCCCACCCCAGTTAGGGGGCGGCTAGCACAGGACCACAGACTGAGTGGATAGTGAGCACCCGAGCAGCCGTGCTGGCGTTGCATCGGTCGGCGACGAGTTTCTTGGAGCCGTACTACCCACATCGCTTTGCCAGAAACTTTGGGTACGACCCGGGGATTCCGCCGAACAGGGAGTTCCATCTGACGGGCAGACAGTACAAGGGCAAGGACACCCACATTCTTGCAGTGGCCTGGTGGGATTTCTACTGCCGCCAGGAGTCGGAGCGATTCCCGATGCCGGAGCAGAGTCATCGGGGATGATTTCACGTGCACTATGCCCGATGGTGGTTCAGGCACAATCACCTCTACCGACAGAAGGCCTCTGCGATTAGGAAGGCGGAGGAGAGTCACCTGCTGAGGGAGGATCTGCCTCCCATCGCACTGGACGGGGGGTGCCTGAATACCCGTGTTGCTCGGATCCGTCGGGAGGTCGAGCGGATTACGACACAGTGGCCCCGGAGTGGCCGGGGTTCGTCTTCTGGGAGCCGAAGCAACGGAGGGGCACTGAAGCCCCTGGGACGGGCATCGGCGATAGCGACCATCGTGAAGGTGTCCCGACCGAGGGCACCTTGGGCTTGGTGGACTCAGTTCTTGGCCGATTATGGCCTTCGGGGCAAAGGGTCACTGGACCGAGAGCTCTCGCATGGGAGCTTTGCCGATACAGCGGTCGATGACTGGAGACGACACATCGCCAACGCGATTGGGTCAGCTGGGCCCATGGAGTTCGTGTCCCAAATTGAGTGCGCCCGCACTCCACGGGATATTCGGGAGGCCGTCACGATGGCGGCCCGAGCCCTAGCGATAGGGATAGAGTAGCTGGTGCCTTTACCATTGACCCCCTTTGGGGCTTCAAGTTAGGCTTACCTTCTTTAGCCGGCTCTCTCCCTTTCATTATGTAATTCTTAGCTACAGAACTAAGATGTTGTATATTACTGTGTTTGTCATAGGTTCTGCGGTAGATGGGGACCAGCCCTCCACGGGGACATCCTCAGGGAATGGGGATGGAGGTCTGTGGCCTCGGGGGAAACGCCCTCGTGTGGAGGATGCAGCGGTCGACACTGGTGGGTCGTCCGAGGGACCCGAGACCGGAGAGCGAATTGAGGAGGAGATGGCCTTGAGTGAGTGTCGCCCCAGCTCTTTTGTTTTTATCTGGTTTTGCCAATATGATTAACTAATTCTATTTTGTGGGACTCATCTGTCTGTTGCAGCTCCGCAGGTGGCTGGTGTGGAGGCGACTTTCTCACCCCCTCGAGATGAAGATCCCCCGCGTGAAGAGGAAGCCAGAGGGGAGGTCAACATGGAGGTGCTTACGCATCTGCTGAGCAAACCCTTCCCCAACATGGAGGACTTTCTTGACTTTGAGTCGTGGACAGCCACGGGAGGAGCCCGCGCAGGTAGGAGTTTCGAACCTTGGGCGCATGTCGCGGCTTTGGTTTGCCTCTGGTTATTTGTTGTGACTTTCCGGATTATGCAGGGGGCACAGAGGCACCAGGGGCCGAGGCCCCTGCCGAAACACAGGGGGAAGCACCTGGCCAAGCCAAAGAGCCAGGGTCTATGGCGGCCAGCAGTTATCAGGGTGAGTGCCCGACCACCGTTGAGGGGATCTTCTTATTGCTATTGAGCTCCTTTTTGGCAAGCCAAAATTATTGACTTGATTTATGTTGCTGGTTTGGCTGGTGAGGATGCGGCGACGACCCTGGAGATGATCCGGGAATTGGTGGATGCCGGCCCGTCAGTGCCCCTGCCATCTTTTGGAGATGAGCCCGGACCGGTGACTTCTGTGCCCCCAACCACTGTTGAGGACACGTTGGGTAGACCACCGCAGTTGCTGACGAGGGTGCCTCTCCCACCTTTGTCGAGTGTAGTGTCGGCCTGTATGGTGTGGCTGGTGGAGTCCTCCAGCGTGGGACCGTCAGGTATGTAGCTGAGCATTGGATCGCTTGAGGGTGGATTATTTGACTTTTCCACCTGTGTTGAGCTTTGACCGGGATGGATTACAGGTACCTCTTCTCCTCTAGAGGAAGGAGAGCTCCCTCGGGATACAGACCGGCCATCAAGAGACGAACCTCCCATCGCGGCTACTACTGGTGACGATGAGGAGTTTGTCGACATTGAGGGGGTTTCTGAAGGAGATGCCCCGACTGGTGAGCTTCTTCCCTAGCACCTTTGACTAGGGAGCTATCTTTATGTGAGGCCAGACTTTATAATAGCATAATCTGGTTTCCCGATGTATAGGTGCCTCTTATTTGCCCGTCGCTGGGGGTTTATCAGAGAGCTCATCTGGTTCTTCAGAGGGCGACAACGCCACAATGGAGACTGACGAGAGCTCGAGCTCGAGTTTTTCTTCTTCCTCTAAGGCCTCTTCTGCAGGGGATGCCGAGATGGAGGCGGCATTGGAAGGTATATGCGGCTTCTTCTTGCCTCCGCACTGGCTTTGATACAGAGTTTATGCCAGAGTGCTGACGTTTTCTGTGTTATGCCTAGGACTTGAGACTGAGGAGGAGCACGCGCCGGCTCCCGTCGAGGAGGGTCAGGAGGAACCCTTCGTCACCCCAATGGCCATTAGGGAGGATTGGGTTGCAGGGGAGTCTCTACCCTCTCTGACTCCAACAGAGGGCATTGCCGGGGCAGAGGAGAGGTTACCTTCACCGACCCCGAGCGGGGAAGTTGCAGGCATGGCAGGAGCTACGCCAGGTGAGAGTCAGGACCTTTCTCAGGTTCTTCACCTTGTCTTGACATAGGGAAGTCCTGAGCATTGTTGACATGTTTTGTGTTTGATGGGGTTGTGCAGGTTCTTCCGGTGTGCTGGCTGAGATAGGTCACTCTTCCCTCGAGCTAGAGATTGACTGGGCTACATCCGTTTCATCACCGGAGCCGTTGCTGGACGCCAGTGCAGGTGCATCCTTACTTCAGTGGGCCTAGGGCTACATAGGGTATGACCCCCTGCCTTCCCCGGAGGAGCTTCGGCAGCGGCTGAGGGAGTGCACACGCGGCTACCACGGCCTTGGATTCCCTCGTGGGCCCTAGATGTTTGGCTTGGCCGGCATCTGGGCAGAGTACCTGTGGCTTTGGAAGGCTCAGGAGCAGCGGGCACAGCGACTGGCGGCCATTCGTGAGATACAGGAGTAGTGTGTTCAGCTTATGGCAGGTGTGACCGGGTAGAGGAGGCTTGCCGACGTGGTGATGTCTCTTGCCCAGGACCGTGCCAGGCAGCTGTAGACACGCCAAAATTGACACTATGATGAGTAATCTCATGTCACCACTGAAGTCCCGCGATCAATGACACCCAGGAGGGGGGTAAATTGGGTGATAACAAATTTTAAGAAAACTTTTGGCTTTTTACAAAATATGTGATAAACAATAATTAGCAATTGAAAACTAATTAACCAATTCTGTCAATCTTTCCGTTCCCACATGACCATACAATAAAAACAATCAAACCACACAAATAACACACAATGCACAACGGTTTTTACGGTGGTTCGGATGCAACGACGGCAATCCCACGTCCACCCCTCACCAAACCAGGTGAGGCTTCACTCGGGGATAAATCCCCAAACGGAGACAACGCTCCAAACACGCACGTAGGATGACGCCTGCACACACACACGGGGACGCACCCCAATACACACACACACACACACACACACGGAGATGAAGTCTCCAACACGATCCAACAAGCGGATCAACAAAACAAACACCCGCAGCTACAAGTGCAGCACTCCACACACACAAACACAACATCTGGATAAATCCACACACACACGTAGATCTAAGAAGACCTACGCACATTGGTTTAGGCGCTCCGGCTTTTTTTCTTTTTTTGAAAAAAATATTTTTTTTTTGAATTGAATGGACCAGCCAGGGGGTCCTGGCTGGTCCGCGTAAACCCCCCCTGGGGGGTTTAGGCAGGTTCGCTCCAAAGAGAGAGGGGGCTGGTCCCCACCTATAAAATCCAATTTTTTGGGTATTTTTTCTTTCTAATTTAACTAAGAAAGAAAAGGACACGTGGGTGGAAGGATACACAGAGCTTGTGAGACTTGTACGCGCGTTGACCGGAGGGCGAACCCGTCGTGTTGTTGCTTCGTCCTTCGCTTCCGCATGTTGATTCCTCGAACTGATACGGCACACGAATCGAGTCGTAGGACCGTAATCAGATGAACCGGGTTTAGTGGAGTCGTGGGACCACCGGGCTAGAGGGAGGGGCACGACCCCTAGGGAGTTCGCCCTCCCTGGGGCACGCGGCCATGCTCCGGGGCGAACTGGCCCCGGGCTGGCCATAACTCCAAGGGATGGCCCCCGAGGGTCTTCTTGTGTTATCTAGGGATGTCCTTTGATGAACTTTGAACTTCGGAAGGCTAGCATGGGCCCGTAGGGCCGTTGTTCTTCAAGTCGGAGTAGCCGCTCGCAAGGTGTTCGGGCAAATGCCCGACACACCGCGGGTTGCCGAACGAGCCGCGTAAATGGCCGATAGGCCTTGGATTTGGCTTAGGGCCAATGGTAGAAGTCCCTAGGGGCTGGTAGGAGGCACCTTAGGCCCATGGGCCTTTCCTCGTGCTACGTGCCAGTTGTCCGGTGGGTTGGCAGGGTAGCCTCAAGTTGGCCCGAGAGCTAAGTTCAGTGGCTCGTTGCCACATGTCTGAGGGTCGGGGGTGGCCCCGACTTGCTAGGGGATTGTTGTAGGACCCCATTAGTGTGATGGAACCACGGGCTGGCCCGTGGTCTTGTGTAGAAGGGTTGAAATATACGCGCCCACAAGGTGTTCGGAAAAATGCCGAACACACGTGTGTGAGCCGCATGCACTTACAGTGGGCCTCCAAAGCCTGTGGTTGACTTGCTCGGGTCCCTCTTTGACCTTGGAGGGTTGAATGAAGAGTCTCGGAGTAGGCCCGCAACTCTTTTACTGGATGCCACGTGGAGTGGCTTGGCGTCGGGGCGCCCCCGGGTGGTCCCCGGTGACCATGTAGGGTACGGGCAAGGCCCGTATGAGAGTGGCCGGGGTTGACCCCGGACAATTGCTTGTGTCACCGCGTGTCACAGCAAGTTGGTTGGGACCCCTGTGGGGACCTGCAAGGTTGTAGAAAGGGCTGGGTAGCCCGTGTCTTGAAGGTGTTCGGGGAAATACCCGAGCCCTTATTTCTGGGTATTTTGGCTGGGAAATAGTCTGGGTACAATAGTCACTAATTCATGCACTTGTAAAAATCCATTGTAAATGCCAAAAATAGGTTTTGCAATTTATCCTTTGTGTAAGTTCATATCTCTCCTAGTCATTATGGGCTCCAAACTATGATAATTTCATGTAAACTCAATTTATTTGTGAGATTGGAGTTAATTATCTAAATTACATAGCTTTATTCTTTTAATGCTCAAAGATGACATATGTGATGCATATTATGATATGAAATATGACACTCATCACACCGCCAACTTACTCATTGCTAGTCCCTTAGCAATTAAAATTAAAATTTAGGAACCAACAAACGTTTGCAAAATTCATACCTTCATATCCAACTCCACCTTCATAGAATCAACCAAAGATTATGAATTCGGAAGCATTAATGCACAATAGCCTTATATTAAAAATTTAAGAACAAAGAATACACCCCAAAGTTCAAGATCACATGTGCAAGTGTAATACTAAATCAACAGCATAGACAATTGCATCCCTTATTTGTCATTCTAGATAGGTATCTTTCGACTCTGCACCTCCTACATCCGAGCATTAAGCAGACTAGCTTTTTATCTGCCTTTTTCTCTTTTTTTTTCAACACACATGATACTACACAACCCTTCACTGTTTGACGCGAACCTCAACTCTTGCCTTAGGAGAAGCAGACCCGATTACTAGGATCAGGGGCATTTTTCGTAGTGTATTTTTTCTCTTTCATTCATTTTTTTATATATGTGCTTTTGCACTTATTTGATAGATAACTTTGGCAAATAGCTTTATCAAAAAGATCTCATCTCCAAAAAATGCTGAGTATCAGACACCACTCCAAAATAACAGAAGGCTTGTCCTGCTTGTTTCATTAGCGTGCAAGGTGATTTTTCTCTTTTTTTTCTTTTTTAAAGTGTTAATGAACTTTAAAAAGATTCTTAAATCAATTTTCTATGACTAGGTCAAATAAATTTTTCATCATCCTTCTCCCTAGTCTTTTCTATTCTAGAATCACTTTCAATTCAAGCCTGAATCAAGAAAACTCAGTTGGGGATTTCATCTTTTCTCTAAAATGTAAGATAGAATGATATGCAGGACATTATGCACGAACTCCTGTCAAGTTGTACTATATGCATCATGAAATTTTTCTCTCCCCCCCAACTTGAATGACATTGTCCTTAATGGCATATACAATAGAAATAATAGAATAATCTAACAATAAATATTACTGAGTAGGAAAGAGACAACTTGATATGCGGGGTGAACCTCCATTATTGATATGGACGGTGACAGTTTCATCTCCTGAACTTGACTTGACCACTGAAAAATATGTTAAAAATAAAACATCAAATAACGAAAATATTGGGTTGCCTCCCAGAAGCGTTAAGTTTTTCATCTTTAGCAAGACACATGAAAGCTCAAAAATTTATTCCGGATCACGTAATGCAATGGATTCTTTTGGCATTAATCGTTCATTTTCCAAATAAGATTTTAATCGTTGATCATTAACAGTGAAAATATGACCATTTTGGGTATTTAAGATCTTAACAGCTCCATGGTCAAATGTCTTAATAACAATGAACGGTCCATCCCATCTGGATTTCAATTTACCTGGGAACAAATGCAACCTTGAATTGAAAAGTCAAACCTTTTGATTAGCATGAAAAGTTTTTCGATGAATGTGTTTATCATGAAAAACTTTGATTTTAGCTTTATAAAATTTGGAATTCTCATAGGTCTCGTTACGCAGTTCTTCCAGTTCATTTAATTATAGAGCTCTTTGGGATCCAGCTTGAATAAGATCAAAGTTTACTTGTTTAATGGCCCAATATGCTCTATGCTCTAATTCTATAGGGAGCTGGCAGGCTTTTCCAAAGATGAGACGATATGGTGACATGCCAATGGGAGTATTGAATGCAGTTCTATAGGCCCATAATGCATCATCTAGTCTATCAGACCAGTCTTTTTTATCAGGCCTAACTGTCTTATGCAAGATGCTCTTTATCTCCCTATTGGAACCTTCTACCTGACCACTTATTTGGGGATGATAGGGGGTGGCAAGCCTATGAGTGATGCCATATTTGCGGAGTAAAGCTCGGAATTGAAAATTTGGAAAATGAGAACCCCCATCACTTATGATAGCCCTGGGACAGCCAAATCTAGAGAAAATATTTTTCTTCACAAATTTCATCATAACCTTATGATCATTGGTCCTCGTGGCTATAGCTTCAATCCATTTTGAGACATAGTCAACCGCCACCAAGATATACTCATTCCCAAAAGATGGTGGAAACAGTCCCATAAAATCTATGCCCCAAACATCAAAAATTTCGACTACTAGGATGGGATTTAGCAACATCATATCTCCTTTTGAATTATTGCCCACAGCTTGGCATCTCAAATAGGTTTTAGCAAATTCATAAGCATCCTTAAATAACGTGGGCCAATAAAATTCACTTTGTAATACCTTTACCGCGGTCTATTTACCTGAAAAGTGTCCCCCACAAGCTACATTGTGACAAAAATTCAGCACAAATTATTATTCTTCTTCAGGGACACATCTTACTGATAATTTGATCGGGACCCATATGGAACAGTTGCGGGTCCTCCCAAAAATAGTGCTTGACCTAAGAGAAGAAATGATCATTTTCCTGCTTTGTCCACCCACCCGGGATTTGACCTACAGCTAGATAGTTGACTATGTGCATGTACCAGGGGGTTAAAGTATGAGAGATAGAAATAAGTTGTTCATCGGGAAAGGAATCATTCATGGGAATGCTAGCTGGTATAACAATACGAGATAGATGGTCAGTAACAACATTCTCTAACCCCTTCTTGTCTTTAATTTCAAGATCAAATTCTTGGAGCAAGAGAATCCAGCGAATAAGACGGGGTTTAGCATCCTTCTTGGAAAGTAAATATCTAAGTGCTGTGTGATCGAAATAAACTATAACCTTAGCCCCCCAAAGATATGATTTGAATTTCTCCAGGGAAAAAATCAGCTAATAACTCTTTCTCCGTGGTGTTGTAGTTCATCTGAGCGTCAGCGAGGGTGCGGCTTGCATAGTAAATCACCACGGGTTTCTTATTAATTCTTTGTCCTAAGACAACTCCTATGGCATAATCTTAGGCATCGCACATTATTTCAAAGGGCAGCTACCAATCAGGAGTTTGCAGAATTGGGGCTTGCGTGAGGGCGGTTTTTAAAGTATGGAATGCCTTTAAACAAGAATCATCTATTAGGAAAGGAGTGTGTTTGGCTAGAAGATGAGTTAGAGGGCGAGCAATGGCAGAGAAGTTTTTGATGAATCTTCTATAGAATCCGGCATAACCAAGAAAAGAGCGGATTTGTTTAACAGATGCTGGGGGAGGAAGATTAGAAATCAAATCGATTTTAGCTTTGTCAACCTCTATTCCCCTTTCAGAAACAACATGGCCTAGTACTATCCCTTCTCTAACCATAAAGTGGCTTTTCTCGCAGCTGAGCACTAGATTAGATTCTATGCACCTTTCTAGAACTTTCTGCAGATGTCCCAAGCATTCTTCAATTGATGCACCAAACACTTAAACATCATCCATAAAAACTTTCAAAAATTCTCCCACCATTTCAGAAAAGATCACCATCATGCACCGCTGAAAGGTAGCAAGGGCATTACAAAGCCCAAACGACATTCTTCTAAATACAAATGTGCCGTAAAGACACGTAAATGTAGTCTTTTCTTGATCGTCCGGGTAAATTGTAACCTGATTATACCCAGAATATCCATCCAGAAAGTAGAAATACTTTGGAACAACTAATCTCTCCAAAATCTGATCTACAAAGGGGAGAGGGAAATGATCATTCTTTATCATGGAGTTTAATTTTCTATAATCAATGCAAACTCTCCACCCCGTTTGTAGTCTCATTGGCACCTCTTCTCATTTATCATTGGTAATAACAGTCAGTCCTGATTTCTTTGGAACTACCTGCGCCAGACTGATCCACTTACTATCAGATATGGGATATATGATCCCGGCATCCAACCGCTTTACGACTTCCTTCTTGACCACCACTTTCATATTTGGATTTAGCCTATGTTGCATCTCCCTGCTCGGCTTAGCATTATCCTCTAAGTAGATGTAGTACATGTAGATATTCGGACTGATTCCCTTCAAATCGGCTACCGACCAACCTATCGCCCCCCTATGCTCCTTAAGAATAGCTAAAAGTTGAGATTCTTGAGCAGAAGTAAGGTTAGAGGCAATGATGGCAAGTAAGGTGTGATCAGGTCCTAGATAAGCATATTTAAGAGAGTCCGAGAGAGGCTTAAGTTCAAGAACAGGAGGATGTTCCAGAGATGGAAGGACAGGTTCAGATTGAAGTGCAGGAAGTGGCTCTACCTTAGAGTAAGGTGCAAAAGAGAGAAGAGAATCTTGAAGCACACTACCCTCTTCTAAGGTGTCCTTAATGTCATCCGGACTTTCATCAGTCGCATCCTCTGAGATATCAATGACATTGCATTCTTCCTCTTGGTCTGGGTATTGGGATGCCTTAAAAATATTCAAAGAAACATTCGCTCCTCCAAATGAGATGTCCATCATTCCTGTGGCACAATTGATGTTGGCCTTAGCCGTAGCTAGAAAAGGATGCCCCAAAATAATTGGTGTAAGTTTCACTTCTTGAGATGAGGCCATATCCAAGATTAAAAAGTCCACAGAAAAATAGCATTCATGAACCTTAACAATCACGTCTTCCAATAAACCCCTTGGTATTTTTACTGATCGATCCACTAAGTAAAGGATTATTGATGTAGGCTTAAGCTCTCTCAGATCAAACTGCTCATAAATAAAGGTGGGTAATAGATTCACACTAGCTCCTAAGTCCAGTAATGCTCTATCAAAAGTAACTCCACCTATATCACATGAAATCAACGGAGCTCCGGGATCCTTCAACGTTTTAGGAAGATGATTCATTAAAACAACACTAACATCTTCAGATAGACAGATCTTTTGAGTTATCGCCTTTGATTCCCTCTTCAGTGTACATAGCTCTTTTAGAAATTTTGCATATGGCGGTACATACTTGATTGCATCCAAAAGTGGAATATTGATGTTTTACCTATTTGAATAATTTCATTAGTTCTTCCTGTTGGACCAGCTGCTTTTTGCTGGCTTTAGACTTTAGTGTGTCCGGGAAGGGGACCTTCGGCATATATTCTTGGGGTCTTTCATCAATCTTGATTTTTCCTTTATCAAGCTCCTTTCTTTGTCTCTCACCTTCTGGCTTCTTCTTTTTTTTGACAATCATGGGCTCCTTCTCCTTACTATTACTCTCATTTTGGGCCTCTTGGGCCGAGCTACTTCCAACTCCTCTACCCTTATAAGGATCATCTAGAATCTTCCCACTCCTAAGAGTAGATATAGCCTTAGCATTCTCGAATTGGGGACCTACAGGAGGGGGAGGTTGAGGCTGGTTTGATTGTAGAAGAAGAGGAGCTCTTTGGGAAAAGCCTGGAGGTTGATTCTTGGGATTAGCCACTGGTTGGCTGGGAAGCTGACCTACCTCTCTCCTCATTCTATTTACAGCTATTTGCCCTATCTGACTCTCCAACTTAGAAATATATTGATGTTGAGTAAGAATCAGTTGATGGAGTTGATCAAATTTATCATCAAAGTTGGGTTGAGGAGGCTGAGGAGGAGGTTGGAAAGGAACTTGAGCTTGATTAAAATGGTTAGGGGGATGATACTTGCCCTGAAATGACTGAGCTTGATGATACGGGGCCTGAGAATACTGATACGGAGGTTGAGATTGTTGATGTTGTTGAAAGGGTGCATAAGAGAAGTTTTGTTGAGACTGAGCTGGAACTTAAAAGGGTTGTCTTTGGATTGGTTGATGTGAGGGATTAGATGAAGGGGATGGTCCTTACTGATTCTTCCAAGAGAAATTTGGGTGATTTTGCCAACCTAGATTGTAAGTGTTGGAATATGGATCATAAGCAGGCTTGGAGATACCCTGAGTAGTGAAAATTTATTCTTGGATGAATGGGGGATGTTGGGCCGCCGTGGGACAATCTGTTGTTATGAGGAGATTGTGTGGGATAATGTGTGTCTCATGTTGTGTCCTCTTTAACATGATTCTCTGAATTTAATTTCTTATTAAGTTTTGATGATTGGCAACAATACATTTTGTCTTCAGCTTTTGGCAACAATACTCTGAATCTACCATTCATTATGGCAGCACTGTTTAGTATCTTATAGCTTCTTATGTATGTGTTTCTCACTAAGGTTGGTGCATGTTCATACATACTATATATCAAGGTCGGTGCATGCTCATAGTGATTCATATTTAGGTCGGTGCATGTTCATATATACTGCATATGACGGTCAGTGCATGTCTGCATGTAAACGCATAAGGTCGGTGCACATAATCATTTGTACAGACTAAGGTCGAGGAACATGTTCACTATTGCACAGAAACGTCAGTGCATGTCTGCATGTAAGCGCGTAAGGTCAGTGCACATAACCATTTGTATAGACTAAGGTCGAGGCACATGTTCACTATTGCACAGAAAGGTCGGTGCACATAGTCATTTGTACATACTAAGGTCGGTGCATATTGTCATTGTTGCTTACAAAGGTCGGTGCACATCTGCCTTGTTCATATAGAAGGTCGGTGCACATTTGCCTTGTGTACATAAAAGGTCGTGCATATCTGCCTTGTTCATATAGAAGGTCAGTGCACATCTGCCTTGTGCACGTAGAAGGTCGATGCACATCTGCCTTATTCATTTAGAAGGTCGATGCACATTTGCAGTGCTCATCTTCAAGTCTGAGCACATGCATAGATTCCTGTCTACCCAGGTCGGTGCACATGTACATATAAAGTCGGAGCACATTCACATCGTCAGTTTGTTAAGGTCAGTGCATATACACTACTTCGCTCTGACAGGTTGGTGCATCCATTGTTATCTCACTAAGACAAGTCGGAGCACATGCTTTAGAATGTTGCATCAAGTCTGTGCATGTCCTCACCAACAGCATATCAAGTCGGTGTACATTCGAGCCTTGTGCATATCAAGGTTTGAGCACATGCTGCATCTTGCTCCATAAGGCCTATGCGTCAATGTCAGATCTATAAATTGATTTTTTCTCATGATTCTGTCATATAACTACCTAATCTTCATGGCTTTGTTATATCATGATTATTTTTATAAATCATGCATAAGTCTAAAATATCTCTCTAAACCACTTATGCGTATAAGGTGTTTGATTAAATGACTTTTATATTGGTAACAGGGATTTATGTCTGAAAAGCCTCTATAAGCACCTGGGTCAAACATTTACAGCGCATGCTTAATTATAAGTAAAGTTTGGTCACATGGCTTAAGGTTCAATTGAAGAGGGCACGTGATCCAAGGCTTGTCTGGACTGGAGATTTAGCCACGTGGACAGCACACCTTCAGCATCTTGACACGTGGACCTCCAGCGGAGCATTCCTTTTCAAATTTCCCTGAGCGGGAATGTGTTTCCCACGCACCACACTCTCGTGAGCCTATAAAAGGAGGCCAGATCGCTCAGTTAACAGATAGGAAAAAGAAGAGAAAGATAAGGGAAGAGAAGCAGAAAGAAGGAGAGCATATACATCTGAGAGAGCTCTAGCAGAGAGAAGGAGAGCAACCGAGGAAGAGAGGAATCTGAGAGGAAGATTGTGGAAGCTAGGTGCAGCAAGTTAAAGCAAAATAGAGTATCGGAATGTTTGCTGACTGAGTGAGTTGTATCTCAACTACTTGATCAGATCCAGAGTTGAATTGCTCTATTGTGAGCTACAGTTACATTTCTATTATCATTCTTTGTTTCATATTTTTTTTTCAAATCTCTTGTAAGCTGTGTATCAGCAGAGCAAGCTGTGAAGCTCAGCAGGCGAGGTTGAATCCTCGGACAGCAAGCTGTGAAGCTCAGCGGTTGAAGCTGTGAATCAGCGGTCTAGCAAGCTATGAAGCTCATCGAATTGTAGGGATCTAATCCCCGAAGCTTTGGATCAGCGGATTCAAACTGTGTGTCAGCACTAAGCCTTACTTAGTTGAGTAAGGGGTGGATGTAGATCTCGAGCTCGAGATTGAACCACCTACAATTGCTTTGTTCGTTGTGTGTTTGCATATCTACTTTTCACCATTCTACTAGATGAATGCCTAGGAAAGTCCAGCTCAAATTTCTTTGATCTATCTGCATATTCATCTGAAGTTTTCTATATTTGATTGATGTGCCTGTTCGCTGAAGTCTGAATCCATTCTGAATTTAGTTGAATTCCTTCATCATCATTCTGGTTTATAATAGATAACTCCGTGGTATATAAAAAGGTAAATTCAAAAGGATAGATTACATCTATATGGAAAACGGACTCTTGCGTGAGGAGATTCTCTAATCAACCCTCCGTCTGGTACCATACTAAGTTATCAATTCAGTGAACTGTTGCTTCCATATATAGATGATTACTCATATTGGTTCAGTAGTGTGATTTGTAGTAGTTTATTCCTAAATTTGCATTTCTTTTAAATTACTGTAAATCAATTAGAATTTGGGGTATATCTATTCACCTCCCCTCTAGATCTGCATTCATTCGTTCCAACATTAGTAACAACGTGTTGTGGGCTTGAGCAAATAACACAGACTTATTGAGGGATAGAGTTTGAGATTGGTTGAGAATGAGAGGCAGAAGAGAAAGAAAGTTCCTGTCTATTCATGGATAGTAACTGATCCAACTTCTGAGCTACCAAATTGACCTTCTCCATCTTTTACGCCAACATGTCCATTTTATTCAATTTTTGTGTAAGGGTATTAATGTCCATCCTATTCTCAGACTCTCCCTGATTCTTAACTTCATAAAGCCTTGTCCTCTTAGCTGGCCCAATCATTCTTTCATAAGATGAGAGAGAGGCATGACTAATAGAATTTTCACTTAACATCTCAAACAAGTCATAAGCCTCATCATCGCTTTTAATCCTTCACATGAGGCATCCACCATTTTTCGATAATTATCAGTTAATCCTTCATAAAATGCTTGAACAATTTGCCATCTTGATAAACCTCGGTGTGGGCATTTCCTTAATAAATCTTTCAATCTATCCCATACTTCATGGATTTGTTCCCCACGATTTTGAGTGAATCTAGTTATAGCTCTCCTCATTGTATTGGTTTGTCCAATGGGATAAAAGTTCTTCAAAAACTATTTTTACATTTCACCCCATGTTTCAATTGATCTACCCAAGGCTTCTAACCAATATTTAGCTTTGTCTTTAAGAGAGAATGGGAAGAGAGTCAATCTAAGAGCATCATCAGAGAAATTCTAGATTTTGACTGTGGAACAAATATGGAGGAACTCATCAAGATGTTTATATGGATCTTCATTGATATTGCCATAGAAGAATAGCAACATTTTAATGGCTCTTGATTTAATCTCATATTAAATAGCTTGATTTTGGGGTGCTTGAACATAGAAGGATGGTTGATATTGATTTGGCATGAATTAATCCTTAATTTATTTGGGAGCTTCTTGTTGATTAGGATCCGCCATGAGGTTAGGTTGATAATGATTTCTAAGATGCACTAACCACTCTATTTCACTTATAGGTCCTAGTAAGTGTGGGTGTAGGGATCTCCTACCGTGCATACAATGCAATAAGACCCAAATGATGTGTGTTGTTTTTGTATTTTGTATTTTGTTTTTTTTCAAAGTAATGCAAGCAATAAACCAACAACTATATGAATGATGAATGCAAGATGATGGTTTTTTTCTTTTTCTTTTTCTTTATTTCTTTAAACTTCTAAGGGCAAGCTAACTTCGGGGTGCTTCTTGGTATAACCTGCCCGGTGTCCGTGAGGGAATCCATGGGTGTGGAGACTTATGGAGTTCTTAGAAAAAGAGATTCCAGTCCAATGAGACGGAGTGTTCAATTGGAGAGTCCTTTCAATTCCAAGAAGGGTGTGCCTAAGTTCCCTTAAGAAGAGAGACAGAGAAGAAGAGAATGATTTTTTTCTTTTTCAAATGATGCAAGTGATAAACAAAGAACTAACAAAATACAACAATGCATGTAAGAGATGCAACTAATATGAAAGCATGATATCATGATGATGAAAGAATTTTTTTTATGTTTTCTATTTTTGTATTTTTTTTAAAGAATTTTTTTTCTGATTTTTTTTAAAGAAAGGTGGATATAAGAGAACTAGCAACTAAAAATACCAAAAAATATGTAAATATACTAAGAAATAAGGACTAAAATCATGTTTTTTTAGTTTTCTAAATTTTTGAATTTTTCAGATTTTTCATGAATTTTTTTGATTTTTAAGAGATTTTTCAAGAATTTTCAAAATAGAATATGTCCCTACGCTTATTGACCTTTAGCGACGCTTAAATTTTCAGGATTTTTTGCTCCCTTTGGTGATAGATTCAGGCCTTTCTGCGACACTTTCAGCAACAATTGATTTTCTCAAGTTATCAGGTCCGAATTTCCTTCTTTTTTTCTGATTTTCTGATTTTCTGATTTTCTGATGTTTTTTCTTTTTCTTGTAAAATAAAAATAAAAAACTAGTAGAAATATATACACATCAAACACAAGAATATCCAACTATCAAAAATCATTTTCTCCCCGACAACGGTGCCAAAAATTGGTATGCACAAATCACTCGTCGTTAAAATTTTGTGCCACAATTTCAAATATAGACCGCACTCACTCACTAGAAGGATTTTTAAGTTAAGTGTAAAGTGATGAGAACAGGTCGATCCCACGAGGAGGAAAAATTCTCTTTTTTTAAACAAGATGGAAAACCCTTGTATTTTGAAAACCCAAGTTTTGAGTGAGTTTTTTTAAATGGAATTAAAAGTGCATGAAATGAAATTGCTGGAAATTAAATCTACCTAAAGAATATAGGAGGGTTGAGAAGAGAAATTTGGAAGAGGTGAAGAGAGAAAAAGAGCAACAATTGCACAAATTAACTTTTATTCTTGGCGATTAATCAAGGGTGTTATCCCCTCCGGGGAGATTTAAATGACGTCATGGCCTTTATGGCACGGCGGGTTTTGGCCCCGACCTGAATTCCACTTTTGTCAGATTAGTTAGATCGAGCGCCAGAGGGCTTCCTCGAAGCCCGAACAAATCATAACTTTGTGACTAGCACGCCCGCGCACTTAATAAATGAATACACCCATCAAATAAATAAACAAACGAATAAACAAATAGACGTGTCGAAAAGTGCGTCCACAGCTGCGCATGCCCGGTCTCCTCGGGATCCATTGGCTTGGGCACTGACCCCACCTGTGTGGGAACTACCTCGACCGAGTGTTCTCCTGGAGCGGTCGGGGGTGACTGTTCTTCTCTTGGAGGGTCAGGGGAGCCCTCGTCCTCTTCGTCCGAGGCGGCAGGCTCAAGGGGTCGTGCTTTCTTCGCCTGAGTCGTACCATTGCTCAAAGTCGACGATGAGCTCGCCGATGGCTTAGTCTTGCACCAGGCATACCCCTCGCTTAAACCCCTGGACAAAACCCTTCCTCAATCCGTGTTTGTAACCCAACTGGTAGTAGGCAAAGGCGGATTTCTTCAGAGCCTCTCGGTACCCTTTCTTGGCCAAGTATCACTCTATCACATTTGCCTCAGCTTCTGCTGCCCCGGCCACGATCTTTGCTATCTTAGCCTCGGCCTCCGCTCTCCCCTACTCCACTGTTAGGAGGCAGCCCTAGAGCTCATCCCGCTCAGCCTCCCATAGCCTTGGGCTCGCCTTATGAGCTTGACTCTCCTTTTCCAGGAGCCCGTTTTTGATCTCGACCGAGTACCGAGCCGGGGATAGTTGCTCCGCAAGGGACCGCGTTTTCTCCGGCTCCGCTCAGGCCCGAGAGCAGAGGGATGCCACCTCCGATCAAAGTGCTTCACGCTTGGAAGTGAGGAGGGCGAGTTTGCGATCCAGCTCGGCGCGGTCCTTAGCTTCTGCCGCCTCGCCTTTTTCCGCCAGCGCTAGATGGTCCCAAACTTCGGCCCCCAACTGGGCCATGAAGACCCCCCCCACTCCACGACTCGATCTAAGAGCGTTTTGGATAGGGGAGGTTGCCAGTGACTGGCAGCAGCCGTAGAGGGAAGCCCAGAGGGCAAGCCACCCCCACTGCGGGACAAAACAAACTTCCAGCTATGGCTCCTTTGGGAGGCCCCCTTTTAGATTTCTTGAGCTAGAGGTAGTGGCGTCCGACTCGGTCGGAATAGCAGGATCAGCCTCCTCGCCTTACTCACCGCTTGGTTCGGCGATGATCTCCTAGACCAAAGCTAGATCTGATCGAGGGGCAGTGTTCGTGTGACGACCCAAGATCCGGATACATGGAAAGGAACCCGATACCATTCGAATCCTGGCCCGCCGCCCATGAGCCGGGACTCGGAAGGGTAAAAAGGGAGTGTGGAGATACAAAGAAATAGGAAATAAAGCAGGACAATTCAATAATTAACAGAAATAAATAATCTTACTGTAATAGAGTCCAGTCCAATAGAAAGTACACATTAACACAGAAGAACGTACCCAACATCGAGTGAACACTCGGCCCTGCGAGCTAGCGACTAAGAACCTCTACCCAGCACCCACGAACCTCGAGGCAATACCGCCGCACCTGAAACGCAGGGGTGAGCCTCTTGTCACTGGCTCAGTAGGGGTCTCGCGGAACCCCAACCGTAAGCAATGGCCGCACGGAAAGTAGTAGCAACGAGAAGAAACAGTAAACCAGTGGCCGGTAAAAACTCGACACTATGTCTACTCCTACTATACCCGGAAACACTCCCCGATCTCACAGTCAGGGAACCACTGAACTAGCGGGAAAACCCCCGGCTACACTACCAGAAGAAACATCATGATAATGCTGTCGTAAGCCTAACACCGTCTAGGGAAAACCCTCGACGACACCCACTGGAACCCTAAACTTCTACCTCGGGAACACACCTGGAAGCAGCACGTAAAATCCATGTCTCGCAGACGGGAAGCGGAAACTTGAAACACATGAACTCACGTCACGTGACGGGAGTGCCGCCAACCAGAAGTAAGGCCGGATGCGTCCACTAACGACTTAGTCCGCAGCCTCAGGTATCTCAATACGACGCCCCAGGCGGATACAGAGATACCGTACAGTAACCAGGAACACAAAACAAGGACTAGCTAGGGTCGTGCTCGTCAGCGCGGGTCCGGCGCTCCCAGCCACGTGTGGACACACAGACCATGCACCCTTGGTCTGACCCTCGAGCTGGTTCTTCCCCCGAAGCCCGAACTCGGCTGCGCGTAGGGGCCCTATGGTAACCAGCCTAAGAACCGTCTCTCTCGGGTCACGCTCTCCACCACTCCCAAGTGGGTTCGCACACGCGTGCGCAGGAAAGCTACGACTAGTGGGGGCTCACTAAACGTGAATACAGAAACCATGCATGCACCCATCGCGAGTAATGCATAGTAACAGGTGGCTTAAGGCCACCAGACTCTGGATGGTCCACTAGACCTAATAAACCCAACGGTCCTTGAGTCACATGACTCGGGTCAAGACCGTTGTACGCAACAGCACAGCACCCTCAATCTGGCCTAATCCCTAGGTCTAAAACTACGGTAACATGATTACTGAGGCAGCTCACAAGCTGCCGCAATAAACCTTCATCCAAGGGACACACCGAAAACCTCCAGCCCCAGGCTGGTCGATTAGACTCACAGTCCGAGGCCATTAGCAAGGCCCACTCGGAAACCACCTTCTAGAGAACCCACACTGTGCGGGAAAGGCCCACCGCACTCATACCGATACACGGTGACTCGATCTAGTGAGAACACGAAAGCCCGGAACACGAGGGGTCACCCGGACCCATAAAACCTATGGGCATGCTAATCGAGGTAACACTGTACCTCCAGACACCCCCGAAAATAAGGACACAGAACCCCCGAGGTATCCGGGACATCCACGAGACCGAAGGTCGACCACTGGGTCACAACCGGATCGACCGGGGTCAACACGACGCAACAAAACACATCTAACACGGAAAACAAAGTGGCGATCCTCCCTAGACCATCACAGTGCCTAACGGTTTACCTCTGGACCGCAAGGCAGAGCCTAGCGGTCTACCCCTGGACCGCTAGGCCCCAAAAATACTCAGACGGTAAAACCTTGAAAACGGTCAGGCCCCGACCGCTAAGCCCTGCCTAGCTGTCTAGCCAGGACCGCTAAGCCTCAGAAATCACGGACCTCAAGCGATCATCCCTACACCACAAGGCTCTGCCTGGCGGTCTCCTCTAGACCGCTAGGCACAATGGCGATCTATCGCGTGACCGCAAAGCTAGAACCCACATAGGGGGGCCCTAGCGGTCTCCACAAGACCGCTTAGCACCTTAGGGGTCCCTGGAAGGACCGCTAGGCCGTCCCTATAATGCCCAGAATTTTTTGTATATTTTTGGGTTCATTTTTGTGTGTCCCGGAGTGTAGTTTGTGCTTTGCACGTGTTTTTCCCTGATGTGCCTTTGGAACACTGTGCAAGGTGAACCGTTGCGTTCTCCGACGTTGGGACAGTACCAGCGCGTTGTGCTCTTCCCGAGGATCACAGAGATAATTTTTTGTATTTTTCTGAATTTTTGGAATTTCTGTGTTTTATATATATATATATATATATATATATATTAACCTCCTTTTTCTCTCTCTCCCCATCTCTTGTTTCTCTCCCTTTCCCTCTCTCTTCTCTCATGTTCTCTCCTCTCCCCCTTGTAGATTTGTTTTAATTAGATTCCTATCCCGCCCCCTTTAAATACATACATGTATAAACATGTGAATCAAAGACAAGGGGGATGAAGGATGAGAAATACTAACCGTGATCGCCACCAAGGTTCCAACAACGTCAAAGGATGAAGAAGTGTAAAGAACGACGCCGTGTACCTTGGAAATAAAACTTGATCCCGCTTGACAAACGAGGTGCGGGGAACTTTGTGGATTCAAATCTCCTCTCCCTCCAGCCGGCTAGAGGAAGAGGGCATAACGTTGTATTCATGCTATCCTGCAAAATAAAGCCAAAACAAGGACAAAAAAACTCATTAGAACATGCATGTGTGGCATCAAACCCGCAGTGATAAAATAGGGGTAGAAATTGATGGCAAACTCACCGGGGGGAGGTTTTTAACCCCTATGGAAGGGTGGGAAAGATAGGTGTGTGTGTTGTACATACATGAGATTTGAAATCACGAGATTTGATTGAGAGAATAGAGAGAAATCATCGATGTAAAACGTGCAAAAGTGCATGTGTAGCAAAAAAGTGTAGAAAATTGTGATGATTTATGATTTTGTGAAGAAGAGAACTAAGAATATAGACCATGAAATCAAGGCCAGAAGGATGAAATTGAAAGCTAATACTTCTCTCTTCAAGCCAGGGTCGAAGTTGTGAGTTGGAATTGCAGCATGGCTTCGCCCCGAACCAAGAAAGAGCCCCCTCGTCGCAACTGTGAACTGGGCAATTTTTATAGAGTTTTGTAAGAATGCCCCATCTTCTTATCACGATTCCCAGAGATATAGTCCAAGATAAATCGAGTTCTCTGGATCAAACTCGAGATAATACTAAGGACAATAGATAGGAATAAACGGGGATCAATTCGGAGGAGGATTCTAGAAGATATGGCTCTTAGAAGGTAGCCCTGTCGCACTAGAAAATAGAGTTTTAGTTGTACCAGGATGCTTAAATCCTGATCTTGTGACCCAGATCCTGAGATATATAGCAAATAAAAATTTAATTTCTATGAACCAAATTCAAGATAATACAAAGGGCTAGAAGTAGGAAAAAATGGGGATCAATTTGGATAAGAATTGAAGAAGCTATGGGCTCTGCAAGATAGGTTCGTCGCACAGTTTTCGGGGCAGAGTCCAGCACAAATTAGACACTCGGCTGTGTAACGGTCTATCGTAGGACCGTTAGAGTTATGTAACGGCTTAGGGTAGGTCCGTCACACTCTGGGGGTCGAACGGGACGATTTCGGACAAATTTGACTGTGACGGTCTAGTATAGGACCGTCACAGTGCTTTGAAGCATCTATACTAGACCGTCACATGTGCTCTGACGCACCTATACTACACCTTCACACCGATGAAGGAAAATTCTGGGTAGTCTACGCGCGACTTTAGAAATTGAAGCGTATCTCTCAAACGGGGTAGAACTAGTGAAAGTGGTAGAAAAAAAAATTGTAGATAACGGAGAGAGAAACAACTTTTATGAAGAAAGTAAGTTGAGAAAATGATTGGAAAATGGAGAAAATTGGGCTGCAAGAGAGAGGAAAATTTTGGGACATAACTGAATAGCACAGTACACCGGAACAATGTGAATAGATCACAAACGGGGCAGAATTGGCCGACGGCGTAGAAGAAGAAATTGTAGATATTTGAAAGAGGAACAACATTGGGGAAGACAACTTTTTGAATAGAGGAATAGAAAGAGATGAAAAAGGATCACTTTCAGGACTGCGCAACTGGAGAGAGCCGAATGTTTGAAGGAAGCCAGCCTAAATGGGCCGTAAGTTGACTTGGAAGTCGAAATTTGATAAGATAAGCTCTAGGGCTCTAGAAAATCATGATCTCCAAGACTTAAAGGATAGGGAATGGTAAAAATGGGCTCAAAATCCATCCAAGGAAGCTCCAAAACAATGGCTAATTCGGGACATCAAAAATGATGAATAAGAGAAATGATACAACTTGTGGGATAAAATGGGTGTCAACAGATGTCCCACCTTGATGTCCGCTTTGCAAGGGAACGAGCGAAAGTGACGCAGAGGTGAAATAGAAAGGAGATGGAGTAAAAGTGATAGCGACGTGAAATGGATATGAAGCGGAGATGAAGCGGAGAGAACTGAAAAGGGGGCATCAAGGTAAAAAGACACCCGTCACAAGGATGAGACATGTCTGGAGAGAATTGAAAAGCGGAGAGAACTAAAAAGCGACATGAATTCTCCCGAAAATGTCGAACTAACCACGTGAAATAGATGACAAGGATGAGACATGTTTGGAGAACTAAACTAAACTAAAGGAAAGAAAACACGACCAACCTCATCGGGGACACATTCCACGGACAATGAGTGGGTCGGAAGGAACACATCGTAAGAGCTAAAAAAAGAGAGATAAGACTGAGATAAAATCAAGACAGGAATCACACTAGCCAAACAGTCCGAGCGGCAAGATCAGAGAAAACGTTCAAATTCAGAGTGGAATAAAGAATCTCTCATCCAAGAGAGCTTAAGTACAATCAACCATTGCTGAGGAGAAATCGTTGAATGGATCACGAGGCATGAATGCTCAAACTGACATGATGCATGCTGGGCTAAAATAAAGAAATCATTAAAACGAATGCAAAGAAAGATAAAATAGAAAGTACTCAAGGATAATATTGCTAGACTGAGTCAAGACGGGGTCAAGAGTCTTCTTGCAATCACGGCGTGCGAGACAGAATCCGTCGTCCCCCACCCGACTCAACCGAGCGGCCTATCCAATGATTAACTGTATGCTCCTAGATCATCGTCATTTTTGTTAAAGAGGAACATCAGATCCTAGAACACACGGCCAACCAGCCGGTCCTTGAGAGGCTATAATAATGTAGATACCATATAGTAATGCAACAATGAGAATGGATAGAGAGCCATACCTGACTTACCTGCTAAACGAAACGGCATCTTTTTGGATTTTCTAAATTTTTTCTGATTTTTAAATAAGACAATAACAATATGAATGAACATGATAAACAAGCATGAACATAAGACAACATAACACAACGATTAACTAAACGACCGACAACACAACAAAATATAACGATCAAACGAATGGAAAATAACACAACAAGACGAACAAGCACATATGCAATGGCATGAACAAACCACACGTATGCAAGATGAACGTGGGGGACAAGATAATAATACAGTGACACAACACACGGTTGGGACAAGAACATGAGGGATGACCACACGGTTGGGACAACACACGAGATATAGAAAGACAACTAACAACATATGCAAGACAACCAACAACACGTGGTGAAGAACAAAATAACATGTGGGACAACACGGTGGGACATACACACGGCGAGACAAGGACACGGCGGGACAAAAGACATAAACAAATACGCCCTTCAATCAAAACCCAAGATCAGAATGAACCAGAACCGCCAGGTTCATAATCGTGAGGTAAAGCCCTCTCACATAGATATGATCATTGCAAATAAAAGTTGAGAAGGACACAAGCTTCAGAATAGATCGAGAGATTTGAATGACGAAGAAAATAGATCAGAAGATGTGGACAGGAGACAGAGCACAAAGATATAGCAAGGAATGCCTGAGTACCTGCAACCTGCACACTTAGCAAAAAGATTACGTATATATTCTCAAAATAAATCCGAATGCATGCAAAAGAAAACAAAAATACACATTTTTTTGCTTTTTGTAATTTTATGATTTTTTTTTGGATTTTGAATAGTATTTCACTTTTATTGATTTTTTGACAATATCATATTTTTTTTAATTTTTAAAAATATCAATCCGCAGCACCCAAAGACAGGCTCGAACTACTGCCCAGAGATCGCCATCCCTCCCCTCTCATTAAAGACTTCCCTTGAGCAGGACGTGCATGTGAGGGTGGCTTACCACAACCAACTGCCTCTAAAGAACGGTGCCCCTACTAAGACCATACCCGGGATACAACTCAGCCTAAGAGGGAGAAATAGAAGAAAAATTAGAGACAAGCTTTATGTAGGATAGGAGATATCAAGATTTGACTTCTTTCCAAGGCACCACCCCTCAAAGAGATAGCCTGTTACGCCGGGGCTTTGTGTCTTTGATTTTTAGACCCATATTTATCAGGCACGCATACGACCGGACTCATGACGTCCCGCGGGGAACTGTACTGCCACTCTTGCCATGCCTTTGATTCAATATTTTCCTTTGATTCATCATTGATTTTCTTTTTTGACAGCCCTTGTTTGGTTAGATTTAGCATGAAAGCTCACTTTTCAAGGGTCAAGACTGCCCCTATTTGAGACCTCTCTCGTATTGGGGAGCGCCTAGGTTGGTCATCTTATCCATCAATCTCTTGTCCCTACACTTAGCCGAGCAGAGAAAAGAAAAGACCTTTATGCATACCCATAGTATGGCCAAAGCAGCAACGGTGTTGCTCAAAGGAATCAGCTATGGCTCGTCGTGAAGTGTGTGAAAAATCCATGCTCAAAGGTCACCCTCAACGATCGGGGAAAGAACTAGACTCCCAGCGCGGAGCTATCACCGGCCTAAGGATGCTGCAGAAGCGAACTCATTTTAAATGACCTAAATGAACTAAGCAAATTTCTAAAAGCCACTTAACCATGTTGAGGAATATCATTATAGCCATGTGCATAAACAATAATGGAATTGAAAGCATGTTTCTTTGCTCAAAGTAAAGATACCTTTGCAAATCTATGGCGTGGAAACCGGCCTCCTGAAGCGATCTCGATCATCGAGCTTTGAGGAGCTCGAGTAGCTTTGTATTCCTTGCTTGACAGGATGAAAGGAAGAGGATAGCAAAGGGATTGAAAGATTCCTTAACATGGAGGAGCGACAGACACCAAACTAGACGAAATAAGGATAAAAAGGAAGAGAACTCTCTCGTTAAGGCGTCGAAGCCCTGATAACAAGGAACCAAATACAGAAGAAATCAGATTAGCTGAGATCAAGGCAGACTAAAGCCTCGAAAGCAGCAAGAAAAAGGGTAATGACCCTGAAAGGGTGAAGAAGAATGAGTAGAAAGATGAGAAGAAGAATCATCCAATGTGGTCGGAGAAAAGGAACTAGGACCACCCGACAGAGTCGGGGAATGAGAATAAGAATCACCCGACAAAGTCGGGGAAAGATCAGAAGTAGAGCCCGGGGATACCAGAAGAGAAGGATCAGAAGAAGTCCCGAAAGTGGGATGAAAGGATGACATAGGCCGAGGCCTAAAATCATGAGAGAACGGAGGATCCGGAGACTCCGGATGAGTGGAGAAAGAAGAATGGGGGTTTACGGACCCGAAAAGAGAGGAGAAGATCATAGAAACTGGATTAGAGGAAGGGAGGTACACCACCCAGGGGTGGGAGCTGAGCAATAGAAAGGATGAACGAAAGGAATAGGAAGAAGTCGACCCCTGAGTGCACAATCGATGGCCCTCAAACTTACGCCGTCGCCTCTTCTTAGCTGACACTTCTTGAACATGGATCCGCTTGACGCGGACTCGGACCTTTGGGCTTCTTAATCTGTAATACCTCCTCAAATAACGGGTCCATCTGGCGGACGGCCTGGCCCGGCTGTGAACATGCAACTTCATTGGGGCGGTTGCCCCTAGACACCCAGTGCTAACCATAGGCAGACATTCCTGAGCAAGTGACTCCTTAGAATGATGAATATCAGAAAACCACAGAGCTTTGTCACTTGGTATTAGCAGCATAAGATTCGACATCTTCACTCGGCAATTGGGCATGAAGCATAACTCCCTTGCTAGAAGAGACGGGTGAAGCTGAGGGAGAGTAATACACAGTGTTGACATGGCTGACTTGCTAATAAACCGAGGAAGATTGCATAACAAGTGCAGAATATCCACGAAAAGTGTAGAAGATACGGCCAATTGCCCCTTGAACATAGAATCCATAATCTGCTTGGCGACCGTATGCGTTAGCACAACACGGGTAGAGAACCCTTCTTGACTTGTCATCTGAATGACAATAGAGTGAGGAGCAATAACAACATCAATAGTGAATCCTCCAGCGAGTAAAGAGATTGCCACCGACCTCACTTGAGAAGAAACTAGCACTAGTGCACGAGAGCCTTTCTTGGCATCCATCTTCGGAAGCATAGGCTCATCAGTCCCAAAGTAGCCCAAGACCAGGACCCGGATCGGCATGCGGTAGATGAAATCTTGAATCATGAATGGAACAACCTTCACTGAACTACCCTGACTCGGCTCATTGTCTCCCTGTGGACCAGAGCCGAAGGGCACCAAAGAGAGCACACACCTGCTCCGTGGGGTGGAAGTAGATGAAGAAATGGATGTAAAAGGCTTAGAGGGCATGGAAGGTTTAATGGTGATGGTGTGTTTAGGGGTTGAAGATGAAGGTGGAGGTGGAGCTTGCTCAGGCTCATGTGAAGATGATGAAGGGGATGGCAAAGGCAGCGGAGATGGTGGAAGTGATGGAATAGTCAATAGAGATGGTGATGGAGGTGGAGAAGGTGATGTAGGCAAAGGGGAAGGTTGTGGTGTCCACCGTCGACGTATCGATACAACACGTCGAGCGGTGTTGGGAGTGGAAGCGGTGGTGGCAATGGAGGAAGCGGAGGCAGTGGAGGCACTAGCCTGACCAAGAGCCTTGGTTGGTGGAGGTGACGGAGATGGTGTAGGAGGTGGCAAAGATGGGGTAGATAACAGAGCAGGCGATGGAGCGGGTGCATAGGGGTGCCCCTGGCCTTGTAGGGATGGAGACGGCTGCGGTGCTTCTTGTTGTTGTTGATTGCTGCGGAGATGCAGAATGACTTTGTGAATAGTGGCCCAATCAATCCCTTTCTGATCTTCCAAGCCGTAAACAAACTCCCGGAACTCGGGGCAATCCTCAACCAAATGCCCATGCTGGCGGTGGAAATAACAGAATTGGAGCATATGCCCGACCATGGGTCGGCAAGGTACAACTGGAGGGAGCGACAACACGTGAGTGGCCATCAAAGCCCTAAAAATATATGTAAAAGACTCTGGCAACGGAGGGTGAGGAGCATGCTTCGGGCTATGGGGATGCCAAGGATATGTAATGGTGGAGAAGGTTGTGGAGACGGAAGTGAATGTTGCGTAGGCAATAGTGCTTGGCCGGCGGAGGAGGGATTTGGTGAAGGCATATGTGGAACGGAGTGCGGAGGTATGTAGACGGCATCCACCTGCTCGGGATGTGGTGTTTCCTTGACCGGGGGTAGAGACATAAGCGGGTATGCGGACGCAGGAGGTTGACTCACGGAAGGTAGATATGCGGAGGCGTATAGGTATGTAGAGGCGGGAGGTTGGCTCGTGGAGGGATATGCGGCGGATGGCTGACTCAAGGCGGGCTGACTCATGGGAGCGTAGGGTTGGCACATGGAGGGTGAAGGTTGATATGTGGAGGTGGATGGTGGAGACTCGGGGTCAAGGGAATCTTGGATTTGTTGGCGAATGAAGCGGGCTCGGCTGTAAAATTGTTGCCCGGAGGTGATGTTGTTGAGGGCTAAGATAAACCGATATTCGGGCGTTGCATTAGAAATTAGCATCTTGATTTGCTCTCCCTCCGGAATATGTCCCGAGACTTGCACGGCAAGGCGACGCCAGCGGTCGGTAAAAGTGAAGAATTCCTCGTCGGGATTCATCTTCTCATAGGCCAGATCCACAATAGAGTATTTGGGCCCAACTTGGTCTTGATACTGTTGAATAAATTTTTCTTGAACGGCATGAAAACTCACAACTTGCTCTTGCAGAAGAGAGAAGAACCAATTTCGAGTCGGGCCTTCCAATGACAGACCAAACAGATAAACCATCAAGTGTTGGTCATGTCAAAATTGGGCCGACTCATAAACAGACTCCTTCAAGTGCACATACGGGTCACCGACTCCACTATAACGGTAATATGTGAGAATTTGTGATGGAGGTGGGAGCCGAAGACCTTGGAAAGCGAGCGGAACACTTAAAGAGGATTTAGGATCGATCTGATGTTGAAGCTCATCAAGTTGGCATTGGGTTTGAACAATCATCTCTTGGGTAGGGAGAGATCGAGAAGAATATAGGCCAGCTTGAGCAAGAGGATGTGAATTCGGACCAGTATGATGATAATGGGCCGAATAAGAGGATCCGGGCTGAGAAGAAGATGGACCCATTCCGAGAATGGAAGGATATGTGGGCCTGGAAGAAGCATGAGCATAAGGACCCATTGGGCTGGCAGCATAAGGAGAATAAGAATGAGTCCCATTAGAAAAATAAGGCCCATTAGGAGAATGGGGCCCATTAAGATGATGAGGCCCATTAAAGAAAGAAGAAGGCCCATTAAGAGAAGGAGGCCCATGAAGATGAGATGCAATAAGATGTTGGGCCTGGGCCGGGTCCATTTGGCGAACAAGGCTTGAAAGATGGGCCATGAGATTAGCCTGTTCCTTGGATGGATCAGAAGTACCACGGGAAGATGGGCCCGTGTGGGAAGAGGATTCCATGCGGGAATGGGAAGAAGATTGAAAAAAAGAATGATACAAGGGATTAGAATGATACTCCACGAGGGAAAATGGAGACTTAATACAAGGAGATCAAGGACAATACAAATGGGGAAGCAATGGCTTAATGGATTAATGGGCTGACCCACTAATGCAAAGATGAATGGACAACGGAAGAAGGGATAATGGACTAGATAATAGACATACAAAATAGGGTAACCTAAGTGGGCCTAACAACGACGAAACATGCGGATGCAACACAAAACACCACTAACGGGCTTGGACAAGCCCAAACAACACAAACAATGCAATGTGAGAATTTTCACCCAAATCAAACAAGTTGATATGATGGAAAATATTTTAGAAGTTTTAATGAACCTTTTAATGATTTTAAATTAAGAATAATTCCCTCAAGATAGGAATCCTATGGGAATAAGGTCCAAACTTTGGGTTGACTAAGGTTAACTCCCTCACACTTATGCAAAATGCAAACCTAAGAGGTGAAAAAGTACAACCGGCCCGGTGTCCGTGTGGGAATCCACGGCTCACGGGGACTTATGAAGGTCCCGGATAAGATCACCTAGTCGACACCAAGAAATATGGAGACGTAATATGGAGACGAGAGGATCACTTACCAAGGTAGGAAATGTAACTATGATATACAATGTGTGACCCTATGTGCACCGGAGTGCATGCAAATTCTAGCTTAAAATTAGAAAATCAAGACTAGATTAAACTATGCAAACTTGATCCAACTAAGACAAATAGTATATGGATGGAAAGACAATACAAAGGTCTGCACAACGGGTCCAAGAATAGATCAATCTGACCCCGGGAGGTCAATCAAATCACTGAGTAAAGTTGCCCCCGTGAACCTGTGCATAGACCACATGCAGATTTTATGGACAAAATGCTAAAATGATGATAATTTTTAACTAAGCAAATGAGACCCAAATGATACAAATAAGTTATGGATGGAAAGACAATACAAAGGATTGTCTAATGGAATAAAAATCAGTGCAATCAGACATCGGGAAGGTAGTCAAATCACTAGGTAAAGATGTACCTGTGAACCTATCCCTGTACCTGCCTGCAGAACTTATGCACAAAACTCAAAAAGTTGGACAATATTAGAATATAAAAATGTTAACCAAATGATGCCAATTGATAAATGGATGGAAAGACAATACAAAGGGCTATCCAACGGAAGAAAAATCAGCACAATCGGACATCGGGATCAAAAGTTATGCCCCGACGAACACGGCCCCGTGAGCATGCGCGCAGGACTGCCAGAATCTGTAACGGTCTACCAAAGGACCGTTACATTCATGTGGCGATCTACTATAGGACCGTCACACCACCTGAGCCCTTAAAACGCCCCAAACAATAGAAGAATGGATAAAATATCACCTAAACATGCACATGCACACACCCAACTTACAAAAGAGCATTAAAACAAATGTGATGGGCGTTGGTGTCCCACCGTGATCGCCCAAAAATTATAGATTTGTTTTAATTAGATTCCTATCCCGCCCCCTTTAAATACATACATGCATAAACATGTGAATCAAAGACAAGGGGGATGAAGGATGAGAAATATTAACCATGATTGCCACCAAGGTTCCAACAACGCCAAAGGATGAAGAAGTGTAAAGAACGGCGCCATGTACCTTGGAAAGAAAATTTGATCACGCTTGACAGACGAGGTGCGGGGAACTTTGTGGATTCAAACCTCCTCTCCCTCCAACCGGCTAGAGGAAGAGGGCCTCATGTTGTATTCATGCTCTCCTGCAAAATAAATCCAAAATAAGGACAAAAAACCCATTAGAACATGCATGTGTAGCATCAATCCCGCAGTGATAAAATAGGGGTAGAAATTGAGAACAAACTCACCGGAGGGAGGTTTTTAACCCCTGTGGAAGGGTGGGAAAGATAGGTGTGTGTGTGTGTTGTGCATACATGAGATTTGAAATCACGAGATTTGATTGAGAGAATAGAGAGAAATCATCGATGCAAAACGTGCAAAAGTGCATGTGTAGCAGGAAAGTGTAGAAAATTATGATGATTTATGATTTTGAGAGGAAGAGAACTAAAAATATAGACCATGAAATCAAGCCCAAAAGGATGAAATTGAAAGCTAATACTTCCCTCTTCAAGCCAGGGTCAAAGTTGTGAGTTGGAACTGCAGCATTCCTGTTATAGTGGCCCCCCGTCGTGACTATGAACTGGACATTTTTTATAGAGTTTTACAAGAAAACCCCATCTCCTTATCACGATTCTCGAAGATATAGTCTAAGATAAATTAAGTTCTCTGGATCAAACTCGAGATAATACTAAGGACAAGAGATAGGAACAAACGGGGATCAATTCGGAGGAGGATTCTAGAAGATACCCCGTCGCACTAGAAAACAGAGTTTTAGTTGTACCAGGATGCTTAAATCCTGATCTTGCGACCCAGATCCCGAGATATATAGAAAATGAAAATTTAATTTCTATGAACCAAATTCAAGATAATACAAAGGGCTAGAAGTAGAAAAAAACGGGGATCAATTTGGATAAGAATTGAAGAAGCTATGGGCTCTGCAAGATAGGTTTGTCGCACAGTTTTCGGGGCAGAGTCCAGCACAAATTGGACTCTCGACTGTGTGTAACGGTCTATCGTAGGACCGTCAGAGTTATGTAACAGTTTAGGGTAGGTCTGTCACACTCTGGGGGTCGAACGGGACGATTTCGGACAATTTTGACTGTGACGGTCTAGTATAGGACCGTCACAGTGCTCTGACGCATCGATACTAGACCGTCACATGTGCTCTGACGCACCTATACTAGACCTTCATACCGATGAAAGAAAATTCTTGACAGACTGCACGCGACTTTAGAAATTGAAGTGTATCTTTCAAACGGGACAGAACTAGTGAAAGTGGTAGAAGAAGAAATTGTAGATAACTGACAGAGGAACAACTTTTATGAAGAAAGTAAGTTGAGAAAATGATTGGAAGATGGAGAAAATGGGGCTCGAAGAGAGAATAAAATTTTGGGACATAAGTGAATAGCACAGTACGTCGGAAAAATGTAAATACCTCACAAACGGGGTAGAACTGGTTAATGGCGTAGAAGAAGAAATTGTAGATCTTTGAAAGAGGAACAATGTTAGTGAAGATAACGTTTTGAATAGAGGAACAGAAGGAGATAAAAAAGGATCACTTTCCGGACTGCGCAGTGGCAGAGAGCCGAATGTTTGAAGGAAGCTGGCCTAAATGGGCCGTAAGTTGACTTGGAAGCTGGAATTTTATAAGATAAACTCCAGGGCTCTAGGAAATCATGATCTTCAAGACTTAAAGGATAGGGAATGGTAAAAATAGGCTCAAAATCCATCCAAGGAAGCTCCAAAACAATGGCTAATTCGGGACATCAAAAATGATGAATAAGAGAAATGACACAACTTGTGGGCTAAAACGGGTGTCAACACCCATCTCACTCCGAACGGCAGATGGAGGCGGCGAGGGCGGGGTGGCATGGCTCGTGGGGCGTGGAGCGACGGGCACGGCACGAGGATCACGATGGTGGAGGCGGTTTCTGGGATCGCGAGCCGGTGAGGGTTTAACCGCGTTTTCTTCGTGGATCAGCATCCACGGCGCGTCGAATCTTCGGTGGAGGTAGGGAGATGGACCCCCAGCTCGTGTACTTCATTTCCCATGAGTTTTGTAGGCCGTGGTGAGCCGAGCGGGTTTATTTGAGCATTTTGGAGAAAATCCATGATTTTGCGGTGTGAGCCCGATCTAACGTTTTAACGCATTTTTTGATGGTTTTTGGGCACCATGTGATGCCTAGGGGATTGGGGAAGGGTTTCCCCTTTGTTTCCCCATCACCCGGGGGTGATTGGGGCGTGGAATAGATTTTCCCACCGTTTTCGCCGTTTTTGGGTTCGGGATGCCTTAGCGGTCGTTCCGGAGACCGCTAGGGGTGCCGAGCAGTCCAAGGGTAGACCGCTAGGAGTCCCCCTAAGTCGGTTCAAGGCTGGCGGTCACGCGATAGACCACCAGGGTCCTTGGCGGTCCACGGTTAGACTGCTAGGACCGCTTGAGTTTCGTGTGTTCCGGGGTTTGGGCGGTCCAGAGGTAGACTGCTAGATAATGCCTCACGGTCCATGGGTAGACCGCCAGGGCTTTGTGAGTCCAGGGCGCTTGGCGGTCCAGCAGTAGACCACTAGACTTGCTTTAGCGGCCTAAAGGTAGACCGCTAGCCTTTGTGGCGGTCTAGGGTTAGACCGCTAGGCGATTTTCGTGCTCGAAATGTCGGTTTAGCATTGTGTTGGTCTCCGGTCGACCCGGTTGTGACCCAGTGGTTAACGTTCGGCCTCGTGGATGTTCCGGACACCCCGTGGGTTCTGTGTCCATGTTTTTGGGCGTCTCGAGGTACCGTGTTACCTCGTTTAGCGTGCCCATAGGTTTGGTGGGTCCGGGTGACCCCATGTGTTGCGGGCTTCCATGTTCTCGCTAGATCGAGTCATTGTGTGTCGGTATGAGTGCGGTGGGGTCTTCCCCGCACGGCGTGGGTTCTCCGGAAAGTGTTTTCCATGTGGGTCAAACGTATGGCCTTGGACTGTGAGTCCAGTTTCCCAGCCTGGGGCAGGAGGTTTCTTAGTTCCCTTTGTAAGGGAATGGTTTCAGCGGTTGTGAACTACCTAGTGAGTCATCGTGCCGTGGTTTCAGACCTAGGGATTAGGCTAGATTGACGACGTTGTGCCGTCACGTGCGACAGTCTTGACCCCAGGTCTTATGACTCAAAGACCATTGGTCTATTGGGCTGTCCAGAGTCTGGTGGCGTTGTGCCACCTGTTACTTCGTGTTACTCATGATGGGTGCGTGAGTGGCTTTCCGTGTTCACGTTTAGTGACCTCCCACTGGTCATAGCCTTCTTACAGTACGCGTGTGCTGACCTACCAGGGAGTGGTGGAGCGGCTTACCCGAGAGAGACAGGTTTTAGGCTGATTACCTCAGGGCCCCCACGCGCAGTCGGAGTTCGAGCTTCGGGGGAAGAACCAGCTAGAGGACAGACCTAGGGCGTATGGTCTGTGTGTTCACACTTGGCTGAGGGCGTCGGGCACGCGCTGGCAAGCGCGACCTCCGTTAGTCCTTGTTTTGTGTTCCTAGTTACAGTACGGTGTCTCAGTCTCCGCCTGGGGCGTTGTAGGGAGACACCTGAGGCTGCGGACTAAGTCGTCAGTGGGCGCATCCGGCCTTGCTTCTGGTGGGCAGGTACTCCTGTCACGTGACGTGAGTTTCCTCGTGAGTCGAGTTCCACTTCACGTTGGCGAAACGTGGTTTGGCGTGGAGTTCCGAGGGTTTTCCCGATACCGATATCTAGGGGTTCCGGTGAGCGTCACAGAGGGCCTTCCCCTAGACAGTGCTGATGTGATGACCCAGGGTCCGGATGTCGGGTAAACCCGATACCACTTGGATCCTGCGAGGCCTCCCAAGAGCAGAAAAGCTCCTTAAAGAGATAAAAGGGTTGTCGTGGGATGTACAACAATCTAAAATAAGTGCAGGAAAGATGGAACGTAAATTTAAAATTTCTTTTCATATAAATTACATCGTTTACATGCTTTAAACAAGACAGTAGTCTAGTCACTGTACAAGACCATGTACAAGTTCCCAAAGTACAACTCAAAAGAAAAGTATAAAGCCTAGAGGCATACCCCGGCTGACACATGCTAGTTGACCTATCAACAGTCTTCAAACCATGCTTGAAAGTCAATCCTACATCGCTTCACCTATAACCACAAAGGGTGAGCCTCATTTCATTGGCTCAGTAGGGGTCACGCGGATCCCTACCTCGCAGCAAACATTACAAAAAAAATATCACAATTGCATGGAACATAAGCAATTAAATAGAACTGCATGAAAATATCAACAGATTAACATAGCTATGAATTACTAGAAAGACAAGTAATCATGATATCACACATTATATGAAGACTAACAGTTCATGGCAAATCTGGACATCATTAAGACATATGATTACATACAAGGATCACGTGTTCATCACGAGAGGGAAATAAATCACATGGAGAAGCAATAAAAGATAAACATGAGTATCAAGAATTTAACATGAGAATGAAACTAACTATTTAATTGACTACATTTTACCATATGTTCTACAACATGGAAACGAACATATGAATAAGAATATTCCGATATTTAATATATTCGAAGACCATTAAATGAATATGGTGAAATATTCTAGCATATTCGAGGACCTTTATACGAATATAGAAGTAGTCTAATATCCAATTGAGCCAAGTTCCTATAATTCATCTGACAGGAGAAAGAAGCCACTAGAAGCAAGACCAGATGCGTCCACTGACGGCTTACACTACGTCTCAGGAGTCTCACACTCGTGACTAATCACGGGAACAAGAGACACCATAGTAAGTACTAGGGACAACAGTAACGAGTGACTAGTTAGGGTTGCACCCGTCGGCGCTAGTCCAAGCCCCTGACCACGTGTACAAACACAAGCTCTTGCCTTGAGCCATGTCTCTAACTAATTTCCCCCCAGTAGGACACTACTGTAAAGCAGGGGCCCACGGAAAATAGCTTAAAAATCGTATATCGGGATTACCTAGCCACCCCTCCCAGGTGGTTCGACTCGTCGCCGCTAGGCTACGTATAGTGGATCAGTCAAATAGAGATAAGAAGTTAACTTTAATTGAATATGAAAACACGTTATAAGCGAAAGAAATGATAATACGCAACATATCACGATTTATAACTATGTCTAAACATGTTAAAAATTCAGCATTAAGCACATAATCAGGAGAATGTGATGAAAATGCAATGAAACTATATGCTAGAAAGAATGACAGTCTAGACTTGGCTGCAAAGGTCAATAGGTGGTCACTCGACATGCTATTTACATGACAATAGCGGTCAGTCTAATGGCCGCTACATTCTTTCTGCTTATTAGAACGGAAAACCTGTAAATAAGTGTACGAAGATGGAACGATCTAGCCTGAACCGCTAAGCCGAGAGACCGTCATGGGAAAGGCCACTCTACAACAGTAGCAGTCAGCCATATGGCCGCTACACTCTCAATTCAACATACATGATTTCCATATCCATAAAGCTTTAAATGCACATAGGGAATAAAGCTAAACAATTTATAAATCATGGGATCAATTCATCATTCAACACGTTCATATTATTATCACAGCATAGGAGCATATGGAAAATATAACTCATGCATCAATAAATGTGCCATAGTTTATAAAACTATTTAAACATGGTAAATATGCAACATTAAATGCATAATTAAATGAACACGCATAAATTACAGAACAAGCGATCGAACTAGGGCCGCTATAATTTTAGGCAATCGAATAACAAACCGCTGAGTGCTACTAAACGGTCTGGCCGTGAGGCTTCCACCGCCATGCAGATTTAAAATATTTACACGGTTGAATTGTTAGCCGCTCGGGTCAGTAGATGGTTTATGGGCTGACCATTATAAAATCTGAAATAATCTAAACGTGGTCCTTACCGGAGAACCGAATCCACGGGAATCGTAACCGGACCCCCTCCCGGTCGACCCAAATCGACGGGAAATCACAACTTTTAACCTGTTCCATGCCATTCCACCTTCATAATGCGACAGTTCTCGCCTAAGAACTCAGCAACGATGGGCATGCTTCAAAAATATAAAGACGATGGGCATGCTTCAAAAACATAAAGATGATGGGCATGCCGTTTAAAACATAAATATAATGGGCATGGCAGAGGAATGATCTAACGAGCTAGGGCATCGATCCCCCTACCTTAATCGTGACGAAACCTCCGTTCCGATCGCAAGCAAGCCGAGGGTCGCCGCAGCTCGCCTTTGTCCGATCGTCACCACGTTCCGCGGTTCGTCTCGGGGTTGACGTCACCACGTTCCTTGCGTCGCGGGGGAACCTCCCGTCGCTCCTAGCAAGGTAGATGGCCGCCCCCCTCCGGATTTCGAGCCAAGGGCGGCGATTTCGCCGCAAGAAGGGGAGGGAGAGAGCCGCGCCGTCTTCCGCGGGATCCCGCCTCCGCGAGCCGCGTCTGGCACCACGACAACAACGCCGTGCTCCTCGCACCACGGGCTCGCCGGCGAAGCCTCCTACGTCTTCCGCCGCGACCCCGGGTCGCCCCGCGCCAAGAAGGGAAAAAGGGGGGAGGGTTCGCGAGTTCCGGTCTGGTGCAAAAGAGAGTTAGGGAGTGAGAGAGAGAACCGTCGGTTCTCCTCTCAGAAAAAAAATTGTTATATTTTTTTTCAAAAAACCCCTCCAATTACTAAAAGACCTTAAGTTAAGCAAAATTGTATAAATGTCCCATTTAATTTCTAAAAACCTTTAACTACATGAATTAAATGCATAGAAAAAGCCCATTAAACCCGTTAAAAGCTTCTAAATTCATGAATTTTAATATTTTATGATCCGATAGGAAATCCAAATTCTACGGGTCTTATAGTTGAGTTCCCGACAGCGTGATCGTTTTCCTAGTAGCGTGACTAGGGTAGTTCGTTGTCTGGTGATCCCCTGATCGTGAGATCGGGGAGTGTTTCCATGTACAGTAGGAGTAGCTGTAGTGCCGAGTTTTACCGGCCACCGGTTCGCTGTTCCCGCTGTAGTTGTAGCTATTTTCCTTTTCGCTACTGTCGTGTTCTCGGTTGGGGTTCCACGGGACCCCTACTTAGCCAGTGACAAGAGGCTCACCCCTGCTTTTCAGGTGCGGCGGTTGGTCCTCGAGGTTTGCGGGCGTTGCGTGCATATTCTTAGTTGCCAGCTCGTCGGGCCGAGTGTTCACTCGGCATGTGGTACGTTCCTTGCCTAGACTATACTTTTTGTTGGGCTGGACTCTTTTATATTTAGTTTATTGATTTCTGTTAATTGTTGAATTGTCCTTCTTTATTTCCTATTTCCTTGTAGCTCCACACTCTCTTTTTGCCCTTCCGATCCCCGACTCGTGGGCGGTGGGCCAGGATTCGAATGGTATCGGGTTCCTTTCCTGGTATCTGGATCTTGGGTCGCCACAGTTGGTATCAGAGCATGGTTGTGGATGTACATGGGAATTCAAGATATTGTAGTGATCAGAGTCCGTAAGGTCTAGTACAGTCGGCAGCTGGCATAGGGTTTCATGCTTGTTTTCCGCTTGGTTTCTCGTGTAAGAGCTTGAGTGCACGGCGCTGGCGCTGTGAATGTGGTTGATGTTTCATGGAGTGCCGGTGCGGGGCCCGAGGGACGTGATGGAGAGATTTCTTCTCGATGGGTGGTGGCCCCAGTTGTGCTGCGTTCAGTAGAGTTGCTAGTAGGTGCGTCGCTGTGGTGCTGCGTTCGAGGAATCTGTAGCGAGGTCAGGTGACTGGTGAGGATTATTCGTCGTTAAGTGACTGTGAGTGTGCTCTGAGGGAGCTATTATTCAGTTTGGCCACTCCAGTCTGAGGTTATCCAGCCCTGAGGTGTTAAGGTTGTGGTTTGAGGTGGCAGAGCGGGTGCTATGGTCGATAATTATACTTGGGTGAGCGGAGGATCTTATGTTGAGCTGCTGATTTATCGAGCCTGCTGTTCTTGGCATGCTCTGTGGCATCAGGGATGGCATGTCGGTCTCAGTTATCTTTACGGATTTCGAGACAGGATTGGGTAGAGATGTCCCAGTAAGTTCTTGCTCTTGCGCTCTTGTGTGCGAATGGGTTGTGTTTGCCCTGCATTTGGCTTGAGATGTCAAGGTTCCGCGGTGAGTTTCGGGACTCGAGGATGAGCGTTGCCGATTGCCGGTTATGGCTCGTGTTGTGGCTCTTGGCGTGGCGTGTTACAATTCGAGGAAGTGCAGCGGTGGTGCATCGAGAGATGCTGTGATCGTGTTCCGACGTGACTCTCGCCGAGTGTGTCGGAGGCACCGACCTGACAAGGTAATAGTTTTCTCGGTGCTGGAAGGTGTTGTTCCCAGCGTGTGCAAGATTCGAGGTTAGGTCGAGCGTGGAGATCTTCCGTTGGTCGGAGGTGTATTGAGTTTTTCCCATGGTTAGAGGAAATTACGTTTTGGCTAAGGTTCATCGTCTTGCATCGTGTGCCCGGATTGGTTGGCCTCTGTGTGCCATGAAGTCCGTGTGAGATGCATCCTCTATGTTGGTAAGGTGGTTGTCTGTGAGAAGCGTTGCCCATTCCCTGCTGTGTAAGGGGGCGTTGGCAATGTTCCGGAAGGACCAGTGCCAGCTGGGCAGTGTGCGTGAGAATTTGTGATTGGTGTTGTGGTTCCCGATGTGTTAAGGATCGGAGCCTACAGAGCTGCAGAGGATTGTCGGGATGGAGGATCCTGATAAGTGTCTATTTCTTATGATAATTCATCGCATGAACACTATTTTATGTGCATATAATTAGGCAATTATGCATATTTCATAGTTATCCTCAACTCTGCATTTAAATTGGAGCTTTCACGTAAATTTATTAATTTGGTGATTTTATTTAATAATTTGAAGTTGAGGGCCATGAGCATTAATTCTCCATTGCATAACCATGAGCATTTGAGATTTATATGCACATTATGATAATTTTTATGGACTAAATTGTAATTATATGTGTGCAGGACACCGAAGGTAATTGTAAAAGAAGTCGAGGGTAAAACTGTCACCACCATTTTGACTAAGTCAAAAGTACATATTTTGGTTGGAGGGAAAAGAAATTTTGAAATTTTGAAATTGAGGAAAAGAAACACATATTTTGGTTGGAGGGAAAATTGAATTCAAAGTTTGAAATAAAGGAGAGACATGATGAGCCTTGGGAAAGGGGGTGGCCAAAGTCTAAGAAAGGGGGTGCCCACCTACTTTTTCTATTCCCCATGCATCATATTCCACTGAAATCTCAGTCATCCATCTCCTTTTGATACCATCTCCACCCTCCATCTACCCAACTTTCCCTATAAATAGCCCATGACAAGGAGGAGAAAGGGAGTTCTTTTTTTGGGCAATCTTTCACCCTTTCTTTCTCAACCTTAGGTCACTGGTTTCTCCCACGTAAGTTCATTTTCTCCTCTTGCTGTCTTCATCAAAGATCTTTATTTTTTTATACTCTACAACTTCTTCTTTTACATCATCTTCTAATTCTCTCAGATTTTTAAGTTATTTCATATTTTTCACTGTATTGTCCTATTCATCTGCGAACTAATATTTCTCTCTGTTCTTTCCCTTATTTCACATCCTTCTCTTCCTCTTATCATCTTTCTATCTTCACAAAAGTTCTTCATTTTTAAGTGCTCTCCAACTTTGTCTTCTTCGTCCATTTCTAATTCTCTTTAATTTTTACGCTACCTTCTAATTTTCAAGGTTCTGTCTTCCACATTTACTGTTCACCTGAACCCATGTCCCCCTATTCTTCTCCAATTTTCTCCCCTTTGTGATTTTTTTCTCTCTCTATTTTCTTCACAAAAGTTGTAGATCTTTCAAAGTTCTTCAAATCTCTCTTCTTCCTCTTTCTCCAATTCTCCTCTGTTTTCACATTATTCTCAATTTTATAAATTTATGTTCTGCACTTTTTATTGTTCATCTATATTTTTCCCACTATCTCCTTCTTCCTACGATTTCACCCTCTTCCTCAGGTTTTCTCTCTCAACCTCCTTCATCAAAGTTCTTCCTCACTTCTCTTCAACTTCTTCTTCTTTGTCATCCTCTAATTCTTCTCGGTTTCAAAGTTATTTTAATTTCATTCTTACTCTATTTTTAGTATTTCTACTTTACTATCTCATCTTCTTCCTTCTTCATCTCCACACAAACCCTTTCACATTCCTCTCTATATTTCTCTCCAAAGTTTATCCTCCACAACTCTCCTTTCATGGCACACATCAGGGCGGGCGACGTTTCAAAGCTCATGACGTGGACGACGACGGCTTCTTCATCCACCTCTTTCCACAATGATCTCCTTCAAGGCGGAGCGATCCTCTCCAAGGTTCGACGAGGAGGAGACGACGGCGTTCATCATCCTCTCATGGCTCTAGTTTCTTTTCTTATATTGTAATTTATATTGGTTGTAATCTCAATTTTCATAGATTGTAATTTTCATGTCTTTAGCAATAAAATTTATTTTGACAAATTGTGTTCCCTTTTCTCTCTCCCTTTTTCAAATTTCTCTTCTCAATCACTCTCATATTCTTTAGATAGATTTATTTCCATGCACTATTTTCTTTAAGTAAAGTAAAATCACAAGTGTTTTTCATAGGACTCCAAGGTTTTTAACTCTAAAAAACCTCTTCTTTCCTGTGGATTCAACTCTTCTCGCCACCATATTACGTCTTTCTTTCATATAATGCGAGTTGAAATATTTAAGATTGATACGCATGTTTTAAACGACGAACTTTCGCGTGATCAATTTTTGACGCCGTTGTCGGGGAAGAATGATGATTTTTGATTTAAGAACTTTATTTTCCTTGTGTCTATAGTATACTAATAAATCTCTCTTTTCTTTTTTTTACAGGATAAAAAAAATCAAAAAAAATCAGAGATAAGTTTGCATTTCTTTCTTTCATCTTTTGATTTTGTCATTCATTTCAAAAAAAAAAGAGTGAGGGATTGCGCTTCAAGTAAGTATCATAACTCCTCTCATTTTATGTTATTTCCTTAATGTTCTTGCATATTATGGTTAGATAGGTTCACTAAATTAAAAAAAAAATTCTTCACTTGAACCCAATAAAAAATCCTCATTCCAAGAGTAGAAATCACACTTTCATGCTCTAAGTCATGCATCATTTAGGAAATAAGTTTTTTTTCCCTTGTTGTTTAACTTTGGTCATTACATTTTGGAGATTACAAGGGATAAGGTGACTTCTTTTCTAATCTTTTTCTTCGTCACATGCTCATGCATACTTGCATAGAACCCCTTGTTTGAACTTGATTTGTTGCATATCATTTCTAAAATAATCTAAGGGCAACACCCATAAACAAGATAAGGTGGGAATTTTATCACCCTTCCTTAGCCCACAAACCACAATTTCCTTCATCTTTGCATCACCTAGACCCTAAATAAAATTCAGTAGACGTTGGCCCTATGTTCACACTGTGGTTCTTATGTTAATTAGGCTTACCCTCTTGTAAAAATCGATGTCTAAGGTAAGACGGTTGGACGACAAACGTCTTAAGCGGGCTAGTGGTTTGTAATTAGGTCCCTACGAAAGTAGGGAGCCTCCCACTACCCCACCCCTTACTTGACCGGTGAAAATATTGAGGGTGAACTCAAGTTGCACTTTAGCCATTTTGTGAAACCCAATTTGTAGGTCTAGGTCACATCTAGGTCATTAGGTAATTTGTGTGACAACTTGTTTGTGTTTGCATAAAAAAATAAAAAAATAAAAAAAATCCTCATCTTCTCTTTCTTCGTCCTACTTTGTGTCAAAAAAAATAAAAAAACAAAAATCATCATAAAAAAATCTCTTTCATCTCTCTCTTCGTCCTAGTTCATGCAAGGTAGAAGATCTCAACATCTAAACCTACTAGGGCCCATTCAAGAAATTGAGAGAGTCTTGTATCTAGGGATCGATCTCCAACAAGATCTCATGGCTAAAAATCAAGGACCTCACCACCAAAATCTAATGGTCGAAAATCCCGATCCTTCAAAATAAATGAAGGACTATTTCTTGCCCAATCAATACCAACCGTCCTTCTATGTCCAAGCACCTCAGAACCAGGCGGTTCATTATGAAATCAAATCTAGTACCATCCAAATGTTGCCATCTTTCTATGAAAATCCCAATGAAGACCCTTACAAACATCTTGATGAGTTCCTTCAGATCTGCTCAACTATTAAAATCTAGAATTTATCTGATGATGCTCTTAGACTAACTCTCTTCCCATTCTCTCTCAAGAATAAATCCAAATATTGGTTAGGAGCCTTGGGTAGGACCATTGATACATGGGCAGAAATGTAAAAAATTTTTTTGAAGAAGTTCTATCCCATAGGACGAACCAATACCATGAGAAGAGTAATTACTGGATTCACAAAAAATCATGGGGAACATATCCATGAAGCATGGGATAGACTGAAAGATTTGTTGAGGAAATACCCACTACAAGAAAAAGTGGCTATAGCCACCGAATTAGCGACCGATTTAATCGGTCGCTAGTCGGTCCCAAATAGAGACTAATTCGGAGACCGAAATAATCGGTCGCATAACCGAGACCGTTTCAGCGACCGCATGTATATCGGTCGCCAATCGGTCGCTATTATTGCGACCGAAATAACTTCGGTCTCCAGTCGGTCGCTGATGCCGTTATACTTCCTACTACGACCCCCGCCCGCCCGAGCCCTCCCGCCCGAGCCCCCCCCCTCCCGCCCGAGCCCCCCCTCCCGAGCCCCCTTCCCCTGCGGCCCCCTCTCCGCCCTAGCCCCCCTCCCCGCTCCCGCCCGAGCCCCCTCCGCCGGAGCCCCCCCTCCGCCCGAGCCCTCCCGCCCGAGCCCCCCTCCTCCGCCGGAGCCCCCCTCCCCGTGCTGCCTCCCGCCCGAGCCCCCCTCCGCCGGAGCCCGTCGCCGCGCCGCTCGCGTCGAGTCGCCGTCGCCGCTCGCCCTGCCGTCGTCGCCCTCCGCAGGTACCTCTCTCTCTCTCTCTCTCTCTCTCTCTCTCTCTCTCTCTCTCTCTCCCTTCCCCCTCCGTCACCGGCCTGCTCCCCTCCCCCGCCGGCCTACTCCCCTCCCCCCTGCGGCCCCGTCGCCGGCTTGCTCCCCTCCCCTCCCCCCTTGGGCACAACGGCCCTTACCTTGTTTCGAGGGTGGTGGAGCGGGTGACTGGAAGGCCTGGGTTTGAGTTCACGGTGCTGCCGCCTTCGGCGTTCTATCCGGTGGATTGGAGTAGGATAAGGGGTTTGTTTCGTGGCCCGCGGTCGGAGACGAATCTGAGGTGGTTGTCTGAAAAGCTGAGGAGGATTCAGGAGGGTAGCTTTGCTGTTCACCTTTGGAACAGGCAGAGCAGGAAGATACAGGTTGAGAAGGGAAGCATCATTGCGCACATACTGTCCGACTGCTGCGTATTTTGCAATGGATCCGTGTCTTCTTTGTAAGTAGCGGGTGGCGAACGTGATGGGTTTCACCTTTTAATTCGCCGATTGCTGGCAAGTTCTTTGGTGATGGATAATCTCAGTCCATTCCATGTATTATTGTCAACGTCTGAAATCACAATAGTAAGAATTAGCAGTAATAAAAGGAAAATCTCTTTCTCTCTAGTCTGCAATTTTAACTAATTGACAATGTTCTTCCTCTTTAATATAATGTGAATCAGTTATGACAATGTTTCAGTTTTTGCTTCTTTTCATACAAAAAAGATGAAACTTTGGCTTGACAGTATACCTTGGATTATTGAAACCAAAAAGAAAAAAAACCACTTTGGATCTTGTAATCAACCACAAGTTAGAATAATGCAAGCATCTGATATTCTTTCTATCTAAAATATGTTTCTTGGAAGAAATCTTGTCATATTGCCATATTGGACACTCTTACAGTTATTTAAGAGGCTTTTAGAAACAGTTTTCTTATCAGTGTTCATTAATTGTATGGTAGCGCCTGTGCTCTTATGTGGCATAATTGTTCGTGAATCATGCCCTGGAAGCATTTTCAGCATCCGTGAAAAATTATAATACCCTGCTTTCTTTACTTGGATTCATATTTCCGTATTTAGGTTGATTCAGTAGTGACACGTTGTGAGAACGATAATTCCCCCTCAACCTTATTGGAATTAAGCAGGCGCATCTGCTATGTGCATAATCCATGATCTGTTCTTCGTGGGAATATCTGCTAAGGTGTAAGCATAGCTTTTGTTTTTATGCTTGTACTCGAGGGTTTTTCATTTCTATGCTTGCACATGGACATATTTAATAGTTTTGTTCATGGTCACCAAGATCAGAAATGAAAGCAGGAGGCCATACGTGAAGAGAAAGCAGGAAACACATTCTTTGGTAGCATTTTGAGCCACAAGTTAAGGTGAAATGAGAAACAATGCAAGAAATAAGGGGAGAAATTCGATTTGTTTTAGGTGTAAATGAGTTTCCCAGTAACTCTGTTTTTATTTAAATATAGTTGTTCAGCATGCACCAAGCACCACCTTATCTGTGTTGTAGATGTTCTTTCAGATGTTTCTTGTTTCTTCAAAATAAGTTGTTATACTTATATCCATTTCAAGTGTTTAACTAGCAACCTGAAGGCATGAAGTATGAAGGCTGTTCCCAGCTTTCTGATTTTGCTCAATTGCCACATATATATCATTTGAGCAGCAGAACATCTGTTGCTACCTTTGTATGTGTTGCCTCAAACATTGGGATGAAATTGCAGCTACATGGGTTTGCACAGGTTTTTCTTGGTTACTGTGTCTTAGGCATACTAGACACCTTATTGATGATGACTGGTTAAAGATGGGAGAAGGCAGCCGCTGGGTTGCTATAGCTTGAGACAAGTCCTGATCATCAAGGACAACCCAGCTAAGTATCTCACTTTTATCAAGCTTAGCAACCCAGCTAAGTACCTTTATCAGTCAATGATTGTAGAAATATTGATGCCCACAGGTTAAGTATCTCACTTTTATCAGCTAAAGAGATGCATAAGACCTTCTGCACATGTCATTCAGTTATCAAATATTGTATGTCCTCTTCACTACCCAAGATATATAATGAGCACTCTGAATTTCCTTCTGTGACAAATTGTATTAAAAAAGTACTGAATGTGCATCTTGTCATATGCATTTAGCTGAATTGCAGTTTACTGAATCATGTGAAAGGGAAACAGGAACAAATTAGCTACCAGATCATGCGCCATGCATTTGCTTATCTGTAATAGCATGATCTCATGGTGTAAGGTGTACAAGTAGGAAATGACACATTTCCTCTTGAATCCACTTCATGGGCATCATTACCCTAAACTAAAACCACCCGGCACTAAACTATAACACTTGTATGGTCTTATTCTTTCTAAATGATTTTAAAAGGGTATTGTGTGTATGCAGTGTCACGTTGACAGCAGGCTGGAAATCTCTATTCAATCTTGGGCGTAAGACTGGATGATGATGATAGTGCTATGGTGTCATGGTGTGTACCCATCATGCATTGTGTGCAATTTGATTTTTCACCCTTTATCTTGGTGCATGTTCTATTTTGTTGGTTTTTCTTTCACATTTATTTGGGAACCCATTATTTACATCAGGCAGCCAATGACCGGATGCGTGGAGATTGTTTTCTCACTCTATATTTCATACCGGTTGATCTATTTGCCTGAGTTTTCTTTGTCATTTATTTCTCGTAAGTGTTGTTTACGTAAGACAATGAATATATTTAATTAGGTGGCGATTCATTTTCCACCGTTCATTTTGTGCTGGATGATGCATTTGCAGGGGACTGTATGCCTTCAAATTTATTTATGATTGTGTTGGTTAAATCTGGCAAGACATGATTTTTTGTGCAGAATGATTTTATAAGCCTTTTTTCAAGTAGGATGATCTTACCTTACTTGGGTATCCTTTCTCATTTATGCATGATAATTGTACTTTACACAATCAACACCATGATTTTGTGTGCAGGTTCATTTTTCACCCTATTTTCATGCTCCATGATCTATTTCCTTGGGTTTGGACATGTTTATGGTTTTGGACATAGCTTGGGCACGACTAGGGTGTTATCATCATGCTCGAGTTCGGTCTCACATGCGACCTCTCCATTTACCACACCAGCAGCCCCAGATGGTTCTTCCAGTGCCGCCCCGACCATGACTCCAGATATGTTTAGGCAGATCGTCAACGAGACCGTCTCTCAGAATATCTCTCAGAATATCTCAACCATCGTCGCTCAGACCGTCTCCCAGATGCTCACATCCTTGGGAATTGATAGTAGTAGAGCACCTCCTGCACCTCCTGCACAGCAGCCTCCGGTAAGTATTTTATTTGATTGATTTTCTATTTGTTAACTCTAAATATCATCTTACAAAATATAAGAATTTAGATTGAGGAGGGGAAAATATCATTTTCTTAACTCTAAATATCATCTTACACCTATCCTCTGGATATTAGAATCAACAGGCAGACTGTTCTGCAGGATTTTCCATAGGTGTATAGAGATTTTGGTTAGAACTGAAAGTGAAAAGATATGTATAAATTCTATTCACTTGAGTGGGGGAGGATACAGATCTATAAATATTCATAAAGCTAGAATAATATAAGGAAAGTAACATGTAGACATGAATAAAATATGCCAATTTAGGTGAAAAGATCTCCCCAAAGTCTGGTAACTGTCATGGCAGGAAGCCAGGAATAGCACCTTTAAGCAAAGGAAGGGCAGTTCATACAAAGGAGCATAGGTCATAAGTTACAAGAAGTGAAGGATATTATATATAGTCGGCGGCAAGCCTGTTGTTAGCCGTAAATTGGCAGGCTTGATTCTCAAAAATGCCCTGGATGCAAAGGAGCAACACAGAAAATTTGAGCATGTGCAGAGATGGTTATCATTGGATGTAGCTGTTAGGGCCCAGGTCAAAGGATGTTTACTACAGACTCTCTCTTCACCGGTGATTGATGCAAGATCTACTGCATCTCAAGTTGTTGCAAAGATTGCTGGTATTGAGTTGCCTCAAAATCAATGGCCTGAACTTATCAGTTCTCTCTTGTCAAATATTCACCAACTTCAGCCAGATGTTAAGCAAGCAACTTTGGACACCCTAGGTTACATGTGTGAAGAAGTCTCCCCTGATGAAGTTGATCAAGAGCAAGTCAATAAGATATTGACAGCGGTTGTTCAAGGCATGAGTGCTTCTGAGGGAAACATTGATGTTAGGCTGGCTGCAACTCGAGCTCTGCATAATTCTTTGGGATTTGCTCAGGCAAACTTCGGGAATGATATGGAGAGGGATTATATCATGAGAGTCATTTGTGAAGCTACTCTGTCCCCTGAGGTGAAGATACGGCAGGCTGCATTCGAATGCTTGGTCTCCATATCCTCCATGTATTATGAGAAGCTTGCATCGTATATGCAGGACATATTTAACATCACTGCAAAAGCTGTGAGGGAAGATGAGGAACCTGTTGCTCTACAAGCTATTGAATTCTGGAGCTCAATATGCGATGAAGAGATTGACATCTTAGATGAATATGGAGGGGATTTTTCTGCTGATTCTGACACCCCTTGCTTTTATTTTATCAAGCAGGCACTACCTGCGCTTGTCCCTATGCTGTTGGAGACACTCCTTAAGCAAGAAGACGACCAAGATCAGGATGAAGGAGTTTGGAATCTTGCAATGGCTGGAGGAACATGCTTGGGTTTGGTTGCACGGACCGTGGGAGATGACATTGTGCCTCTTGTTATGCCATTCATAGAAGAAAACATTAACAAACCTGAATGGAGGCAGCGAGAAGCAGCAACTTATGCATTTGGTTCTAAAATCTGAAATACCGGTCGGATGGCCGTGCCGGTCATTCCAATACGACCGGGGAGATGAAAGTGACTTGTCAGAACTGACGGAATCCAAATCGGATGCCCGGTTTGAGCTCGGCGCTCAAACTTCATTTTTAAAATACACTTATTTCAAATGAACTGTTAGGACGGGTCCGGGGGTCTAAAATCTGAAATACCGGTCGGATGGCCGTGCCGGTCATTCCAATACGACCGGGGAGATGAAAGTGACTTGTCAGAACTGACGGAATCCAAATCGGATGCCCGGTTTGAGCTCGGCGCTCAAACTTCATTTTTAAAATACACTTAGTTCAAATGAACTGTTAGGACGGGGCATTTGGTTCTAAAATCTGAAATACCGGTCGGATGGCCGTGCCGATCATTCCAATACGACCGGGGAGATGAAAGTGACTTGTCAGAACTGACGGAATCCAAATCGGATGCCCGGTTTGAGCTCGGCGCTCAAACTTCATTTTTAAAATACACTTAGTTCAAATGAACTGTTAGGACGGGTCCGGGGGTCTAAAATTCGAAATACCGGTCGGATGGCCGTGCCGATCATTCCAATACGACCGGGGAGATGAAAGTGACTTGTCAGAACTGACGGAATCCAAATCGGATGCCCGGTTTGAGCTCGGCGCTCAAACTTCATTTTTAAAATACAAGATGAAATTTGAACTTATATTGTGTGTGTGTATTTATATATATGAAAATGAGCTGGCTTAAACTATTGGCATACTCTTGTTAATGCTTGATTTCTTTATTAAGTCTTGTTAATGCTTGATTTCTTTATTAAGGATTTGATTATAATTTTTTTAAATGATATACAGGATCATCCGTCGCGAGATGTTGGACGAGACGACGACCAGGATGATGTTGGACGAGACGACGACCAGGATGAGACATATGTGGAGGATTTGTGATTTTATTTTAGTTGTGTATGTTGTCATTTTATTATTATGGATGTATGATTAATTTGTGATTTTATTTTAATTGTGTGTAATTTGAGGTTCGTGGAGATTGTGATCCGTGTAGTTGATTTATTATTGTTTTATGAAATTGTTATTTATCAGGTGTTTGTATGTGATGAATTTGAGATTTGTCGATATTGTTGTCTGTGTAGTTGATTTTATATTTATGTTATGAATTTGTTATTTATCAGGTAATTTATTTATCAGTTTAAATAAATTTTTAAAAAAAAAATAATGCAAAATTAGCGACCGCATGGAGACTGAATTGCGACCGAATAGCGACTATACGTTATATTTCTTTTATTAAATAATTATACTTGGCGACCGACTGGCGACCGACTAGCCACCGAATCAATCCGATAGGTTAATTTTATTTTTTAAAATACAACAAATGTAGCGACCGAATAGAGACTGAATGGCGACCGAATTATTAGCGACCGATCAGGCGACCGATTATAATCGGTCTCTGGTAACGACTGATACTGCGACCGAATTATGTCGGTCGCTATATAGCGACTATTATATAGCGACCGACATATTCGGTCGCTAGATAGTATCTGTTCGGTCGCAATGCAGATTTGCGACCGATCTACGACTGAATAGCGACCGCTAGGTCGGTCGCTATCCGCGATTTTTCTTGTAGTGACCCCCACCATGGGTTATCAAGATGACAAATTGTACAGGCATTCTATGAGGGTTTGACGAAGAATTATAGACAGATGGTGGATGCATCATGTGGGGGAGTATTCATTAGTAAGAGCGAAGATGAGGCTTACGATTTATTTGAAATACTTAGTGAAAATTCAATTAGTCATGTCTCGCTCTCATCCTATGAGAGAATGATTGGGCCGGCTAAGAGGGGTGGACTTTATGAAGTTAAGAGCCAAGGTGAGTGTGAGAACAGGATGGACATTAATGCCTTGACTCAAAAATTGAAAAAAATGGATTTGTTGGCACAGAAGATAGAGAAGGTTGATCTTTTAACTCAGAAGCTAGATCAGTTGTTATCTAGACATGAACCTTCTTCTTCTTTAGCCTTCGACCTCAACTATTCTCCGCTCCCAGTCATGAAGAGATTTGTGATCTTTGTTCTAGCCCTGGTCATGGGGTAACTGATTGCCCCACATTAGCCCAACTTCCTCCATTCATCCAAGAACAAATCTTCGCTGCTCAGGGTGTCTCTAAGCCTCCTTATGATCATTATTCCAACACTTATAATCCAGGCTGGAGGAACCACCCGAATTTTTCTTGAAAATCTCAGCAAGGTTCATCTATCCAATCTAATCCCTCTTTTCAAAAATAAACCTTTCAAGTTCAAGCCCACCAACATTACCAATCTCCTTTTCAACAAGCTCAGTCTCATCATAATTTCTCTCAATCCAATGCACATTTCCAACAATATTCTCAACCTCCTTTTCAGCATTCTCAGGCCCCGTATCCTTAACCTCCCACTCAGCATTTTCTGGGACAGTATCATCAGTATCCTCCAAACCATTTTCAAGCTCAAATTCCTTTCCAACCTCCTCCTCCTCAACCTCTGTATCCCAATTTTGATGACAAGTTTGAACAACTCCAACAACTCATCCTTACCCAAGCACAATCCATTTCTAAGTTGGAAAACCTGATAGGACAACTTGCTGCTAATAACATGAGAAGAGAGGTAGGCCAGCTCCCTAGCCAATCGGTGGCCAACCCCCGCAATCAACAATCTTCAGGCTTCCCTCCAAGAGCTCCCTTTCTTCCTCAACCCAATCAGCTCAATCAACCTCAGCTGCCCCCTCCTGCAGGTCCCCAATTTGAGAATGCAAAGGTAATCTCTTTTCTTAGGAGCGGGAAGATTTTAGATAATCCTTTTAAGATTAAGGAAGTTGGCAGTAGTTCAGGTCAAGATGCCCACATGGAAAGTGATAGTGAGGATGAGGAGCCGGTGATTGTACAAGAGAAAAAGAAGTCGGAGGGTGGAGAGAAGAAGTTGGATAAAGGGAAGGCGAAAGTTGATGAAGGACCCCAAGAATATATACCTCAGGTCCCTTTTCCCGATGCTCTAAAGCCAAAGGCTCACAAGAAATCGCTGGTGCAACAGGAAGAATTAGTGGAATTATTTAAACAGGTGAATATGAATACTCCACTCTTGGATGCAATCAAGCATGTGCCGGCATATGCAAAGTTTTTGAAAGAGCTGTGTACTCCAAAGAGGGAGCTAAGGGCGGTAACTCAAAAGATCCGCTTGTCTGAGGATGTGAGTGCTGTTTTGATGAATCATTTGTCAAAAAATTGAAGGACCCCGGAGCCCCTTTAATCTCACGTGATATAGGTGGAGTCACTTTTGATCGAGCATTACTAGACTTAGGTGCTAGCGTGAATCTTTTACCCACCTTTATCTATGAGCAGTTTGATCTGGGGGAGTTAAAACCCACTTCAATCACCCTTCAATTGGCGGATAGGTCGGTTAAAACACCAAGGGGTTTGTTGGAGGATGTCATTATTAAAGTGCATGAATGTTATTTCCTGGTGGATTTTCTCATTTTAGATATGACCTCATCCCAGGATTTAAAGCACACACCTATTATTTTGGGACGTCCTTTTCTAGCAACAGCTAAGGCCAACATAAACTGTGCCACGAGAATGATGGATATTTCATTTGGAGGTGAGAAAGTTTCTCTAAATGTATTTAAGGCATCTCAATATCTAGATCAAGAAGAGGAATGCAATGTCATTGATATCTTTGAGGATGAGATTCCGGATAACATTGAGGACACCCTTGAAGAGGGTGGTATGCTTCAAGATTCTCCTCTCTCTTCTGCACCCTGGTTTAGGATAGAACCACTTCTTGCACTTCAATCTGAATCAACATTGCCATCTGTGGAACATCCTCCCGCTCTGGAACTCAAGCCTCTCCCGGACTCCCATAAATATGCATATCTGGGACCTAACTACACTCTACCTGTCATCATTGCCTCCAACCTCACTTCTGCTCAGGAATCCCAACTCTTAACTGTTCTTAAGGAGCATAGGGGGGTAATAGGTTGGTCGATGGTGGATCTCAAGGGCATTAGTCCAGATATTTGTATGCACCATATCTATTTAGAGGACAATGCAAAGCCGAGTAGGGAGATGCAACGCCGGTTGAATCCTAACATGAAAGAGGTGGTTAAGCAGGAGGTGGTGAAGTGGTTGGATGCCGGGATTATATATCCCATCTCTGATAGCAAGTGGGTCAGCTCCACACAAGTTGTTCTAAAGAAATCCAGGCTGACCGTGATTCAAAATGAGAAGGGTGAAGAGGTGCCAATGAGACTACAAACGGGGTGGAGAGTATGTATTGATTACAAGAAATTGAACTCAATGACAAAGAAAGATCACTTCCCTCTCCCATTTTTGGATCAGATTTTAGAAAAATTGGCTAGGTAAAAATATTTTTACTTTTTGAATGGATACTCCGGGTACAATCAGGTTGCTATCTACCCGGAAGATCAGGAAAAGACTACATTCACGTGTCCGTATGGCACGTTTGCATTTAGAAGAATGCCGTTTGGGCTTTGCAATGCTCCTGCCACCTTTCAGCGGTGTATGATGGCGATCTTTTCTGAAATGGTGGGAGAATTTTTGAAAATTTTTATGGATGACTTCTCAGTCTTCGGTGACTCATTTGATTGCTGCTTGGAGAATTTACAGAAGGTGCTGACACGATGCATTGAATCCAACCTTCTGTTAAGCTAGGAGAAAAGCCACTTCATGGTATGAGAAGGTATTGTGTTAGGCTATGCGTGTGGATTAGAGTGCACGGATCGTAGCGTTGGCTACTGCGGGTGGATTTCTGAGGAAGTGTGGAGTAGCGGAGGATTGGTTCCTCGATATGAGATTATCTCCGGCTGTGTGAGACGTGTTGTTGCTGTGCCGTTGCTTGAGATACAGTGGTGGTGGCACTGGCAGGTGGAGAGTTGGGGAAATATCCTGGCGAGGTTGCCGCATGAGCGCCATGTTCTTGCGTTGGAGGCTGTGTCCATGGATGAGATCGTGTTTTGGAGAAGTGATCTCTGAGAGATTATGGGTCCCGATTGGTGGTCATGAGTGGCTAGTCAGGTTGACCGAGTGGTCGACCGTGGTAAGGTGTGTATAAACTGCGGACCCGTGTGCATTGGTCATGGCGTCGTCAACCATGTTGCTGTGATATTCGGATGACACTTTCCTCCCCTAGAGACGTGTGCCATGAATTATTTCGGTGGTGTCCCGTGGCTCTGTGGTGCGGGCGGAATTGGGATTGGTAGGTGTCTACTTGGATAAGTTGAGATAGGATTCGATGAGACATGAGGGAGGAGTGATGCCTGTGGTTGGAGGTCCTTGATGGGACGTTGGCGTTGGAGTGGTTGTCCCTGGTCTTGTGACCAGCATGGGAGGATTCCCCTGTAAGTCTGAGTCGAGTGAGGTGAAGACTGAAGACACTGGGAGTTTGTCATTTGGTTTCGCCGTACTCCCCTGAGAGGGTAGAGTTGGCATGATGATAGGTCTGCATGCGGTGTTGGTCTGTACGTGAGTCAGCGGATGGCCTGTCATGAGTTGGATCGTGCATGCTGGGCTGGTAGAGGTTTTCCGTTGACGAATGTCTGGTGACCAGTGGATGGTCTTTCACAGACAGAAGATGCTGGTGGTTGCGGTTAGAGAATGGCGAGAACCGTGTGTAAGCGGGGCCTTTGGTGGCCGTTTCGGTGATGTGCCTTTCGGATGGGATCTGGGCCTTGTCGAAGTTTGTCTTCTGGGATGGTTGGTTTCCGTGCAGCAGAGGTGATGCCAGACTTGTGTTGTTGTGTTATGCCTGCTCTGATGACCGGTGCACGGCATGCTGAGCAAGGCATTCTTCGTGATTGTAGTCTGGCTGTATCCCTCAGGATCGGTGCTTTCGTGAGAATCGAGATTTTTTGTGCTGGGCCTCTGACAGCGTTGTCAGTTGGTTAAGGTGTTCTTCCCCTGTGACTTGCTGCTAGTCCTGAATTTCGAGGAAGAAATTTATTTAAGGGGGGAGGGCTGTAATGTCCTGAATTTTTTGGATATTTTTTGGATCATTTTTGTAGGGCCCAGAGTGTATTTTATGCTTTACACGTATTTTTCCCTGATGTGCCTTCGGAATACTGTGCAGGGTGAACCGTTGCGTTCTCTGACGCCGGGACAGTACCAGCGCGTTGTGCTCTTCCCGAGGATCGCGGAGGTAATTTTTCATATTTTTCTGAATTTCTGAAATTTTTGAGTTTTCTATATATATATTAACCTCCTTTTCTCTCTCTCCTCGTCTCTCATTTCTCTCCCTTTTCTCTCTCTCTCTCTTCTCTCACGTTCTCTCTTCTCCCCCTCTCACTCCGGGCGGCCGACGGAGGTGGCAAGGGTGGGGCGGCGTGGCTCGTGGGGCGTGGAGGGACGGGCTTGGGATGAGGATCACAATGGTGGAGGCGGTTCGTGGGATCGCGAGCTGGAGAGGGTTTAACGACGTTTTCTTCGTGGATTGGCGTCCACGGCGCATCGAATCTTCGGTGGAGGTAGGGAGATGGACCCCCAGCTCGTGTACTTCATTTTTCGCCAGTTTTGTAGGCCGTGGTAAGCCGAGCTGGTTTATTTGAGCATTTTGGGAAAAATACATGATTTTGGGGTGTGAACCCGATCTAGCGTTTTAACGCGTTATTTGGTGGTTTTTGGGCACCATGTGATGTCTAGGGGCTTGGGGATGGGTTTCCCCTTTGTTTCCCCATCACCCGGGGGTGATTGGGGCGTGGAATAGATTTTCTCGCCGTTTCCGTCATTTTCGGGTTCGGGACGCCTTAGCGGTCGTTCCAGAGACCGTTAGGGGCGTCGGCAGGTTACCGTAGGGCCCCCACGCGCAGCCTGTGTCCGGGCTTCGGGGGAAGAATCAGCTAGAGGACAGACCTAGGGCGTATGGCATGTGTGTACACACTTGGCTGAGGGCGTCGGTCACGCGCTGGCAAGCGCGACCTCAGTTAGTCCTTGTTTTGTGTTCCTAGTTACAGTACGGTGTCTCAATCTCTGCATGGGGCGTTGTAGGGAGACACCTGATGCTGCGGACTAAGTCGTCAGTGGGCGCATCCGCCCTTGCTTCTGGTGGGCAGGTACTCCTGTCACGTGACGTGAGTTTCCTCGTGAGTCGAGTTCCGCTTCACGTCGGCAAGACGTGGTTTGGCGTGGACTTCCGGGGGTTTTCCCAATACCAAGGTCTAGGGATTCCGATGAGCGTCACCAAGGGCCTTCCCCTAGACAGTGTTGAGTTCCCGACAGTGTGGTTATTTTCCTAGTAGCATGACTAGGGTAGTTCGTTGTCTGGTGGTCCCCTGATCGTGAGATCAGGGAGTGTTTCCGTGTACAGTAGGAGTAGCTGTAGTGCCGAGTTTTACCGGCCACCGGTTCGTTATTTTCGCTGTAGTTGTAGCTATTTTCCTTTTCGCTACCACCGTGTTCTCGGTTGGGGTTCCGCGGGACCCCTACTGAGTCAATGACAAGAGGCCCACCCCTGCTTTTCAGGTGCGGCGGTTCTTCCTCGAGGTTCGAGGGCGTTGCGTGCAAATTCTTAGTTGCCAGCTCGTCGGGCCGAGTATTCACCCGGCATTTGGTACGTTCCTGGCCTTTACTGTACTTTCTGTTGGACTGGACTCTGTTATAGTTAGTTTATTTGTTTCTGTTAATTGTTGAATTATCCTACTTTATTTCCTATTTTCTTGTACCTCCACACTCCCTTTTTGCCCTTCCAAGCCCCGATTCGTGGGCGGCGGGCCAGGATTCGATGGTATCGGGTTCCTTTCCCGGTATCCGGATCTTGGGTCGCCACAGTCCCGAGCCTGAAAATGGCGAAAACGATGGGAAACCCCATTCCACACCCATGTGAATGGGAAAATAAGGGTAAACTAGTCCCCAACCTCTCTAGTATCGAGAGGACCCATTTAGACCCTAAAAACTCGATCAAAATGCAAGATCCGGCTCACACCTCAAAATCACACATTTTCACCCCAACGGAGAAATAAACCCGCTCGGCTCACCACGGCCTACAAAACTCGTGGAAAATGAAGTACACGAGCTGGGGGTCCATCTCCCTACCTCCACCGAAGATTTCACGTGCCGCAGGCGCCGATCCACGAAGAAAATGCCGTTAAAGCTCTCTTGGCTCGCGATCCCACGAACCGCCTCCACCATTGCGATCCTTGCCACATGCCCGTCGCTCCTCGCCCCACGAGCATCGCCGCCTCGCCCCTGTCCACCTCCATTGGCCGCCGGAGAAGAGAGGGAGAGAAGAGAATGCAAGAGAGAAGAGAGAGGGAAAGGGAGAGAAATGAGAGATAGGGAGAGAGAAAAAGTAAGGGGGGTTTATATAGAAAATTCAGAAATTTTGAAAAATACCAAAAAATGGAAAAAAATACACCCCGTGATCCTCGAAAAACGCACAACGCTGTGGTATCACCCCGGAGTCGGAGAACGCAACGGTTCACCCTGCACAGGGTTCTGAATGTCTTACAGACAAAAATACTCGGAACCCGCAAAACTCTCTCCGGGTCCCACAAAAGCGATCCGAAACCCACGGATCCTGATCCGATAAATAATCCAAAAATTCTAGGGCATTACAGCCCTCCCCCTTAAAGAAATTTCATCCTCGAAATTTAAGACAACCGCAGGAACACAGGGGAAGAATGTCTTAACCAACTGACAACATTGTCAGAGCCCCAGCACAGAAAACCTCGAAACTTGAAAAACACAAATCCGCATGGACACCGCCAGACCCTGATCACAAATGACACCTCGGTCCTCACACCGCACATCTCGATCACCGGAGTAGGCATAAAACAAAAAGTACAAGTCTGGCATCACCTCAGCCACAACGAAAACCACTCACGGCACTGCTGCCACAATCTCGCTCCCCGAGGAGACACAACCCTCATCACCAGAAACAGCGACCGATTAGCTCATGGTTGGCAGACCAACTAAACACCATCTTCTCTGTCACCTGATCCCCACAAATCCATCGGCTCCACGCCAAGGACCACTTCACACCTGGCAAGCCAAATGCTAACAACCGTACTTGACCAGCTCTATCAGAACTCAAATTTTGACAAAGCCCAGGTCCCATCCGGAAAATCACATCACGGAAACGGCCACCAAAGGCCTCACATGCACACGGTTCTCGCCATTCTCGAGCCACAACAACCAGCAACATCTTCTGTCTTTGAAAGACCACTCATGGATCACCAAACACTCGCCAATAACGGGAAACCCTTGACTCGCTCAGCTTCTTTCTTCATTCCTGGTCCTCCACCAGATCTGAAGGGCACGTTCCAAATCTTGATAGGCCATCCGTTGACTTACACACATACCAATGCCACATCTCAAACCAAATCTCGCTCGGACACCGCATCCGATCTCGAACTTCACGCCAACTCTACCCTCTCAGGGGAGCACAGCGAAACCAAATGACATGATCTCTCCTCGGTCCTCACGTCACTCTTCTCAGACTTACAGGGGAATCCTCTCTTGCTGGTCACAGACCGGGGATCACCATCCAACGTCAATGCCTCTTCAGAGACCACCACCATACACAGGCATCGTCCATTGCCCTGTCTCATCAAATTCTATCTCATCTCAATGACTCCAAGTGGATGCCTATCAATTCCGATTCCGCTCTCACCACAGAGCCACGAGACATAACCAGAACAATTCACGACACACAACCCCAAAACAGGAGAGTGTCACTTGCCGTCACATCATCTTGGTCGACGACGCCACGACCAAAGCACATGGGTCCCTAGACAATACGCATCTCACCATGGTCGACCACTCAGTCAACTTGACCAGCCACTCGAAGCCACCAACTGGGACCCATAATCTCTCAGAGATCACTTCTCCAAAATGCAACCTCACCCGAGGACACAACTTCCTACACAAAAATAGGGTATTCATGTGGCACGCCCGTCAACATATTTCCCCAACTCTCCATCCAGCCAGTGCCACAACCACAATGCCTCAAGCAACGGCATGGAAACAACATGTCTCACGCAACCCGAGACAATCTCATATCGAGGAACCAATCCTTCGACGCTCAACACATCCTCTGAATCCACCCGTAGCAACCAACGCTACGTTCCTGGACCTGTGGCTCATGGGTCCACCACGCTTCCATTGCGCACTCTAATCCACGCACATAGCCAACACGACGACAACTCAAGATCCACTATCCCAACAATCCTCTGCAACTCTATAGGCTCCGATTCTCAACACATCAAAAATCACAACACCGACAGTAAATTCTCACGAACAATGCCCAACCGGCACTCGTCCTTTCGGAATAATGCCAACACCCTTACACATCAGGGAACGGGCAACGCTTCTCACTGGCAACCACCTTGCCAACACAAGGGGCACGTCTCGCACAGACTCATGGCACACTGAGGCCAACCAATCTGAGCACATGATGTAAGACGATGAACCTTAACCAAACACAATTCTCTCCAACCAAAGGAGAAACTCAATACACCTCTGACCAACGGAAGGTCTCCACGCTCGACCTGACCTCGAACCTTGCACACGCTGGGAAGAGCACCTTCCAATAGCGAAAAAACCATCACTTCGATCAGGCCAGCATCTCCGACAACACTCACCCAGTGTCTCGTCGGACCACGATCACAGCATCTCTCGATGCACCATCGCTGCAATTCCTCGAACTGTGACACACCACGTCCTGAGCCGCAACACGAGCCATAATCGGCAACCGCCAACGCTCATCCTCGAGTCCCGAACTCACTGCGGAACCTTCACATCTCAAACCAAACCAAGAGAGAACATAACACATTCGCACACAAGAGTGCATGAGCAAGAACTTACTGGGATAGCTCTGCCTAATCCTGCCTTGAAATCCATTAAAATAATCGAGACCGACACGTCACTTCTGATGCCGCAGAGCATGACGAGGACATCAGGCTCGACAATGATACGGCACGGGACGTGACTTGACGCCAATTTGGATGCGAACCTTGGACTCTAGGCAAACTCGCGACTCGTCCCTGGCGAGGGAAGCGTGCAGATGTGCACGGTTGAGAAACCGGCAATGAGCTAAGGTGGTCAACTCTCACTTTCGTGCCCGGATCAGGTCACGGGACAGGTTTCGCTCTCTCTCACAGTGGTGATTAAATCTATTTAACGAGCTAGATTAATCTATCACATGTAAGCAGCGGCATATACAAATATACGAAGTAAGCAAAATGCCGAGTGAGGGAGCGGAAACGATACATCCACGCTACCGGGCGTGGGGAAGGCAACCCCGGCCAAGACTCGTACTTCCGGTACAAATAATTAAATAATTACAGCAGTGAATTTGATTGCCCACTCCACGCAGGGTGGTAAAGGGCTATACGTGGGACTCGGGAGTAGCGGACTCGGGTTGATGGGTAGCAAGTCGGAAGGGCTTTCGGGCCGGAGGCAGGCTGCTGGTCCGACTCGGTATGGTTCAAACTCGCTGGACAGCAAGTGAATTCGGTTGCTGGGATGGTGGCTTCCGGACATCTCCTTGCTGTGGCGGTTGGCTGGGACGCTGCCGCGGGGTTGCCGGTCGATCCCTGGGAGCAGATGTCGCGGGTTCGGAGTCGGGGATTTATGGGAGAATTAACTCCCAACTCTGTTCTGCAGTCCTACCTCGGGACAGATCTGCGCGACCCGACAAAAAGAATTGTTGCGTCCAGATCCGGAGGAGGATCGAGACGAGGTTAGCGCTGTTGGACAGAGGACTCAAAGGGCTACAACATAAATTAATTTTACATCCATCCAGTAGACGGATTGGAAATGAAAACTACTGTGGCACCGTTGTTTCTGCTGGGTCGAATTACAGACAGTCCGATAGACAAGGAGCTGCCTGAAAATGGCCTTTGACTGATAAGGAAGGGGTGGATCTAGATCTTAGGGATTTTATGGTCGATAGAGGGGGATGTGTGGGACGTGCTCAATTTTTTTTTGGGATTTTTATGAAGGGATTTAAGGGGTGGGAAAAATGGAAGAATAGGACACTGCCTCGCAGATCTACAAACTAGCAGATTGCGCGGGTGGAACTAAATGACTGGGAAAAATAGCAAACTTAGGCTGATTGGCCTGAAACTTTTTGTGGAGAGTAGGAACAACGTGGGGAACGTACCCTCAAATTTTTAGCTCGATTAGATCTCTTGATTGGGAGATAAAAATCGGACTTCAAGCTTCTATCCAGAGGTGGATAGAACTCCAACGATGTGGCGGTAGTGGTGTGACGGTGGCTCGATGGCGGCGGCGGCGGCGGTGCTGAGCTTCTCACTCAGAGAGGGGATGATAAGGAGGCCTCACACCACAAGAAATTCGCAGCAATCTAGCTGCAAGGGGTTGGGAGAGAGAGGGAGAGGGGCTGTGCCCATGGGCTGCTCACGGTAAATTCCTAATTTTCTTCACATTAATTGCCAAAATAATGAAAATACATGAGTTTTATATACCTAACAAAATGACCATCACTACCCTCAGATCTAGTGTTAGGGAGGGCCAATTAGGGGATGAGAATATTTAATTCCTTTTCCTTTCTCCCATGTGGTCAAAATAACATAAAAAAAAGATAAATGGCAAGTGGGCATCTTGGACTTTTCTTGGTCCACTTTGAAAGGTCTTGGTCTAAGCCCACCTTGGAGTTTGAACCAGCCCCACATGGGCCCTAGAGCATAGGTGGACTAATGGGAAAGAAGGTGGGGTTCCCGCTGGGTCACATGGCCTTTTGCAAAGAAACCAACTAAAACCTAAGGACTCACACTTTGGCTTATAGTTGCCATACAATTGCAAACTCATTTAACACAAGGGTATAAATGTAAATAAAAAAGGTAGTGGTCTTGCTTTGATGTCCCCATCAGATAATCAGCAATTCACCAAGAAGATCCTCTGCTCATCCGAGCACATCTCTCGACCAGAGCACCCGCTCCGCCACCTCAAATCACAATCTCAACGTCTTAGGGGCTGGATAAACCTCAAGCTAGGGTGACCAACCCAAGCTCCCTCAGAGCATACTTAGGGCCGCTTAATCACGAACAATCCTTGCCAGTCACCTGACCTCGCTGCAAACACCTCGAACACCGCACCGCAGCACCACACCTGCTGACAACACTCTGCCCAACGCAGCACGATAGGAGCCACCACCTATCGGAAAGAAATCTCTCTATCACATCCCTCGGGCCCCATGCCGGCACTCCACAAAACAACGACCACCTTCACATCGCTGACGCCGCGCCCTCAAGCTCTCAAGGGAGAAACGAAGCGGAAAACATACACGAAACCCTATGCTAGTTGTCGACTGTACTGGCCCTTACGGACTCTGATCACTGTAATATCTTGAATACCCAGGTACATCCACAACCACGCTCTGATACCAACTATGACGACCCAAGATCTGGATACCGGGAAAGGAACCCGATACCATTCGAATCATGTCCCGCCGCCCACGAGCCGGGGCTTGGAAGGGCAAAAAGGGAGTGTGGAGGTACAAAGAAATAGGGAATAAAGTAGGAAAATTCAATAATTAATAGAAATACATAATATAACTACAATAGAGTCCAGTCCAACAGAAAGTACAGTATAAGTCAGAAGAACGTACCCAACACGGAGTGAACACTCGGCCCCACGAGCTGGCGACTAAGAACCTCTGCCCAGCACCCACGAACCTCGAGGCAATACCGGCGCACCTAAAACGCTGGGGTGAGCCTCTTGTCACTGGCTCAATAGGGGTCTTGCGGAACCACAACCGTAAGCAACGACGGCACGAAAAGCAGCAGTAACGAGAAGAAACAGCAAACCGGTGGCCGGTAAAAACTCGACACTATGTCTACTCCTACTGTACCTGAAAACACTCCCCGATCTCACAGTCACGGAAAACCCTCAGTGACACCCGCCGAAAGCCTAAACCTCTACCTCGGGAATACACCTGGAAGCTGCACGTAAAAACCACGTCTCGCAGATGGGAAGCGGAAACTTGAAACACATGAACTCACGTCACGTGACGGGAGTACCGCCCACCAGAAGTAAGGCCGGATGTGTCCACTGACGACTTAGTCCGCAGCCTTAGGTATCTCACTATGACACCCCAGGCGGAGACAGAGACACCATATAGTAACCAGGAACACAAAACAAGGACTAGCTGGGGTCGCGCTCGTCAGCGCGGGTCCGGCGCCCCCAGCCACGTGTGCACGCACAGACCATGCGCCCTAGGTCTAACCCTCTAGCTGGTTCTTCCCCTGAAGCCCGAACTCGACTGCGCGTGGGGGCCCTACGGTAACCAGCCTAAAAACCGTCTCTCTCGGGTCACGCTCTCCACCACTCCCAAGTGGGTTCGCACTTGCGTGTGCAGGAAAACTATGACTAGTGGGGGCTCACTAAACGTGAATACGGAAACCACGCACGCACCCATCGCAAGTAACGCGGAGTAACAGGTGGTTCGAGGCCACCAGACTCTGGATGGTCCACTAGACCTAATAAACCCAACGGTCCTTGAGTCACACGACTCGGTTCAAGACCGTTGTACGCGACAGCACAACGCCGTCAATCTGGCCTAATCCCTAGGTCTAAAACTACGGTAACATGATTACCGAGGTAGCTCACAAGCTGCCGCAATAAATCTTCATCCAAGGGACACACCGGAAACCTCCAGCCCTAGGCGGGTTGATTAGACTCACAGTCCGAGGCCATAAGCATGGCTTACTCGGAAACCACCTTCCGGAGAACCCACACTGTGTGAGAAAGGCCCACCGCACTCATACCGATACACGGTGACTCGATCTAGTGAGAACATGAAAGCCCAGAACACGAGGGGTCACCCAGACCCACCAAACCAATGGGCACGCTAATCGAGATAACACTGTACCTCTAGACACCCCCAAAAATACGGACACAGAACCCCTGGGATGTCCAGGACATCCACGAGATCGAAGGTCGACCACTGGGTCACAACTGGGTCGACCGGGGTCAACATGACGCAACAAAACACATATAACACGGAAAACAAAGTGGCGATCCTCCCTAGACCGTCACAGTGCCTAGCGATTCACTCCTGGACCGCAAGGCACAGCCTAGCGGTCTACCCCTGGACCGCTAGGCCCCAAAAACACTCGGACGGTAAAACCTCAAAAACGGCCAGGCCCCGACGGCTGAGCCCTGCCTAGCGGTCTAGCCAGGACCGCTAAGCCTCAGAAATCACGGACCTCAAGCGGGCATCCCCAGACCGCAAGGCTCTGCCTGGCGGTCTCCTCTAGACCGCCATGCACAATGGCGGTCTATCGCGTGACCGTAAAGCTCGAACCGACATAGGGGGGCCCCAACGGTCTCCACAAGACCGCTTAGCACCCTAGCGGTCCCTGGAAGGACCGCTAGGCCGTCCCGAGCCTGAAAATGGCGGGAAACCCCATTCCACGCCCCATTCACACCCATGTGAAGGGAAAAACAAGGGGAAACTACTCCCCAACCTCTCTAATATCGAGAGAACCCATTTAGACCCTAAAAATGAGCTCAAAATGCAAGATCCGGCTCACACCCCAAAATCACACATTTTCACCTTGACGGGGAAATAAATCCGCTCGGCTCACCACGGCCTACAAAACTCACGGGAAATGAAGTACACGAGTTGGGGGTCCATCTCCCTACGTCTATCGAAGATTTCACGTGACGTGGACGCCGATCCACGAAGAAAATGCCGTTAAAGCTCCGCCGGCTCGCGATCCCACGAAGCGCCCCCACCATCGCGATCCTCGCCCCATGCCCATCGCTCCTCGCCCCACGAGCGTCGCCGCCTCACCCCTGTCCACCTTCGTTGGCAGCCGGAGAAGAGAGGGAGAGAAGAGAATGCGGGAGAGAATAGAGAGAGGGAAAGGGAGAGAAATGAGAGATGGGGAGAGAGAAAAAGTGAGGAGGGTTTATATAGAAAATTCAGAAATTTTGGAAAATATCAAAAAATGGAAAAAATACTCTCCGCGATCCTCGAAAAATGCACAACGCAGTGGTAATGTCCCAGAGTCGGAGAACGCAACGGTTCACCCTACACGGGGTTCCGAATGTCCGACAGATAAAAACACGCGTAACCCGTAAAACTCACTCCGAGACCCACAAAAGCGATCCGAACCCCACGGATCCTGATTCGATAAATAATCCAAAAAATCCAGGGCATTACAGTTCGGGTCCTCGATAGGGGCTAGTGTGCTTGAGGCACCTTGGGTTGATCCCTCGGACGGTAGAACCGGTGACGCTGAGCGTAGAGCGGATTCGCTCAACGGGGCCCCTGCCGAGCGAGGAACTCCTTCACCTCCTCTTCTGTAAGTTCACTGCGGAGTTGATGGCATGACGCTGGGGCAGAACTTCACGTACCCTACTCCACCTCCATGTCACTGGCGTTCTCTCCATGCGCCGCCATTGAGGATTCCGAAGACGACGAAATGCTGGAATCCGATGAACTCGTAGGAGGGGGAAGCTTGCGACTCACCTCCGCGGTAGACTCTGTGAGCTCCGTGAACGCTCTGACAAAGTCTCACCTGTTGAGTCCAAAAAGGCGGCAATCAAGAGGGGAGGGGTGAATTGATTGGCCAATAAAAAATCTTTTGGAGTGAAACTAAGTTAATTAAACATACATGCACTAGATCTCACTCGAACATGGACACACTTGTGAATGCGTGTGGATAGTAGTAGGTGTTTAACAATGAAACTGGTGTACGCTCAACTTACCGTGAAGCCCACTCGACTAAGGAAGCGGAAGAACAAACCACAATAGACACACGAAATTTTTAGGTGGTTCGGGTACACTGTCGTGTCCCCTACGTCCACCACTCACTCGTGAGGATCAAGACTTCACTATGAAGTGAGGCACACACACACGATGTGTAGAGCATCAAACACACACACGCTGTACCCGATCTGGGCTACCACACATACACACACACAAGTTCATATTTCCGAACACGAACAACACACATACAGATATGATTCAAGTTTTACATCAAATGCTCAAGTTGACACAAAGTAAATATGAGAGTAAGGAGTGGAGAATGATTTATCGTGTTTGAAGCTCTCCCTTTCACTTCCTTGAATGTAATTGAATGCTTCTGCAGGAGGAAGATCGATCCTTAAGAAGGAATGAAGCTTTGTCGCACAAACAAGGTTGTAGCTTTGATATCCCATGCAACTTGCTGTTGGGGATGATGTGGAGGCTTGATTCAAACTTCTTCTCTTCACTTTCAGGTTCTGAACAAGGTGGAAGAAGGCCCTTGAGCTGCTGCTGCGAACCTACAATCACAAAGATTAGAACAATAACATCTTCCCACCTCCTTAGCGTTTGAGACCCAAAGAGAAGGTTATATACTTCCAGGACGGTCAAGGGACACCATTAGGACAAGATCCATGAAATCTAGAGGAAAACAAGGCAGATGGATGTGAATGGTTGGACAAATGGTTCGAGGACGCAAAAGTTCTAATTCACGGCTCCATGTAGGTGTCGACACCTTGGGCATTACATTGAACAAAAATGCCAAACGGAGTCCCTGGACGCTAGGTGTCGACATCAGGTGTCGACACCTGGTGTTCTGGCTTGCTGCCAGCACCACATGGCTTGCTGCCAGCACCACATCAGGTAGGTGTCGACACCTGGTGTCGACACCTCCTGAACTGGTTGCTGAAAATGGGTTCTGGAGCAGGGTGTCGACACCTGGTGTCGACTTTTGCACTACCAGAAGGCTCAATGACCCATAATGCTAAGAATTGAAGCATCAACTCCTCCAAGGATGATGGCATGATAGAATGAGATTGTGAGGAGGTCTTCCAACCTGTAAAAACACCAAGTATACGTCAGATTGATACAGCATCATAGAGCTCACAAAATAACCATTACATTTCAACCTTTTTAATGGAAGTATGGGGACTTAAAAAAGAATATAACAATGTAGGCTTATTCAAAACCGTTTCCATTTTCCATTCCAAGAGTGACGGATCAAGGAGGAATGAAAAATCAATATCAAACCACATATCAACATTTACCTCATCATTTCACCTAAGGTCACCTTCGGTCCTTAATTGCTTGCTCATTTGTTGAATTGTCAATTCAAGAACCATTTGAGTATCAACCAGTAATCACCATGGCATGATTAAATAGATGTGAAGTTCATAAGAATATAGAACCGGTTCACTTAAAACCATCATCGCACATTGCATTCATTAATCATCAAAACTCATTAATCCACACATCATAACCTCGGGGGCAAACATCCCTCTTTGGTCCCCCTCCTGGAGCATGAATCTCTCTAAGAACTCACAAAAGCAGGGGAGATAGAAAAATCCTAATGGCGAAGGCGGGGAGTGCGGGCACTAGGGGTATTTATAAACCCTTGATGGCCCTGAGAGAATTGCCGCGACGTCTCAGGCCCCGAGACGGCGCCTCCAAACTAGCACGCAGTATGTGATCATTGCACTCGAGCCCCCACACCCTAGGTAGCCGCGCTAACTGCCCCAGCAATCGAAGTGGGGACAACTCAGAATGGCCAAATTCCCGCCCTTGCCGAAAACCATCTGTACTCTCTGAGCCCATCCTTGGCTCGGGAGTAGGGGGGCAAGTGGAAATGGGGAAATTCATGGCCCACTACACATGCGGCCCAAATAGCCCGTCGAGGCCGGTCTAGCCCATTGAGTGACAGCCCTAACGGGGCCCACTCAACAGAAGGCCCAAAATATTCTGGCCAACATCATCCACCCAGCTCTGACTCGGACGCCCGACCGATGGCACCCCCACTGCTCAGGAAAAGCCCAGAAAGCGACCGAGCGTAGCCGGCTGTAGGTGGACGAATGCTCTCTGAAAGGGCGCCCTGATCTCGGATCCCCAGCATAAGCAGGGGATATGCTTTGTAAGTTATGGATCAACTCGCCACCAAGATTCCTCTTGGGGGTAGGGCGTATTCCTCGCAACTGGACGCCTATCCAGGCGAATGTTACGCTGTTGTCTGGGAGTAGGAAGCTCAAAAGGTTAAAGGGAGGGTAAGAGTCCTCAAACGGTGAAGAACTCTCACCAAGGACGTAAGGCCCCGAATCCCTCATGTTTCCTTGGCTCCGGGAAGGGAGCCAACTGCTATATAAGGAATTCCTCCGGAAAGGTAAGTCACTCGGAGCCACTTCAATTGGTGAAGAGAGATCTCGTGTCCTTCTTCTCTCCTGTTTCCTTCGCTAATTATTTCTACTGCTCGTTAACTTAAGCATTGGAAGATTTTTCCTGGAGTCTCAATCTTGGCCCCCCTGATCATTTTCTTCCCTCTTTACAGTATCCTTTACTAGAGTGGTTGTATCTTATGATCGCCCTACATTAGACGGCTCAAGATTTGACGCTAGATTCTGCATCATCAGCGATGAATATTTTATACACTGTAATCCTGTCACTATTTTGAGATAAAATTACGACGGCATACCCATCGATGCATTTTCTCGTAGTGAAATATGTCACTGACTATTATAACATATGCCGGCCCACGGCAAAAACCATCTCTATCAACGACCTTTCTTGTAGTGAAAGAGGCCAGTGAATGTTTTTACATGGGCATAAGCAGCCGGGAAATGCATGCGGTAAATTAAAGCTCGATCGCATGTCGGCCGGCCAAAGCAGAAAATCACACGTCTCTTCACTGTCTGCGGCAATACACGTACTTGTGTGTCATGTGGCTCGTCCGAAGATCTAACTTATAACCAATCGAGACAAAGATAACTAATAAGAGGCAATCCAGTAAAAGCTGGTGTCTTCGCCTCAACGAACCCTTGGTCGGTTCTTCGGTACGGACACGATGTCCTCAGAAGTCCGAACTAACCGACAACGGTACAATTACATGCACGATGAGAGAGTGGTGGACAGCTCATCAACGTGGGACAATCAGGATATATAGGAATGACATAGTTTATGTATGAATATATGGTACAATCTGATGCACGGTGAGAGAGTTGTTAGAAATGACGGGGGCAGTGCATTAAATGCAATGCCAAATGCACGAATAGCGCCTGCCATTTACCGTTTTAGTCTAATATAAAATCTTCCCTCACGTATTTTATTTTTTTGGAAGTATAAGTATACTGATTTCATTCATGGCGAATGATCGTCGAGTACATGGATACACAGAACACATAGACGAACAACGATGGTCAAATCGGGCCCAAACAGACGACCGACCAACATAGAGAAAGACATCAAAAGGAAAATGGCAGACATAACAGACACCAGACTTGGCTGTGGAATCTTCGGGATGCCGAGGAAGATGCAGTCGCTTTCATCGATGACGAGGCTCGTCCTCGCGGAGCGCTTGACTTCCGAACCGCTCTGATCAAATGCGGTATGAAAAGGGTACTCGGGAGACTAGCATCTCGAGGGATGCATGGGGGTAATGCGCAGATTCTTCGAGTCCTGTTAGGATCGAGGGTGAGGAACCGACACTGAGGCCGCGGGACTGATCCTTGCTTCGGCGGATGCTCCGAAAGATGGCCAAACGCCAAAGAGAGAGAACCGGCCGGGGGAACAGGGAGTGAGGAACAGAGACGGAGAATGGGTTGGGAGGAGGGGACGGAGCCGGTGGGGGATAGGATGACACGGGGATAGGGAAGAAAGAGGTGGGGAGGGCAGTGGCGGAGAGAAAGGGAGCGGGGAGGGGGGCGAAGGGGGGGAGAGGGGGGCGGAGAAGTAAAAATGGAGCGGGGGCGGGGAAGAGGGAGATCGGGGGGAGGGGCGACGCCCGCTAGGGAGGCGGAGGGGGCGGCGTTGGCGGGGGGCGGCGTTGGCGGGGGGCGGGGGAAGGGAGAGCCGGCAGGGGGGCACGGGAGGGAGGGGGATCGGAAAGGGGACGGCTGCCGGTGCAGGAGGAGAAGCGGATAGGTGGGGGGGGGGGGGGAAGGGGCGGCTGAGGGCCGGAGGGACGGGGGCTAAGGGAATAGGTGAGAGGGCAGAGAACCGGCGGAGGTGGGACGGTGGAGAGCCAGCGGCGGCGCGCACGGGGGGGCGGGGGAGGGAGGTGGGAGGCGGATGGCCGACGGAGGGAGAAGGGGAGGAGGGAGAGGAGGAGGGAGGTCGGAGCGCCGGCGAAGGCGAAGGAGAGAGGGGGGAGGGAAGGCGGAGGGCCGGCGAAGGAGAGAGGGGGGGAGGGAGGGCGGAGGGCCGACGGGGAGAGAGGGGGGGAGGGCCGGCGGGGCGGGGAGGGGGATGTAGGGGAGGAGATGGGGTTTCCGGGGGGATGCCCCTGACGGATCCAGAAGGGGTACGGAACCCCCCCTGAGAAAATCAGGGAAGTCCTAGGGACTCACATGACGGGCCTCCTGGAGAGGAGAATGGCCTCCTGAAGAGGAGAAGGGGAGGGGGGGGGGAGTTCCCGACGGGAGCTCCCCCCACCGGCGGTTCCGCAGGGAGAGGGCTCCCTGCGACGGAGGAGGAGGGGCTGGGCGCGCTTCGGCCCCCCCACCCAACCCAGCGCCTCTTCCCTCACATATTAGTCTGCCAGTTGCAATACTATCAAATAATGGACCGATGCGTCCATTAGATTTAGGCCATGTTTGTGAACATACCTGGACTCAGATTTCGAGTCAAAATCTCCCTGACTTGATTTAAGCGTCAAAAAATGGGATATAAGTATACCTCTATTTTGAGTATGTTGAAAATTCGGAAGAAAGAGAAGCAGGCACGTGGAGGCTCTTTTTTTTTTAATCTTTAAAAGCTGATAAGGAGGAGCTTCCGGAGATTTTGTAATAAGGATAATCCACATTTTGTCAGTGAGTGGTACGATGGGGAGATTTTTTCAAAGAAGAGCCAAGATAGGTGGGTTCGCAAATGCGGCCTTAGGCTGGGTTTGGTAATCCAGTGGAGAGAGATTTCAATTATTAGAATTCTTAATAATTTCACCAACATTTTCAAACGACACAATAAAATTTTGGTTTACGCATTCGACGGATTCTCCTAGGTGAGAGAGTGTAGACATAACAAATTCAAAAACTTGGAGTCAACGGAAGCTCCGGAGAAGGAGCTTCACAAGTGACGATGCAGATTCTGGCAATACATTTTGAAAAATACCCTCGCCCTCCACTCACACCGGACGCCACCCGTAGCTTGGCAGGTCCCCCCTCCACCCTCACCGTTGACTCTCTCCCCATCCCTTTGTGTCCGCTGGAGCCGTAGACCGCAGCGGAAGGCTCGCCGATCCCCCCCTCCACTTGCTGCGGACGTCGCCCACCCTCACTAGGTCTCCCCTCCACCCTCGCCGTTGCCCCTCCCCCCAGCCCTCTATACCCGTTGGAGCTGTAGAAGCTAGCCTAGTCACCGCAGGAAGAAGATGAACAGTATTGTTACAGTGTCGCGATATTTGCTACAGTGTTTACTATAGCATTTCTATAACACTTTTCATTAAATAAAATAGTTAAATAAGAGGATAAAAAATTAATTAAAATTTTCACACCCAAAAAATCTAATTCCACTCTGAACCGTCTCATCTAGGTCCAAGTGAGATTTTAAATTTTTTAAAAATCTTTGACATGCCGTACATTGTACTAAAATGTAGGTTTTGAAATTTTTTGAAACTGGTCACTCGTTTCCAAACGCGATCTTAGAAGGGGACAAGATTTAGAAGGGGAGCGACGATCACAGACCGTCACTTCCCAATCAAACGTCCTTAACGTATTTTAAGCGTTCCACTATTTTATTTTAAATGGCTCACAAAATGTTATAAATGGACCACATCATTCGCATATACACACTACTACTACTGCGATCATGAAAGTCTTCTACGCACTTATTTTCTTCTTCTATATTTTTTTATTCTTTCACTTCTATTAAGTACTTGAGAGTAAGGTCGGAGTTCGTAAATCTCTCCTCGAGAATGTGATGATGAGAGAGAGAGGATCATCTATCCCAAGGTCGTCAAATCTCTAGGAGACCTTTGCCGAGTGAATCGCACGTCGGGTGACAAGAAAATTATTATTACTAACGACTATGCAATTTGACCCCACATATTATGCTACAAACTTTCTTTATTTTTTTATTTAATTGGTGCATATATTTTAATTTTCAGTAATAATTTTCAGAAATCTGATAATTTTATTTTTACTAAATGTTATTAAAAATTAAAGTAAATGAAAAAATAAAACACATCTAATGAAGCCGACGCATTTCAATAGCTTGAATCGCACCATTCTCAATGGACACATTTTAACTTAAAACGTGCCTCACTGTCCCGACGCGTTTCAACTGTCAAACTGCAAAGACAAAAACTGTGAGTGAGTATTCTCTGATTTTCATTCTAGTTAACTTGTAAATTTCATCTACTACTAATAAAATCGGAGCAGTGGCTATTAGTGAAAATATAAATTTTATAACCTATCAATAACTATTTCTGTTTTTAAAACTCAGGAAAATTTAAATGGTCAAACAATTATTTCTGCTCTCATAAATTAAAATTTTAAAACTTTATTTTTGTTTCCAAAAAACAAAAAATACTTCTGTTATTAAAACTCATGAAAATACGCTGCTGTTTACAGAAATTTTAACATTTCTGATAATACAACTATGAGAACTGTTTAAACATTTATATAAAAACCTCTGAACGATTTGTATTATTCAGAGAACTTTGAAAATTGTTTTTGCTTACTTTTTTTATTTTAAATTTCAAATATTATTCCTATTTATAGAAAAGAAGTCATATCTATTTGTTTCGGAATAAACAGTTTTGTTTTTCAATTTTTAATACTTGTTTCCATTAAAAAATTACTTATGCTTCCTATAACTAAAAGCTTTGTACGTTTAATATTTAATAGCAGTATTGTGAAATTACCTTTAGGCCACGTTTGGGTAATGTTTAAGCCTTGGCTTTTGAGCTCAGCTCTGATTGTTATTAATTTCTACCAAACGTTCAACATGTGTCTTGATTCTTGAGTTGGGAGAAAATTTTGAGGATAGAGAATACAGGAACAAAATGGACCTCCGATTGTGAATATGGAGAAGTAAGTGTTGAGAGGATTTTGGAGATTTTAAATGATTACAAATCTTCAATTAGTCAGAGATTTATACGGTGGATAGATTTTTCAGAGAATGGAGAAGCAAACTCCATTCACCGCATTTATGCTGTGATAGTTCTAAAAAGAAAAATATCTCTTTACTCGTATATACCGACAAAAGCACAATCAATCTTTCAACAGATTTTATTAACCCTCAACTTTCTCTTAACAGCTAATTTAATAACTAAAGAAACTCTTAGTGCTAAATTAGACAATTTTGAGAGATCAAATTTTAGAATATGGCAAAACCAAATGACATTTTGATTGATCACCCTAAGGTTAATCTCAGTCATTAGTGATTGCACCATCGAGAGTCAAGAGTCGGGTTTCTCCCAAAACACCACATGTCGAGTCTAAATCCGGAGATCGCAAGCCCTAATTGAACTGGAGTCCTTCTTCACAAACTACTCGAAGAGATTGATTACCACTGTCTTCACCGAATATTAGGAGCCCTATCTGATAACCTTGATGATTTATATTAAAAGTGCTAGTGAACTGTGGGATACCCAAGAAGTTAAATATATATGGCCATGATGATGTCGAAAGCAAATTGTTCAAGATATCTGACTTTAACAAATTCAAATTTGTAGATAACAAACCTATGAATGACCAAATACACGAATTTGAAAATCTTGTCCACGAATTAAAAGTCATCGGATTCCAATTAGATGAATACTTCCAAATAGCTTATCTATTAGATAAACTACACCCCTCCTAGTTTGATTTCACCAAGACACTAAGTGACACTCAAGGTGCCCTCACCTTAACCCAATTATTTGGAGCAATTAGGACAGAGGAACAACATAGATTAAGAGAAGCCATCACACAAAACTATAGACCTAAAGCAAAAATGATCAAAAATAAAACACACAATCACCATAAGAAATCATTTCCCCATAAGTACAAGAATTTTAAGAAAAATAATCGACAATTTCATAACAATAAATCTTGAAATCTAAATCCTCAAAATAAAAAATCAAATGACAAAAATGAGAAACGTTGATGCTACGTATGTGGACGAATCAACCATCTCGCCTTTCAATGCTATTTTCGGAAGAAATCTACATGAAAGGCGAAGAGAATTGGTCCCCGTCCTATTAGCCCTCAAGTCAACATGGTGACTATAGGTGTTGATGCATCTGAGCCGGCATTTAAATCTATCCTCTTAGACTCTGAAGTGAACTTGACCAATTTGCTTATTCAGTGGTTGATTGACAACGGAGCTAATATTCATGTATGTGCTGATCACTCTTGATTTCTCACTTATCAGGACTCAAATGTAGGAGCTATGATGATGGAGAACAATACGGAGGCGCAAGTGCTGGGGGTTGGAAGAGTTTATCTGAAGTTGACTTCAAGAAAGACTTTGACCCATCACGGCGTTCACCACGTTCTCGACATCAGACGAAATCTCATTAGTGGATCTATTCTAGTGTAGTAGGGACATAAATTGGTCTTTGAGTCAAATAAAGTTGAAATAACTAAAGGCGTGTCTTTTACTGGAAAAGGATTTAGGTGTGATGGTCTTTTCAAACTGAATGTATGTACATCTTTTTTCAATGAACAATCCGTTGTGTTAAATGTCGAATATTTTTCTATATGGCATTCAAGATTGGGCCGTGTTAATTATAAAAGAAGTGTATGCCCTATAAGCCAATCACTTATAAAGTGATGGTGTCATTTCTTATATATATTCTCATTCGTATTTATGACAATCTCTTCATTATGCCTTATTTATTTCTGCGTATTATAACTTGATGTGACGAAGTCCTTGAACACATGCTATGAAGGTTGGATCATAATGAGATTATGATAGTGAGATCAACCTTCTACATGCATGTCTTCTAAATATTCCTGGTCATAAAATCTTTGAGATAGGACATCAAAGAATCCGGATAGACCAGTGCACATGATATCCTCTCAAATGATGAGGGTGATTGATCTCACAGTCACTAGTGTGGAGACACTAAAATATATGTGCAGGTGCCCATTATAAAAATAAGGTTCACTAAATCGGTCTGATTATGAATCTCTATATGGTAATTATATTTAACTATCAACCAAGAGATTTTTCAATCACAGTAGCACAGTTGGTCCTTGGATATGAGTCACTAAGGAAACCATGCATGAGAACTTATGTATTTTGATTCCTGGTCAAGGGACTTTATGCATAAGTTCTGGATGCTCAGGTACTCGGATACAGTGGAATAGATGCTAAGGTAATTGAGTGACAACTGTAGATCATTCACTCTCAGATATAACGTGAGGGAGAATACCCTATGAATGGTACTCGGTTAAATCTTTAGCCAAGGTAGATAGTTCCGTTGAAAAGGAGTTTTTCAAAGTGACTTAGAGTACATTCATCAGGTCATAGATAAGAAGGGTCTGACAGTATGATCATACCCTTTATTTTGACTAGGGGCATTGGATATGAATGAAGGACTAGTCATGTAGTACATGCTGACGGAAAGGTGCCAGAGTAGTTTTATAGAATCTCTTTATCTTCTAGGGTCACGGAGTGTTACTTAGTGCTGACCATGGCGTGACAGCCCATCATAGGAATAATCATGAGATGATTATTCATCATAAGATGATAAATTAACTATTTAAGTCATGAAATAATTAAATAATTAATTTTTTGTTAATTATTAATGAGAAAAATTTAAGAAAGAGTTCTTAAACTTAATGGGCTTAAAACTAAATTGATGCTGGACCTAGAGGGTCACACACATTAGGGTTATGGACGGTGAGAGTATATTTGTAATTTTAGACTTATGAAGGTTTATATGAAAAATCGAGAAGTTTATAAATAATTACAATGGGAGAACCCTGAGTCAAGCATCCAGAATTTTCTAGCAAGGGGCTGCCCTTTCTCTCTCTCCTCCTTGGAGAGGGGCGCCCTCCTCTCTCCTCCTTGGGGAGGGGGCGCCCCCTTTTCTCCACTCTCTCTTCTTCCTCTCATCTCTAGCGTAGAGATCATGTCAAGGCACTGTAGAGGAGGGTGTTCATGGGGCACTACGAAGATAGGACTATACCGTCCATGACCGTGTAGATACCGCTAGAGGTCGTGCACTTGCGCGGTTGATTATCGCCAAAATGGATCGTTTTCACTTCGCTATGATCTGAGCATCGTAGAGGTAAATATTGAACCCCGTAGCTGCAGATTATCGTCGGGAATCACACCGGAGCGGTCGACTCGACCGGGTTAAATTTTTAATTTTTAATTTCTGATGTGTTCTTCCTGATCCCGACCTAGATCCTTACAAATTATATCTTAATCAAAAGATTAATGTGATTAAACTTAATTCCTAAATTGGATATCCAATATCATGAAAAATGTGAAATTTGTGTTGAAGTAAATTACCCAAACAACCATTTAAATAAGTAGATAGGGACTATGATATCTTAAAGTTAATACATATTGATGTATGTGACTCCGAACGAATAGCTAGAGGTGGGAACAAATACTTTGTGACCTTTATTGGTGATCTATCAAAATATTATAACCTCTATCTAATTAAAACAAAAGATGAAGTATTAATCAAATTTCAAATCTATAAGATTGAAAAGAAAAATTAACAAGAAAATAAAATTAAAATACTTAGATCTGATAGAGGAGGAGAGTACATCTCTCTCTCACTCACCCAATTCTATCAAGAAAATAAAATAACACATAAAGTAATTGCCCCCTACTCTCCTCAATCCAACGAGATAGATGAAAGAAAAAATAGAACATGAATGAACACAATTAACTTATTACTAATTACTTCAGGAGCACCAGAGAACTTGTGAGGGAAGCTCTCTTAACTACCTACTATATTCTAAACAGAATCTCTTTTAAACAAAACAACTCTACACCTTGTGAAATTTGGAAGAGTAGAAGACCTAACTTAAATTTTCTTAAAGTGTTGGGGTGCTTCGTAAAAATGAAAGTACCTGAAAATAAAAGAAATAAAATTAGACTAAAAACAATAGATATTGTCTTCATAGGTTACACGACAAATAATAATGCAGATAAACTTTCCAGTAACACAAAAAGATTTTCAGTAATTAACTCAGAAATAAGTGATATATCAAACAACACCATAATTGAGATTAGAGATGTAATTTATTATGAAAATATATTTTCTTTTAAATCTAGATTTGAAATTAATATAGGTAATAATGAAATTTGCTCTAGCTATAATCCCATTGGCCTGAGAGAAGAAGAAGAAATTCCTACAGAATCAAAAAGAAATAAAAGAGCAAGAATAGAAAAGGCATTCGAGAACTTTTATGCATTATTAATAGAAGATTCTCTAGTCACATATTCTGAGGTCATGAATTCAATGGATTCACCCCTTTGGAAGGAAGCTATAGATAATAAAATGAACTCTATAATCCAAAACAACACATTGTTCTTAACTGTTTTACCTCAGGGATGTAAAACTATTAAGTGTAATTGGGTATTTAAAAATAAATTAAATCCAGATGGAAGCGTTGTTAAATACAAGGCCCGACTAGTTGATAAGGGGTTTACACAAAAGTCTAACATAGACTAGTTTGATGTATGCTCGCATGTTATCAGAATCACCACCATTAGAGTCATAATTACCTTAGCCTCCATACATAAACTAATCATACACCAAATGGACGTAAAAACTACTTTTCTAAATGTTGAACTAGAAGAAGAAATATATATGGATCAGCATGTGGGCGTTAATGTTCTAAGTCAAGAAAAGAAAGTATGTAAATTGATTAGATCCCTATATGGATTAAACCCGACGCCCAAACAATGGCACCTAAAATTTGATGAAACAATTTTATCATATGGGTTTAAAATCAACCAAACAGATACATGTGTATACCATAAAATATTTGACAAATACATCGTCATCCTATGTCTATATGTTGATGACATTTTAATTTTTGAATCCAATATGTAAGTTGTAAAAGAAGTAAAAAAAAATTGTCCCATAACTTTGACATGAAATATTTAGGTGACGTAGACCTAATTCTAAATACTAGAATCATAAGAAGTTTGAGTGGAATAATTTTATCATAGGAAGTTCTATTATAAAGATTGTCAACCAATTTTCACTCCCTATGACTCTAGTGTTTTCCTAAAGAAACATTTAGGACATCTAATACTACAAAGTGAATATGCACAAATCATAGTGTAGATTACACAAAATTCACAATAAAGAATAATAATAAGAAGAAGAATAAGCGTGAATAACATGTAGATGCTAAAAGAGTGTGTGATCGCCAAAGACACGCGGGCCTCGAATGATAATAACAATAAAAAGAAAAAGAGAACATGTGATAAATACCTTTTCAAGTGCGGGGGTGATGTGAGTTCTAACTTTCCCTTCCAATCGACCGGCCGATGGAAGGAGCCTCTTTTGATTACCCTTACAAAATAAACAAACAGCCAACAAAAATAGAATTAGATTAGAAATTTGAAGTGTGTAGCATCGAATCCTTAATAGATAAATAATGAAGAGCATGAAAGTGGACACACCTTATTGGTGTTTGCTTTAAACCCTTATGCAAAGGGTAAGAAGACAATGATGCATGAAAAATATGTGTAAGTGTTGCACTGAGCAGATCTCAATGTGATTGAGATAAAAGTAAAAGAAGAGGAGAAAATATGATGCATGTAGCAAATAATCTAATAAAATAAAGATAAAATGGGGAGTAGAAAGGCTTATTGATTTTCTACAAAATAATCTCCAAGAGAGGATGAGAGAGTTCCAAGGGATAAATCCTTCGAGCACGTGTGATGTGGGACGGGATGCGACTCGACCGATTTGATGTAAACCTGGGACTATAGCTTGCGACTCGTCCCTAGCAAAAGAAACATGCGGATGTGCGCGGTTGAGAAACCGGCAATGAGCTAGGGTGGTCAACTCTCTTTCGTGTCCAGATCGGGTCATGGGACGGGTTTCGCCCTCCCTCGCAGCGGTGAGTAAAATACTTAACGAGCTAGATTAACCTATCACATGTAAGCAGCGACATATAGAAATATAAGAAGTAAGCAAAATGTTGAGTGAGGGAGCGGACACGATGCTTCCACGCTCCGGGCGTGGGGAAGACGACCCCGGCCAAGACTCGTACTCCCGGTACAAATAATTAACAAAAATTACAGCAAGAGTTTTACTGTCCACTCCACGCAGGGAGGTAAAGGGCTACTGTGGGACCCGGGAGTATCGCACTTGGGTTGACGGGCAGCTTTTGGGCAGCTTCGATGGTTCCGATGCAATACTGCTCGGTGCGGCAGCTTGCTATCCCGAACCTGTTCTGCTGTTTCAACACTGCGCGACTCGGCGAGAAAAAATACGGCGATCAGCTCCAACGTCGGATCTACGCGAAACCAGCGCCGTTCCGAAGCTCTCTTGCAGATCTTTGACCACCTTATGTTACATAAATTTTACTATCTCTGTATTTTCTTTAGTGGAATTTGTAACCGACGGACTTACAGACTCAGACCGGGCAGACTATGATCTGCCTAAAAACGTTGTTTGACCGAAAGGCAAATGGTGGAATTTGGACTTGAAAATTTTATGACTGAAGGATTGGGAAGTGTGGGTGACGCACAATTTGTTTGGTAATTTTTGGAGGTGGTTTATGGGACGTAATGGATTTTATGGTGGAAGTGGTTAGATCTGGACTGTAGAGGACAGAACAGAATTCATATTTTACAGAGATTTTTAGGTGGGATAAACAAACTCCTAAAGTCATGAAAAAAATTATGGAGAAGGTATTTGGTGGACAAAAGTTTCAGTCAAAATTTCAGATCGATCTGAAATTGGAAAGGGGATCAAAAAGGCGAAGAGGTGGGCTGCTAGAACACAGATCTGCACAGGGACAGATTTTGTAGATATAGGGGATTTAACTAGAACGGGGGGCAAACAAAGGGGGATAGACTTGAAAATTTTTGTGGAGAGTGGGAACAACGTGGGGAACTCACCCTCCAATTTTGACCTCGATCAAATCTGTAAATTGAGAGCTAAAAATCGAGCTTCAGCTTGCTGGATGGCGGTGGACAGAACGGAGACGACGAGGCGGTAGTGGTGCGATGGAGGCTCGATGGCGGCGGCGGTGCTGAGCTTCTCACCCACTAGAGGATTGATATAGAGGTATCACACCTCAAGAAGAAGAAGCTTTCTCAGCTGCAATGGGGTGGAGAGGAGAGAGGAAAGGGGTGCCCTTGGGCTATCTTGTGCAAATGTAATTTTCACTCAATAATTCTTCTCATTAATCTATGGAAATCACAAAATACAAGGGTTATATAACTCTACCTAAAAGACCTAATTAACCCCAGATCTAGGGTTAAGGAGGGATAATTAAGGGATAGGATAATCTCCTCCCATGTGGTCAATTGATCAAAACAAATAAAAAATCAAAAGGGGCGCCCTCTTTAAGAGGGGAAATGGCATTTTTCTTCTTTCCTCCTTGGTCCAAGTCCAACTTGGACCATGGACCATCCCCTAAGGGGCCCTAGGAGCTAGGTGGCCCAATGGGAGAAAGGGTGGGGGTCCCGCCGAGCCAACATGGCCTTTTGAAAAGAAACCCACTAAAACCTAAGCACTAATACATTGGCTTATAGTTGCCTTACAATTGCAAACCCAATTAACTCAAGGACATAAAGGCAAACAAAAAAGTTAGTGGTCTTGCTTTGATGTCCTCATCAATTCTCCCCGGGTGGGAGAAACTCGACCCGTCGAGTAAGGGGTGCGGCTACTCAAGTATCTGCTCGGGTGATCCACGTGTCGTCGGATGTTGCCCGTACTCTCCACCATACTTGGTAACGCGGGTACGCTCCACTCTTAGTAATCGTCACCTGCTCATCCTGTATATGTTCGATATGCTCACGCTTCTGAGGAATTGAGGCTAGTGGTGGACACTCTGAGGTGGGGTCACTCTCAAGGGGAGGAGACGGCTCAAAGACTCACTAGGAATCACCGCTGGGTCCCATGTTCACTTGGCAAGTTTACAACGTACGCATTCGACCCGACTTGCATCGCACTCAAAAGGGACTGACACTTCCGAACTTCCATTAGACCGAATCGATTATGTAACTCCTATATTGTAATGTCTCAGGTTTTTCGGATATTTTTTAGATCTGGATTCGTGGGGTTCGGATCACTTTCAAGGGTCCCAGAGCGTGTTTTGCGTTTTACATGTATTTTTCTCTGACGGACCTACAGAACCCTGTGTAGGACAAACCGTTACGTTCTCCTACTCCGGGACTGTACCAGTGCGACAAACGTGTTCCGAGGATCGAGGAAATGATTTTTATCAATTTTACATACTTTTTTAATTTTTTATATTTTCTATATAAACCCCCCCTTTTCCCTTTTCTTTTTCTACTTTTCCTCTTTCTTCTTCTTCTTCTTCTTTCTTCTCCCATGAGCGCTCGTGACCGTTGCCCCTCTCTCTCCCGTTTGGAGCTCGCAGCCCCTTCCTCCTCCTGCGATAGGCGATGGACGTTGGCTGCGGCGCGGTGACGACGGTGGCGGCGAGAGGAACGCGAATGTGCCTCCTTTGAGACATGGGAGAGGAGATCGTGTTCGGCCAAGGTTTTGAGATAGGTGGTGATCCGGCGGCTTCCGGGCTTCTTTAAGGTTGGGGGACAGATCCTTACGCCCTTTACTACTTTCCCCTTGATTTGTAGGCCGTGGGGAGGTCGAGAGGGGTGTTTTTAAGCCGGGAGTGTCAAAATACATGTTTTGGGGTTGAGCGCCGGATCTCTCGTTTCGTGAGATTTTTGACCGATTCAAGGGTTTATAATCATGCTAGGAGGCTTGGGGATGGATTCCCCTTTGTTTCCCTATCATCGGGTGATGATCGGGGCGTGGATCGGTTTTTTTGGTGTTTCTCGCCAGTTTCGCGCTCGGGTGAGCCTTGCGGCCCTTCCAGGGACCGCTAGGCTCCCTTTGGCAGTCTCAGGGAGACTGCAAGGTAATTTTTAATGTCGGTAGGCCTTAGCGGTCCGCTTGGGACCGCTAGGGGTCTTAGGGCAGTCTTGCGATAGACCTCTACCCTTAGATTAGCGGTCGTCAAACGACCATTTTACCGTTTGACCGAGCACCCTTGGTGTAATGCCTCAGATTTTTTTTCGAATATTTTTCAGATCATTTTAGTGGGTCTCGGAGTGTATTTTATGTTTTACACGTGTTTTTCCCTGATGCGCCTTCGGAACTCTGTGCAGGGCAAACCGTGGCGTTCTCCGACTCCAGGACTATACCGGCGTGTTATACTCCTTCCGAGGATCGCAGAGGTAATTTTTCGTAATTTTTTGAATTTATAAAATTTTTGAGTTTTTGTATATATATTAACCATTTTTCTCTCTCCCCCTCTCATTCTCTCTTTCTCACTCTCTCTCATCTCTTTCTCTCCCCCTCTCCTCGGGCGGTCGACGGTGGCGGAGGAGGGCGAGGCGGCGATGGCGAGAGGCGAGGAACGAGGAAAGGGTCGAGGATCGAGGGCCGGTGGCGCGTGCAAGCTCGGCCGCGGGTTCGTGGAGCGGCGAGGGTTTCGGGGCATTTTCTTCGTGGATCGGCGTCCACGGCGCGTCGTTTCTTCAGTGGAGGTAGGGAGATGGACCCCCTGCTCGTGTATTCCCTTTCCTGCAAGTTTTGTTGGCCGTGGTGAGCCGAGCGGGCGTATTTGAGATTTTTGGGGTAAAATCATGTTTTGGGGAGAGTTCGCCTGATCTATGGATTTGAGCCGCGATTCGGCGTTTTGATGGCTTAAAATCATGTTAGGGGTCCCAGGGGGCTTCCCCCTTGATTTCCTCCACTCCCATGGAGGTATGGGGGCGTGGTTGCCATTTTTGTGCTTGTTCGCCATTTTCGCCGTCGGAGCATTGTGGCGGTCGTCCCAGAGATTGCCACAGGGTGTAACGCGCCCAGAGAGGTGCGTTACACTTCATTGGCTTTTGGGTGTGACGTTCGTGGGTCTGACGGTCCCACGATAAACCGCCACAGGGCTATGACGCCCAGGTGTTAGACTGTTACAGTGATTTCGACTGTGGTTTATGACTGTTGGGGGTCATAGACGCCTGACGCACTCAGAGTGGCGCGTCAGGGTGCGTGACGCCCCTGGGGAGGAGCGTTAGAGCTAACGCATCCACCCTTCACCCTACCGCGCCTGCATAGGTGCGTTAGAGTGCGTGACGCACCGAGCGGTCTGCGTCATGGCTTGTGTAGCTCTCTGGCCTAACGCACCGGCGTTGGTCCGTTAGGTGACGTAACGCCCCTGGGGGAGCGCGTTACGTTCAATTTTTACTTGCCTTCTGACGGCCTTGTGTTGGAGTGTCAGAGTTGCTGTGACGGTCGAGGCTTGGACCGTTACAGCCTGTGACGGCCCAAGGTTAGACCGCCAGGCACTATGTTGCGCCGAGGTGAGTTTTCGTGTTCTCCGCGTTCGTTCCGCGATGTGTGGATCCCTGGTCGACCCGGTTGTGACCTAGTGGTCGACTTGCGGTCTCGTGAATGCCCCTGACACCCGTGGGAATCTGTGTCCGTGTTTTAGGGTGTCGGGAGGACCGTGTTACCTTGATTAGCGTGCCTGTAGGTGTGGTGGGTCCGGGTGACGCCACGTGTTCTTGGCTTTTGTGTTATGCTCGATCGAGTCACCATGTATCGGTGTGTGTGCGGTGGGGTCTCCCCCGCATGTCGTGAGTTTCTTTGGAAGGCGATCCTCGTGTGGGCCATGTGGTTGGCCTTAGACTGCGAGTCCAGTTATCCGGCCTGGGGCTGGAGATTTCCCGCTGTCCCTGGGATGGGGAATCAGCGTGGCGGCTCGTGGGCTGCCCTCGGAAGCGTGCTTCTGGGCTTTCTGCGTGGCCGAGTGTGTGGCCCGTGGACTGTGAGTCATGTTTCTTCTCCGACCGTGATCACCGTGCGATGGTGCTGGTACGTGGGGTGATCCCTGTACTTCGTCGAGTTCAGACGTTGTTTTCCAATGACTTGAGAGTCTACTCCTTCAGTGACCCTCCACTAGTCATAGCCTACCAGTACGCGTGTGCTGGTCTCACCTTGGAGTAGGTGTACGGGCTTACCCTGAGGACGGTTTTAAACTGGTTTTCGTCGGGTCCCACATCCAGCAGCCAGAGTCCGGCTGAGGGGAAAATCGGTCAGAGGGCCAGACCAGGGACGGACAGTGTGTGTGTGCACACGTGGTTGGGGACAGTTTGACCCACGTCGACAGGCGTGACCCCAGCTAGTTAGTTGTTTGTGGTTACTTGTACGGTGTCTCAGTTCCCGCTGGGCCGGAGGGAGACACCTGAGGCGTGGACTAAAACGTCAGTGGACGCATCCGGTCTTGCTTCTAGTGGGAGGTACTCCTGTCGAGTCGGCAGTGACAGACTGTCAATCAGTCTTTGTGACTTCGACCTTCGGATTTTTTGGTCGTGTTGACCGTTGAGTCTAGGTTGTTTCGCCGTGACGTGTGTGTCGATTTTTGTGCCGTGAGATCAGTGCTAGTAGCTTTACCGAGGTTGCGTCCTGTTGGTGCGGTGTCTTTGACCGGGTGGTTGGGGTTGCCCCTTGCACAGCGTGTCCAGGTTGGCCGTGTCCTGGGAGATAGGCCTCTACGGCGTGGGTGCCATGGGTTTTCACTTCGGTAAGTGGTACTAGTGTGGTTCGGTAGCCCCGACCGTGAGATCGGGGTGTGTTTTCTGGTACAGTAGGAGTAGTTGTAGTGCCGAGTTTTGACCGGCCACCGGTTAGCTGTTCCTGCTGTCATTGTAGCTTTCCTTTCCGCTACCGCCATTGTTTCCGGTTGGGGTTTCGCGGGACCCCTGCTGAGTCTCTGTTTTGGAGACTCATTCCCTACTTTTCAGGTGTGACGGTTCTTCCTCGAGGTTCGAGAGTGCGGTACAGAGGTTCTCAGTTGCCAGCTCATCGGGCCGAGTGCTCACTGGGCATGTGGTACATTTTTACTACTTTAGACTGTACTTTCTGTTACACTAGACTTTGTTGTAGTGGTTGTTGTTTATTTATTTCTGTTAATTGTTAATTTTTCCTACCTTATTTCCTATTTCTTTATGCTTCCACACTCCTTTTAGCCCTTCCGAACCCTCCCGGATCGTGGGCGACGGTTCAAGTCTCGGGTTATCGGGCCTTCCCGGTAATCAGATTCTCGGGTCGTTACACTTGGGGTGCGTGTTTCTGACCGTTGAGGGCCACGTGTCGGCTAGCGGTCATGGTATGACAATTTCTGGCTGCCTTGCAGTCCTGTGTAGACCGTTTGGCTGGGGATAACGGCCTGGTGATGGACCGTTAGGCCCCTGTGGCTCGTTCCCTTGCGGTCATGGGCTGACCGTTTGACTCCGCCAAGCGGTCTAGAAAGGACCGCTAGGCTTTCTGGCTATCCTGTGAGGGCCGCCACTTTGTTTCCTTACATTCTGTGGTTTCCGTGAGTCGAGTCTCACCTCCAGTGACACGTCCACTAGTTGTAGCCTTCTTACGGCACGCGTGTGCTGACCCACCCGGGAGTGGTGGAGCGACTTACCCGAGAGAGACGATTTTCAAGTGGGTTTCCATGGGGCCCCTTACCTTTGTAGCCTGAGTCCGTTTGGGGGGAAAATCGGCTAGAGGACCCGACCTAGAGCAGTTGGTCTGTGTGTGCACACGTAGTTGGGGGCAGAGGACCCGCGCTGACGAGCGCGACCCCAGCTAGTCCTTGTTCTGTGTTCCTGGTTACTTGTATGGTGTCTTAGTCTCCGCCTGGGGCGTGGTAGCGAGATACTTGAGACTGCGGACTAAGTCATCAGTTGACGCATCCGGCCTTACTTCTAGTGGGTGGTGCTCCTATCCTCTAACAGGTATAGACTAGTGTTTTGTCAGACCGAGGTTGGTTTGTGCAGTACAGCTAGTGTAGAGAGGTTTTCCATTTATTTATTATTACTCGTTGGTTCTATCGTACTTTCGTTAGGTAGTGTCACCTTCCGTGCTTGTTCGTGTCTTTTTCGCCTTGTTTCTTTCGTGCGAGGTGGGGGTCCGAGGGATCCCTACTGAGCCAATGAAATGAGGCTCACCCTTGTGTTTTCTGGTGAGACGGGGTCATCGCGTGGCGCGGCGGAGTTTCAGCGTGGTTCCTGTAGCCAGGGTTAGTCGCCAGTTTGCCAAAGTCGATGTATGCCCCGTGTACTTATACTTTTCTTTCTGTTGACTGTACTTAATTTGGACATGAGATACACTGGATCTTGTAGCAGTTTAGTTATTTATTTAATTTTCTTCATTATTATTTTGTTGTATATTGTGCTATGTCTGCAGTGATTTCAGCTTCTCTTGGGTCCTCACACCATCCTTTAACCCTTCCGAGTCTTCGGGCTCGTGGGTGGTAGGCCGAGATTCGAGTTGCGCCGGTTCCTTTCCGACACTCGGATTCTCGGGTCGTTACAGTTCGTATCAGAGCGGGGTTGTGGAGGTACATGAGAATCCGAAATGATTGCAGTGGTCCAGAAGGCCCGTGAATGTCCTGTACAGTCGGCGACTGGCGTAGGGCTCCGTGTGTTTTATTAATTTTGTCATTTGTTTTTGTAACTGGAGGTAATGCCGCTCAGGAGAGCGACTCGTTCCCAACAGGGAGAGTCAGGTGTAGGGGGCCAGGAAGGGCAGAGCAGAGCAGTGCTTCCCGATGATGCAGCTGGAGGGGCGAGAGCCCCCAAAGCAGAGGAGTTTCTCCCGGGCATGTATCAGCATGTTCTTCAGCAGCAACAAGGTGGTGATGCTGGTGAAGGTTCATTGTCTCGTGGTGGCCATGGTCATGTGCAAAGAGATTTCTTGCAGTTCCAGCCACCTCTTTACAGCGGGCAGCCGGATCTAGAGGTGGCCAGGGAGTGGCTAGATGACTTGGAGCTGGTATTCAGTTCGATGGAGTGTCCTGAGGAGGAGAAGGTAGTGTTGGCCACGCATCGATTGTAGGGATCAGCCCGGTCTTGGTGGACGTCAGAGTGGGGGGCGGTTTTTCGGTCCCGTCCTATTCTACAGATCGAGTGGCGGGAGTTTGTCGTGACTTTCGAGCGTGCTTTTTATCCGTCCTTTCTCAGGTCGCAAAAGTTACGCGAGTTTCTAGAGCTGGTATAGAGTGACATGACCGTGATGCAGTATAAATCCAAGTTTATTGAGTTGGGCCGTTATGCACCGCATATTGTGACAGATGAGGAGGTGAGGACCGAGCAGTTTGTCGGGGGCTTGAGGCCAGAGCTGAGGCACCCCCTGCTTGCGTCGGGTTCGACCAACCTGGACGTAACTTGCAGAGCAGCAACGGCGCTGGAGAGAGACTTGCCGAAGACTCTGGGGCAGGGTAGTGCAGGTTAGACGCAGATGGGTTTTAGTCAGCCGACGGTAGTCAAGCAGTAGAGTACTGTCCAGCCCTCAACGGGTGGTTCAGGGGCATCTCCGTCTGTGGCATCAGCGGTAGATTCGTCATCCATTGGATCGAAGCTCAAGAAGCTATTTAAAGAAGATGATTTTATCAGGAGGTGTCAGGATCATAGGGAGTCGAGGCAGCAGTCAGCGAGTAGTGTTCAGCAACCCACGTCTTATCAGCGTCAAGGTTCGGTGAGTGGTTCTCGGGGCAGGTGTCCTCGGTGCAGCGAATCTCATCCAGGAAGGTGGTGCTCAGTGCCCGTGATTTGATTCAGGTGTGACCAGCCAAGGCACATGGCACGTGACTGTCCGCAGAGACCGTGCCAATCGCACGAGTTTTAGTAGCGGTAGCAGTTCTAGCCCCAGCAGATGCCATTACAGCCGTAGCAGTACCAACAGCAGGGTCAGTTTCCTCAGTTGACTCGGTCAGCTACCGTAGGGAGGCAGAGATCCCGAGGTAGAGTACTCACATGACCAGAGTAGAGGTTAAGGCGTCGCAGTTGGTGGAAGGTACTATTCTGATTATGGGTTGTGCGGCTCGAGTTTTGTTTGATTCGGGTGCGTCACATTCGTTCATTTCGGAGGATTTAACTCAGAGTGTCGAGGAATCAGCGACCGAGGTGTCTTGTGACCTGGCAGTGGAGTTGCCTACCGGTGATTTCATGCTCACCCCATATTTCCTTGAGAAGGTGCATGTGTGGGTGGATGGGCGGAACTTACCGGCCAGGCATTATGCATTGCCGCTTCAGGACTTTGATGTGATCTTGGGCATGGATTGGCTCGAGACCCATCATGCCTTGGTGGATTGCGGCTCGTAGAGGGTTTACTTCCGGCAGCTTCGTGGACCCACCTACTACTACCAAGGTATCCGGTCTTCCTCCTCTCGTCTTCTTATTTCGGTCAATAGGGCTCATAGATTGCTTGATGTGGGTTGTCAAGGTTTTCTCGCTTCTGTGGTTATGGTCAATCGGTAGTGTCCGAATGTGGAGGATATCCCAATCGTGTGCGAGTTTTTCAATGTTTTTCCAGAGGAGTTGCCTGGGTTGCCACCGCAATGAGAGATTGATTTCGTGATTGAGGTGATACCAGGTACGGCGCCTATGTCGAAGGCCCCTTATCGTATGGCGCCTGCGGAGTTGAGAGAGCTGAAGGCGCAGTTGCACGAGTTGCTTGCCAAGGGGTATATTCGTCCTAGTATTTTCCCGTGGGATGCGCTGGTGTTGTTTGTAAAGAAGAAAGATGGTAGTTTGAGGCTGTGCATCGACTACCAGCAGTTGAACCAGGCGACTGTTAAGAACAAGTATCCGTTACCTCGGATTGATGACTTGTTTGATCAGCTTCAGTCTGCCCGGGTGTTTTCACGGATTGATTTGAGATCGGGTTATTACCAGCTGCAGATTTAAGAGTGACAATGAGAAGACTGCATTCCGCTCGAGGTATGGGCAGTATGAGTTCTTGTTGATGCTGTTTGGGCTCACTAATGCCCCGCGGTATTTATGGATTTGATGCATAAGGTGTTCCATCCGTATCTAGACTAATCTGTGGTCGTGTTTGTAGATTACATCCTCGTGTATTCGCGGTCTGCTGAGGAGCATGTGCATCATTTGAGGATATCGTTGCAGACCTTGCGTGACCAACAGCTGTATGCCAAGCTCAGTGGTGCGGATACCAGAGCGAGCGAGAAGCACGAACCGGCGAGCCGCCGGTACCGTACGCGGAGCACCACTCGAGCTACATCAGCTTCTCTTTGGCTCAGAGATAGTCTTGAGTCTCCGCCATGAGTTTGGACACTTTTTTTACATTTATTTGCATTGTATTTGGGCTTGTAATGTGTGTTTTTATTTGGGTTTTCATGTTGGGCTCTTTGTAAGGCTCTTAATAAGCCATTTGGATCAAGCCCTTTAGAGTCCATTAAGAAGTGTGGCCATATTGGACCAATAGACTTCATAATGGGTCTTTAAATGACTTAAGGCCCAATTGGGCTTCTCTCTTTCTCATGGGTTTCCTAGATTGGAAGGCCCAATTAGCTGGTCTATGGCCCAACTTGGACCAAATCTCTCTTGTTGACCAAGAGAGACAAAGTGGGAAGAAAAGCCCATTTTCTCTCCTTAAAATAAGGGGGCTGCCCCCCTCTTTTGGCCTCATTAGGTTAAACTTTTTTATTTAGGCTTGACCACATGGGGAAAATAGCATTTGGCATCTCCTCTACGTAAACCAAGATCCATAGATTTCATATAAAAGGGTTATATTTCCTATTTTCAAGAATTAATGAAGAGAAAAATCTGAATTTTGTTGGAGCAAGCAAGGGCTGCCCCCTATCTCTCTCATCTCTCCCCCTTCTGCAGCTGGGACGGCTGTGAATCAGAGGTGTGAAGCCTCTTCTATCAGTTCGTGAGTTCGTCGTTGCCGCCGCCGCCGCCATCGTGCCGCCGTCGCACCACTGCCATCATCGCCGGAGTTCTGTCTATCCAGGACAGCCCCTTCTTCAACAAATTTCTGCTCCCAACCAAGAGATCTTTTGGAGTCCAAAATTTTAGTGTGAGTTCCATATATCATCACCACATCCTATAAAAATTGGCGGAGCCTCTAGTTTCTATTTTCTATTTTTCCATTTTCATTCTCCACCTTCTTTCAGTTCTGCCAACAGTCTACCCAGATTTTCAAAACCCTAATAGGTTATTCATGAACCCACCTTCTTGTGATCCAAATGACTTAATATTTTTATTGGAGATTCTTTCCACCTAATATCACATCTCCAAATTTTCTTGTGAATTTAGGTTCACGTTCATATTTTCTAAAAATTCAATATAGATCCCAACTCAATTCTATTTGCCACTGTCCAAATCCGACACCTAGTCAGTATAAAATCCCAAACAAATCGAAACCTCCACCAAATCCTTCATAAAAATTATTTCCGATTTTCTATCTCTCCCCTCTATAATTTTCATGAATAGCTCCACATCTGAATCGGACGTCTACTTCACGGTCAATGCCAACTCTCAGGAAACTTCCTTTCTACCCGACCAGATCTGAAACAGAGATCAGTCCTGTTCATAAATCTGCCAACAAAAGTACAGTCCTTATGAATTTTTTGGAGTCACAGAGGGTCGAAGGACTTTGAGAGAGCTTTCTAACGGTACCTCTTGTGCGTCGATCCGACATCGGTGCTGATTGCAGCAACAGATCTCGCCGGATCGCGCGTGGCAAAATAGAAGCAGCAGATCCGTGGACAGCAACTCCAAGACTTGGCAATCGTAACCGATCGGCCTCCGACCGGTGTTCCAGCTCAGCCGCCGTCTAGGGGAGCACGCCACCAGGTGTCACCATCACCGCGGGACCCATCCCGCCAGGTCCAGAGGACTGAGCAGCACGTGGGCCCCATGTACCCGCAGATCGCACAGTCCGGACCGCACCAAAACACGGGTTTCGGCACCGTCGGAGGGACATCAAGATGCTGCCCGTCAACCCAATTCCCGCTACTACCGGGCCCCACATGTGACATGTTACCTCCCTGCGTGGAGTGGGTCAAAACTTTATACTGCTATAAAAAATTGTTAACTGGGAGTACGGATTTGGCCGAGGTTGTCTTCCCCACGCCGGGTGCGTGGAGGTACGGTCTTAACCTCTTGGCATTATGCTTGCTTAGCTAGTATATGGTCATATGTCGCTGTGAGTGCGTTACGATTCTAGTCCGTGAGTTTATGTCACCGCTGTGAGCGAGAGAGTGACCCCTCCCGTGGCTCGATCCGAGCACGAAAGTGAGTCGACCACCCTTGACTCTGCCGGTTACTCAACTGCGCGGATCCACGTTTCCCCTCGCTTGGGACGACGAGTGAGCTTGCGTTTCTGTTAGCGACGTATAGCCCATAGGAACTCTTAGTGTCGGGCCGAAGTGTGGTTCCTACTCGTATGTTGTTGGTCGTGTCCGCATTTAGAGTCCGAGATCCGCATCATTTAGAGTCGGTCCCCGTGTCCGTCCCGCATCACTCAGCAAGTGGAGCTGTTGTAACATCCCAATTCGTCTGATACTTAAAAATAATTAAATATTGTATATTTAGAGCCTATCTAAAATTTACGTTCTGTTAATTAAAGTCTAATATCTTGAACGGTATAGATTAACGAACTTTATTAAGTAAATTAAGTAGATATCTCACTTTAATAATATGTAACTTTTTATAGAAATATCGAAATAGGGTCAATATTAGGTCCATTGGAAAGAGAATTCAAATATCTACAAATTTCATGTTAAACATATTTTTAAATTTTGACATTTGATAGGTCAAATATATGATAGAATGAATTAGTGCTTTGAGATTTTGTTATTGATAAACTTTTAGTGGATTTTCATATAAAAATCTATTTCTTATAAAAAAACACTTAACCCTCCCTCACACAATACCTCCCCATGTCTCCCCCCTTCCACCCAAAATATCTCCCCCCCTTCACGTCATCCCCCTCCATCCTTATCTCCCTCCTTCTCCTTATCCTCACCTCCTCTTCCTCCCATCCTTCTTATCTTCTCCTCCCATCCCCCTATAAATACCCCCCCTCTCCCCCTCTCTCTCTCCCACTCCAGCACTCCACACATAACACCCCCCTCCCCCCATCCCTCTCTCTCTCTCTCTCTCTCTCTCTCTCTCTCCCTCTCCCATCTCTCTCTCCAATCTCTCTTTCTCTCTTTCTATTTTTATTTTCTCTTTTTTACTCTCTCTACTTTTTCTCTCTACTTTCTCTCTCTACTTTTTCTCTTTAAATCTCTCTCTACTTCTTTCTCTAATCTCTCTTCACTTTCTCTCTCTATCTTCTCTCTCTACTTTCTCTCTCTAAATTCTCTCTCTATTTTTTCTCTAGTTTTTCTCTGTAAATATCTCTTTCTACTTCTTTCTCTACTCTCTCTTCACTTTCCCTCTCTATCTTCTCTCTCTACTTTCTCTCTCTACTTTCTCTCTTTAAATATCCCTCTCTACTTCTTTCTCTACTCTCTCTTTACTTCTTTCTCTACTCTCTCTCTCTACTTTCTCTCTCATCTCTCTTCCCACTCATTCTCTTATTAATAAACGGAGAAGAGAAGATAATACAGCATCAGAATAATATATATAATTAATAAAAATTTGGACGGAGGATTTGAAACATATTTAGATAATTTCGCCATTCTTTACGTATTTGGGACGGGAAAATTATCTTTTCCTACGCAAAGACTTTTACGGGAGCTCGGGTGAGATATAAAATTCAATACGGAAGTCTATTCTAAAGGTTGGCATGATAAACCGAGTGCATGTTATTTGTTATTTACATTTCTTTGATTTGGTTTTGTTTAAAATGTGATTTGAGTCATTGATTTATTTAACCCAATGATCTATGTTTAGAATCAGTTATTTATTTAGTTACCATTCTGTAAAAATATTATTTTCTCTCTAATCTCTTTCTACTTTCTCCCTCTACTTTCTCTCTCTACTCTAATCTCTTCGAATGTTATATATATTTAGTTAATAAATTTGACCCACTACCCTATGATTAAGTAACTAATTCCTGATATTAAAATACGATCCAGTTATTTTGTAAAGTTCAATGACAAATTTTAAGAATTGAGACGACTATGTAATAAATATCATAATAAGAATAAAAAATTTTGATTAAGCATATGGACTGTGTCACTTTAAGGAGGTGTGGAGCGACAAACCGTAGCTAGCTTCCACTACGGGATTATGCCCATTTTTGAGGACAAACGGACTTTTGAAAAAATTTGGAACCCAGAATAAGAAAATTATCTGGGGAATGGTGGAGTATTAACTCCCGATCCTGCGTGGTTGATCAAGGCCGACAGGCTCCAGCGTTTAGACCATTTGTCTTTATGTCGACGTATGGATGCCTAGGTATGTGTTTGCTACTGCTTTTAGTGACGTGATGCTTGTCCAATATATGCTGCCAAATAATATGAAGTTCATATTTGATATATGACTTTGATATGATATGAAAATAAGTTCATCTGTATAAGCTCTAATTTAGCTAAGATATATACAATGTCATTTATATATATAAGTCAGATAAGATTTGTTATACGCATTTACTTATAAGAAGAAAAATTACTCTGCTATATCAGTTATCCTTCGCATTCATAGTATACGTACAATCCAATGAAATTGTGATTTGCTTTATATATATATCATGGATTTGCACAAGTTAGTATATGATAAGCATGTGATTGGTTTTAATGCCTACTGAGTCTGTGGACTCATTTCTGTTGCCTAACTATTTCAAAAAATTGACCAGTGTGCGTCTTGACTCCTTCGGGCAGTAGGTCGGAAGTTGATCCCGGGTTTAATTTGGATTCAGATTCAGATTCCGCTGCGTAGAATAAATAGATTTAATTTTCTTTTGAATAATGAATGTAAATATGACTTTTGAGTAGAGATAGGTAGTACTCTGTATACGATGTAAATTATGAGTGTTTATCTTATGGAAATGGTATGGTTATGTTTCTTTTGGAATGTGTGATAGTTTGGCCTTTAGCGCCTTGCAAATATTCGGCCCACCACTACCAAAAAAAGCGGGATTTCAGACGGATGTTTCAGACGGAAAGTTTTCTGTCTTAAAATCCGTCTGTATTTGTGACGGATTAGTTTCCGTCACAAATTCCGTTGTTATTAAGGACACACCAGACTCCCTCTGAAGATCCGTCTATAATTATAGACGGAATATATTCCGTCTTTATATACGTCGCAAATTTGGGACGGATATTCCGACGGAAATAATCCGTCTGAAATTTCAGACGGCATTGAGTTCCGTTCGTATTTCCGTCAGAAAATTCCGCCTTTCCCGCCTCTTCCACCCGGCCCCATTTCCACCCCCCCACTCTCCCTCTCACTCTCTCCTTCCTCTGCCCTCTGCTTGCGGTCGTCGCCGCAGGAGCCGTCTTCGCCGCCGGAGCCGCCGTCCTCGCCGTAGCCGGAGGCCCCGCCATCCTCGCCGTCACCGGAGACCCCGCCGTCCTCGCCGTCCTCGCCGTCGCCGCCATTCGCCAACCTCCCTCCCTCTCACGGTCGTGGTCGTGGTCGCCGTCGCCGCCATCATCCTCTTCCCACGGTCGCCGTCGCCGCCGGCCGGTAAGTGGCCTCCCTCTCCCTCTCTCTCTCCCGATCATGTTCCCCTCCCTCAATCCCTCTCCCTCTCCCCTGTCCGGCTCCCTCACTCCCTCTCCCTCTCCCCTCTCGCGCTCCCTCACTCCCTCTGGCCGCCCTCCCCCACCCCCTCCACTGCCCTCTCTCCCCTGTCCGGCTCCCTCACTCCCTCTCCCTCTCCCCTCTCGCGCTCCCTCACTCCCTCTGGCCGCCCTCCTCACTCCCTCTCCCTCTCCCCTCTCGCGCTCCCTCACTCCCTCTGGCCGCCCTCCCCCACCCCCTCCACTGCCCTCTCTCCCCTGTCCGGCTCCCTCACTCCCTCTCCCTCTCCCCTCTCGCGCTCCCTCACTCCCTCTGGCCGCCCTCCCCCACCCCCTCCACTGCCCTCTCTTCCCCTGTCCGTGGCCCCTCTCCCCCTCGCATTATGATGCTGTTCTTGTAAAATCTAGTTTGAACATTAGGTGGATGTATTTTAATTTGTAGAATCTATCTAAAAACTTGTTGGAGTGAGATATCGCAAATTTCGAAAATAGACTCAGTTTGAACATGTCTTATTCTCCTCCAAAAATCTATCAGGGCGCATAAGTCAAGATCTTAATACTACATTTGATTAAAATGATAGAGATGTCAGATATTTTAATGAGTAGAATTTTAAAACTCATCCCCACAAATCCAGCCAAACTCCACCTAACGGAGTCATAGATAATTTGGACCCGTGGCCTAAGTGACCGTCTCACTCCCTGCCCAAATTGGCCACTGTGAACAATTTCACATCACTTGGGATCTCCCTGGGTAGCTTCTTCCTGATTAATTTGGACTGAATTAGACTGGGGAGACTCGTCGGACCCACGGAGACTGATTTGGACTGAACAACCATGGGTTTAGTTTAACGATACACAGGTTATTTTTTTTAAAAAAAATAAATCGCTTGTGTGAAATGCTACACATGTTCCTAGTCTTGCCCCGGACAGAACTTGATGATAGCTGCATTTTTCCTTTCCCGGGCATGTGACATTCTAAACGCAATAAATAGCCAGAGTTTACAAGAACACCATCAAAGAACCTTCATTCAATCAACAATCATTAATTTTTAGTTCAGATGGTATGCAGGAAAGTGAAGTTCCAACTTCTGATCCGAGAAACAATGTCCTTTTTGGAGTTGACATTGATAACCCTCTTGGGATACCAATGCCTAGTGATCCTTTACTAGCAAAAAATATAAGCTCTGGCAAAGACTATCAGACTAATCTCACTTCAAACAACATTATTTCCAATTCCAGTGGCTCCAAGGAAACTCAAGCAGAATTCTCAACATCAATTGTTTCTCAATCTTTTGGGGTTCCAGATGTGGCATTTAATTCTAGTGACTCCACTAATGATAGCAGCTTTTTGATTGGTAGATCAATAGATATCACTCGGTCTTCGGGCAATGATGAGTTGAAGCAGGATCTTGCTCGACTGTTCAGCATACAGAGGAGAGGGGGGAGCTCTGTGGGAGGGGGGTGGAGCTTGGTGGGACGGGGAGCTCCGTGGGAGGGGGGAGGGGCATCCGAGAGGGTTCCAGTGGGGGGGGGGAGCTCTGTGGGAGGGGGGTGGGAGGGGGGGGAGCTCTGTGGGACGGGGAGCTCGGTGGGAGGGGGGAGGGGCATCCGAGAGGGTTCCAGTGGGGGGGAGCTCAGTGGGAGCAGGAGGGCGGGTGGGAGGAGGGGGAGCTTTGTGGGAGGGGGGTGTCATGTCTCGAGTGGCTCGACAGGCCGAGTCGCAGACCGTTGAACCAGCTCGGAAGCTATAACTCAGTTCTGAGCGGGGTTAGTTAAATTAGATATCCCTGTTGCATTTTATTAGTTAGTGGCTGATGGATTAGTTGTTAGTTAGTGGTTGATGGATTAGCTGGAGTCATGTCTAATCGGATGCAATCTTTGGAGTCCAACTTCGAGAAATTTGAATCCCAAAATTCTCTGTCTGCTGTGGCTGATATTCCTGGTTATTTTCGCCATAAGTTGCACGAGTTCCCTAAATTTGATGGGAGTTATGACCCAGCTGAATGGCGATTCAAAGCTAATCGCTATTTTTACTGTAATAATGTTCCGGATACGCAACGAGTTACTATAGCATCTTATTATTTGGATGGAGAGGCCTTACAGTGGTTTTGGCATTTCTCTAGCTCTAAAGAATCTGTTTCTTGGCATGACTTTTTAGCTGGGTTAGAGTCACGGTTTGGTGCAGTTTCTTCTGTGGATTCTCATGGGCAACTGAGTAAACTCAGACAAGTGGGTACAGTAGCTGCGTATCAATGGCAATTTGAGACCATGTACAATAGAATAACTGGACTTTCTGAGAAGCATTTGCTGGGTGTTTTTCTGAGTGGTTTACGAGAGGATCTTGCCTGTGAAGTTCGCTCCTTCATGCCCCATTCCTTATCACATGCTATGGAGTTGGCAAGAATTCAAGAACAAATGTTTACTGCCAGACGCCGAGCTTCACCACACTTTATCTTCTCAGCACCGCAGACACTGAAACCTTTTACTCCAAACTCTCAGCCAGCATTCTCCCCTAAAGGAGTAAACCCACCAGTTAAAAAGTTATCTACACAACAGTTGCAGGAACGAAAGGCTAAAGGCCTATGTTATAATTGTGATGATAAATGGCTTCCAGGCCACACATGCCAACCTCATAAACTTTTTTTACTGTATCTTATTCCGGATGATAGTGATTTTGCTCCTTTAGACAGTGTGGATCCAGAACCCTTCATTGAATTCTCTCCTGTCATACAACCCTCTCTGTCAGCTCAATATGTTACTCACTTAGCATCACCGGGCACATTGAAAGTATTAGGGAAAATGGGTACCATGTCTGTCCTGGTTTTGATTGACAATGGGAGCACCCATAATTTTTTGGACCCCCATGTTGTAAAGAAGTTGGGATTATCTGTGACAAACTTTGATTCCCACCCTGTCAAAATAGCTGCAGGTCTCCAAATCTCTTCACAGGGTTGGTGTCCTGGAGTTAACCTTAAGATGCCTGGCATGTAATTTACTTTAGACTTTTTAATTCTTCCTCTTGGCAGTGTTGATGTGATCTTGGGGAATACTTGGCTCTAGTTACTTGGATATATAACCCTAAACGTTTCTCAAATGTCCATGAAGTTTTCCTTGAATGGTCAGGATTTCATATTACAAGGGCTTCTTAACCCTTCCACAAGTATTGTTTCTGCTAAAACAATATCTGCTGACCTTCCTAAATCCCAAAGCATCTATTCTTTACACTTGTTTTCCTTGGAAGCTTCGGATATTTCATCTACTTCTTGTGGGTTTACTGGGACTTCTTATTCTCAAGACATTTCCAGCATTCTAGAATAGTATTCAGCAGTTTTTTCTGAACCTCATGGCTTACCCCCATCCAGACCTTATGACCATCGGATTCAACTACTAGATGAAACAAAGCCAGTTTGTCAACCTTCTTATAGACATTCACCTCTACAGAAGACGATTATTGAGCATCAAGTCAAGGACCTACTCTCCCTCTCTCATGTGCAATCAAGCACATGCCCTTTTTCTGCTCCAGTGTTATTAGTTCAGAAAAGGGATGGCTCATGGAGAATGTGTGTAGACTACCGAGCTCTGAATCAAAACACTGTTAAAGACAAATATCCCATACCCTTAGTAGACGATTTGTTGGATGAATTACATGGGTCCAAGTACTTTTCCAAGCTGGATTTGAGATCGGGTTATCATCAAATTAGAATGCATCCTGATGATGTTTACAAAACTGCCTTTAGAACACATGAGGGACACTATGAGTAGACAACCAATTGTATGCTAAAATGTCTAAATGTGTGTTTGGGGTCAGAGAAATTGAGTATCTTGGCCACATTATTTCAGAAAAAGGGGTTGCTATGGACATGTCTAAACTACAAGCCATTTGTACTTGGCCTGTACCCTGGTCTGTGAGGGCTTTGAGAGGATTCTTAGGGCTTACAGGATACTACAGAAAATTTATTAAAAACTATGGTCTTATTGCTGCACCTCTGACCAGTCTTCTTAAGAAGGACAGTTATAGTTGGAGCCCATCTTCTCATCAAGCCTTCTTATAGCTTAAAGAGGCTATGTCAACTGCCCCAGTTCTTGCCTTGCCTGATTTTTCAGAAACTTTTGTAGTCGAGTGTGATGCTAGTGGAACTGGCATGGGAGCAATTCTCATGCAAAAAGGACGTCCTACCATTCTTGAGGCCGTACATGCTCCACTGAGGTTGAAAGTGATCCCATTTGAACCTTGTCTTATGATGATAAGAAGATATAGAGAAATGGAATGACCACATATCTTAAGTAGTACATATATACAAAGATGTGGATAAATGCAAAGAAATCAGAATTCTCTATAGCAATAGGTAAATACCCAAAAAATTCGTTTTGTGATTTAAAACTTTGTGGATTTTAATTGCATGTAAATATAATTTTAAATCTGATTTTAATAGAAATTTGATGTTAATTTAGCTCAAAAATGTAGATTGTTTTGCTTCGATGTTATTCATTTGAAAATTTTTGTAATTTGGGTATTATTTAATTTGATATGTGCATAATGATAATTGCGTTGTTATTTAATTTTATGTTATATAAATGCATGGGGTATTCCCTGTGAGTTGAGGTGCGTGGGTGCGACCTAACATTACACGCACCTCAGGAGAGCGCGTTAAAACCGTGTCAATGTGCCTTCCCGTTCAAGACTTTGGGATTGATATGTATGTTCTCATTTATTTATGAGAATGTATATATCTACCTCAAAGTCTTGAATTGTCCCGTTTGGACAGTCTGTGAATGTTTGATCGCACTTAGGCAGTCATTTACTATATATGTTTGTATGGTTTGTTGAGAATTTCGGTTGCGTCTCCTCACTCTTCTCTGATATACCATTATTGATTTTGAGTGTTTTCTTAACCACTTACTTGTAAGTGTTTAAGAAAATTTCAAAATCAATAAATATATTTGGTATATCGGAGAAGTGTGGGGAGATGATGCCGAAATTTTTAGCAAATCGTGCAGCACATATAGTAAGTGATTGTGCGATCAAACCTTCATGGATGGGTTAAAAAGTGATAATCTAATCAATATTCCTCTTCCAACTGCAAATGGTCTATGATGAACGATGTGAGGAAAGGGTCGGGTGTAATATTATGAGTAATGATTTGAAAGTTAGGATGTGTATTGTCATTTATTGGGTGCAGGCAAAATGTCGACAGATCGTTCATGGATGTATCGTAGAATAGTTGACCGGGTGGTGTCAGATGACTTTAAGCTTGGGGTTGAGAGTTTCATTCAATTTGCATTGGGGAATCCAAATGCAGCAATAGATCGCGACGGTCACATTCGTTGCCCTTGTTCAAGTTGTAGAAACTTGAGGTGGTGTTCAACATGGGATGTGCAACATCATTTGTACACGAAAGGGTTCGTGGATGGTTATACGAATTGGACGTGTCATGGTGAGCAATTCGGGAGGTATGATCCCGACAATATTGCAGGCACAAGTGGGTACGTGGATATGGTTGTAGATGCTGCTGGTCCTAGTTTTAATATTCACGATGAAGTGCCGAATAAGATAGCCGGAAGATTTTATGAACTACTTAGGGATGCTGATGAGCCGCTGTGGGATGGTTGTGAAAATCACACTCGATTGTCTGCAGTGTCACAGTTGTTGAACTTGAAATCTGAATTTCACATCAGTGAGACTTGTTTTGACCGTCTCCTCCTCTTGATCAAGAGTATGTTACCTCGAGACGAGAAGTTGCCAGAAACTTTTTACCGTGCAAAAAAGATGGTCAATGACTTAGGACTTGGATATGTGAAAATAGATGCATGTCCGAATCATTGTATGTTATATTACAAAGATGATGCAGATAAGATATCATGTTCAGTTTGTGGCCATGACAGATTCAAACCTAAGGGGGGGGGTCAATTCAAAGGCAAAAGATGTACCTTACAAGGCGTTGCGATACTTCCCTCTTGTGCCTAGGCTGCAGCGACTGTATATGTCCTCAAAGACGGCTCGGCATATGACATGGCACACCGAAAGAGTACGTCGTGCCGATGATATAATCAGTCATCCTGCCGATGGTGAAGCTTGGACTCACTTTAGTCGTACTCATCTTGCCTTTTCAAGGGAGTCACGTAATGTTCGATTGGGTTTATGCACAGATGGCTTTAATCCATTCGGTGGTTCAGTGGCAGCTTATTCTTGTTGGCCAGTGTTCATGACACCGTACAACCTTCCGCCGCACATGTGCATGAAGCGAGAAAATCTGTTTTTGTCCCTAGTAATTCCTGGTCCAAAAAGTCCCGGAAAAAATTTGGACATATATCTCAGGCCGTTGATTGATGAGCTCAAAGTTTTATGGACTGATGGAGTTGTTACTTATGATGCATATAGGAAGAAAAATTTTATTATGAAGGCTGCACTGATGTGGACAATAAGTGACTTCCCTGCATATGGAATGCTATCTGGTTGGAGCACACATGGGAGGCTAGCATGTCCTTACTGTATGGAAGATACCAAATCATTTGTATTGAAACATGGGGGGAAAAGCTGCTGGTTTGATTGCCATCGGCGGTTGCTACCAAGTGACCATCCTTTTCGAAGGCAAAAAGACTCGTTTAAAAAAAATACTGTTGAAATGGATGAAGCTGACTTGCAACGGGTGTCGGGTCTACATATGGCGTCACGGGTGCACAATTTACCAGATGTAGTTCAATTGTCTGGTAGCACACGGCAACTCCCTAATTTTGGAAAGGATCACAACTGGGTCAAGAAAAGCATTTTTTGGGAATTACCTTATTGGTCAACTCTTCTTGTACGACACAATCTGGATGTCATGCATACCGAGAAGAATTTTTTTGATAATGTGTTCAATACGATCATGAATGTTAAAGGGAAAACAAAGGACAACGCCAAAGCACGTATGGATTTAAAGATGCTTTGTAGACGTCCAGAATTGGAACTACAAAGTGTCAATGGCAAAACTGTGCAGCCTAAAGCAACTTATGTGCTTCATGATACACAGATCAAGGAAGTATGCCAGTGGTTGAAACAACTGAGATTCCCAGATGGATATGCATCCAACATAGCCCGTTGTGTGAATGTTAATGAGGGGAAAATATATGGTATGAAAAGTCACGACTGTCATGTGTTCATGGAGAGGCTACTGCCCATTGCATTTCGTGATTTGTTGCCAAAGCAGATATGGGGAGCACTAGCTGAGATGAGTCAATTTTTCAAGATTTTATGTGCATCTGAACTCAGACTTCGGGATGTACAAACTATCGAACAAGATGTTGTCACAACCATTTGCAAGCTAGAGAAGATATTTCCTCCGGCATTCTTTGATTCGATGGAGCACCTGGTAGTTCATTTGCCATATGAGGCTATCGTCGGAGGTCCAGTACAATTTCGATGGATGTATCCATTTGAGAGGTATGTGACAATTTTTGTTAACTTATAAGTCGTCCATAGCCGCTACATTTTGTTGCCATCTGACTTGTTGTTGTAGGTGCATGCATGAATTAAAAATGAAAGTTCGCAACAAGGCACAGGTGGAGGGTTCGATTGCTGAGGCATACATTCTTGAAGAAATTTCGAACTTCTGTTCTATGTACTTTGAGCCAGAGATTCAAACTCGTCGTACTCGACCTCCACGTAATGATGATGGGGGAGTGGATGAATCGTCCGATCGGCTCTCCATATTTAAACATCCTGGACGTGCGTTCGGACGTTGCTTGACTCGCACGCTCGAAGATAGAGAGTTGCACGCCGCTGAGATATATATTCTTTTGAATTGCCTCGAGATTGAACCTTATGTTGAGTAAGATATTAATTCACATTTCCAGCAACTCCATAAGTCTATACATCCTCAAAGTCTATACAACATTGACTTCACAAAGTCTATACATTGGCTTCCTCAAAGTCTATACATTGGCTTCCTCAAAGTCTATACAACATTGACTTCACAAAGTCTATACATTGGCTTTATCAATTTTTTTAATCATTTTTTTTACGGGGTGCTACATTTATATTGCAGACAATTTGATTCAGAATTAGCTGAAAAATGTCCAAATATCCAGGATGTGGAGATTGAAAAAGAACGCGACAAGTTTTTTTCCAAATGGCTAAGAAACCGAGTTAGTGTGAACTCTGAATATATATGTTTGTATTTACGTATGTTGAGGTAATTGTTATTATTTTAACTACTCTAATTTGAATATAGGTTGAACAAGGTCTCATTACTGATCAAAGAGTACAACAGATAAGTTATGGCCCCTCGAACCAGACACGTGCCTATCCGGGATATATTGTGAATGGATACAAATTTCATACAAGGGATTATGGGCGAAATAAGTCTACGATGAACAGCGGCGTATGTGTGAAGGGAAATTTATACAATGAAATGGAATTGGACTACTATGGTATTATTGAAGAAGTCTTAGAACTTCAGTATTTGGGACAAGACAATCATGTATATATATTTAAGTGTCAATGGTTTGATCCTAATTCTGTTCTACATGACACAAATTATGGGATTGTCAATGTCAAGCATAGGTTTAAACTTAAGACCTATGAACCGTTCATTTTAGCCGCACAAGCCCAGCAAGTGTACTATTCAAGCTATCCATCATCCAAGAATAGAGATTGGTGGGCAGTTTGCAGGGTTAACTCAAAACTCTTTCCCACTTATGAGTTAACTATGAGTGGAGATGTCTCAGAGGTTGCTCGTGCTGAATATTATCAATCAGACGAAGTTGGCGTTGTCGGTTCCTCTAGGTTTAATATGGACGAATCTGATGAGCCACTGTCATTACGTACGCGAGATGGCGTGGAAGAAGTCGATCCGACGGAGCTAAATGTTGATGTTAGAGGGGAGGAAGAATCAGATGAAGATGAAGATTTTGAATCTCATGAGACTACTATGGATGACGAAGATGATGAAGTTGAGCTAGATATATCAACATGAGGGAGGCATGTTTTGATAATTTAGTAAGAAGATTCTTACTTTTAAGCATAATTTTAAATAACATTTGTCTAGCCTTATATAATTGTGGATTAATATGTATTAATTGTTTTGTTATTAATAAGGAAATGGTGCGAGGAGGTCGTAGTAGGGGTGGGAGGAGATCTAGCAGTGAGAGGGGCACTACTATCTCCTCGCTACCATCTTCTTCAGACACAGGTATATTTGATCAATAAGTTAGCTATATAAATATTTTATTTATTTACAAACTTAAAAGAATTTATTTATAGGTGCAAGTGTCGGCTCACCACCACTTGTACATACGCCACCACCTCCCGCTACAGGTATGTATATTTTAATTTAAATTCTTGAACATTTGTTCTACTTATGAAAATAAGTTCTTGCAGGTCTCAGTGGCCTCCCACCTGTTGTGCATACGCCACTCCCACCACCTTCCGCTGCAGGTATGTATATTTTAATTATATGTTCGCAATATTTGTATCACTCCACATGACAATAAATTCTTGCAGGTCTCAGTGGCAAAAAGACTCGAGGATCATGTATGTATATTTTAATTTAAATTCTTCAATATTTGTTCTACTTATGACAATAAATTCTTGCAGGTCTCAGTGGCCTCCCACCTGTTGTGCATACGCCACCCCCACCACCTCCCGCTGCAGGTATGTATATTTTAATTATATGTTCGCATTATATGTATCACTCCACATGACAATAAATTCTTGCAGGTCTCTGTGGCCTCCCACCTGTTGTGCATACGCCACCCCCACCACCTCCCGCTGCAGGTATGTATATTTTAATTATATGTTCGCATTATATGTATCACTCCACATGACAATAAATTCTTGCAGGTCTCAGTGGCCTCCCACATGTTGTGCATACGCCAACCCCACCACCTCCCGCTGCAGGTATGTATATTTTAATTATATGTTCGCAGTATATGTATCACTCCACATGACAATAAATTCTTGCAGGTCTCAGTGGCCTCCCACATCTTGTGCATACGCCAACCCCACCACCTCCCGCTGCAGGTATGTATATTTTAATTATATGTTCGCAGTATATGTATCACTCCACATGACAATAAATTCTTGCAGGTCTCAGTGCCCTCCCACCACCTCCCACTTGTACAGGGCCCACCCCCACCAGTCAGCCCCTTGACGATGTCGGCAGTTGTCACGAGGGAGGCACGACCCATGATAGACGTCGCCCGTGTTGGGTATCCGGGTAAATCTATAAGGTTATATTACATTAATTAGCCCTCAACTGTGTAATATGAATATTTTGACATTTGCAATTGCAGTATGAAATTTGAACCCCACGGCGCTGTCCATCATTCCACCGAACTCATGTTGGCACATGTGCCCGGGGCAGCTTCCACTTTCAGAGATTTTCCGATGTCCGTCCGCGATTCATTGTACAACATGTTCTTAGTAAGTAATTACGTCATTTAATTCAAGTATTTCCCAAAGTCTATTTACAACTTTATACTAAGTGTGAAAAGCAATTGATTTACAGCGGTCTTTTCAATTCACATGTGGACATGACGCGGCGAGATGTCGTCGTGCCTGGGAGTCTACTATGCTCTCAAGTTACAAGAGGAAAATACATGAGGCCCGAGCACACGCTAAAAAATTGAGTGGGGGGAGTGAAGACCGACAATTGTGGAAGGCGCATCGCCCTCTATGGATGAGGCAGGAGGATTGGGAGATATCTTGTGACCATTTTGCCGACCCCAAGTGGATAGAAAAGTCCGAAAAAGCCAAAGCAAACAGGGCGTCAAAACCAGGTTCAAATTTGCATACGAGTGGGTCCATCTCTTATGCGGCTCATAAACAAAAATTGGTAAGTAATATACCAATTTATCTTCTTACAATTTATCCCAATATTTGACTTTTTTTTACTATGAATTGTATAACAGGCTGTGGAGCTTAATCGACCTCCGTCGTTCCTCGAGGTGTTCGACAGAACACACAAAAAGAAGGGGACTAATGATTTTGTGAGTGACACAGCTAAGTCAGCAGCGGTAAGTTTATCTACATATGTAACTTGTACCGTTCATTTAAATCGGCATGTAATTCATATGAAATTGACTAGTTATTTTATTCAATTTGTAGGAAACATATAGCAAAGCAGTGACAGAGAAGTACGGGGAGGGAGACACGCAGCAGCCGGAGTTCGATCCGGTGGAGTGGGTGGCAGCAGCTGGCGTACCGAAGAAAGGCCGAATATATGGTTTTGGGGAGAGCCTAGACGCAAGCGCGGTGACATCAGCGTGTGCGAGTTCTAGCTATACTTCTTCCAGTGGCAGTGCCTTCACTATACCTTCCGTTGCCCCCAGCGCTTCTGCCAGCGACATGATGGACATGGTCCGATCGCAGATTTCTGATATGCAGCGGCAGCAGCAGCATTTCCAGCAAGAGATCTCTAGCCAAGTGTCAGTATTCTTGCAGGCAATTAGTGGCCTCCTCTCCCAGAGCGGAATGGTCCCTCAGAAATCAACAACCACCACAGCACAGCCCGCACAGGTGAGTCTCTAGCCAAGTTTTTATTTTGATGGAATTACTCAATTATGTTCATTATTAATTTTAAAACTCATTTACTTCAGAATAATTGAGAAAATCCGGGGGTCTAAAATTTGAAATACCGGTCGGACGGCCGTGCCAATCATTCCAACGCGACCGGGGAGATGAAAGTGACTTGACAGAACTGACGGAATCCAAATCGGATGCCAGTTTGATCTCGGCGCTAAAAGTTCAGTTTTAAAATACACTTAGTTTAAATGAACTACCAGGTCGGGTCCGGGGGTCTAAAATTAGAAATACAAGTCGGACGGCCATGCCGATCATTCCAACGCGACCGGGGAGATGAAAGTGACTTGTCAGAACTGACGGAATCCAAATCGGATGCCCGGTTTGAGCTCGGCACTCAAAGTTCAGTTTTAAAATAAACTTAGCTTAAATGAACTCCCAGGTCAGGTCCGGGGGTCAAAAACTTGAAATACAAGTCGGACGGCCGTGCCGATCATTCCAACGCGACCGGGGAGATGAAAGTGACTTGTCAGAACTGACGGAATCCAAATCGGATGCCCGGTTTGAGCTCGGCGCTCAAAGTTCAGTTTTAAAATACACTTAGTTTAAATGAACTACCAGGTCGGGTCCGGGGGTCTAAAATTGGAAATACAAGTCGGACGGCCGTGCCGATCATTCCAACGCGACCGGGGAGATGAAAGTGACTTGTCAGAACTGACGGAATCCAAATCGGATGTCCGGTTTGAGCTCGGCGCTCAAAGTTCAGTTTTAAAATACACTTAGCTTAAATGAACTACCAGGTCAGGGTCCGGGGGTCAAAAATTGAAATACAAGTCGGACGGCCGTGCCGATCATTCCAACGCGACCGGGGAGATGAAAGTGACTTGTCAGAACTGACGGAATCCAAATCGGATGCCGGTTTGAGCTCGGCGCTCAAAGTTCAGTTTTAAAATAAACTTAGTTTAAATGAACTACCAGGTCGGGTCCGGGGGTCTAAAATTGGAAATACAGTCGGACGGCCGTGCCGATCATTCCAACGCGACCGGGGAGATGAAAGTGACTTGTCAGAACTGACGGAATCTAAATCGGATGTCCGGTTTGAGCTCGGCGCTCAAAGTTCAGTTTTAAAATACACTTAGTTTAAATGAACTACCAGGTCGGGTCCGGGGGTCTAAAATTGGAAATACAAGTCGGACGGCCGTGCCGATCATTCCAACGCGACCGGGGAGATGAAAGTGACTTGTCAGAACTGACGGAATCCAAATCGGATGCCCGGTTTGAGCTCGGCGCTCAAAGTTCAGTTTTAAAATACACTTAGTTTAAATGAACTACCAGGTCGGGTCCGGGGGTCTAAAATTGGAAATACAAGTCGGACGGCCGTGCCGATCATTCCAACGCGACCGGGGAGATGAAAGTGACTTGTCAGAACTGACGGAATCTAAATCGGATGTCCGGTTTGAGCTCGGCGCTCAAAGTTCAGTTTTAAAATACACTTAGTTTAAATGAACTACCAGGTCGGGTCCGGGGGTCTAAAATTGGAAATACAAGTCGGACGGCCGTGCCGATCATTCCAACGCGACCGGGGAGATGAAAGTGACTTGTCAGAACTGACGGAATCCAAATCGGATGCCCGGTTTGAGCTCGGCGCTCAAAGTTCAGTTTTAAAATACACTTAGTTTAAATGAACTACCAGGTCGGGTCCGGGGGTCTAAAATTGGAAATACCAGTCGGACGGCCGTGCCGATCATTCCAACGCGACCGGGGAGATGAAAGTGACTTGTCAGAACTGACGGAATCCAAATCGGATGTCCGGTTTGAGCTCGGCACTCAAAGTTCAGTTTTAAAATAAACTTAGCTTAAATGAACTCCCAGGTCAGGTCCGGGGGTCTAAAATTGAAATACAAGTCGGACGGCCGTGCCGATCATTCCAACGCGACCGGGGAGATGAAAGTGACTTGTCAGAACTGACGGAATCCAAATCGGATGCCCGGTTTGAGCTCGGCGCTCAAAGTTCAGTTTTAAAATACACTTAGTTTAAATGAACTACCAGGTCGGGTCCGGGGGTCTAAAATTGGAAATACAGGTCGGACGGCCGTGCCGATCATTCCAACGCGACCGGGGAGATGAAAGTGACTTGTCAGAACTGACGGAATCCAAATCGGATGCCCGGTTTGAGCTCGGCGCTCAAAGTTCAGTTTTAAAATAAACTTAGTTAAATGAACTACCAGGTCGGGTCCGGGGGTCTAAAATTGGAAATACAAGTCGGACGGCCGTGCCGATCATTCCAACGCGACCGGGGAGATGAAAGTGACTTGTCAGAACTGACGGAATCCAAATCGGATGTCCGGTTTGAGCTCGGCGCTCAAAGTTCAGTTTTAAAATACACTTAGTTTAAATGAACTACCAGGTCGGGTCCGGGGGTCTAAAATTGGAAATACAAGTCGGACGGCCGTGCCGATCATTCCAACGCGACCGGGGAGATGAAAGTGACTTGTCAGAACTGACGGAATCCAAATCGGATGTCCGGTTTGAGCTCGGCGCTCAAAGTTCAGTTTTAAAATACACTTAGTTTAAATGAACTACCAGGTCGGGTCCGGGGGTCTAAAATTGGAAATACCGGTCGGACGGCCGTGCCGATCATTCCAACGCGACCGGGGAGATGAAAGTGACTTGTCAGAACTGACGGAATCCAAATCGGATGTCCGGTTTGAGCTCGGCACTCAAAGTTCAGTTTTAAAATAAACTTAGTTTAAATGAACTCCCAGGTCAGGTCCGGGGGTCTAAATATTGTTTCAAGCTAGTAGTTGATCTATAAAATCTGCAGTTATCAATTTGATATGTTTGATTTATATTTATGCTCATTTCTTCGCACTAATTTTTTTATCTATGAATGAATGTTATTATTTTTTTAATGTAGGGGGATCCTTCTGCGGGCAGCGACAGAGGAGATGAGCAGGGCAGTGACGATATGGATGATGAGGATATTGACGATGTACCAGATATTTCTTGATGTTTAATGATATTTGTTTTATGTTATTCAGACGGATCAACAGAGTTAATGTGTTTTTCTTTGTATTTATTTTGTCAGCATGGTGTTGAGTTTTTTTATTGGTGGTGTTTATTTATTTGAACATCTATGTTATGTTGAGATTTTTTCGGTGGTGTTTATTTATTTGGGTATGTTGATGTTGAGTTTTTTTTTGTGGTTAGTTCCAATAATTTTTTAACAGGTTTATTAGATAAATAAACTTAAATTTTTAAAAAAAAATATTTTTTTTCAGACGGATTTATAATCCGTCTGAAATGACGTTTGTAATAGAGACGGTAATTTCAGACGGAATTTATATCCGTCGTGAATTACGTTTTAAACACCGACGGATTTAGGACGAACAACATATAGAACCGTCGTTGGAAGTTACGACGACAAAATAATCCGTCGTAATATCCGGCAGAAATAGAGACGGATTTCAGACAATATTTCAGACGGATTACGGACGGTATTTACAACGGATAATAAATCCGTCTTAAAAACCGTATGAAATACAGACGGAAATTTCAGACTGATATTTACATACGGATATTTTATCGTGTGAGATTTAGACGGAATTTATGACCGAAATTATTTGTGTCTTAATTTCAGACGGAATTTCAGACCGAATGGTCAACTGTCACAAATTTGTGACTAAGAATTTCAGACGGTCGAGTTCGGTCTTAAATCCGTCGGAAATCCGTTACAAATATGTGTTGCGACGGATTTTCAGACGGATTTGAGACGGATAACGTCCGTCTGAAATCCCGCTTTTTCTGGTTGTGCACAACACCTCCGTACATCCGCTGTGACGTCTCCGGACACGATACGGGATCGCCGGAAGGGGGCGCCACAGCTGTAAGGTTCAGAGGTAGGTTGTACGTCCCAGCCGAGGAGCAAGCGAGGCGCGCGGTGTTGTGAGAAGTTCATGGGAGCCGGTATGCCGTGCATCCTGGATCGGCAATGATGTACTAGAACCTGAAGAGGTAATTTTGGTGGCCTGGTATGAAGAGAGATGTTACGGAATTTGTGGGCAGGTGTTTGACCTGTCAGCAAGTGAAAGCTGAGCACCAGCGATCAGGAGGTACACTTCAACCCTTGGAGATCCCCACGTGGAAGTGGGACCACGTGACTATTGATGTTACTTTTGTGATGTGATGTGATGAATGAATGTGAAAGTGAATATAGTGGTATGAAAGATATATGTGAAAGTGTGAGAGCAAGTAAATAACCTAACTCAAATAATCTCAAAATCAGGAACATGGGCATGTCATCAATGCTATGAGGAGGAAAATAAAAACACACGTCGGGACGTGGAGCAATGGAATAAAAACACACACCGTAGGTGTGGAGCAAATAAAGTAAAGAGATAAGCAAGCAAGATGATGACAAAGATGAGCAATACCCCAAATAAGATGTATGATCACGGCCAAAGTATTTAAAGTAGTAAAACCACAATAATACCTTGGAAAGAGCCGGTTGAAGACACCCGCCTGTGGGAGAGAGAAAACCAGGTGCAACGAATGGTTAGCGGTCCATCAGACTACCGCTACCCAGCAGAAAATAGTATTGCGATAAACCACCTTATACCTGAAAACGGGCTTTCAGATGACCGCTAGCGCACCCAGAACAGTGATTTGGAACTTAATATCCACCCTTCCTGGCCGGCCAGAAAGGTTGGGTCTCGTGCAATGAGTCATGTAAACCTGCGAGGAAGTGTAGACGACAAGAAAAAATAACCCAATTAGCCATTGGACAAGTGTAGTATCTATAACTCAACTAAGCTTATATGCATAAAAGAAGGGTGAATACCTGAGAGGTTTGATTTTTTAACCCCTGTGGGGGTGTGAAAAAGATGGGAGGATGTTTTAAAAAGATGATAGAATGTAGAGAACGTGGAGAAAAAAAGAGGGAAGATGCTATAGATGCAAGGGAACAATGAACCAAACTAAAGACCAAAAGACACAAACTACACCAAAGACACTTTGTACTCCCTAGACTAGAAGCTTGATGGACGTGGAAGCAGCTTCTCCTTGGTTGGAAATGACTCCAGAACGCAGCAGCACTTCGACACAATCTCCAAAAAATCTCCTTCTCAAGTCATGAACTCAAGGGTCATATTTATAGGCCCTCAAATCTTAGGTTCGAGTTGGAGGGATAATGACTCAAAATTAGGCCTGAAACTAGATCATCCTTAAAGATAATACTCCCATGAGTCCACAGAAATAAACAGAAGGTTCTGGGAGTCTCTGGTAAGAGAGAAATCAATGGATAAAGGACTCTAGTTCGTCCACGGCCGAGGAGGGAAAGAACAGCAGAGCAGGACTCTCTGTTCCCACTAGCGGTCTTGCGATAAACCGCTGGCACCGAGAAATAGTCGTGCGACACACAGCTAGAAACACGCGTCCAGAAGAAGATAAGGCCAAAGAGACCTAGCAGGACTCTCTGCCCATTAGCGGTCTTACGATGTACCGCCAACGCCCACCTAGCGATCATGCAATAGACCACTAGGGAAGAGGACGTGACAAAAGAGTTAAAGGCTAATAAGCCCTCAACTTAATCCATAAAATAATCCTCATTAGCCCTTATCTAGACCCAATAAGGTAAAGTGATGAGAAATTCATATAGCAAGGTCCAACCAAGGAGAATAACCCATAAAATTAAGCCCAAAACTGACCAAAAATGGCCCAATAAGCGGTGAATAACTCGGGACATCATAAAAATAGATAAGGAGATGACCCAACTCATTGGTCATAAAACGGGTGTCAACAGATGCCCCTCAACGTCCTCTTTGCAGGGGAGCGAGCGGAGGTGAAGCGAAAGCGACATGGAACATGGAGGTGAAGCGAAAATGCAGCGGAGTGGACTGAAAAGCGTGCGTTAAGGTAAACCGACACCCGTCCTCAACCTATGAGCGATAGGAATCTTCCGAAAAAATTTGAACCAATCACAAGGAACAACGAAATCGAATGACGCATGCCTCGAAGAACTAACAACTAAAGGAAAGGAAAACACGACCAACCCCCTCACTAGAACACGCAACTGATAGGCGGTCGGAGCAAGCGAAAGAGTGAAGAGACGAGTAACTAAACTCCAGACAGGAATCTCAACTGAACCAGACCAAGCAAATAGACAGAAGGAAACCTTCCAACTCAGAGTGGAATGACTCTCCTTACTCAAGACCATAGACACATAATTATCCACCATTACTGAGACACTTCAGATAGATGCGGGCACGTGAATGCTCAAAGATGCGTATGATGCATGTTGGGCTAAAATAAAAGAAATCATCAAAACGAATGCAAAGAAAGAATAAAAATAGCAAGATACTCGAGAATAATATTGCCAGACCGGATAAATCAGGGTCAAGACACTATCTATAATCACAGCGTGCAAGACAGAACCATCGTCCCCCAACCCTTCCAACCTAACAGCCTATCCAACGATTAAACATGTGCACCTAGATCATCATCGTTTTTGTTAAAGGGGAACATCAGATCCCAGAATACATGAATGACCAGCCGGTTCTTGAGATAACATATCATAAATACCATACAGTAGTGCATTAAGGGATCAAGGATCGAGATACTTACCTGACTTACCTGCCTGGCGAGATGTAATATGATGATGCGATGGTGATGGCATTTAAGACTTTGACAATGAAAAAAAAAGGTTAGCCACCAATAATCATATAAGCATTAATCACAACCAAGATCTAAACCATTAAGAGTAAATCATTTCAAACCATCAGCCAAAAAAAATGGTCTAGACAAGGTGATGGAAATCAAGCCAACTATCAAGCCGGAGCAGATCAAGCAAGTCGGCAGGCCAAAGCTGAAGGCGCTAGCTTTACCTAGCGCCATCTGAAGATGAAGGCGCCAGCCTTCCATAGCGCAACATGAAGAACGTGCTGGGTTTCCCTAGCGCGTTCTCAGGCAGACGGTCAACTGCAGACGCCCCAACTACCCAGCCCTTGGAACTCCCAATGACTTCAATGTTCGCTGTTTCCCACTGTTGTAATTGATGTTTTAGTGTCGTTTAGGCTTCCCCTTCCCCCTATATATGTACTCCATCTCGTTTGATTAAGCAATAGAATGAAAAAAATGAATTGAAAGTATAGCATGGCTATCTCTCCCCCCCCAATCTTTGGAATCCCCTCCCCCTCTCCCCTCTACGGGTGCGATGCCCACGTTCTTCTTCTAATCCTCCCCTTTTCCCCTTCACGGAGGCCGTTCGAAGATCCGGGTGCATCGGCCTTGAGAAGAGGTCGGGTGTGAGGCCCCATTCGGGCTCCGTTCTTCCTCCACCAACGATCGACGCCCTCCACCCTCGCCAACGACGTTGCTATGGCCACGACGGAGATTGGTTGCACCGGTCCTGCGATGGGATCGGGTGTGATGCCCCAGCCAAAACCCTACTGACCCTAGCTCGCCCTGCCATGCCCCTTTCTCCCTCGTCGCCCACCCCCGTTCCCACATTCACCAAGTTATCCTAGCTAGCCATAGATTAATTTAATCGATGTTTAGGGCCCTCATGTGTTTGTTTAAGATTCCCCCGTGTTATATCCACCCTCCTATGTGCCCTCCCCTTGTGAATCACTCCCCCGAAGTCATCCACGAGCGCCCATAAGTCCAACCTCGTCGTCCGGCTGCTGTCTGAGAAGGCGCTATATCGTCCTAGCGCGATCTTCATGAAGGCGCTAGGCACCTATAGCGCGACAATGATCAGAAGGTTTAAGAAGGCCACCCCCTCCCAATCTCGTTTCACATCAAATGGTATCAGAGCTTAGGGAACCAGCCTGTTCTCACAGACTGGGATCTTGAGCTTCTAGGTTCGAGGACGAACCTTCCAAAGTGGAGGGGTTTGATGGAAATCAAGCCAACTATCAAGCCGGAGCAGATCAAGCAAGTCGGCAGGCCAAAGCTGAAGGCGCTAGCTTTACCTAGCGCCATCTGAAGATGAAGGCGCCAGCCTTCCATAGCGCAACATGAAGAACGTGCTGGGTTTCCCTAGCGCGTTCTCAGGCAGACGGTCAACTGCAGACGCCCCAACTACCCAGCCCTTGGAACTCCCAATGACTTTAATGTTCGCTGTTTCCCACTGTTGTAATTGATGTTTTAGTGTCGTTTAGGCTTCCCCTTCCCCCTATATATGTACTCCATCTCGTTTGATTAAGCAATAGAATGAAAAGGAAGACCCGCATCTTGTGGCTGCAAGTCCGGGCAGTTTATTTGGCCTTACCGGATTATCAGAGGGAGAGGTTGGTAGCAATGGGGTTCGGGGAACTCCTTAGCATAGAAGTGATGAGGATTGATACGGCGCTGTTGTACGCACTCCATGACAGATGGGACCCGATCAGTAGTGCATTTTTATTCCCATGGGGTCATATGATCCTGACTTTAGAGGACGTCGCCCGGATCATGAGTTTGAGAGTGCACGGGGCACCAATGACCGGATGGACCTATGCAAATTCCCAAGCATAGGCAAAGGAGCTTCTAGGATTAGAGATGATGAGGCCGGGTCGGCACTCCTTGATGCTAGCACGAGCGACTCTCCAGGAGAGTCTTGGACTGAGAGGAGCAGGGATCACTGTTGGTGAACTGCCAGAGGAGCATTTGGGCATATTGACTAATCAAGCACGAGAGAGAGTGTCCGCGGGATCGGGGCCCGAAGGGGACATCACCCTTCACCGCTTTCTGATACTGATGTTCGGGAAGTTACTTTTTGCGACGAGGGCAGACGGAGTGAGCGTCTGACTCCTCCCACTTCTACAAGACTAGGATGGAGCTGGTGGATATGCATGGGGAGCTGTAGTGTTGGATTTCTTGTTCGACTCCCTTAGCATGACCGATCGGCAGACCATGCTAGGCGGGTTCACACCTCTTCTCCAGGTAAATGTTTTGACTCTAAATGCTTATGACTATGAATATGCTTATGCTCATGATTTGTGATATGCTGACGTCTAACTTATGCAGGTTTGGAGCAACATGTAACTTCCGGACCTAGGGCGGGACAAGGAGGTACATCCGGACCGGATACCCATCGCGAGGCGGTGGATGACGGTGCGGGACTTAGGATCATTGCGGCGCCCAGTGCGGGCGATTCAGGACGACATGGACACCTTCCCATATGCATCGGTAAATTCTAAACTTAAAACCTTTCTAAATACAATTACATGCTCTTAAATGCCTCTTATATGCTTGTGAATGCTGAATGTTTGACTTTTCAGGTGCGCTGGACACCGTACCGCGATGAGGGCCATGACGGACAGCCTTGGGTAGAGGTGGCCTTGGCGTATGGAGGCTGAGAGATCTGGCTGCACTTCTTCAACATAGTCGAGCCTCTACACTTCCGACTGATCATGAGGACACGCGGGGTTCACCATCCTGAGGTAGAGTTTTTGGCCAGAGATGACGAGCGGATCGGGCGATCCTCTCAAGGCATGAGCAGCGACATCGACTGGGTGACGCGAGCAGTGGACCAAGTTAGAGATTTTACCTGTCGAGGCAGAGTGGTCCGAGCCCAGGCGACGAGGCGTACTTGAGGGCCTACGCCCGAAGGTACGGCGGCCAGGTGTTCCACGGTACTCGACGACCGGTAAGACTCCCTAAACCATGCTTCTTAAATTCACTGTAAATGCACTGACTCATGGACTTTCTATATGCAGCTAGACCCGCAAGGGCGCATAGCCGAGCTCCAGGGTCTCCTCCACTCCACCGTCCAGCAGAGGGACGAGTTCCAGCGTGTGCTAGAGCTACTGGTGAGTTCTAAACCTTGGAGTTAACTATGCAAATGATTATGCATGCGACTGACAATGACTTATAAAATGCAGAGAGCTGAGGGAGCGCAGCGGGCAGGACCAGATGCTCCATCCTCATCCTCGCAGCCAGCGGTAGACCCGGCTGAGAGAGATGCCGACTTCGCTCGGGCAGTTGCTCGGGCCGAGGAGGCCGAGGTCACACTTGCAGAGTGAGTAAAAACTAGCCGACTTCTTTTATTAAATGCTTATGATATGCAAACGACTAACTTACCATGGATGAATGCTAATGTAGGCGAGAGAGCTGACCACGGCCTTGGCCAAGGCTGAGCGACTTTGAGGAGAGGGGGCCAAGGTGGCTCCTCTTCGAGCAGAGGTAGAGAGACTACGGGCAGGGGCAGCCGAGGTGGCTCCTCTTTGCGCGGAGGTCGAGAGACTCAGAGTCGGGGCAGCAGCAGCGGCAGAGCTGAGGGCCGAGATCTGAGTGCTGGAGAGAGCACTTCGACTAGTAGGGGGCTGATCCTCCCAGAGCGTGTCGCAGAGTGGTGCACGTAGCGTGCACCGTGATTATCTTACGGGTTCCTTCGGCCATCGGAGGAACGTGGAGGAGGAGCAGCGGCGACGTCACCGAGAGAAGGGGAGCACAGCCGTGGGTCCGTCGGTGAAGAGGCATGAGGGGACCGGGGACAGCGATGGTCCAAGAGAGGGACCCACCGAGACATGACTTGTACTTTTCTTTTCTTTTTCTATTTTTATGGACACAGGTACATGACCCTTGTGAGTGATATATGAGTTCTTTTTGTTCTTTTCTGCGTGTAAAATGTCTGGAATGTTGACTTACTAACAATGACTCCTAAGACTTACATAGAAACCGAGAGTGAGAGTGAGAGAATTTTTAGTCAAAACAGGGGAAAGGTGAAAAAAATGTCACCTCGATAACCGCTAAGAATAAGAAATGGTCAAGACACAACTGTTTGGGGATTTGGAAATAAGGCGGTGGAAAGAAGTGAAAAACGGTCGCCTGACGACTGCTTATGGGTTGCTAGCGGTCGTGCGATAGATCGCTAAGGAGAAAACTCAGTGAAGTCTGAATGGGACTCTCCGTGAGATTCCGAACTCGGGGCAAAAGACACCTAATCTGCTCTAAGACTTATCCTAACTTAATCTGAAGCTAACTATCCTCAATCCTAATGCTTTAAGACTAAAATCAAAGCCCTATAACTAAGAATACACCCAGAATTCGCAGCTCACAAATTTCTGCTCAAGAAAACCTTAAAAACTCCCTTAAAGTCATCCAAGTCATCATGAAGAGAAGCTTTGAGGCTAGTACCATGGGGAAGGTGGCCTACACCGAGCCAAAACAAGCTAGGAGGGAATATGGGGAGCTACAAAGGCTTACATCCATCCCCAAGCACTTGAGCACAAGCTCCTCAAGAGAGGTAAGTTCAAGTTAATGTTCAAAATTCCGAATTTTCTAAACTTTCTTCTTCTCATGACCTTTCTTCTCCTCTCTTTTCCTTTCTTTTCTTCTTTTCATAGCTTCTTCCTGGCCCAAGGTGTTACTCTAGCCTAAAGTGGGTGGCTCCCATGATCAAGGAACTACCTTTAGAAGTAACCTCCATCTTAAGGGCATGGCATCTACAACCCTTGTTAGTTTTGGCCAAGAATTTCCAAAGACTTTCATATGATTGGCCTAGCATTTCAGCTCTTGTAGAGTTGTGGCACCCCCAAACACATACATTCATATTCCCATCCTTTGAAGCAACCATCCTTATAGAAGAGGTAGAGACCTACCTAGCCCTTCCTAAGACTAAGGTGGGGAATGAAGAGTTGGTGTGTCATACGGTTGAGCCAATAGACCCCTCTCTAACTCTAGGGGATTTCATTCACAACCCAAAGGATGTTAGGAGAATGATCTACCCACGCCACATTCATTTGATCCCCATAGCTTAATGGATAGTCTCCCATTGTAAGAACAAGTGGGAGAGGTATGAAGCCATAGCCAAAGCTACCTCAGTTTGCTTATGTGGGGTTTTCCTCTTCACCACCACCGACCACCTCTTAGATATTCAAAACCTTAGCGTCATTAGTGGCTTGTGATGAGGTTTGTCTATTTCTTAGGCCATTCTTTCATACCTTTATGAGGGCCTTAACTCAGCTTGTTTAGGAGGGCCTCTCTTCCGGTCCATGATTATCCTCGAATGTTGGTTGGGAGCGAGTTAGGCTCAAATTCTTACCCAAGGAGGATGTTCCTTCAGCTAGCCGCATATTCGGGAGCCACCCACTCTTCTATATAGGAGGCACATTTGGGTTTTCTTCACAGGTTGACTGTCGGACAGCGGACAAGAAAACAAGAGATGAATCGCGCCTCTTCCTCAACACATTGCCGGTTGACAAGTTCATGATGTGGCCCCGGTTTCTTCAAGGCACTACTCTAAGATCACTCCGGCGATTGGGCCTAGACCTGCAGCTAGTGCGGGACACTACCTTGGCCATCTACAACCCACACCGGTGCTACTTGCAATTCGGGCTACCTCGCACTAAGGTTCCAGCACTATCACATTACCCTCCCCTTCAAGATAGGAAGATAGGGACCAAGGAAGATGAACGGGCAGTCCGAAGCACTCAGACTATGTGGGAGATCAGCCGTATCCGTACCTTGCAAGCGGAGGTGACAGAGAAAGAAGAGGAATACCGAACTTATGTGAAGGAGTTATGCAAGATCCAGCCTTGCGCGGACAAGAAATTGAATGTATTTTGATTTTTATGATGTGAACTTTGCATTTTTATTGATAGCATGATGTATTATGAACCTTGAATGAATAAATGAGAAGTTTGTTTGAAAAGATGTGCAATGAACTTGTGATTTAGCTTGATTAATTGAATGAAACAGAGTTTTCTATCTGATAAACGGTCTAACAAACGACCGCTAGTGTAAGGAAAACGGTCTTGTGACAAACCGCTAAGGATAGGGCTTAGGAAAAACCCAGTTTTTGGTTCTCGGGAATGGCTAGCAGTCACCATTAGACCGCCAGAAAATGATAAACGGTCTATCGAAGGACCGCTAGGGAGTAGGAATAGAGAAACCTAAAAATTTGGTCCTCTGGTGAGACTAGCGGTCTTATCCACGACCGCGAGGGAATGTTTAGCGATCAAACAAAGGACCGCGAGGGACAGAAGATGGAGAAACTTGAGAGCTTTGAATCTTGGGAAATTTAGACATGTATCTGCACACACTTAAAACACGAAACAAGTTAGATCTGTTCTTAGGCTCAACCCCTTGCTTACAGCAAGTTAGAGAATAACTAATTCTTGATATTTGGTCAAGGGGTGGAGTCTTATTAAATAGGCGAAAAATGCAATGAATAAAATACAAATGCATGCTATGCAATGATGATGGTATTTTTTTGGAATTTTACAAATATTTAATTTTTGTTGGTTTTAAAATATTTGATTTTTTTTGGATTTTGAAATATATGTTTTTTTTGATTTTGAAATATATGATTTTTTTGGATTTTAAAATATATGATTGTTTTATTTTAAAATATATGATTTTTTTAGATTTTGAAATATATGATTTTTTAGATTTTGAAAGCTAATTTCGTCCCGGCAACGAGAGCCCTACCTGTCCCACTAGGAATCTCCTGAGACTGGTGTGTTTTTGAGGTGACAAGCCATGTCCAGGGCCAATCTGTATGACAGTGCTTCTACCGAGGCCATACCCAGGGTACTGTCTGATCCTAAAGAAAAAAAAATTCAGGAGGTAAGCTTAGGCTAGGTATAGAGGTTTTTAGGGTTTGAGTCCTTTCTCACGACAACCCCTTCAGAGATTCGGTCTGTTGTGCCGGGACTTTGTGTCCGTCATCGAACCTTTATCCACCCTAGACATGCATACGACAGGACTCATAATGTTCCACGGGAAAACTGTACTGTCACTCTTGCCATGCCTAGTTCCCTACTTGCGGAGCTCTGATTTTGAACTTCGAGCTTTTGAAATGAACTTTTAATCTTGCTTTTATTTGCTCCTTTTCTTTTGATGTTATAGTTGCTTTTTTCTCTTCCTGTGGACTCAGGACATAACGGACTGCCCCTATTTGAGACCTCCTCTCATCAGGGTGTCTAGATTAGTCATCGCCCTCTTATATACCTCTTGCCCCTAGATTTAGCCGAAGAGAGAAACGAACATGGACTTTGACTTCCCCCAGGCATGGCCAAGGAGGAACGGTGTTTACATGACTGGGGAACCTGACTAGGGACGTGGTGAAGTGTGTGATTTTCCAAATTCGGGATCCTCCTTCATGATCGAGAAAAAGGACACCTTGCTACCGAGCTTTCATTAGCCTGACTCTAAGGAAAGAAACGCTTAAGATACAACCCATTCCAAGCGTGAGACAGCTCCTCACCTTCTGCGTTGACTAAGCGATATGCGTTCCCTGGATAAGCCTCTCTAATGACAAATGGACATTCACAATTAGGTTGTAAATTGGACCTAGGACCTCCGGACCGAATGAATTTTTGTTTCAAAACCATATCTCCTGCATGAAATTTGCGCTCGATCACCTTCTTTTGAAAATAACGTGAAACTCTCTTTTGATAAACGGACACATGATCGGCCACATTCATCCTCTTCTCATCCAAGAGTTCCAACTGGACGAGCAACGCCTCTCGACGTTTGTCGAGATTAAGTTCCTTATCAAGCTGTACCCTTAGAGAATGGATCAAGATCTCATATGGGAGCACCGCCTTCATCCCATAGGTAAGAGCATAGGGGGTTTGCCTCATAGGAGTACGGACGGAGGTGAGGTAAGCCCACAGAACTTCCACTAATCGTTCAGGCCAATCAGAGAATTTGTGAGATTCACATGTTTTCTTTATGATTTTAAGAAGGGTTTTATTAGTGACCTCGGTTTGGCCGTTGCCTTGAGGATAATATGGCGATGAATTATGTAATGCAATATTGAACTTCTTACATAGGTCCTGGAGCTCTTGAGAGATGAATTGGGGTCCATTATCGGTGACGATGCTACTTGGCACTCCGAACTGCGAGATGATATTCTTCATGATGAAGTGGCACACCGTGGTTGCTTTAATCTCCGCGTACGCTTCCGCTTCGGCCCACTTAGTGAAGTATTCAGTGGCGGTAAGGATGAAAGATTTCTGCTTAGTCTGAGAATTGGGATCACCGAGCGGGCCGACAATGTCGAAAGCCCACATGGAGAATGGCCAAGAAGCCGAGAGAGGATGAAGAGATGAAGCTGGAGCATGGATTTTATCAACGTGGAGTTGGCATTTAAGACACCTCCGGACATAGAGGGAGTAGTCTTCCTCTAGAGTGGGCCAATAATAACCCTCCCTAAGGATCTTCTTCGCTAGATCCTGACCATTTACATGACCTCCACACTCACTAGAATGGGCTACTTCAGCCACCTTCTAAGCTTCATCATCATCTAGGCATCTCATGAGCATTCCATTGAGAGAACGCCTATACACTTCTCCAGCAATGATAGTGTACCTTGAGGCGGCTCTTCTAATAGCCTTACGTTGCTCGGCGTTTACCCCTTCAGGGAATGATCCATCTTTGCAGTACAACTCGATCTCACGATACCATGGCAATTCTTCTTCCTCCAAGATCTCTTCTAGCTCAATTAAGGACACTTCCTTCAAATCTCTCTTCTCAACCCTAACTTCTATAGTCTTCCTAAGGTTGGCGAACCAAGGATCCTGAAGAGAGGGAACATTTAATCTCTGAACGACGATGGTTTCAGTGCTCCGACTGAGACAGAAAGACAAGGAGGAGGCGAGCGACGCCAGCGCATTGGCAAGAATGTTATGAGATCACGGAGTGTGGATGTAGATCAGCTTACGGAATTGCCTAGCCAAAAGAGTGACCAAATCCTGATATGGCTTGAGCTTCGGGTCACGGGTGCAGTAAGTGGACAAAACTTGCCGCAGGATGAAGTGAGAGTCTCCTATGATGTTCAAATAACACGCGCCCAAGAGGTAGGCGTACTTCAAACTAGCTAGGAGAGCCCCATACTCGGCGATGTTGTTGGTAGCAGGAAAATAGAGTTGATAAGCGAAAGGAGTCGTCACTCCTTCCGGAGTGAGTAGAACGGCACCTATCCCTCGGCCTTGAGAATTGAGTGCACCGTCAAAGTGCAGAGACCAAAGGGATGATGGGTAAGAACAGAAAGATGCTCATCAGGGAAATCATCTTGAATAGAATTCGTGCAAGGGATGGGAAGATGGGCAAGATGCTCAGCGATGGCATATCCTTTGATAGCCTTCTGAACGACGAATGTGATATCAAACTGAGAGAGGAAGCTCTGCCAGCAAGCTAACCTACAAGAAAGGACATACTTTTCTAAGAGATAGCGGATCGGGTCCATTCTAGAGATCAACCTAACCGGGTGGGCTAGAAAATAGTGTTTCAACTTCTGAGCTACCCATACTAAGGCGACACAAGTCTTTTCCATCGCAGTGTATTTTGTCTCTGCCGAGTTAAATAACCTGGAGAGATAATAAGCTGCCCGCTCTTTGCCTTCGTCATCTACTTGTGCTAAGACCGCCCCTAGAGAGTCCTCGATGACAGAAATGTATAGGATTAGGGGTTTCCCAGGGACAGGAGGTTATAAAACCAGGGGATTGGTCAAATATTCCTTTAAATCCTCATAGGCCTTTTGACAATCTTTATTCCATTCAAATTTGACCCCCGCCTTTAGCAATTCATAAAACGGGCGGCACCTTTGGGAATGTTGGGATATGAATCTTCTAATGAATTACAATCGACCAATCAATCCTCGAAGTTCCGTGATATTCTTCGGCGGAGGCATGTCCATGACAGCCTTTGCTTTGTTAGGATCAATCTGAATCCCCCGTTTGCTGACTATAAAGCCTAACAACTTCCCTAAAGAGACTCCAAAAACACATTTCTTTGGATTCATCTTTAATTGATACTCCCTAGCTCTCTGGAGCACCTTAGCCAGAATAGCGGGGTGTTCCTATTTAGTTCTTGACTTCACTAAGATATCATCCACGTAAGCTTCCATGTAAACATGCATCATGTCATGGAATATAGCCATCATTGCCCTCTCATAAGTGGCCCCCGCATTCTTCAAACCGAACGGCATAACCACATGGCAATACGTACCCCAGGGCGTGGTGAAAGAGGTTTTCTCTTGATCTTTGGGAGCGAGACGGATTTGGTTATATCCTGAATAACCATCCTTGAATGATAATGCTTCATACCCGACGGTGTTGTCCACCAAAACATCTATGTGAGGCAGCGGAAAATTGTCTTTAGGACATGCTTTGTCAAGATCTCTGAAATCAATGCAAATATGCACATTTCCATCTTTCTTGATGACAGGGACTATGTTCGCCACCCACTGAGGATATAACACGACTCTAATGAACTTGGCCTTGTATAATTTATCGACCTCTTCTTTTATCCTTAAGGCCATGTGGGGGTGAAATCTTCTTGACCTCTTTTTCACGGGTGTTGCCCCTGGTTTAAGTACGAGTCGGTGTTCCACTAAAGAGGGGTGAAGACCTGGCATGTCCTCGTAAGACCAGGCAAAAGAATCGCTATACTCCTTTAGAACCTTGATTAGATCTTCTTCTACTTCTAGAGGGAGATTAGCAGCAATGATAATGGTCCTTGGGTCTTCTTCAGTTCCCAGATTTATTTCCTTCTTAGGTTCATCCAATGCGGACGACGGCTCGTCGAATCTCTTTAATCCATGCGTATACAGATCGGCAGTGTCATCTACGTTGTTGTCCTCATCATCGACCGGGTCTTTTTCATCCATGATTTCATAAACGCCTAGTCTGTCGTCGCTCCACACCCCTCCTTGCTCCTCATCTTCTTCTATCACAATCGCCGTAGCGATAAATTTCGGGCACTTCAGAAGAGCATGACATCGCTGAGATAGATCCTGCAAGAACCTATCAGGAACGGATTTGGAATGACGCGCAAGTGGGCGCGACTCAAGTGAGGAAGGGTTGGACGACCTAGAATAAGACCCTACTTCTCTAGACCTAACAGACTCTATTTCCCTAGACTCGACGGACCCTACGTCTAACCTAGAAGAAAGGAAATCTAATGGGAAGGAGGTAGCATGGACCTCATGCCCCTGGGAGAAGGATGGAGAAAATATAACCTAATCTTCCACTGAAATCTCTGTTTCAAATTTGACGTTTTTTTTTGGAGAGAGTCAGTGGAGATCACGTAGCAAGAGGGAGAGGAGGGTGGAAAAGGAGGAAGTTGACGGGGAAAGAGAGATGGGAACAGAACATTAAAGAACAGGTCAGATGAGGAGAACAACATATTGGAGAGATCCGATGAGGAGGACCACATGGTGGAGAGATCAGTATGTGGGCATTGCCTACATGCACATGGCACAAATAATACATCGAATGGCAGTTCCGTGAAAAATGGATCAATCAAGATAGGAGGTGAACGGGTTATGGATTCCAGCTGTTGGAAGAGGGACTCAAGACGGGAGAGAGACCAAGTAAAGATGATGGGTGAGCTCGCCCTTCCCCGTGGATGGTAAGCTGGCTTCTTCGACTGATAACATACAAGACGTACCTCCTGATCTTCCTGGCGACTTTCATCTTCATAAAATAACCTTTCAAATGCATGGCTACAATCAATCATATCATCGACCAGCCCCTTAGGTAGCAATGGCGGACTGTTGACTATGTGGACTTCATCTTCCTGCTTGGGCTGGCTTGGAGACGCTTTTAATGTGCCCGGCTGGAGGGGGCCTTTAACAAAATGCTGGCGGTAGTCCCATGTCAAGGGCCCAGAATCGCCCAAAATAGAAAGTGAAGACTCTCGATAGCTGAGGCCCCTCCTATGCATCTTTCTTACCTTGGGGAACGGCTTGGTCCACCCTTGCAGTTGTGCGCCGAGGCCTCTCCCCGGCTGATAGCCCAATTTCAATATAATGTCCCAACCCTTTGAATCTCGAATCTGGGGCTTCAGTTTAATGTTTACTGTTGCAGAGACGGGCTTGCGTGGTGCATATGCCCATAGGAAATCCAGATCTAGCACTGAAATAACAGGATGCGTGCTGGGCCATAATGTCAGCAGAATTTTCTTGAAAACGGCCTTGACAAACTAAACCGTGGACATGCTCTTCACCTTAACCACCCTCCCTTGGAAAGGGAATTTGAGACATTCATGGGTAGTCGATGGTACGGCGTTGAGATTGTCAATCCACGGACGACCCAAGATAGCATTGAACATAGGGTCGATGTCCAGAACATAGAGTTCTATTGGCATAGTGAGAGGCCCAAGCTCGGCCTGAATAGTGACCACCCCATGACATGTCCTTTGGGAGTTGTCATATGTTGCTATAGTTATAGGGGTCGGCCTTAACAGATCTTCTGATAAATTACATGCTCTCAAGGTGCTAAGTGGGCGGACATTAATAGATGCCACTGTGTCTACCAGCGCCGCATCTATGCTGACTTTGTTCAGAGTTATGGATATTCATAGAGGCATTTGTCGGGCTTCTGAGGGCGCCAGTTTAGTTTTCGAAAATGTGATTGCCGGCCCCTTTGATATTGTAGCCAGAGCTGTCGGCAGGCTATCTATTGCCATGTCTTCATTCACAATCACTTTCTGTAGAAAGTTTCTAAGTGCATCTTGATGAAGGGTGGATCTCTTTATCAACTCCAACACGGAGATCTTGGCAGGTACTCTGCCCAGATGATGTAATAAATCGTATTGTGTCCCCGGCAGCGGATCTACCTCCTCCTGATCAACAACCTTTTGAGAGGACTGGGGATTGGGTGCAGGTGCACCAGTGGAAGGATAATTCCAGTGAAACAAACGCCTGCTCCGCATGGCAAGGTTGTGGGCCGGCATGGCATCGGATGGGCTCAGAATAAGCGGCTTAACGGGCCCGGTGGGGTGAATGAGTGGCGTAGGGGAAGGCATAATGGAGATGATAGGTGAGGGGTATGAGGAGGTAGGGTGATGATGGGTGCGGATGTCGGTGATAGGGTAGAAGTAGATGGAAGGAGGATAATGGGTGAACGGTTGGCTAGCGGTGTGGTGGTAGCGAATGTAGACGGTCCTGGAGTAGGGATAGACGGGTTAACAGGGAATGCGGATGGTAGGATGAGGGGTTTGGTGGATGCAGAGGATGGTGGGGTTTGATGGTTAAGTGGAAGGATGACTGAGGGAGAAGGGCTACGGTGGCTGTGGTGGAGGGCCATGAGCCGCTGGACTGACGTGTCATCATCATAAGACCATCCGGCGTCGGGAGCTGGGGGTTGGATGAGATTAACTTGAGCCGGTGCTGGAGGTTGCGGCTACAGAGCAGGAGGATGATTTGGGATGGGGTTCTGATGGATCCCCAAATCTTGAACAGGCTGTTGTTGTTGTTGTTGCGGCTGCTGCTGTGGCGGCGGTGCTTGTTGCTGCTGCACTTGCTACCTCTGCGGCTGCCTTCTCTTCTCTTTAATTTCTGTGATGGCCTTATGCATCTCGGCACAATCTATACGGTGCCCTTCATGAAGATCATATACCAAATATCTGAATTGGAAACAACTCTCAATAGTATGGCCAGGCTGCCTGTGGAACATGCAATATTTTGTCTGATCAATGGTTGGGTTCCAATTGGGCCATTCCGGAGGAAGTTGAATGGCATTAATGGACATGAGAGCTGAAATAATGTCCGTGAGAGACTCGGGCAAAGGAGGGTATTTAGCTCTCTTCGGACCCGGGCGCTTGTTGTTGTTGGTGTAGCCGTTCGGGGGAGGGACATTGTGGTATTGCGGGGGTTGCGGAGGTTGTTGCGGAGCGGGAAACGTGTTTTGTGGAGAGGAGAAGGTAGGGTGAGGGTTTTGTGGAGTGGAGAAAGTAGGTTGGGCATTTTGTGGCGTGGAGAATTATGGATTACGGGGGTTTTGTGGAAAGTGGAATGGCGCGGATTGGAAAGGGAATGCAACGGCTTACACCTGCTCATTTGTTTAGACTACCTCAGTGACAGGCCCCTGAGGCTTCTTATGATATTTGGGCTTTTGGGCTTCAAAAAGGGAGTGTATAGGGGAGTCCTTGAATTGTGTTTGAATGAACCTGACCCGGCTATATAATTGGTGCATATTTGATATGTCATTCATGGCCAGGATGTTGCGAAAAGTGGAGGTAGCATTTGAGATAAGCAACTTGATCTTTTCTTCCCCCTGAATGTGGCCCGGCATGCGGGCGGCCATCTGTCTCCACCTGTCAGCATAGGTGGCAAAATCCTCATCTGCTTTCATCTTTTCGGCCACCAAGTCCGTAAAAGAATACTCCGGGCCGACCCGGTCTTGAAATCGCTGAATGAACTTTTCTTTCACCACTTTGAAGCTCTCAGCATCTTCCAGCGGTAAAGCATAGAACCACTCTAAAGCCACTCCATCTAATGATCGGCAGAAAAAATACGCCATAAGGTGATCATCATATTGGAACTGTGCCGATTCATACATAAAGTCCCTCACATGAATGAAGGGATTGATATTCCCGTCGTATTTACGGTATATAGGGTGCTCGGACTGGGGAGGGAACCGGATTTTAGAAAGCCAGGAACCGGAACATCTGCCAAGGATTGTGGGCCAACCCACTTTTGAAGATAGTCGAGTTGTTGTTGCATGGCGGCCCATTTGTCAATGAGCGCTTGTTCCCGAGATGGTGCTGGCAAAGCAAGAGGAGCGGGCTCAAAGCGGGGAGCCGAAGGGTAAACCAGAGGAGTGGGAGGCCCATAAGAAGGATATTGGGCCGAAGGATGACCCAAATTGGCATGGACTTAGGCCGCCCCTTCCTGAGGGCGAGAAAAGTCGACTGGGCCGACAAGAACGTGAGGTACGGAAGAGATGGGCCTATGAGACTCGACCTGAGTAAATGATGGAAGAATAGACTTCCCTTTATCAAGAGTCTGATGGGCCGATCCAGATGATTGGCCCGCTTCTATATTGGAGAACTAGAGGGTCCTGGACTGGACCGGGGTAAGATCGATTGTATTGGGTGAAATCCCGGGTCCAGAGACAGAGATATTGGACAGACCTTGTATGATCGTGGGAGATGGGGCATTGGACCCCTGCAAGGTCTGATAGAGGGCCTGAAGTTGGGCCGGATCCAATTGGGCCATCATTTACAAGATCTGGCCCGTAGGATTGTTGGAAACAAGGGAGGGCTAGGCGCCCTCCATGGAGATGGCAGATGGAGGAGGGATGATCCCTTCACCTGATTGAAATTGGGTGACCCTAGGTGGGTCCTCCAAGAGACCTTGAGGAAGGGACTCCTCATGAGAACGGGAAAGATCATAAGAAGACATGGCAGATTCAAAGAGAGGATTAGAATAAGAGGTGAAGAAGGAATTGCTCCTAGAAGATGATTCTAAGGACCAAAAGCAACTCCACATGCAATGGAACACCTTGGCACAAAACAAACAACAGAAACAAACACAAATGAGACACTAAAACAAAGACTCCAAATTTATGAAGATAAAGAAAGGGATGAGAGGCACTCAAAGTCAACCAAGTTATAATGATGCACCAATTTTTATATGTTTCCTCCTTTAGAAGCTTAATGATTTGAATTTAATTATTCTCTCCAACAAGGTTCCTAATAGGAAAGGTGTTTGGGACTTGGTTAACTCTAGGTGTGAACTCTCCCTTATGCAACATGGACACAGTGTGGTAAAGGTACAACCAGCCTGACGTCCGTGTGGGAATCCACGGCTCGCGAGGACTTATGGAGGTCCTTAATGTGATCACCTAATCGGCCCCAAGGAATATGGAGACGAGAGGTTCACACACCAAGGTAGGAAATGCAACTATGATATGAAATATGAATGACCCTATGTGCATCGGGGTGCATGCAATTTCTAGCCTAAAACTAACAATCAAGATGCAAACAATGATGTATATACGAATAACAGCAAAGGAGGAGACCAGATAGCACCCAAAAATAAATAATCACAGTAAAAAATTACAGAAATATAAGCAACCTCGGTGTGCATACCTTTATTGGAGAAATGGTCGTCCAGGAGACCACTACGAGTTAAGATGGTCTATTGCGAGACCGCTTTTAAGCCGAAAACGGCCAGATAGAAGACCGCCAAGGACCATGGAGCAGAAACAACAAGAAATAAAATGGGAAAATCGAGGAAAACACAAGGGCTACTGAGATAAACTAAACACAGCAGGTTAAAGAAGAACACAGCATAATTGGCACTAGATGTCCCACCATGATCGTCAAAAAATGGGGGTGTTGATGTTTCTTTTGTGATGTTATGTGATGAATGAATGTGAAAGTGAATATAGTGGTGTGAAAGATATATGTGAAAGTGTGAGAGCAAGTAAATAACCTAACTCAAACAATCACAAAATCAGGAGCATGGGCATGTCATCAATGCTATGAGGAGGAAAATAAAAACACACGCCGGGGCGTGGAGCAAAGGAATAAAATAAAAATACACACCGTAGGTGTGGAGCAAATAAAGTAAAGAGAAAAGCAAGCAAGATGACAAAGATGAGCAATACCCCAAATAAGATGTGTGATCGCCACCAAAGTAATTAAAGTAGTAAAACCATAATAATACCTTGGAAAGAGTCGGTTGAAGACACCCGCCTACGGGAGAGAGAAAACCAGGTGCAACGAGCGATTAGCGGTCCATCGGACTACCACTATCCAGCAGAAAATGGTCTTGCGATAAACCGCCTTATACCTGAAAACGGCCTTCCAGATGACCGCTAGCACACCAAGAACAGTGATTTGGAACTTAATCTCCACCCCTCTTGGCCAGCCAGAAAGGTTGGGCCTCGTGCAATGAGTCATGTAAACCCGCGAGGAAGAGTAGACGATAAGAAAAAATAACCCAATTAGCCCTTTGACAAGTGTAGTATCTATAACTCAACTAAGCTTATATGCATAAAAGAAGGGTGGATACCTGGGAGGTTTGGCTTTTTTAACCCCTATGGGGGCATGAAAAAGATGGGATGATGTTTTTAAAAGATGATAGAATGCAGAGAACGTGGAGAAAAGAAGAGGGAAGATGCTATGGATGCAAGGGAACAATGGACCAAACTAAAGACCAAAAGACAAACTAGACCAAAGACACTTTGTACTCCTTGGACTAGAAGCTTGATGGATGTGGAAGCAGCTTCTCCTTGGTTGGAAATGACTCCAGAACGCAGTAGCACTTCGACGCAATCTCCAAAAAATCTCCTTCTCAAGCCATGAACTCAAGGGTCCTATTTATAGGCTCTCACACCCTAGGTTTGAGTTGGAGGGATAATGACTCAAAATTAGGCCTAAAACTAGATAATCCTTGAAGATAATAGTCCCAAGAGTCAACAGAAACAAACAGAAGGTTCTGGGAGTCTATGGTAAGAGAGAAATCAAAGGATAAATGACTCTAGTTCGTCTACGGCCGAGGAGAGAAAGAACAGCAGAGCAGGACTCTCTGTTCCCACTAGCGGTCTTGCGATAAACTGCTAGCACCGAGAAACGATCATGCGACAGACCGCTAGAAACACACGTCCAGAAGAAGATAAGATCAAAGAGACCCAGCAGGACTCTCTGCCCATTAGCGGTCTTACGATGAACTGCCAACGCCCACCTAGCGGTCGTGCGATAGACCGCTGGGGGAGAGGACGTGGCAAAAGAGAGAAAGGCTAATAAACCCTCAACTTAATCCACAAAGTAATCCTCATTAGCCCTTATCTAGGCCCAATAAGGTGAAGTGACGAGAAATTCATGGAGCAAGGTCCAACCAAGGAGAATAACCCATAAAATTAAGCCCAAAACTGACCAAAAATGGCCCAATAAGCGGTGAATAACTCGGGACATCATAAAAATAGATAAGGAGATGACCCAACTCATTGGTCATAAAACGGGTGTCAACAGTGACCACTGATTTTGTGGTCGGGTTATCGAGGACGTCCAGTGGGCATGATAGTATTTGGTTACTAGTGGATAGACTGACGAAGACGGCCCGGTTGTTGCCGATCAAAGTCAGTTGGAGCGTGCAGAAGTTCGCCCGTTTGTATGTGGAACGAATCGTCCCGTTGCATGGAATTCCCATCTCCATTGTGTCCGATAGTGATCCGCTCTTCACTTCAAGATTCTGGCGGAGATTCCAGAGAGCTTTAGGCACGGAGTTGGCTTTTAGCTCGGCGTACCATCCTCAGTCGGACGGTCAGTCTAAGAGGACCATCCTGACTTTGGATAATATGTTGAGGTCATGTTGCCTGGAGTGGCAGGGGCGTTGGACCCACCATTTACCATTAGTGGAGTTTGCCTACAACAATGGCTATCATTCGAGTGTTGGTATGGCTCTTTATGAGACGTTGTACGGGCGACCTTGTCGGACTCCGCTTGATTGGTTCGAGGTGGGTGAGCGCGTACTGACAGGACCGGATTTGGTGCAGCAGCGTGTTGAGGTGGTGCGTTTCGTTTGGTAGAAGATGCTGACAGTGCAGAGCCGGCAAAAGAGTTATGTCGATCGGAGGAGGCAACCTCTCAGCTTTGCTGTGGGAGATCAGGTGTTTCTAAGGGTTTCTCCCATGAAGGGTGTGATGCGCTTCGGCAGGAGTGGGAAGTTGAGTCCCCGCTACATTGGTCTTTTTCCTATTGTCAAGCATATTGGTGAAGTTGCTTATCGGTTGTAGTTACCTCCGGAGTTATCTGATGTGCATGACGTGTTCCATGTGTTGATGCTTCGAAAGTATATGCCCGATGATTCCCATGTCTTGGAGGACGTTGTTTAGCCTGAGGTGACCCTAGATTTGTCCCTTGCGGAGTACCCCATCCGCATTGAGGATCGGCATGAGCAACGCTTGCAGAACAAGGTTATTCCCCTTGTTAAGGTGGTCTGGCAACGTCATTCTGGTGGCGAAGCATCGTGGGAGCGTGAGGATGAGATGCGACAGCTGTATCCTTACTTGTTCGAGTGAGTCTTCTCCCCCGTTCCTGTGCACCATTCTTAATGTCGAGGATGAAATTTGTTTAAGGGGGGAGGGCTATAATGTCCCGGGTTTTTCGGACATTTTACGGATCTGGATCCGTGGGTTTCGGATCACTTTCAGGGGTCCCAGAGCGTGTTTTGCGGTTTACGCGTGTTTTTCCCTGACGGACCTACGGAACCCTGTATAGGGCAAACCATTGCGTTCTCCTACTCTGGGACTATACCAGTACGACGAGCGTGTTCCTAGGATCGAGGAAATTGTTTTTCTCAATTTTTCATATTTTTTCAATTTTTTAGATTTTCTATATAAACCCCCGTTTTTTCCTTTTCTTTTTCTCCTTTTCCTCTTTCTTCTTCTTCTTCTTCTTTCTTCTCCCATGAGCGTCCGCGACCGTTGACCCCTCTCTCTCCCATTCGGAGCTCGCGGCCCCTTCCTCCTCAGACGACGGGCGGTGGACGTTAGTTGCGGCGCGGTGACGACGGTGGCGGCGAGAGGAACGCGGTGGTGCCTCCTTTGAGACATGGGAGAGGTGATTGTGTTCGGCCAAGGTATTGAGATCGGTAGCGATCCCGCGGCTTCCGGGCTTCTTTAAGGTAGGGGGATGGATCCTTAACCCCTTTACTACTTTTCCCTTGATTTTTAGGTCGTGGGGAGGTCGAGAGGGGTGTTTTTAAGCAGGGAGGGTCAAAATCCATGTTTTGGGGTTGAGCGTCGGATCTCCCGTTTTGTGGGATTTTTTACCGATTCAAGGGTTTAGAATCATGCTAGGAGGCTTGGGGATGGATTCCCCTTTGTTTCCCCCTCATCGGGTGATGATCGGGGCGTGGATCAGTTTTTTTTGGTGTTTCCCTCCGATTTTGCACTCGAGTGAGCCTTGCGGCCCTTCCAGGGACCGCTAGGCTCCCTTTGGCGGTCTCAGGGAGACTGCTAGGTAATTTTGAATGTCGGTAGGCCTTAGCGGTCCGCCTGGGACCGCTAGGGGCCTGGGGCGATCTTGCGATAGACTGCTACCCTTCGATCTGCGGTCGTCAGATGATCATTTTTTCCGTTTGACCGAGCACCCTTGGGGTGCGTGTTTCCGACCATTGAGGGCCACGTGTCGGCTAGCGGTCATGGCATGACCGTTTATGGCTGCCTTGCGGTCCTGTGTAGACTGTTTGGCTGGAGATAACGGCTTGGCAATGGACCGTTAGGCCCCTGTGGCTCGTCCCCTTGCGGTCATGGGCTAACCGTTTGACTCTGCCTAGCGGTCCAGAGAGGACCGCTAGGTCTACCTTGCGGCCCAGAGAGGACCGCTAGGCTTTCTGGCTGTCCTGAGAGGGTCGCCACTCTGTTTCCTTCCGTTCAGTGGTTTCCGTGAGTCGAGTCTTACCTCCCGTGACAAGTCCACTAGTCGTATCCTTCTTACGGCACGCGTGTGCTAACCCACCCGGGAGTGGTGGAGCGGCTTACCCGAGAGAGACAATTTTCAGGCTGGTTTCCGTGGGGCCCCTTGCCTTTGCAGCCTGAGTCCGGCTGAGGGAAAAACCGGCTAGAGGACCCGACCTAGAGTAGTTGGTCTGTGTGTGCACACGTAGTTGGGAGTAGAGGACCCGCGCTGATGAGCGCGACCCCAGCTAGTCCTTGTTCTGAGTTCCTGGTTGCTTGTACGGTGTCTCAGTCTCTGCTTGGGGCATGGTAGCGAGATACCTGAGGCTTGGACTAAGTCGTCAGTGGACGCATCCGGCCTTGCTTCTAGTGGGTGGTGTCCTGTCCTCTGGCAGGTATAGACTTGTGTTTTGTCGGACCGAGTTTGGTTTGTGCGGTATGGCTAGTGTAGAGAGCTTTTCTGTTTATTTATTATTGCTCGTTGGTTCTATCGTACTTTCGTTAGGTAGTGTCACCTTCCGTGCTTGTTCGTGTCCTTTTTCGCCTTGTTTCTTTCGTGCGAGGTGGGGGTCCGAGGGATCCCTACTGAGCCAATGAAATGAGGCTCACCCGTGTGTTTTCAGGTGAGGCGGGGTCATCACGTGGCGCGGTGGAGTTTCAGCGTGGTTTGGTAGCCAGGGTTAGTCGCTAGTTTGCCAGAGCAGGGGTATGTCCCGTGTACTTGTACTTTTCTTTCTGTTGACTGTACTTAATTTGGACATGAGATACACTGGACCTTGTAGCAGTTTAGTTATTTATTTAATTTTCTTCATTATTATTTTGTTGTATATTGTGCTATTTTTTTTTAACTAAAGCAATACCTAAAAGTGGGCGTAGAAGAGCGCTCACCCCCTCAGTGAGGGAATAAGTTGTTCGCTCCACCACCAACCACTAACAGGCAGTTTTATAAGTATGAGTAATGGAAGGTACAGAAGGGAAGGGAGAAGAGAATACAAGAGATCAGGGCCTGATAGTAGGGCACCCTATCTTATCAAGACGATAGGGGCCCTTTACACAAGTGGGGAGGACAGCCCCAGCAACATACACAATAGGAGAAACAGACAGAAAACAACCAAAACCAGCAAGAGAATCCGCGACCTGATTGGCCTCCCTAAAGACATGAGTGAAGGTGGCCTGTAGCGCCTGAGAGAGGGCAGCAATCTCATGGAGAATATAAGTCAAACGCCAGGGTCGGGAGCAGCCACCCTTCATATATTGTGCTATCTCTGCAGTGATTTCAACTTCTCTTATGTCCCTACACCATCCTTTAACCCTTCCGAGTCTTCGGGCTCGTGGGTGGCGGGCTGGGGTTCGAGTCATGCCGGTTCCTTCTCAGCACTCGGATTCTCGGGTCGTTACATATATGCTCGACGGACAAACTGTATAAATAAGTAAAACATACTCATAGACTGTGGTATGAGGACAAATGGAGAGACACCAACTAATGACTTCCTATGACTGATGACACACACAAGGGTCGGTAAGAAAGTTGGACACCGTCTGCATACACCAAGTGTAAAGATAAGCAGACCCACAACTTGATGCTATGAGTCTCAACCCTCATCAACCGTCTCCCGTTTGAGAAGACTCATCCTCGGGTATGGAAGTGTAGGAGGATCAGGAGGCGGGTGACAGGAAGGTAATCTGGACGTTTGGTGTGGAGCATGGAAAATGGGATGTCCGGACGTTGTCTCTCGAACGTGTGGCAGAAATGAAACCATACCACGTCAACATAGGGTGTCGACAGTGGTACGGTAGTCACTAGCAGCTGCGCTACCGTAGGAGCGATGGTTAAAAGTGGGACGACTTGCTGCATGGGGTCGACGGATGGCACATCCACCGGACAAAGTGGGTGGGATAGACAACTCTGGGATGGCCGGTGGGGTCGAGGTGACTAACATAACGGGGTTGTTGGCAGGCGCCTCACCCTGTCCCACTAGGCACTCTATGGGATCACTTTCAAAGCCCTCAACCTCAGCGAGGTACTCCTTGGCCAACTCCTAGTCAGCCTCATAACTCACTAGAATAAACCCGGGTGGGGCATCCTCCGAATGTGTGTCCTCTAAGATACGCGAACGTGAAGGACACTGGTCGGAGATATGGCTAACATGGGCAGGCTTCGGGAGTGGTGGCGGGCGTGACTCCGGAGGTGGAGCGGGCCGCTGGGGGTGGGTGACTGGCGACACGGAGGTGGTCAGCTGAATGCCATCATGGAAGACGAACTCGTCGGGTAGGTGAGGTGGGTGTAAGGTGCAGGTCCTCCTGTCCCGGTCAAAGATCGCTCCCCTCTCTTCCAACCAAGTTTGTCCTAAAATGATGCATGGACCAGCAAGTGTGTCGACTTTGCACCATGCTCCATCATCATATAGGACGGGGCCGAACCTCCATTGGAACTCTACGAACGCTAAGCCACCATTGAGAACAATCTCCCCGGTCTTAGAAAGTGACTCGACAATGTCCTGAGAGACACAATTAGATGACACCCGACTGATGAAGTCGATCTCCGTATGCAACCCATTAGGTAGAATGGCAGTGGACACTATAGCGTGCTGGAATGACTCAGCTGTCGACTTTGGGGTCGGGTCAACCGATGGTTGAATGATAGGGGCGAGCCCCAGGGGTCGGGCCATGAGAGCCTCGAATTGGGCCACTAGGGATGACCACTTGGACGCATGGTCTCGGGCAACGGCCATGGGCTAGTGGGTAGTTGGACATGCAGACACAAGGTGACTAGACAGGCTGACTCTCTAATGGACTAGACACAACCCTAAGACAACAATGCCACAATTGGAATGTAGACTCAAAGACAAACCTAGACTCAACCTATATCCGGTATGTGACGAAGGTTTGATCCGAAGATCGCACTCACGCAAGTGTGCTACCGTCCCAATAGGCGTAACCTATCATTCCGAAACACCTTTTGATATACCGAATAGAGAGACGTAATAAGACACCTTGGACCAACTACCCTAGACTCAACTCGCTCTGATACCAATTTGATGCGGGACGGGACGCGACTCGACCGATTTGATGCAAACCTGGGACTCTAGCTCGCGACTCATCCCTAGCGAGGGAAACGTGCGGATGTGCACGGTTGAGAAACCGGCAATGAGCTAGGGCGTTCAACTCTCTTTCGTGCCCGGATCGGGTCACAGGACGGGTTTCGCCCTCTTTTGCGGTGGTGATTAAAATACTTAACGAGCTAGATTAACCTATCACATGTAAGCAGCGACATATAGAAATATACAAAGTAAGCAAAATACCGAGTAAGAGAGCGGATACGATACCTCCACGCTCTAGGCATGGGGAAGACGACCCCGGCCAAGACTCGTACTCTCGGTACAAACAATTAACAATAATTACAGCAAGAGTTTTACTGCCCACTCCACGCAGGGAGGTAATGGGGTATAGTGGGACCCGGGAGTATCGCACTTGGGTTGACGGGCGGCTTTTGGGCGCTTCGATGGTTCCGACGCACTGCTACTCGGTGTGGCAGCTTGCTGTCCCGAACATGTTCTGTTGTTTCAGCACTGCGCGACTTGGCAAGAAAAAAATACTACAATCAGCTCCGATGTCGTATCGACGCAAAACTAGCGCCGTTGTGAAGCTCTCTTGCATATCTTCGACCACCTTATGTTATAGGAATTTTCCTGTCTCTGTATTTTCTTTGGTGGAATTTGTAACAGACGTACATACAGACTCAGAACTGACTGGGCAGACTAGGATCTGCCTAAAAACGTTGTTTGATCGAAAGGCAAACGGTGGAATTTGGACTTGAAAATTTTATGACTGAAAGATTGGGAAGTGTGGGTGACGCACAATTTTTTTTGGTAATTTTTGGAGGTGGTTTATGGGGCGTAATGGATTTTATGGTGGAAGTTGTCAGATCTGGACTTTAGAGGACAAAACAGAATCCAAATTTTGCAGAGATATTTAGGTGGGATAAACAAACTCCTAAAATCATGAAAAAATTATGGAGAAGGTATTTGGTGGACAGAAGTTCCATTCAAAATTTTAAATCGATCTGAAATTGGAAAAGGGATCAAAAAGGCGAAGAGGTGGGCTACTGGAACACAGATCTGCACAGGGACAGATTTTGTAGATCTAGGGGATTTAAATGGAACGGGGGGCAAACAAAGGGGGATCGACTTGAAAATTTTTGTGGAGAGTGGGAACAACATGGGGAACTCACCCTCGAATTTTGAGCTCCATCAGATCTACATATTGAGAGCTAAAAATCGAGCTTCAGCTTGGTGGATGGCGGTGGATAGAACGGAGACGACGAGGCGGTGGTGGTGCGACGGCGGCTCGATGGCGGCGGCGACGGCGGTGCTGAACTTCTCACCCAATAGAGGACTGATATGGAGGTATCACACCTCAAGAAGAAGAAGCTTTCTCAGTTGTAATGTGTTGAGCATATCCGTGTGCTTTTGATGATAACAAAACCCAGGACATTTATCTCCTACGTGCCTTGTATTAGAACAATGTTTTATGCGTTAAACCATCAAATTTCATCCCATTTCAACTTAGTGTTCATGAATCCTCCCTTGTGTTAAAATGAGCCTAAGCAAACTTGTAATCAACCATAACACAAGATCAATTCAAGCATTGAACTCATGGATAGTTTTTTAGTGGGCTAACACTTGGATTTTGCAGGTTTAGAGATTTTCGGTCGACCTCTAGGCCCTTGGCGGTCGACCTGAAATCACAGAATTGACTGAAGGTAACCTGTAAAATTGGCGGTCGACCTCCAGGACCCTAGCGATCGACCTATTTTTCCAGCAGCCAAATGGCTACAGGAATGCTTAGAGCGGTCGACCGCTGGCCTCTGCAGGTCGACCGCCAGCCCTGATAAGCCCATAAAAGTTGACTTTTGGCCATCTCGAAAGAAGCATCTTCTCTTGGTATTGTTTAATCCTAAAGCCACCAAACCTTCCAGGTTTTGTGGATCTGGTTCATGGGTTGTCTATTGACCACCCTAGGTTTATAAAACATCTCTTTGAGGGATCAAAAAACAGAAATCACTTGTGGAGATCTAGAAGGCTATTGAAGGGGAGAGAAGGCTACTGTAGCTACGTGAACAGTGCTTCGTCCAAGGGATTCTACATCCAAGATTCAAGCTCTCAAGTAAATCTGCAATTCATTCAAGTGAAGATCGAGCCAAGGGATCAAGCTACATCCAAAGCATTCGTCATCCACTAAGGGGGAGCAAATCAAGATTCTTTTATTGTGTTCTACTTTCATACTTTCTCTTGAGCTTCATTTGTGGTTCTTGTAATCTTCAAATACTTCAGTGTGTGTGGATCTTCCTAGATCCGTGTGTGTGTGTGTGTGTTTAATCCGTTGTAGTTTTGTGTATGTTAAGGTGTTCTTACACCTTCGCGGGAGCTCTCATTCCCAATGTATGTGTGAGTGTGTCTGATCTTGTAACACTTTACAAGATAGTGTGTGGATCCTCACTATCGGTGAGGGGTGGATGTAGGTTGCCGTTGTGGCATCCGAACCACCTTAAAATCGATGTCTCCTTGTGGTTTGTTCCTTATCTCCTATCCCTCTTCTGTGCATGCTTGTGGATCTAGATTATTTGAATCCTTTAGATCTAGATTAACTGATCACTTTCATAGATCCTTCGGTATATCAAAAGCTGGATTCGGACTGACAAGGTTACTCTTGCCGGAAAGATACCAGTTTGCGTTGAGTGGATCTACGGATTTGCCAACTCCGCCTAGTACCGAGGGTTATTACGGTGATTGGATTTGATAGATCTATCTTTCTTGCACTAGTTTCATAGAGTTCTCACGTTATATTAAAATTGAGTATAGCTTTGTTAAAATTTTGATATCACCCAATTCACCCCCCACTTGGGTGCCATTGATTGCGGGACTTCAATTGGTATCAGAGCTAAGGCTCTATTCCATCAGATCTAACGATCTAGAGCAAGATCTGATCAATGGCAAACAAGGGAATGATGCCTGAGGGCCACTCTATCAATCGTCCTCCATACTTTAATGGCTCAAATTACTCCTATTGGAAAAATGACGCCCTTGCAGGCTTGGAATAACGCCCTCATAGGCCCAGCTGCCAGTTTTAAACTCCAACATCAGCTATGACGCCCTTGCAGGCTAGTCTCTCAGCCTCCTGTTCCAGTCTTGGCTATAACGCCTTCTCAGGCTAGCCATCTGACTCAGTTCCAGTTCCCAACCATTGCACCTTTCCATGTCACCCAGCTGGCTTCAGCTCCAGTCCCCATTCCCAGTCACAGTCCCGGCTTCACTTCCCAGCCCCTCTCCCAGTTCCGGTCTTGTTGGCGATGCCCGCCTAGGCTGTCCAGCTAGCTCAATCCCAGTTTCCCAGACACATACGAGTTCCATTTTTTGGCTAACGGTATAATGCTAGCCAATGCTCCGCCAGCCAGCTAAGGGTCAATATACCCTCCAGGATCACCTCTGCAACTCTAGACCACGTGGACTATCCCGTCCTTGTGGTCCCACGCTGGTACAAGAGTACGTGGGTTTTTACCCCCCAGGAGGGGTGGCCCCCACTTAGCCTTTCTTTCCCCTACTACCCTGAACTCAACCTCCAGTTTTTAACACCGAGTTCCTTAAACCCGGTTCCTGTTACCACTCATGACGATGCATCGTAGAACAAGCAAGCACGACTAACAGTAAGTGGTCGTCAGTTCACGTGCATCATTCCATTCCATCGAAGAAGGGAACAACCCAGTAAGTAGGGGTGTTCATGGTTTGGTTTGGTTCGGTTCGGTTTGTGGGCTTTTTTTTCCAAACCAAACCAAACCAAACTAAACCTCAAACCAAACCGAACCAAACCAAACAAATTCGGTTTGGTTTGGTTTGGTACGGTTCAAACCAAATTTTTTATATCTAACTATAATATATATGAATTTAATAAAGTATATATATAATAAAAATAAAAATACTTATATTTTGTATGTTTATACGTGATGGGGACATCACCTCCCATGCCCACGTTCACAGCTCGTCTCCTCGCCCCGGTTGCATCCGGCATAGTCTAGTTATCTAATTTTGAGTCCTACGTAATTTTTATTTGAGTCATTTGATGTAATTTTCATTTTACTTGAGTCATGTCCCTAGGTCTTGTGCTTATTTCCCTAAGTTTGAGAGTCATTATGTTGTTTAGTTAGTTATTGGGCCCAATTCATTGGGTTTGGCCCAAGTGCACCCCCCTACCCCCTCGGTTATTTGTCATTGAGTCTTTTGTCAGAGACTTATTGTAAAATGTGGGTTGCCTATATATAGGACCCCATTCCCCCCATTTCAACTTAATGAATCAATGAATGAAAAAACTTGCCATTTTGAGAGTTTACACTTCTTATCTAGTGGAGAGATTCTATTTTTTGGGTGAGAAACCCTAGGGGAGAGATTCCCCACCCTTCCCTCTCTTAATATCTCTTTTTCACTCCACTTTCTCTCTCCTCAACACCCAAATTCAAATTTTCTTCTCTCTCCTCCCTTCCCAACCACCTCCACTCCCCACCTACCCCATTTAAGCCTCTTCCCATTCCCCACAACCCTCATCAATACTCCACCCCTTCCCAAGACCCCCTCCACCAATCCTCTCCTCACCATCCAACCCCCAACTACCCCTCCCACTTTCCCAAGCACCCTTCCCACTACCCCAAGCACCCCTTCCCTTCCCCAACACAACCCCTCCATTCCCAAGACAAAAAATTAACCCCACCCTTAAACCTATTTTCGAATATCCTTTCCCTCTCTCCATTCCAACCAAATTCGCAGCCCCCACTACCACCACCTGTTAGACCCCCTTCCAGACCCTATTCTTCCCCTCTCACACCTTGGAACATCCCCTCCTAGACCCCCTCACAGCCAGGGTTCTCCCCACACTCATCCACTTCCATTTCCCCCCACCATCTTCAACCTTCAGTTTTCAGTTCGCTGGCAGCAGAAGAGTAGCAGTTTGCAGAGGCGACCCCGACCACATCCCAGAGAATCTGAAGGCTCAAGAGGCATCCACGGAAGCGTCTGCCTGTCCTCTTCGCAACGGTTATGGTTTCATCCCCATCGGAGATCAGTGCTGCTTTGGAGGTCCATTCTTCCCCGACTGCGCAGAGGTGTCCCTGCAGAGGTCCTGAGTCGGAGAGGAAGCTTCACCACGCCAAACCTCGGAGGAATCAGGCCAAGGGTTCTTCTAAAAAGTTCTACCTCTCCCTGTCTACTTTCATAATCAAAAAGTAGAACCCCGTTTGGCATCCGGTAGCAGGAGTTACCAATTTTCTCCCTCAGCTTCGCAGTCCTGCTACCCACAGTCTGCTCCGACCAGTCAACAGTATTCAGAGTTCCCTGGTCTTCTCCGGCATCGTCTGGCCTCTCCGTCAGTTTTGCTGTGAAGAGGATTCGTCCACGATTCCAACGACTCTGACGGTGCTCAATTCCGAGTTCGGGAGCTGCCGGTACATCCTCTGTAACCTACTGTTACTGCACCGATCTGCCCCCTGCAGAGGTTCTGCTGCAAAGAGGACCCGTCCACGGTTCCAACGGTTCTGGCGGCACCTGATTTGGAGTTCGGGAGCGGCTGGGGCAACCACTTCTTCATGCTGTTAGTAACCAGTTGCTGTCAGTCCGGGAATCAGCGACCCTGTTCGAGCTCCTGCCCAGGCCAGTAGCGACCCAAGAAGAATTCGAAAAAATTCAGAGGCACTCCAGTTTCAGTAACGAAGATTTCCTCACTGGTCTTGCCCTCAGCGAAATTCCTGATCAAGTTCTGCAACCACAGTACCGACTGTCTATCCACAATTGCCGAGAGAAGGTAGATTCGGCATCTTCACTTCATCATCGTTTTAGCCCTAGTTTTCCCAACCCCGCTTGGCCGGCTGAAGGCCCCTCCCTGCGTGGAGGTAGTTTGATTGTAATCCATTAACCCCCACCCCAAGATCCTCCTCCTGCGAGAGGTGTAGTGTTGTAATAGCTTAAACAGGTCAAGCTACCCCGACGCGGCGTGTGGGGAACCCACGCTTCCCCGCTCGCCCTCGTCTCCAAGCGGGACCGGTTTCTTCAAACCAGTCGAGTGAGTGCTCCAAAACTTTGCTCTAATTCATACTTGTTCTTTCAATATTAGTTCATAAACTCTGCTGGCCGTGACGAGAGCCCGATCCTTAAGCTCATTTGCTATAAGTGATCATCGTGGGAAGAGAGTGGAACCCGTGCCCTTTGGCACTTCGTCGGACCCTTGATTTGGGCAGCCGTACCCTTGGGGAATCAAACCTTGGCCTTGCTGGCCCTCTACCAGCAAGGGCCTAGCCCACACAACCTCCCCTTGGCATTACCAAGTTACCCCGGGTCTTAGTGAGCATCGGGTGAGCGGTTGCCATTATCGGTCCGTTTTGAATGCTTAATTGTGCTTGCTTGTTGAGTCCTAGGTTGTGTCACATCAATTGGTATCAGAGCAAGTCATTGACTTGTCTCTATCAAGTCAAGTCCTAGGGCATGCTTGCATTGGTGTCATCATCAATTCGACCCTTGCATTGATTCCCCCGTTCATCATGACCACCTACTTAGCCTGCTCACCACCCATAGACTTCATCCTAGATAGGGATATTACCTTTGACGGATCACATTCTAGTGACTATCTTAGGTGGGAGGCTACGATAGAAAAGTACTTCGAAAAGACTTGGGTATATGGACCGGCGAGAGTCCGAAAGGCCAAGGGACGACTTCGGGGTCAAGCCAAAAGTAAGTGGGAACACATAGAGGGCTTAAGGAGGGTTAGAAGACAAGAACCTATTCACTCATGGGAAGAGATGAAGGTAGAACTTAGAAAGATCTACATCCCCAAACATTCCCACCCCTCCTACTCAAGCACCCCTAACCCGAGGAGCACTACCACTCCTCCATCCCCACCCGGCCAACTTGAGACCGACCTTTGGTCTCCACCCCCACCACCCCTAACAATTCATCTCTCAACCATCATAACAACACTTCGCGACCAAGTCCTCTCCCTTAAGACCCAAATAAACCAAACAACCACCTCTCCACCAAATCCCATGAGGATCCCCACACTCCAACCAAAACCTCCTTCCGCAAACCTATCTATCCAAACTCAATTGGCCCCCACTACCACCCCTCCACAACCAGCCGATCCCAAGGGGAAGAGACCCCTAACCGACCCGGTTTCCCCAAAAAGGACCACCACTCACCCTATTCTCACCATTCAAACCCAAGTAGACCCCGTGTCCATCCCTCCACCTAGAACCATGACGGCCACCACCACCCAACCCAAATCCTGTCACCCAACCCACCTTCCACTTCCAAACCCAATCCTACCCCAACCTAGACCTCCACTACTTCCACTCCCAAACCACATCCTACCAATCCCAATCCAAGTTTCCCTTTACCCTCTACCCTGGAAACACCACACACAAACCCTCATCACCCCAAAAGACTCTCTCACCTCCTTGGTAGCAGAACTCATACCCAATCCAATAGTTGTGAGCACTCGAAACCCACCACCTACTTTGGAGGAAACCCAAGTCCAAGCTGAAGAAGGAACCTCACATGATGGTCTTTACCTTACACCACCCTCTCTAGTTGGGGCGGAGCTCATCTTAGGATAACCCATTGTTAGTTGGCTAAAGGAGAGCCCAATTCGAGAGACCCCGGCCCATGTTTTCCCTCCCATAGAACGAGACCTTCCCATAGTGCCCTTCTTCTCCTATCACACCACAATCCAAGCATCCTATCAAGTGGAGACCTTAGAGGACCTTCTCAAGGGTATAGCATGGCAATTAGAGATGACTAGCATGATGACCCCTATGGTCGAACAACCTAGGAGCCTTAGCCTCCTACACCTATGCATAGGGTCTATCACCTCGGTTTGCACCATTGGTTGCTACACTAGCGACCTCCTTCTATTCCTCCCTACACCCGATGAGCCCAACCTTCTCCTCGATTTAGAGCTTCTTATCTCGGGTAGAAAGCCAAGCCCTCCACTCATGGCCGACCCACTTCTCAAGAACATTGGCCCAACTATCATGGAGAAGGATGACTTAGCACCTTTTAAGGATCTTGAGGACATGGAGTTCCTCCCCCTAGGTGACCCATTTTATGATCTATATGATCCATTCCAATGGGAGTCAAGGGACTCATATGACCCAACCATCTTACCAACCACCCACCCTTTCCTACCCTCACCCATCATATTGGGCCAAACCCACCTCATCCATGACCCGGCTTACACCTTGGGAGCCATGACCTTGGGCCACATATCCCTAGGTAATAAGGTTGGGCCCCACCCCATGACGACCGCCTTCTTAGATCCATTCGATCCTTTCCAATGGGAGTTCAAAGGTTGTCCCACACCTATACACATGGAAGTCACCTTTGGGAAAAGTATGCATGTGTCTAGGCTTACCACACCCCTTGGCATGAACACTATGTTGGGTCCATTCATTCATATCACCCACATGTCAAGTAGAAAGTATGAGTGGTCCATATTCGGATGTCATGGTCCACCTTCATTCATCATGGGTCTTAAGCATATCAGAGGCATCTACAGATGTCCAGGTCGCCCGATATTTATCACCAATTTGCATGATAGGGCCACCTACGGGTGCCCCGGCCCACCTAGGCTAACCAAAGACTACACTGCATCATTACATGATAGGTCTACTTTTGGTTGCCCAGGTCCACCCATCACTCCTAGAATGTCTGCATTCACAACATTACATGAAGAGATCCACAAGCGCATTAGCAAGAAGAATGTGACTGATAATAGGGTGGCCGACTCTCATCGGCGTCACCAAGAATTCCACATGGATGACTTTGTGATGGTGAGGAAGGAGAGGCTCTCCCCGGGAGTCATCTCCAAATTGAGGTTATGTGGGGCTGGTCCCTTCCAGATCCTGAGGCGCATTGGCGCTAATGCCTATGAGTTAGATCTCCTAGAGGAGTATAGAGTGAGTCCCACATTCAATGTAGCCGACCTAGTGCCTTATAAGGGACCTACGGTGGTACCTAGTGAGGATATTGAGCCTATTCCCTCCGTTGAGAGAGCACCCACCCGTGAGGAGAGACCACCAGCCAAGAGAGCCCAGCGTGAGCGCATTGAACGAATATTGGATGAACAAGTCACTATCACCCGGAGCAAGGTATACGAGCGCTATCTCGGCAGGTGGATGGATCGGTCTCATTCGGAAGACCTAAGAGCTGTACCACTTCTACACCCTCCGAGGAGGGAAGGACACTTACTCGACGGAGTCAAGTTCTCCGCACCCCGGGAGTATGATGGGGACATCACCTCCCATGCCCACGTTCACAGCTCGTCTCCTCGCCCCGGTTGCATCCGGCATAGTCTAGTTATCTAATTTTGAGTCCTACGTAATTTTTATTTGAGTCATTTGATGTAATTTTCATTTTACTTGAGTCATGTCCCTAGGTCTTGTGCTTATTTCCCTAAGTTTGAGAGTCATTATGTTGTTTAGTTAGTTATTGGGCCCAATTCATTGGGTTTGGCCCAAGTGCACCCCCCTACCCCCTCGGTTATTTGTCATTGAGTCTTTTGTCAGGTACTTATTGTAAAATGTGGGTTGCCTATATATAGGACCCCATTCCCCCCATTTCAACTTAATGAATCAATGAATGAAAAAACTTGCCATTTTGAGAGTTTACACTTCTTATCTAGTGGAGAGATTCCATTTTTTGGGTGAGAAACCCTAGGGGAGAGATTCTCCACCCTTCCCTCTCTTAATATCTCTTTTTCACTCCACTTTCTCTCTCCTCAACACCCAAATTCGAATTTTATTCTCTCTCCTCCCTTCCCAACCACCTCCACTCCCCACCTACCCCATTTAAGCCTCTTCCCATTCCCCACAACCCTCATCAATACTCCACCCCTTCCCAAGACCCCCTCCACCAATCCTCTCCTCACCATCCAACCCCCAACTACCCCTCCCACTTTCCCAAGCACCCTTCCCACTACCCCAAGCACCCCTTCCCTTCCCCAACACAACCCCTCCATTCCCAAGACAAAAAATTAACCCCACCCTAAAACCTATTTTTGAATATCCTTTCCCTCTCTCCATTCCAACCAAATTCGCAGCCCCCACTACCACCACCTGTTAGACCCCCTTCCAGACCCTATTCTTCCCCTCTCACACCTTGGAACATCCCCTCCTAGACCCCCTCACAGCCAGGGTTCTCCCCACACTCATCCACTTCCATTTCCCCTCCCATATACCCTATTTCCCCCCACCATCTTCAACCATCAGTTTTTAGTTCGCTGGTAGCAGAAGAGTAGCAGTTTGCAGAGGCAACCCCGACCACATCCCAAAGAATCTGAAGGCTCATGAGACATCCACGGAAGCGTCTGCCTGTCCTCTTCGCAACGGTTGTGGTTTCATCCCCATCAGAGACCAGTGCTACTTTGGAGGTCCATTCTTCCCCAACTGCGCAGAGGTGTCCCTACAGAGGTCCTGAGTCTGAGAGGAAGCTTCACCACGCCAAACCTCGGAGGAATCAGGCCAAGGGTTCTTCTAAAAAGTTCTACCTCTCCCTGTCTACTTTCAGAATCAAAAAGTAGAACCCCGTTTGGCATCTGGTATCAGGAGTTACCAATTTTCTCCCTCAGCTTCGCAGTCCTGCTACCCACAGTCTGCTCCGACCAGTCAACAGTGTTCATAGTTCCCTGGTCTTCTCCGGCATTGTCTGGCCTCTCCGTCAGTTTTGCTGTGAAGAGGATTCGTCCACAATTCCAACGACTCTGACGGTGCTCAATTCCGAGTTCGGGAGCTGCCGGTACATCCTCTGCAACCTACTGTTACTGCACCGATCTGCCCCCTGCAGAGGTTCTGAGCCAGAGAAAAAGCTTCACCACAATGAACCCAGGAGGAACCAGGCCACGAGCTCTTCTAAAAAGTTCTTCTCCTTCCTGTCTACTTTCGGAATCAAGAAGCAGAATCCCGTTCGGCATCTGTTAGCAGAAGTTATCAATTTTATTCTTCGGCAGTGCGACTCTACTTCCCCACAGTCTACACCGATCTCCCCTCACTCTTATGGATCCACTGCTCTTATCCGGTATCTTTTGGCATCGCCGTTTGTTCTGCTGCAAAGAGGACCCGTCCACGGTTCCAACGGTTCTGGCGGTACCTGATTTGGAGTTCGGGAGCGGCTGGGGAAACCTCTTCTTCCTGCTATTAGTAACCAGTTGCTGTCAGTCCGGGAATCAGCGACCCTGTTCGAGCTCCTGCCCAGGCCAGTAGCGACCCAAGAAGAATTCGGAAAAATTCAGAGGCACTCCAGTTCCAGTAATGAAGATTTCCTCACTGGTCTTGCCCTCAGCGAAATTCCTGATCAAGTTCTGCAGCCACAGTACCGACTGTCTATCTACAATTGCCGAGAGAAGGCAGATTCGGCATCTTCACTTCATCATCATTTTAGCCCTAGTTTTCCCCACCCCGCTTGGCCGGCTGAAGGCCCCTCCCTGCGTGGAGGTAGTTTGATTGTAATCCATTAACTCCCACCCCAAGATCCCCCTCCTGCGAGAGGTGTAGTGTTGTAATATCTTAAACAGGTCAAGCTACCCCGGTGCGGTGTGTGGGGAACCCACGCTTCCCCGCTCGCCCTCGTCTCCGAGCGGGACCGGTTTCTTCAAACCGGTCGAGTGAGTGCTCCAAAACTTTGCTCTAATTCATGCTTGTTCTTTCAATATTAGTTCATAAACTCCGTTGGCCGTGACGAGAGCCCGATTCTTAAGCTCATTTGCTATAAGTGATCATCGTGGGAAGAGAGTGGAACCTATGCCCTTTGGCACTTCGTCGGACCCTTGATTTGGGCAACCGTACCCTTGGGGAATCAAACCTTGGCCTTGCTGGCCCTCTACCAGCAAGGGCCTAGCCCACACAACCTCCCCTTGGCATTGCCAAGTTACCCCGGGTCTTAGTGAGCATCGGGTGAGCGGTTGCCATTATCGGTCCGTTTTGAATGCTTAAGTGTGCTTGCTTGTTGAGTCCTAGGTTGTGTCACATCAATATGTCTATGTAATCATGTTTTTTTAATAATTTAATATATTTATGATATATAATATTAATAAATATAAATAATAAATTTGGTTTATTCTGTTTGGTTCGGTTTCACACGTTATGAAACCAAACCGAATCGAATTCAGGTTCAAACCGAACCAAACTGAACCGAAGTTCGGTTCGGTTCGGTTTGGTTCGGTTTGAACCGAATTATGAACACCCCTACCAATAAGCAAAGGATCTGGGGTTTGTTATTAATACTCTACAAAGGGAGCCAAAGACATGCCCTTGGGGTAACAAAATCCATACACTTCAGACATCAAAAAGAAAAAAAGGGGGGGGAGATACAATTAGGGCTCTGGCTCAGTTCCCTCTAGCGCCGCAAGGTGATAGCCCGCCGCTGCAAGCTCCGCCTCCAAGGTGGACAAGAGCTGGGCACTGGCTCCGGCTGTGGTCTCAGCCGCCTGCCACTCCGCCCGGATGGGCTCGGCGACTACCTACCGCTCCTCCCATGCCTTCCTCAAGGCCTCGGCCTGGCTCTCCACCTCCCTTAGCTGTGCGGCTCGCTCCTGAGATGCTGACGTAGTCGCTTCGGCATGACTCCTTTGCTCGGCTACGACCAACACAAGTCGAGCCCGCTGCTTCCGCGCCTCCAGAATCGCCGCCAGCCTCTGAGCCTTCTGCGCCTGAACCTCGCGGAGCCGTAGGTACTCGGCCCAGATCCCAGGCAACCCAGACATCCAGAGCTCGCGTGGGAATCCGAGCGCGTGGTAGCCCTGGGTGCACTCCCGCAGCCGCTACCTCAGGTCCTCCGGAGAGGGGAGGGGCTTGCTCTGTGGATAGCCTTGCACCCGCTCGAGCCGGGCGACACCTGCACTCGCCTCCAGCAATGGCTCTAGCGGGGAGGCGAATGAAGACCACTCAACCTCTAAATCTAGGGAGAGGTCTCCAGACGCAGCCAGCACTCCAGTGGAACCTGCATATTTTTGACAAACACCAACGGGAGTAAGTAGTATACAAAAGGCTTCCTTCGACAAACAAGGTGAAAAACCTGAGAAAAAGAAGGAGATAAGTCTTGACTCCTTACCTGGAGCAAGCCCAACTGTCCCTGTGGCATCACCTATCGGGGTCGGGGAAGGCAATTACACCTCCGCCTCCACGGCGTCACCTGTCAAGGTCGGAGAGGGCAATGACTCCTCCACCATCCAGTCATCTCTAGCAACCACGGGTAGGACAGGGGACTCCTCCTGCCCACCCTCACCAAGAGCCGACGCATGCTCTTCCCCGGGATCTGATGCTGCAAGTAACTCAAGAATGTCAGCACTCTGCCTTATAGAGCTAACAAGCACCAAAGAAGGACGGAAAGGACTACCGCATACCTCTAGGAGTGGTCCCCGTCGGGACCTCCCTACTAGCAGAGGCCCCGGAGGACGAAGAGCTCAAGCTCGAACTCTCCCATTTCTCCATCTCCGATTTGCCGTCGTCTGAAGAGCTCGACGAGGTCCCCGACGAACTCCCCGAGATGGCCGAACCAGAAGCTCCTGTAAGCCAATGCAACAAACAAGATCATCACAAGACCCAACTCTATATAAGGATGCCTCTCTAGCTAAGAGTCATAGATAGAAAACTCACCGGCTAAAGCACTCCCCTCCGAAACCTTTTCGATATCGATGATCTCTTCATTGCTTTCAGCAGGGGCCACTTCTGTGGGCCCCTCCTCCACCATCTCAACCCCGTTGCGGGGTAGCTCACCCTCTTTTAGAGGCGAAGGTACACCTGTAAGCAATACCAATAGGACCTTAGCCCTATAAGACTATCAACACAAAGGGCTTAATAGGAATGACTAAGCCCCCAGCTACATACCTGAGGGTCCCATGCTCGAGGGCTCGACCAGCCCCATGGTGCAGGCCGACACCACAATCGACGGGGAAGCTCGCTCCACCCCCGCCAACAGCTGCGGAAACAAGCTAGACACTTCCTTGGTCGTGGGCGCCATTGAAGCACTCCTACCCTCAAGCTCCCCCTCAAAGTAGGGAAGAGACACTGAAGGGCCGGTGCAGACCAGCTCATGAATCATCTCTAGTGTAGCGGCTGGATCCTCACCTGACAAATGACATCATAAAGTTAGTCAATATCGGCATCCCCACAACTCTACAATGGAAGGGCAATGCCCTCCGCAGCGATTCAGTGCTCACCTGAGCCATCCTGGGTCACACCGGGCTCCTGCCCGTCAACGGATGGGGGCACCTCGCCTTGCATCTCTGAAGAAGCGGCGGTCTCTGATGTCCCGCCCACCTCTGCATAACACCAGCAACGATGTCAACTCCCAGAATCAAATACAGCCATGAACGCAATACGCTCGATTCCAGAATTATTTACCTGACTGAGCATCCTTTGAAGCCTTCCATGGCTCAAAATCAAGGAAGGTCCTGACATTGGGGGCAGTCTCGTCCATCATACGAAGAAGCCCCTCCATATCTATCCCACAATCGCCCTCGTGGTCAGGAAGTGGGTCGACCTCCGAGGGTGGCGAGAAGGCCACATCGGCCCCGGTCTCCAGTGGTGCTGTAAAAAGCAAATCCAATTGCACAAGATTAGCCGGTCATCAAGGCTGAATCAATACAAAGCAAGCAGGTGGGTATGGCACTTACTTAGAGCCGACTCCGCCTCGATATGCTCCCTAGCAGCAAGTCCCCGAGAGGACTCACCAACCCCCCTGACTCCGGTCTCCACCCGGGGGCGCTTCCTTCAGGGCTGAAGGGCCCTGTCACCATCCCCAGAAGATGTCCCTATGGAGGGATGATCCCTGTCCACCGCAGAACTTGCCAATAAATACAACCACACGAGATATCTCAGCCATATGCCCTAGAAAACAACAAAACAGGGCTAGCAGGCTAATGAAGAGGTCTTACCTAAAGTCACAAAGGGGGTCAGTGGCAGAGGAACTAGTTGCTCTTTCTTCAAGCCCACAACCCATGCGGCCTTCGCGACCGCCTCCTTCACGTCCCTCAGGGTGTAGGCGCACTCAATAAGGGACACGAGCTCTGCAGGTCCAGCTGACCCGATCGCATGGGCGATATGACGCCTCCAGTCGTCAGCCGCCGTATCTGCAAAGCTCCCCTCAAGGAGCACTCGGTCCAGCAAACCCCTCTGCTCGATCCCGCAATCCATCAGAAACCGGGTCCACCAAGTCCTCGACATCCCAGATCAAGGTGCCCTGGCCCCGATACCTCCAGGCGTCGCCCGCGCCTGCTTCAGGGGCTTCAGTGCCCCATTGCCACTCCGCCCCGTCGATAAAGAGCCTCGACTCCCCTGGGGCGCCTGCTGCGCTAGCCTCTCTACCTCCCAGCAGATTCAAGAAAAGTGAGTCAGCAGGTACCCGTCATCTAGTGCGATGAGCGAGGCCTTCTGTCGGTACTGATGACTATGCTCGAACCACCACCTGATGTAGTGGACGTCAAACCGTCCCCTACGTCTCAGCACAGTCATCGGCAGTCGCTCCAGCTCTCAGCGACAGTAAAAGTCCCACCACGTTGCGGCTAGCAAGTGGGTGTCCCGACCTCTATACTCACGACCCGCCAAAGGAAACTCCTGATTCGGAGGGATCCCCAGGTCGTACCCGAAGTTCCGAGCGAACCTGTGCGGGTAGTACGGCTCTAAGAAGCTCGTCACAGACTGGTGTAAAGGCAGCACCGCTGGTCGGGTGCTCATTACCCACTCTGTGTACAATGACGCGTCTGGCTCCTGCTGATAAGGTAGGGCGCAGGCCGCCCCACCATCCGAAGTTACCATCATCAGGTGTGAGTCTCTCATGGTACCGTCAAAGGGAATACCCTCCTCGCCCCTGCCGGGCAAGTAACACAAAACACTCCTGGCCTCCTCCAGCAGCACAACTACGTCCCCATATGGCTGTCCGGTGAAGCTGAACAACAAAGGTGCCACCTGGTTTGCTACGGACCCACGAGACACCAACCCTGGAAACAGTAGCCCAGCCCATGCGCTGAGGTAGTGAGTCGGCAGAAGCAGGCTCTGCTCACGTGGCGCCGGGTGCGCCGCCAGTACCCCCAGTCCCTGATAGATATTAGCCAAAGCCACTGGCGCTAAGGCCAACCTCCGTCCCTCTGCCAGTTGGCACGCAGGCCACAACAGCTCTACTCTCAGCTGGCCGTCCTCCCCGGGGGAGACCACAAACATCGCCAACCAGTATGCCATGTACGCGGCCAAGTGGGTCACGTCCGACAGCCTTTGGGGGTTCCACCCCTTCTATGGTACATAGATATACCTCGTGTATGTCCGGAAGCGCAGCTCCACCTCTGTATACTCCTCCCAAGGGGTTTGGTCCCTCGTGAACTCCTGGTGAAAGGAAAAGGGGCCGTCATAAAAGTGGCAAATCCACGCGTTCAGCAGCACCCGGGGAGTCTGCGCCGCTCTTTCCTTCCCAGCCAGGGCCAAGTCCCTCCAGGTCTTTAGCAAATACCGATCGCTGTAAGGAACCCGATATCGTCCATGTCCATCAGTGTGGCTACGGTGGAGGTCATCCAACACTACCTCCTCATACCCCTCGTCGCTGATCGGAAACCCAGAGATCCTGCACAGGGACCACAAGTCTAACGAGGTCTCCCCCACAGCCGTTGCCATGGTGTTCCACCTGCGGTTGAAGCGCTCTGTCAATGCCTGTAGAAGTCCTATGTAGCAAGGATACCCGTACAGAGCCGCAGTCACATCATATCAGATGTCGGCTCGGTCTAGCAGCACCCGGTAGTGGTGTACTATGCCCATCAACCACTCAGTAGATCCCTGGCGGTACCGGTGTGACGAAATCACCACCCAGTGGCCATACCTGCTAACGGTGGTCTGTTGTAGAATCCCGAAGAAAAGGCTATGGTCGTCATAGCCTTCTCCGGCATACTCCAGCCCTGATGGCTCCAGTGCTAATCTTGGACTGCCCTCTGTCGCTGCTCAGTGGTGTCCATGCAAATCCCAGAAGGCGGCACCCATCACTCCAGCCCGGACTCCAAACCGGTCGGCTCTGCTGAAGAAGCCCAGGCACTCAGCATTGGGAAACTGACTCTACCTCCAGTAATCCACAGAGACACTCGGGAAGCCGCAAAGGACAATTCCATGCAAGCTGTCTCGGCCCAACAAGATCGCCCGCTCCAGTCGGCGGCGGGCTCCAGCAACCCAAGAGTCACTCTCCTCCATGCCTGGCGGGGCGAAGTGCCTGATAAACTCAAACAAGTGACGGTCTAGAGGGAACTCCACTGGATAGCCACCACTGCGGTCATAAGTGTAAATCTCGCCCGCCTCCGACGCGCGGGCCAGCTCCACAACCCCAACCCCGTTGCCGCGCTAGCCGAGGGGGCCCTCTGCCACAACTGTCTGCCCGCCGTCGAGCTGCTCCACATTAGCTGCAGTGATGACTGGCGGACCCAAAGGGGCCATGGGCCGCTCGATCCTCCTCACCCAGTGGTCCTCCTCCCGGACCACACACCTCGGGACCCTCTTGTCCCTGCCAAATCGGGCCATAGCTGTAAGACATAGTGATGCGGGACGGACACGCGACCTGGGACTCTAGCTCGCGATCGTCCCTATGCGAGGAAAGACGTGGGACCGGGGGTGGTTGAGAAACCAGCCGTGAGTCTCGGGTATAGGCCTTTCCGCGTTAACTCGGGTCGAGTCACGGGACGGTACACTCACTCTCGCAGCGGTGATAATAATATATAACGGGCTAATAATCTATCACATGCAGCGGCATATACGAATAAATATGAGTAAAGCAAAGCCAAGTAAGAGAGCGAACACGATACCTCCACGCTCCGGGCGTGGGAAAGACGATCCCGGCCAGTTATGGTAACTCCCGGTAACAACAGTAAAAAGTTAATTACAACCGTGAATTTTATTGCCCACTCCACGCAGGGAGGTAAAGGGCTACAAGTGGGGCCCGACAGGACTGACCTTGGGTTGACGGGCAGCAATCTGGAGGTGCGTACGGCACGAACTCGGCCTGCTGGTCCGACTCGGCACTATTCCAACTCGGTGCTGCGCCAACTCGGCGACTGACTCACTGGACAGCAAGCGACGGTTTCCAAAGGAACGTCACCTTCCTAAGACCTTCTATAGGCGCCGCTTGGCTGGAACGATGGCAGGGCGTCCCTGAACGATTCCCTGAAGGGGCGGCTCTTGAAGTTGAATTTTGATATTTATTTCTGAATATCTTCTGGACTGCAATTTCAGACCTGCACAGGGAATAGATCGGTAGGCCTCGGCGACACGAATTACGACGCTCAGATCCAAAGGCCGATCGAGACGTGACTGGTACCATTGGAAAGAGCACTCATAGATCTACAACATATAATTTTGACAGCTCCATCCACCAAACGGATTGAAAATGAATATGACTGTAACACTATTTTTGTTTCTGACTCGGACTGACAGACACACAGGGCAGCAAGGGATCTGCCTGAAACTGACCTTTGACCGAGGGTCAATGAATTTTATAGACTCCACGAAAATTATGATAAAAGGGGATATATGTGCGGAACATTGAGTAATTTTTTGAAATTTTTTGAAAATTTGTAAGGGGGTGGGGAAAATGCGACAAGGTGACTCTATCCCATAGATTTGCTAAAGGGTAGATTACTGAGAGGACAAACAAAAACATGGGGAAAATATCAAACTATGGCGAAATGGCACGAAATTTTAACTGGAGATTAGGGGAGGCACATAGAACGAGCCCTCAAAGTTTGGGATCGATCAGACAACTGGAAGTAAAGATAAAAATCTGAAGGTGATGTCATATCTTGATGGAGACAGAACTCCGATGTAGTGGCGGTGGCGGCGCGATGGCGGCACGAATGGCGACGACGACGGCAGAGAGGGAACTCATAGAGGCTAAGGAGAATATAGGAGAGGGCTTCACACCATGGAGGGTTGGAGGAAGAAGAATAGAACCAGAGAGAGAGGAGAGAGGGCACACCCTTCTTGCTTCAAGTAATTTTCACATAATTTCTTTATTAATTCTCTAATGACACTATACATAGGTTTATATAGAGAATGGCAAGGGGTGGGGGGCTAGGAATTTCGTGGGAAAGAGGTCATTTTCTTCCCCCATGTGATCAAAAATCTAAAATAAATAAATTACATATGGAGGGGACACTCCTTTGAAAGGAAGGAAGGCATCTTGGACTTTTAAACCCCTTTGCCCCATTTGAATGTCAAACCATCTAGAAGCTCACCTAGGACTTTGACCAGCCCCACATGGACCCCTATGACTTAGATGGACCAATGAGAAAGGAGTGAGGGCCCCCTTGCTGGACCTACCGACATTTTGCACAAAAACCCAAACAATCTAAGGGGATGACACATTGGCTTATAAAGCCTTACAATTGCACATATAGTTTCCCAAGGATATAAAAGCAAATAAAAGGAATCAAATGTAAAATAAAAAGTCAGTGCTTGGCGCCGATTCCCATCAACTCTCCCCGGGTGGGAAGAACTCGGCCCCGTCGAGTAAGGGGTGCGGCTGCTCGAGTAGCTCCGACGGATCCGTCATCGTACCATGAAGCACGGAGTACGCTCCACTCCAAGTAATCGACACATGCTCATCCCATATAGATTCGATATGCACACGCTGCCATGGGAATGAGGCTAGAGGTGGACACTCCGGGGTGGGGTCACTCTCAAAGGAGGGAAGGCGGCTCAAAGACTCACTGGGAATCACCATTTGTCCCTTACGTGACTAGATCCGATATGAAGTATAACCAATCTCAATAGTCCGATAAGTCTCATACTCGAAAGGGACTAATAACGCGAGCATACAAAACGATTCGACTCGATGTATGCACATGCACTCGACAGACAACCGGTACGAAACAAGGACCCACAAAGACCCTGAACAAACCTAATGTTAGTATGACCTACGCAAAGGTGATGGTGGACCAGGACACCCGAATATGTGCCATGCATACACTAGATGTACTCGATGGTTGACAGAATGGAGGACTCCTAGATACCCTATGATGTACCAGTCATGCATTGGTGACCTATGGGATTTGGGTGGGGAATGGTTAGGAGATCCAAAACTACCCTCGTCATTACCCCTAGACGTAGGTACGGCTTGCCAATTAGACCGAGGTGTAGGGGTGGGATAGTGAACTCCTTGGAAGAAGTGGAGTAAATATGATGAAGTCCCGCGATCAATGACACCCAAGAGGGGGGTGAATTGGGTGTTTACAGATTTTAAGGAAACTGTTAGCTTTTTACAAAATATGTGGTAAATAATAATTAGCAATTGAAAACTAATTAACCAATACTCTCAAATTCACCGTTCCCACACGATCATACAACGAAAACAATCAAACCACACAAATAACACACAATGCACATCGGTTTTTAAGGTGGTTCGGATGCAATGAAGGTAATCCTACGCCCACCCCTCACCAAATCCGGTGAGGCTTCACTTGCGAATGAATCCCCAAAAGGAGACGATGCTCCAACCACACACGCAGGACGACACCTGCACACACACACACGGGGACCCGCCCCAAACTACACACAGAGACAAGCTCCAACACACACACACACACACGGGGATGAACTCCAACTTGATCCGACAACCGGATCACTACCACACACGCATACACACACTGCAACAAACACAGCACAATAACACATACGACCGCACGCAGGTGATTAACCACGACCGTATACACACACGGTCACACACACAAAGTATTTTCAGGTTTGAAAGTAAACACAAGTAACAATATAAGTTTAGATCAAAATAGAACTCATGGCAACCATCTCAAAATAGCAACTAAAGGATGTAGAGATTGTTCCCCCTTTGATTTTTAAGACGAATAGAAATGGAAGCTTGAAGCTCCAGTCGGATGGTGATGATTTTGATATCTTCTTGATCCTCTCCTTGATCTGCTGCACTTTTCCTTCTTCTACAATCTTCAAAACCTCTTGGATGAAGATCAAAACCCCTTGGCTTGAGCTCTTCTTTCCTTTCTTCCCTTTCTTCACCTACAAGATAGAAAATAATGAACACATTAGAGTTCCACTTGCTAAATTCATAGCTTACACATATGCCTATGTAGAAGACATGAAAAGACCATGGTCACCCTTCTAGAACCATCTAAAAAGACCCCCAATAGGTCTATTATGAACCCAAGGGCGAAAGGGGGTTTATGACTTCACAAATATATTTGTATGACCCTTGAATGGTCCAAGGACAAGTCCCAGACCAAATCCACATTTTGTGGATGATTGAGTGTCATTAGGATTAAAGAAATGCAATGAGAATGGCTCTTCTCGAAGTGGAGAACAAAGTCAACTTTTGTTGGCTCAGGGCTGGCGGTCGACCGGTGGCTTCTGGCGGTCGACCGCTACTGAGAGAATTGCTGCCCGTTGGTTTCTGGGATTTTCGGTCGACCGCTAGCTCCTGGCGGTCGACCGCTAGCTACAATGTTTTTAGGTCAACCTAAACTGTCCTTTAGGTCGACCTAAACCTGCAGAAAAAATACAGAAAAAATAAAAACATTAGTAAACATGTAGGAAAATATGCCCAATGATCCCAAGTGATGAATGCATGAAGTACATACATGAAATCATTAACAAGGAGGATGAAAACACTTGGAAAACTCAATCAACCATAACATAACATCAAGATCATATGGCTATCCAATTTGTGCAATAAGATAGTATCATTGAACCAAATTTCATATATTATGAGGATGCCATTCAACAAGGTGATTGGGTCTAATTTGCCAAGTGTATATGCAATGTGAGAACACATATCAACCATATATCCTATCAAGATCAAAAAACTCCAAATGGAAACCTACCATTTTCTCCCAAAAATATACACATGCAAGGTGCCAAGTTCTCACCATGAATCTTGATACCTTTGCATATGAGATTGGCATTCCATTTTAAACCTGCATAAGAGAGTAAATGAAGTTAAGACAATACAAGTTCAATCACTTCGATGCCATTTATCACTTTCAACCAAGATTCTCATGAAGCCTTCATTTTGTGAATCCAAATGATCTATATATGCATCCCATTGACATCAAACATTCAACCAAAGATTATATACAAACCAAGGATCAAGACCATGTAATCGTTGCCATTTGTCATCCGAACCATGTAAGTTTAGTTATCATCACTTAATCACACAGTAAGTTTAGTTATCATCAAAACTATAACAGTCATGAAAAATAATCACAACAATCATCAAAACCATAACTCAACAATCTCCCCATTTTTGATGATGATAAACTTAGTGATGATGATAAATTTAATGATAAACTTATGATGATATAACAGAATGGCACAAATGTTCTTTTCCCCCTATCAACAATAGTCATCAACTTCTCCCCCTGTCAACAACAATCATCAATTTTTCTCCCCCTTTGACATAATCAAAAAGCAGGATAATGCAAATCTTTCTCCCACAACAACAGTATCAAACGAGTTGGAAGAAACCAATGAAGTAAGATCAAGTCTTTCTCCCTCTTGAGGAGACCAAGATGTGATTATTCTCACACATCAATATGATACCATTTGAGGCAAATTCAGTCAAGCATGCATGGATGCCAATGGAAGGTAATGATTGGCCCCATATCAGATTTTCACAAGCTGAGATAGTCAGCATGATAGAATGCAAATAAGAGAACCTATATCAGATCTTCACAACATGCAAGAGCACATCAAAAGATTTTCTTTTATTTTCAAATTTTTGATTTTTATATTTTCTGAAAATGCGTAAGAACTCAATGCAAGCATGTGATGATACTATGAATGCAAGCATGATACCAATGGAAAGTAAAAACCCCATATGGTAAGTGTAAGCAAATTGAAGTCCAATTTTTGTGAGATTTTCAGTGATTTTCAAATTTTTAATTTTCTTATAAAATGCATGAGGCTATATACATGCAACTTATGACACATGATGAGCACACAATGCAACAAGGCAGATACGTATATATAGACATGCAAGCATATCTCCCCCTTACTTATATAAGAGGGTATAGGTATAGGAAGGGTGCATGAGGGTCATGACAATCGGAATACACATGTGTAGCACACGGGAGGTTGTGCAATCATATAGGAGAATTATACAATTGCTAATGCAGTCAATCAACTTTCTGAATACATATTAAATCAAATTTCCAAATGTGTAAGTGAGTAACATGAAAAACGATAGTTGCAACATGGATATTCAGATTTTCAGATAAACACAATGAGATATTTCACAGACTGCACTTCAATTTTTGAGAATAGCGTATTGGAGGCTTCGCTCTACCATAATGAGTTTTCACCACATTTTTTTTTACCGCACCAAGATCACATGATAGTCAGAATTTTTCAAGAGTGATCAGGTTCAAATGATTCCTTTTTACACGAGTAGACGCATGGAGCTCATGCCAGAATCTCCGGTTACTCAGAATACAGAACAATTTCACCTCATTTTGAACAGAGATACTAGTCAACACTTTTCAGATATGAACCACACCACATCTCAGGTGACATGTGCCCAGTTTACTCAGTGAGACCGAGCATTGCTCTATCTTTCATTTTCATTTCAGATTTTTCAACAAGGATAGGTAGGCAGTTTTTTCCTCAACTGTCTCTTTAACATACATGTAGCAAGTTTAGCATCTCGAGAGTGTTGAAAAGAAATTCATATATCCTTATCTTTAACACTCATTTTCACATTTTGTGCATGAAGTGTGCGAATTTGATTCAACATGTACACCGAAAATATCATGAATACACAACAGTGCAACTCCCCTGAAATAGATGCACTTATGAAATATAAACTCTCCCAGAGTGTACGACATGAAACACTCCAATAATGACGCAAATACATCATTATGTATCAAGAAAACATAAGGCCATAGAAATGCCAAGGGATGGGGGTGAATAGCATATAATACCATACAAGCACACATTAGGAGTTTATGCAAATGCACTGTGACATGCATGCGAGCAATGTGATGTAAATTTGATACCAATTGAATGCACGCCAACTGAATGAACTAAGTGTGACTAATACATGAGTTCCAATGTAATACAACATATGAGCATATGAGAATGCGATGCAATGTGCAAAGTGATTCAAACTTTTGATTTTCATTTGCATGATCTAAAAATACCTTATGCATTGAATTATGATGCATGCAACCTATAACTATGTGAGAATGGAATACAAGATGAAAAATGACACTATGTACAAGAGAGCAGTTCAGATTTGAAGGACGAGCATGGGGCATTATTCATCACAAGTGGTTCATATACAAAGGTGTAGAAATCATTTGACATGTAGTGGAAACCATTTATTGTCAAAAATAGTTAAGAATAGATTTTCAAAAGATTTGAAATCAATCACAAGTCATTCAAGAGTAGACATTTCCATTGCAGAACTCTTTACTTCAACAAGGATCAATTTTAGAAATTTTGAAGCAATTCATCATGAGCATGTTGTATGTTTCAATTAGAGATCACTTATTCAATAGAGAATAGTATTCATTTCAACTTATTTAGCTAGCAAGACCCCCTTTGACAAAAATATGAATCTTAGAAAAATTTAGTGAAAGTGCAATGTTTCTCTCATGGCATGGGGCTAGCTAACAAGGAGAAAATAATAGCATCAGAAGAAGTCTTTCAAGGCCAAACAATCAATTTCTTCCAGTTCTGGTACAAGGCGGAGAACTTTGGTCCAAAGACCAACTCACGCATAATGAGAGTTTCCAGGTGAAGATAATCCACCTTTTCACTACTCAGTATTTGATATACCAGATACTCAATTAAACTTAAATGTGCTCAAGCAATCCGATTGAAGGATGTTCAAAGGTCAACATAAAATTCAAGATTTTCAGTTTCATTTAACCAACAAGTAGGTTAATCACAGCAGAATGGAGGAGTAATCATTTCAGGTATGTAGAAATAATACATGTCATCAGAATAACATCACAAAGTCCCATAGACTAATGCATGAATTTTCATTTCCATAGTAAGAGGGTGAATTATCTTAGAAGGCCTTCAAGCACCAAAATCACTAACCTCACGAAGGTTAGTATTTTAGATTTACTTTCTTACCTTTACCTTGAGAATCCATTTTCTTCCGAGCCTTCCACCTATTGAACCCATTCTTGGTTAAAAGAGATGTGCGCCTTTCATACCATGTCTTGGGAACTTGCTTCAACACGTACAAAACTTTCACCACCTTGTACTTGAGTCGATCCTAGAGGTTGTTCTACACAAAATATCCCATCTTCTTGTAACAACTTGATAGGGTTCTCATCATTTTCATCCTTGCAAGGTATTCCTTTCATTTATTCAAGCTTGACCATGACTAGCCCATCATCATTTGGATTTGGGAGTATAATCTACATCCAAGGACAAGAGGACTTGAGTTGTCAATTTCGATTCAAATTTTTTGACAATGGTATGATAAATTATTTTAATAACCAACATCCCCTAGACAGCTCTAGATGCAATGTATGACTCATGTGTGAACCTAAACATTAAGTTCATATGATGAATGTGGTTGCTCCCCCTTAGTGTGTGCATGAATGCAAGATGTTCATTAACATCTTAATGCCATGTGCAGCCATATACAATATTACATGACTATATGACACAAAGTGAGTTAAAACATGACAGAGTCACTACAAAGGTGGGAGGGATATCACCTGATCTTCAAATTTAATTTTTGATTTTTCTTCCAACCTGACTTATGTCACTTGACCTGTGTGCCTTACCTTCTTGATGAAAACAGATTCCATGCTTTACATTCCCAAGGCACACATGCAAAACAGATTTCTCATTTGCTATTCTTAGGTACCCAAATCCTTTTGGGTCCTTGTGGGTTAGCAGTAATATTTGCACATGGTTTCCACTTTTTGACAGTAATCAAATTATCATTTTTCATCAAAGGACAACCACGCATCAACTCACAATCATGCTTAGTATGACCAGATTCACCACAATAGAAACAATGCACAGAAGCCATTTTCTCATGTGGTCTTTTAGCATGAACATAGGAATTCTCAAATCTATTTCTCCCAAATGAAACCTTTTGTTCATTTTTGAAAACATTCATTTTCTTGTATGCTCTCAAATCATCATTCTTCAAAATGAAACAATCATGCATGGCATGTCCAGATTTACCACAGTAAAAATATGAGAGTTTCTTTCTAAGTGGTTGTGTGTGTGTGGCAGAAGTATGTTTAACATGCATGGGTGTACTAGCAGCATTTTTGGATTTTTGATGTAAATTACTTTTCTTTGTGGATCCATGTGTGTGTGTAACATGATTTTCCTTTTTCAGATTCTCATTTGATGTGCTGGCTATGTTTGAATTGTGCACAAAGGATGTATAAACTTTATTTTTAAACTTCTTTTTGTTCACAGGATTATAGCCTAGCCCATCTCTTTGAAAGTTTACTTTCCTAGCAATTTGTCCAGGTTATTTTGACCATCCACAAATCTAGACAATGAAACATTCAAGTCAGATATTTCTTTTTTAAGTGATGAAATGTGCAATTCATAGGAAGCAATCACATTTTCACAAGAATTGATTTTTTCATTCAAATGTGTATTGATGGTTTTGTGGTTTTTCACTTCTTGTTCCAGCACATGCACCTTTTCACATTCATCAACAAATAAACTTTTTCCTTTTTCAAAAATAAGTAATCTTTCAGAAATGATATTATTCAACTGTTTCAATCGTTTATTTTCTTTTCTCATGCATGAAATGACTTCTTCATGATTTTTGATGTCAGTCATAAGAGATTCATTTTCCGTTTTGAATTCCAAGCATTTATTACATGAAGAATTTTCTTTTTGAAGTTTTTCAAGATTTTTCACATTACCTTCAAGTAAGGAGTTCTGAATTAACAAAACACTAATCACCTTTTTAAGTTTCGAGCATTTATCACAAGAAGCATTCTCAAGAAAAGTATGTTCAGATTTATTTTTCAATTTTTTATTTTTAAACTTAACTTTCTTGTACTTTTCAGTAAGCTCATCATATGCATTCAACAAATCTTCATAGCTAAATTCATCTTCATTATCAGAATCAGAATTACCTTTGAGTTTGATCCACTTGGCTGATCACTCCTTTGTTCACTCGTCCCTACCACAAGACATTGGTCTCCATCCTCTTCCCGAATTTTGGTTAGGCCATCCAAGATATCCTTCGCGGATCTGCAATGGGAGACAAAGGGAAAATAATTAGAATCAACTGCAACAGTTAGCAACTTTAACACCAAACAATTTTGATCATGTTTAACCTTTTGATTTTCAGTCCAGACATTTTTATCTTTAGGCAACTCATAAGGACCATATGAAACAAGCTTCCATAGCTTAGGGTCATATGAGTTGACAAGACTGCACATTCTACCTAACCACAAATCGAAATTGCAACCATCAAACGCCGGTGAAGAATTCAAAGTATACATAATGGTAGTCATTGATCTGGATCACTCTATATCATTAGATCTATGCAATTAGAGCCTTAGCTCTGATACCAATTGAAGTCTCGCGATCAATGACACCCAAGAGGGGGGTAAATTGGGTGTTTACAGATTTTAAGGAAACTTTTAGCTTTTTACAAAATATGTGGTAAACAATAATTAGTAATTGAAAACTAATTAACCAATACTCTCAAACTCACCGTTCCCACATGACCATACAACGAAAACAATTAAACCACACAAATAACACACAATACACAACGATTTTTAAGGTGGTTCGGATGCAACGACGGTAATCCTACATTCACCCATCACCAAATCTGGTGAGACTTCACTTGGGAATGAATCCCTAAACGGAGATGATGATCCAACCACACACACAGGACGACACCTGCACACACACACGGGGACGCACCCCAAACTACACACGGAGACAAGCTCCAACACACACACACACACGGGGATGAACTCCAACTCGATCTGACAACCGGATCACTTCCACACACGCATACACATGCTGCAACAAACGCAACACAATAACACATACGACCGTACACAAGCGGTTAACCACGACCGTATACACAAACGGTCACACACACAAAGTATTTTTAGGTTTGAAAGTAAACACAAGTAACAATATAAGCTCAGATCAAAATAGAACTCATGGCAACCATCTTAAAATAGCAACTAAAGGATGTAGAGAATGTTCCCCCTTTGATTTTCAAGACGAATAGAAATGGTAGCTTGAAGCTCCAGTTGAATGGTGATGATTTTGATATCTTCTTGATCCTCTCCTTGATCTACTGCACTTTTCCTTCTTCTGCAATCTTCAAAACCTCTTGGATGAAGATCAAAACCCCTTGGCTTGAGCTCTTCTTTACTTTCTTCCCTTTCTTCACCGACAAGATAGAAAATAATGAACACATTAGAGTTCCACTTGCTAAATTCGTAGCTTACACATATGCCTATGTAGAAGACATGAAAAGACCATGATCACCCTTCTAGAACCATCTAAAAAGACCACCAATAGGTCTATTATGAACCCAAGGGCGAAAGGGGGTTTATGACTTCACAAATATATTTTTATGACCCTTGAATAGTCCAAGGATAAGGCCCAGACCAGATCCACGTTTTGTGGATGATTGTGTGTCATTAGGATTAAAGAAATGCAATGAGAATGGCTCTTCTCGAAGTGGAGAACAAAGTCAACTTTTGTTGGCTCAGGGCTGGCGGTCGACCGGCGGCTTCTGGCGGTCGACCGCTACTGAGAGAACTGCTGCCCGTTAGTTTCTGGGATTTTCGGTGGACCGCTAGCTCCTGGCGGTCGACCGCTAGCTACAATGTTTTTAGGTCAACCTAAACTGTCCTTTAGGTCGACCTAAACCTGCTGAAAAAATACAGAAAAAATAAAAATATTAGTAAACATGTAGGAAAACATGCCCAATGATCCCAAGTGATGAATGCATGAAGTATATACATAAAATCATTAACAAGGAGGATGAAAATACTTGAAAAACTCAATCAACCATAACATAACATCAAGATCATATGGCTATCCAATTTGTGCAATAAGATAGCATCATTGAACCAAATTTCATATATTATGAGGATGCCATTCAACAAGGTGATTGGGTCTAATTTGCCAAGTCTATATGCAATGTGAGAACACATATCAACCATGTATCCTATCAAGATCAAAAAACTCCAAATGGAAACCTACCATTTTCTCCCAAAAATATACACATGCAAGGTGCCAAGTTCTCACCATGAATCTTGATACCTTTGCATATGGGATTGGCATTCCATTTTAAACCAGCATAAGAGAGTAAATGAAGTTAAGACAATGCAAGTTCAATCACTTCGATGCCATTTACCACTTTCAACCAAGATTCTCATGAAGCCTTCATTTTGTGAATCCAAATGATCTATATATGCATCCCATTAACATCAAACATTCAACCAAAGATTATATACAAACCAAGGATCAAGACCATGTAATCGTTGCCATTTTCCATCCGAACCATGCAAGTTTAGTTATCATCACGTAATCACACATTAAGTTTAGTTATCATCAAAATCATAACAGTCATGAACAATAATCACAACAATCATCAAAACCATAACTCAACATATGATAGCTCGGGAGGTTCACTAGTGAAGGGGTCAAAAGGGTCAAAGAAGGTATGACCCCCTGAGATGGGCTCCCATATGACACGATCCCAATCATGAAATTCTTGAAGGTGTGGGTGGTCACCTTCATCCGTCATGGTGAATGGGACGGTGGTCATGTGAAGAAAATAAGATTCCTCCCTTGGGCAAAAGGGTATGAAGTCGGGCTCGACCGGCATGGGGAGAAATAGAAGAACCTCCGTGGTGACTTGACCCACGGTGTACACGGAGGTAATGGACCCTAGGGCGGGGTGGGTGAAGCTACGACTCGTGGGTTAGTCGAAGCCTCGGGCCAACATATGCCTCAACTTCATTTGTGAGTCTAATCCCCTAATAAGGTCATCTAATGTATCGATATGGTGACTAGACCAAAACGTTGTGTGGTAGGAGTTGACGGGCACTATTGATAGTGTGGGGTCCATAGGTGGATAGGAAGGTGGAACCAAGCCATCCTTGAGCCAACTATGTAGTGGCTCGGCGATGAAAAGCGTACCCGTTAAAAACACGGGTGGCTCGGACCTTGGTGGCTCCAAATGAGAGGGCTCCGAAATAAAATCGGAAGATGATGGTGATGATAATGGAGCTCTCATGGGTGGGGAAGGATTTCCCGACTGGGGTGGCCTCGGGAAGTACCCTTCCATCCGATCTACCCCTGTAGTCAACCGATCCAGGCTTATACCCAACCCCTTCATGGCTCCCATAAGGGCTCGGAACATTCCGGCCACTTCCTCGGGACTATGGACTCGATGTGCGGCCATGGTTGCAAAGAGGGGGTTGGATCCCCTAGGAATAGATATGCAAGGCCATTTTTTTTTATTTTTAGACACCCTACACTCAACTGGCGCTCTTATACCAAATTGATGCGGGACGGACACGCGACCTGGGACTCTAGCTCACGATCGTCCCTATGCGAGGGAAGACGTGGGACCGGGCGAGGTTGAGAAACCGACCGTGAGTCTCAGGTATCGGCCTTTCTGTGTTAACTCGGGTCGAGTCACGGGACGGTACACTCACTCACTCTCGCAGCGGTGATAACAATATATAATGGACTAATAACCTATCACATGCAGTGGCATATACGAATAAATACGAGTAAAGCAAAGCCGAGTAAGAGAGCGAACATGATACCTCCACGCTCCGGGCGTGGGTAAGACGATCCCGACCAGTTACAGTAACTCCAAGTAACAACATCAAAAAGTTAATTACAACCGTGAATTTTATTGCCCACTCCACGCAGGGAGGTAAAGGGCTACAAGTGGGGCCCCGGAGGATCGACCCTGGGTTGACGGGCAGCAATCTGGAGGTGCGTACGGCACGAACTCGGCATATTGGTCCGACTCGGCACTATTCCAACTCGGTGCTACACCAACTCAATGGCTGACTCACTGGACAGCAAGTAACGGTTTCCAAAGGAACGTCACCTTCCTAAGATCTTCTGGAGGTGCCGCTTGGCTGGGACGATGGCAGGGCGTGCCTGAACGACTCCCTGAAGGGGCGGCTCCTGAAGTTGAATTTTGATATTTATTTCTGAATATCTTCTAGACTACAATTTCGGACCTGCACAGGGAATAGATCGGCAGGCCTCAGCGACACAAATTACGATGCTCAGATCCAAAGGTCGATCAAGACGTGGCTGGTACCGTTGAAAAGAGCACTTGTAGATCTACAACATATAATTTTGATAGCTCCATCCACTGAACGGATTGAAAATGAATGTTACTGTAACACTATTTTTGTTTCTGACTCGGACTGACAGACACATAGGGCAGCAAGGGATCTGCCTGAAACTGACCTTTGACCGAGGCTCAAATGAATTTTATAGACTCCACGAAAATTATGATAAAGGGGGATATATGTGCGGAACACTGAGTAATTTTTTGGAATTTTTTGAAAATTTGTAAGGGGGTGGGGAAAATGCGACAAGGTGACTCTGTCTCGTAGATCTTTAAAAGGGTAGATTACTGAGAGGACAAACAAAAACATGGGGAAAATATCAAACTATGGCGAAATGGCACGAAATTTTAACTGGAGATTAGGGGAGGCACATAGAACAAGCCCTCAAAGTTTGGGCTCGAGCAGACAACTGGAAGAAAAGATAAAAATCCGGAGGTGATGTTCTATCTTGATGGAGACAGAACTCCGATGTAGCGACAGTGGCGGAGCGATGGCGGCACGAACGGCTGCGGCGGCGGTAGAGAGGGAACTTAGAGGGGCTAAGGAGAATATAAGAGAGGGCTTCACACCCTGGAGGGCTGGAGGAAGAAGAATAGAACCAGAGAGAGAGGAGAGAGGGCACACCCTTCTTGCTTCAAGTAATTTTCACATAATTTCTTCATTAATTCTTTAATGACACTATACATAGGCTTATATAGAGAATGGCAAGGGGTGGGGGCTGGGAATTTCGTGAGAAAGAGGTCATTTTCTTCCCCCATGTGGTCAAAAATCTAAAATAAATAAATTACATATGGAGGGGACACTCCTTTGAAAGGAAGGAAGGCATCTTGGACTTTTAAACCCCTTTGTCCCCTTTGAATGTCAAACCATCTAGAAGCCCACCTAGGACTCTGACCAGCCCAACATGTACCCTATGACTTAGGTATGGACCCCTATGACTTAGGTGGACCAATGGATAAGGAGTGAGGGCCCCCTTGCTAGACCTACTGACATTTTACATAAAAACTCAAACAATTTAAGGGAATGACGCATTGACTTATAAAGCCTTACAATTGCACATATACTTTCCCAATGATATAAAAGTAAATAAAAGGACTCAAATACAAAATAAAAGGTCAGTGCTCGGCGTCGATTTCCATCACATAGCACAAAAATTATCAGTATGCCAGAAATTCAGTACATAGTATACATCAAATCATAAATATATGAAGCGTCAAAATGTAACTGCAACAACTCAGAAGGAGAGGTTCACAGGCCGTACGCCCTCGTCTCCGCCTCCGACGCACGACACGTGGGGGGAAACTTTACTGCCCTCTTGCCATGCCATTGTTGTACCCGGACTATTTCCCCAGCAAAATACCCAGAAATAGGGGTTCAGGAATTTCCGCGAACTCCTTCAAGGCATGGGCTACCCGGCCCCTCCGACAATCCAGTGGGCCAGACCAATGGCCCCAACCTGCTAGTCGAGGTGCACGGCGGCACTAGCAATCAATCGGGATCACTCCCGACTCATAAGTCATGGACTTCCTTCGCACTCTACACAACCACCCGGGACCCCGGGGACACTCCGACTACAAGTCGCGCCACGTGGCACTCAGTGAAAAGGTCGGGTTCCTACCCCGGAACGCCTTCTCTCAACCCTCCAAGGTCAAAGGGAGACCTAAATAGGTCAACCACAGGCTCAGGGGCCCCGTAGTACGCGTGCACGGCTCACACACGCGTGTTCGGCATTCTACCAAACACCTTGTGGGCACGCACGTTTCAACCCTTCTACACCAACCCACGGGCCATCTCATGATTCCAGTACACCAATTGGGTCTTACAACGACCCCCCCAGCAAGCCGGGGCCACCCCCGACCCTCAGACACGTGGCAACATGCCACTCGACTTCAGCTCTCAGGCCAACCTGAGGTTACTCTACCAACCCGCCGTACAACATGGCACACAGCCCGAGGATAGGCACGTACACCCAAGATGCATCATACCAGCCCCTACAGACTTCTACCCTTGGCCCTTAGCCAAATTCAAGGTCCGTCGGCCACTTACGCGGCTCGTTCGGCAACCTGGGGTGTGTCGGGCATTCGCCCGAACACCTTGCAAGCGGCCACTACAATTCGAAGAACAATGGCTCCCATGGGCCATTTCAATACCCCGAAACTTCATATCCCCCAAGGGATATCCCCAGATGATGAAGGAAGACCCCCGAGGGCCATCCCTCGGGGTTACGACTTTGCCCGGGGCCCCTACGCCCTAGGGCGTGGCCGCGCCCTCCCCTCAACTCGGAGGCCCGACGACCCTCCTCAGTCCCAGTACGTGAAAATTCCTAACTCCACGGTCTGAGGTTAATGCAAAGTTCATTCTTCGTACCCGTGTGTCGAAGGATTCGCGAAGACGAAGCCCAGGGATTACGCTGAATAGGACACGTCAATCCCTCGGTCTACGTGCACAAGTAGCCTGTCAGTCAGTCCAAGCCCGTATCCTTTGCCTTCTAGTGTCCAAACTGAGTCAAAGTGGGGCTAAAACAACCAAAAAATTGAGTTTTATAGAGGTGGCACCACTCCCCCTCTCTCTCCTCTACCTGGTCCGCCTAAACCCTTGGAGAATAAAAAAAATTAAAATAAAAAAGAAGGACCACTTTGGTCCGCCTAAACCCCCGCTAGGGGGGGGTTTAGGTGGACCAGCTTGGACCCCCAAGCTAGTCCACCTAAACCTCTCCAAAAATAAAAATAAAAAGATTTTTTCCCCTCCGAAGAGGGGTTTAGGCGGACCAGACCAGCCCCTTGGGCTGGTCCACCTAAACCCCATCCCCTCCACTCCAACACACACACAAAAACACACAAATAAAATATAAATAAAATAATAATAATAATAATACTATTTGGGGGGTTTACCTGGACCAAGTTGGACCCCCAACTTGGTCCGCCTAAACCCCACCCCCCACCCCTTCAACTTCTAAAAATTGCCCCCTTACCAACAAGCTAGGGGCATGCAAAAAAGGAAGCAAGGAAGCGACGCACGAACACACAATCGGACGAGCGATCTTCCCCGGCCTAATTGTCGCACCCTCCGACTTCCCAGGCTTTCGACAAGGGTTGAGAACGCGAGAAGACAAGTGCCCGCGCATTTGGCTTGCTAGTCGGCTCACACACGCCGAGGGTATGTCTCACGTACTCCCCTCACGCGGTGTTTAGCCGTCTCATGCCAAGTCCATCCCCGCCGCATGTAAGATGACCGTGCCAACGGAAAATACGCCTGCACCCCAGGTCCTCCCGTGTACGTCAACTTACGACACTTACGACGGTGACGAAAGGGTACTTCATAACGTCGCATCGTCCCTCGACACGGAACCGCGTGCCCGCCGCTCACCTCCCAGTTGGCCTTCGGCCCCTCAGATTGACAAAACGAGTCTAGTCGGACCTCTTGCCTGTAGACACGCCAAAATTGACGTTACTGTGAGTACATCTCATATTACCTTGTAATGCCCCAATTTGACCCTCAAATTAGCTCTGTTTGAGTGGTTTTTCTCACTTTTCTTGGATTTCTCATTTTTTTCTCTCTTTTCCTATTTTCCCCTATTTTTCTGGATTTTTCTAGATTTTTCTGGATTTTTTTGGGCATTTTTCTCTATTTTTCAGAAATAACGACTTGACGTGGGGCGTCTTTTAAATAACGACTTATACGTGGGCGTTTCTTAAAAATTTAACGACTATATTGAAGGGCGTCCATTCTTTGAAATTCCTATTTTTTTAGATTTTTCTGGAAATTTTTTAAAATTATTTTGAAATTAACGACCTTACATAAGACGTTATTTTAAATTTGAAAAGAATAAAAAAAATAGAAAATTGAATTCACAACTCATGTCAAGGCGTGTCTTACAAATTGAATTTTTTAATATTATTTTTCAACTCCTTCCAGAGGTGATTTGGTGACCTTCCGGGTGTCAGAAAAATTCGCAAAAATAGTCGTTAGAATCAGCACATCGAGATGCACCTCCACCTAAAAAATGGGAAAATAATATTGAGAAATAAAAAATAGCCCTATTTTAAATATTTTGAATTAACGTCCTTGGTTAGGGCACATTTTAATTAACGCCTTTGACTCAGACGTGTTTCACAATTTTCAAATAAATTCTAAAATTTGATTTTTGAATTAACGCCCTAATCTAAGTCGTGTTTTTAAAAGACGCCCTCTGGCAGGTCGTCAATTCTTGAATTGACGCCCTGATCCAAGTCGTGTTTCAGTTTTGTGTTCCGAACGAACGCAGCCTTTCCCCAGAGAGTCCCTGCTTCGTTTGGGCTCTTGCCCAGTCTTATCTTCCCCTCTTTGGGCTCTTGCCCCTTCTTATCTTTTCCTCCGTTGGACTCTTTCCTTCTTATCTCTTCTTCGATTTTATTAATAGAGCTTCCGTAGCTCTGTTAATAGGTTGGATTCTTCCCTTCCCTCGTTTTTTTTCTTTTTCTTTCGTTTCTTCTTCTTGCAGGTTGATGCTGTGCTTCTGACTGAAGGAGAGGCTTCACGTGCATATGTTTCCATCCTCTGCAAGCTTCTTCCAAAACGAACATCAAAGTCAAAGCATCGCACAGGCTCCCTTTATTTTTCTTTATTAGTCTTCTCTTGTTTATTGCATTGGTTTACATACGCATGCATGCATCATCACTGTTAGCTTTTATTCTCAACCGTGTTGAGAAATCTCCCACAGTGCACCCTTGCACATCTCCTTATTTTTATTTTACATTCATCACATATTTCCCACACCCTTTTGCATAGGGGTTTAAGGGCTAACACCCTTAAGGTGTGTTCTTCACCATGCTATCATGCTCATATTTTATTTAAGAATTTGATGCTACACTCACCATGTTCTAATTTCATATTCTTTATTGGTGTTTGATTGTTTTGCAAGGGTAATCAAATTGAAGAACTCTCTTCATCGGCCGGCCGATCGGAAGAGAAAGGAGCACTCACAATCCCCGCGTTTCAAGGTATTTTTTCGCGATCCCTCCATGTTTTCATTATTATATTTTTGAGGCCTTCACGTCTCTGGCGATCACATCTCCTATTTTGCACCTCGTGCATGCTTTTTCCCCATATTAGTGCTTATATTGCTTTTTATTAATTATTATTCATTAAGTGGATTTCTAATTAGAATCTACAAATTGGCGATCACGGTGGGACCCTTTCTTGTTTTTTATTTGATTACCCCTTTCCCCTTGGCACCCACGTGTGCCCTTTCCTATTGGTACCCACGTGTACCCCTCCTTTTGTGCCCCTCGGGCACCCTCCCTTGTGCATTGCACTCTCCCCAAAGTGATCTGTCAATTAGATAGATTTGTTTTAAAACTTTCACTTATTTAAAATCTTGATGAGCATGCTTCTGTGTTAATAATTATATTTGTTGATTGCCTATGTGAGTGCTTCTCTACTTTGATATTGCTGGCCGCAAGGGTTTTCTGGAAGAAGGCAATTAACGCCTCTGACAGAGGCGCTTTTTTAGTTAACGCCCTATCGCAGGGCGTCTTTTTCCTGTTTAACGCCTTCTGTCAGGGCGCTTTATATCATATCTTCTTATGCTGTGAATTCACGCCCTCCCATAGGGCGTTTCTTTATTTGGTAGCGCCTCTCTTCAGGGCGCGTTTTCATGATTTGACGCCCCCACCACTGGGCGTCTCTTTATTTGGTTGAGCATCCTTGATAATTAACGCCCTACCCCAGGACGTCTCTTTTATTGGTAGCGCCCTGCCCCAGGGCGTCTTATTCCTGTGTTCTCACCGAACTCCTTTGTTTATCACTGTATCATATTTCTGTTTATATCTTGCATTCATTCATTCATTTTGCATTGGTTTGAGAGGCCTTATCTCTTTATACTAGGAGCCACACACCCCCTTGGTGAAGGAACGACCCTCCATTGAGCATTCCGTCTCTTTGGATTGGAAATTCCTAAACCAAGCCTCCATAAGTCCCTGCACCCGTGGATTCCCTCACGGACGTCGGGCAGGTTGTACCCTTTTGGAGTCCCGATATAGTTGGCCTAATACGTGGTGAGTGAGAGTTCCTAGTTGGCATTGAAGTGAATCATATTGAAACTAGGACTCTCCTTGTGTGAATCTTTCCAAACTTTATTAAAATTCATTAATTCACCAAGGATTAAACAAATCAAAATCACGGTAATCATTCCAACTTGTGTGCTTATTTACATAATTATTGAGAATTTTGATTATATAATGGCTTACCATGATAGAAACATGTTCAATTCAATTCATGAGGATGCACAACCTAGCACTTCATATCCTCAATTTCAACATGTTTATCAGCATTCTCACCATTCTTTCAAGGGACCACATCCTTATTCTCATGGTCATGCCCGACCCATGGGCAGTGTCCATTCTTATGGTCCCCCTCCTCAATTGCGAACCACTATTCCTCCGGGACCGTCTCCTCCCAATGATGAGAGGGTCTCTCAAATCTTGCATGCATTAGATCATCTCACCCCTCAACAGATCCAAGCCCTTAAGGCTGCCGTTGAGGGTGCATCTCCTTCATCTCCTCCTCCTTCTATTCCTATACGGGTGGCCCATCACCTACCACCTCCTTCCTCTAATCGGGTAGCCCATTACCCATCTCCTCCTATTCACACTCCTCCTCGGGTGGTCCGACACCCGCCTCCTTCTATTCCTCCTCCAACACGGCCCCGAGGCCCTTTTATTCCTTGCAATCCGGTCCATCCGGGTTCTTCTAAGGGTTATCCCGTTAATTCCCCTCCACGGCCTTCTTATACGGCCCCTCCTTCAATGCCCTGCCAACCCTCTATTGTTCACGTTACGCCCCTCCAGCAGGATATCCTTGATAAGATTGCTTCCATGGAGGAACAATTAAAGAGGGTTACAAGTTCACGGCCAGCTCCTCCTACTCCGGTTAATCCTCTCCACGCGGCTTTGGATGATATTACAAGAATGGAGAGAGAATGGAAGGATAGGAAAGAAGACTACGGCGTCGACATTCCAAACAATCAAGAACCGGCAATTGAAGATCCTGAGCCGGTATATGATGATGAAGTTATGCAGGCACCCCTTCCGAGTTTCCTTCGTTTCCCGCTCCCTCCAATTTCATTTGATGAACCCCCTGCTCAGGACGAAGCCACCGTCCCTAATCCAACTCCTATTCCCGAGACCTCATGGTGCTACGAGGATGGGTCGATACTCCAATCACCCACGCCGGCGCATCTTGAGTCTCCCCCCACTCCTAACACCGCTCGCCCCGTTAGGCGCTTTCTCCGCAATAAACCTCCATCAATTGCCAAACCTCCACCAATTACACCTCCCCCCATTATGCCATTAGCCTCCACCTCGGCCTCCACTTCCCCAATTAGCCTGCCATTACCCTTCATTATCCCTTTAACCCCAAAACCCATTTTGCCTATACCTCCACCACATAGCCTTTCGCCTTTACCCATGGCTAATCCTGAGCAGGATCCACCCCTTTTTGCACTCGAGCCAACCCCGACTGCTTCCGAGCAAAGGGAGAAGCTCGACGTGTTTGAACCTCCGCCTCCACTCACTCATTTGCCAACACCTCCCGTTATACCTCCATCATCCACGAAGCCTTCCGCCTCCGCCTCACCTCCCTTTACTACTCGGAAGGCGAGCGCTGCTACAAGTACTCGTGCCGAGGATGATCAAAAGCCGGGCAAGAAGACTTCGGCCACGACTGCGCCATTCAAGATCCAAGAATTCATTTTTCGGATGCCAATCCGGGTTATTGTGCCGAGCACGATTGAAGAGGCCAAGTCGCCGCCATTGCTCAGAGAATGCCAAGCGTTGACGCCATTTGAGGGCCGGGCAGGGCACCCCTTGTTCAAACTTTCCAATCCAGAATTCATTATTCCATACAAGGGGCAATTGCCCTATTTGCTTAACACTCCATATACACCACATTCAATGGGCAACTCAATGCTTCCCGTTCCAACTCTACAACTCCCCCACATTATTGATCTTTGCTTTCCAAGGGAGTTGTCTTTTACTATTGAAGCTTCTTTTATTGGGCCAATTGGCCGTACATGTTCACTGCCGTGGAGGGGCAGTTACCTTGATGCTAAGGGGCCGTCCCTTATTTGCTCCACCTTCTATTCATCTATTTCCATCACCTTTTCTTCATGGGCCACTCTAAGGGTAAAAAGGAAGATCTCATCCTCTCACCCTTCACATTATTCATCTTCTTTGCATCTCCTTGCATTCATGCATTCATTGCATTCATCGCATCCATTGCACTCCATTTGCATACGTTCGCACATCCAGCTTCCCGGGTTTCCAAACCCGTATCTTCTTCTTCTTCCGGAACCTCCGGATCCTCCGCATTCCCCATCTTATTCACCTTCATCCTTCTCTTATCCACTCTTCCCAGGGCATCGTGTCCCTTTTCCTGCTATTCCCCTGGAACCAACAGGTATTTCATCCCTCCTTCTAGGGCATGCCGCCCTTTTTGATTCCATTCCTCCGGAACCTCCGGATTTTTCATATCTTTCCCTCGGGCATCGCGCCCCTTTCCATCTCATTCCTCCGGAACCTCCGGATCTTTCACCCCTCTCTTTATCCCTCGGGCATGACGCCCTTTTCCACCTTATTCCTCCGGAACCTCCGGATTCTCCACTTGATTTTCTCCACTTTTTTCCGGGGCACAGCGCCCCTTTCCATTTTATTCTTTCTATTCCTCCGGACCTTTTCCTCGGGCACGACGCCCCTTTCCATTCTCTTATTCCTCCGGAACCTCCGGATTCTCATTCCCTTCCTGATTTTATTCCTCCGGAACCTCCGGGTTCTCCCTCCGATTTTCTTTACCTCTCCCCCGGGCATCGCGCCCTTTTCCACCTTATTCCTCCGGAACCTCCAGACTTTCTCCCAGGGCATCGCGCCCCTTTTCACCATATCCTTCCGGATTCTTCATATCTTTCCCTTGGGCATCGCGCCCCTTCTCTTCTGATTCCTCCAGAACCTCCGGATTCTCATTCCCTTCCTAATCTGATTCCTCCCGAACCTCCGGATTTTCTTTCCTCTTGCTTAGGGTATCGCGTCCCTTCCCACCGTATTCCTCCGGAACCTCCGGACCCCCCGTCTTTCCTCCGATTCATCTTTCTAATCCTCCAAAACATCACATCTTTCATCTTCTTCTTCCTTTTTCATCATCTTTTTCCATATTTCTTTCCAGGGCATCGCGTCCCTTCCTTTATTATACCACCGGAGCCTCCGGATGGGTCTTCCCATGATTCTCCTCTGCCTCCGGATCCGCCCCTTTCTATCTACCAATTCCATCATCTGATTCCTCCCGATCCTGGGTCCGACCCAACTTCTTCTACATCCACTGCCTTGGGCATTTGCCCTTTCTCCCATTGTTTTAGAGGCTTTAGTCCTCACTCCACCTCCTAATTTTCCGCTTCTTTTGTAAATTGTTCCTTGTAATCAGGGTCTCCGCGTCTTAATAAGGGAGTTCTAGCCCTTGTCTCTTTTCCTTTTTCTCCTTATTCGTCTGAGTCTGGTCTGGGCACCGCTCCATCTTGATAAGCCACTTCCAATCCTTTGCTTCCAGTCTTTTTTCTGCTAAAGAGGACAAATCCCATGATGATCACCTCCAGCAGCAGCTGCTTCTACAAAGGTTGCAAGGTAACATGTTGGCGTAAGTAAGTATTTTCATAATATCATCTCCCCATTTCTTCACGCATGATTCTCAAAAGGAAGTACTTCTTAACAAGATTAAGAATGGTGTTTTAAACCTTTATCTTAGGCTTTTAATTGAATCATTTCGAAAAAAGAGTCTTTAGACTTGCTTTGCAGCACTTTGGTTGATAAAGAACCCAGCATTGGGAATTCAACATTCTCTCCCCGCTTGTTTAAAAGTAACCCTCGGTTGGGCATTCCACACACTTTACGGCGTCCTTAGCCGGCTCCTTTGGTAAAACACCGTTGCTACCTTGGCCATGCCATGAGTATATCTGAAAGTCTTTTTCTCTCCTTCACTCGGTCGAATGCAGGTACAAGAGGTTGACGGATAAGATGACCAACCTTGGTAAATCCCAATACGAGAGGAGTCTCAAATAGGGGCAGTCTTGACCCAGAAGAAAAATCAATATGAATTTCATTATACATATCTCGCCAAAAAGGGCCATTATGAAAATCAAATCAGAATTTTGATAATTACAATTAGGAATTATGGCATGACAAGAGTGGCAAAGTCCCCGCAGGGAAAACCCTGGTCGTATGCATGTCATGGGTCTAAAAATTAAAGGCACAAAGCCCTAGCGCAACAGACTACCTCTTTGAGGGTTAAACCTTGGAAGGAATTTAAGTCCTGATATTTCCCATCCTGTATAAAGCTTGTCTCCAATTGTTCTTCTCTTCTTCCTCTAAGACCGAATGTTTCTCGGGTATGGCCTTGGTAGGGGCACCGTTAATTAATGGCGGTCGGTTATAGGACACCACTTTCAACGCACGCCCGGCTTTGGGTAATTTTTAACGAAAAGGGAAGGAACGAGGACCCCTAGTCAGTGGTTCAATAAACACCCTTTGATGCTGCATTTGCGATGTCTAAGCTAAAATCCATAAAAATTTGAATATCTTTCCAAAAGTACACAAAAATTTGCATATTACAAAATTCATAAACATTTGAAATTTTTTGAAAACTCATAAAAATTTGCATATTTCAAAACTCCAAAAAATTTTGCATTGTATTCTGATGGTGTTCTACAGGAACCATTTTTACAAGGACCAAGAGCACGGGATGAGTCCTTTCTCCAATCATTGCTATCAAGCCATTGATTCTTCCCGATATTATCATGCCACCCTGGGCATTTTTGATTATTCATCTCCAGATCTTTCAATCAAATTCTATTGATTATTCTCCTGATTATCATCTTGATTATCATTCTGAGATCATTCAATCAAATTCCTGCTAATTTTTCATCTGATTAATTTTGCCGCTGGGCATTCCTCAATCTTTCAACTCCAAACTTTGATTATGCCAAGTTGACATCCTCCCAATGAAACAACAGACAATGATATTTTTCAATGCAGTGCTATTCATTACATGTTTGAATGATATTGATGCTTTGATTTACTATAATGCCTTATTCATTGTTTGTTATCATTATATCTTGGCTAATGAAATTTTTGAGCGCAGGATAAGAAGCTCTTGGTCCCGCCGTCTGGGCATCATCCAAGTCCCACCGGTTTTGCACCTCATTTTCTCAGTTCCCTATGCTGATTATTATCACCATCTTCCTGTATGCATTTTACTATATGTTATTACGCTACTAGATTATATCAAGGATCTTGTGGCTTTGGTAAATCTGGAATTTGAGTTCCCCTTCATCAAAAATAATGACGATTCCAGAGGCGTCTTAGTCATACGGATAGGCCGTTGAGCCGTCCAAGACTGGGGACGATGGTTCCATTTTGTAAGTTGGTGCACGGATAAACGGGCTTCGGCTTAGTATCAGCTCGTAAAATCGGTTTCTTGACTCAGTCTTGACAGTTTAACAATATTATCCTTGATTATAGTATATTTTCATTTGATTTATTTTTCCTTTTAAACCCAGCATGCATTCATGTAGGAATTTGAATCAACTGTTGAAAAATCATTCTGATGAGCTGACTTTGAGGGTCGAATTGATCTCAATCTTTCCCAGATATGAGATATTCCATGCCGAATTGTGTCTTCAGTTCATTTTGTCGCTGTTTTGGGTGATTTTCATCGAAAGCTCCTTGTTTGGATTCATCCTTTTATTTCAAACATCTCCTTTGATCCACCTTGGCTGCAGCACGTCCACTGGCTGGTAACCGCTCCCCAATGGTGAAACTTACAGGTTTGTGACGTGGGGTACTTCCAGCGCACTGGAAGTTGATCATCTTTTATCTCCTTCGTGCACCGCGTGCACACTCCCCATTTTTATCCAAACATTGTTGATTTCTGTGAATTTCCTGGGTTTGCTTCATCTCGAGCTTTTGATTTCAATTCTCATCAAGTGATTTTGATGGCGTGTCTCATCACACCTTGGCATCTACTTTTCAGTTTGCTCTGCTCCCTTGCAAAGCAGACGCCAAGGCGGGGCAGTTGTAGACACGCCAAAATTGACTATTTTCTTGGATTTCTCACTTTAGCTCAAATTAGCTCTGTTTGAGTGGTTTTTCTCACTTTTCTTGGATTTCTCATTTTTTTTCTCTCTTTTCCTATTTTCCCCTATTTTCTGGATTTTTCTAGATTTTTCTAGATTTTTTTAGGCATTTTTCCCTATTTTTCAGAAATAACGACTTGACGTGGGGCGTCTTTTAAATAACGACTTATACGTGGGCGTTTCTTAAAAATTTAACGATTATATTGAAGGGCGTCCATTCTTTGAAATTCCTATTTTTTTGGATTTTTCTGTGAATGTTTCAGAATTATTTTGAAATTAACGACCTTACATAAGACGTTATTTTGAATTTGAAAAGAATAAAAAAAATAGAAAATTGAATTCACGACAAATGTGAAGGCGTGTCTTTCAAATTGAATTTTTTAATATTATTTTTCAACTCCTTCCAGAGGTGATTTGGTGACCTTCCGGGTGTCAGAAAAATTCGCAAAAATAGTCGTTGGAATCAGCACATCGAGATGCACCTCCACCTAAAAAATGGGAAAATAATATTAAGAAATGAAAAATAACCATATTTTAAATATCTTAAATTAACGTCTTTGGTTAGGGCGCGTTTTAATTAACGCCTTTGACTCAGACGTGTTTCACAATTTTCAAATAAATTCTAAAATTTGATTTTTGAATTAACGCCCTAATCTAAGTCGTGTTTTTAAAAGACGCCCTCTGGCAGGTCGTCAATTCTTGAATTGACGCCCTGATCCAAGTCGTGTTTCAGTTTTGTGTTCCGAACGAACGCAGCCTTTCCCCAGAGAGTCTCTGCTTCGTTGGGCTCTTGTCCAGTCTTATCTTCCCCTCTTTGGGCTCTTGCCCCTTCTTATCTTTTCCTCCGTTGGACTCTTTCCTTCTTATCTCTTCTTCGATTTTATTAATAGAGCTTCCGTAGCTCTGTTAATAGGTTGGATTCTTCCCTTCCCCTCGTTTTTTTTCTTTTTCTTTCGTTTCTTCTTCTTGCAGGTTGCTGCTGTGCTTCTGACTGAAGGAGAGGCTTCACGTGCATATGTTTCCATCCTCTGCAAGCTTCTTCCAAAACGAACATCAAAGTCAAAGCATCGCACAGGCTCCCTTTATTTTTCTTTATTAGTCTTCTCTTGTTTATTGCATTGGTTTACATACGCATGCATGCATCATCACTGTTAGCTTTTATTCTCAACCGTGTTGAGAAATCTCCCACAGTGCACCCTTGCACATCTCCTTATTTTTATTTTACATTCATCACATATTTCCCACACCCTTTTGCATAGGGGTTTAAGGGCTAACACCCTTAAGGTGTGTTCTTCACCATGCTATCATGCTCATATTTTATTTAAGAATTTGATGCTACACTCACCATGTTCTAATTTCATATTCTTTATTGGTGTTTGATTGTTTTACAAGGGTAATCAAATTGAAGAACTCTCTTCATCGGCCGGCCGATCGGAAGAGAAAGGAGCACTCACAATCCCCGCGTTTCAAGGTATTTTTTCGCGATCCCTCCATATTTTCATTATTATATTTTTGAGGCCTTCGCGTCTCTGGCGATCACATCTCCTATTTTGCACCTCGTGCATGCTTTTTCCCCATATTAGTGCTTATATTGCTTTTTATTAATTATTATTCATTAAGTGGATATCTTTAATCGAATCTACATTGCCCGGGAATCATAGTCTCGGGGCCGACCTTGACTCTCCAGCATGACAACGCTCGCCGTCCGAGACTCGGACCCAACCGTCCGACCTCTGCCAGGCACCAGCTCATGTCCGTTCTGACCACCAAGGCAGTCGGGCCCACATCAACTCCTCTGTAAAGAGTTCTAGTAGAGCACGCGGACATCCGCTTTGTCACGTAATGACCCGAGGTGATGGGGACATCAGAGCAAGATCACTAACTTTTTATTTTGCATTTAAGTCCTTTTATTTGCATTTATATCCTTTGGAAAATATGTATACAATTGTAAGGCTTTATAAGCCAATATGTCATTCCCTAGGGATCTTTAGGTTTTTGTGCAAAAGTCCAGTAGGACTAGCAAGGGGCCCCCATCTCCTTTCCTATTGGTCCACCTAAGCCTTAGGGTCCATGTGGGGCCAGTCAAAGGTCCAAGGTGGGCTTCTAGATTTCTTGACCATTCTAGGGGACAATTGGATTAAAAAGTCCAATATTCCAACCCTTAAAGTCCAAGATGCTTCCCCCTTATAATATAGTTTATCGCATGCTGTATTTTTTATTAAATTTGGTCATTTGACCACATGGGGAAGAAAATCCCCTCTCTCCCACGAAATTCCCAGCCCCCACCCCTTGCCATTCTCTATATAAACCTATGTATAGTGTCATTAGAGAAATTAATGAATAATTAAGTATTTTTACCAAGAGCAAGCCCAAGGGCACCCCTTGTGTCTCTCCTCCCCTCTTGCAGATGAATTTCTGCTATTCTAAGGTGTGAAGCCCTCATCTTGGTATGACTCCAAGGTCTCCAACCTCTGCTGGATGCGACTTTCAGCCGTTGCCTTCCGTTCGTGCCGCCAACGCGCCGCCACCGCCGCTACATCGGAGTTCTGTCCAAATCAGGACAAAACCTCATCTCCAAAATTTTATCTTTTTTTCTTGTAGTCTGTTCGAGCCCTAATTTAGAGGGTTTGTTCCCCCTGCCTCCCCCAATCTCCAGTTCACATTTCGTGCCATATGGCCTTAATTTGTTATTTTTCTCATATTTTTGTTTGTCCTCTCAGTAATCTACCCTTTTACAGATCTGCGGGACAGTGTCACCTATTCATATTTTTCCCACCCCCTTAGATCCACAAAAATTACTCAATGTTCCTCGGGTTTTCCCCTACTTCCCATAATTTTTTTAGCCCCTGAAAAAATCATTTATACCTTGGACAAAGGTCAGTCTCAAGAAAAATATAGTCTGCCCTGTGTGCCTGTCAATCCGAGTCAGAAAATAAAACAGTGTTACAGTCATTCTCATCTTCAATCTGTTTGGTGGATGGAGCTGTAAAATATTTATGTTGTAGATTTGGGAGTCCTCTTTCCAACCCCACTAGTTTCACCTCGATCGGATTTCAGATATGAGAGAATTAATTCTTGTTGCCGACGCGCGCAATTTTGTTCCCTGTGCAGATTAGAAAAATCAGTCCGAGAATAATTCGTGCAAAAATACCAAAAGTTAACTTCTGGAACCGCCACTTTAGGGAGTCAATCAGAGACATCCCGCCATCGTCCCAGCCAAGCGATGCCTTCATAAGACCTCAGGGTGGCGACGTTCCTTTGAAAACCGCTCCTTGCTGTCCAGCGAGTCAGAACCGAGTTGGCGCAGGACCGAGTCGAACCAGCAGGACGAGTTCGCCCCGAACGCACCTCCGGATTGCTGCCCGTCAACCCAGGGTCGGTCCTCCCGGGCTCCACTTGTAGCCCTTTACCTCCCTGCGTGGAGTGGGCAATAAAATTCACTATTGTAATAATTGTTTAACCGGGAGTTACTATCTTGGCCGGGATCGTCTTCCCCACGCCCAGAGCGTGGAGGTAAACTCACCCCTCTCTCTTATCGCATTTGCTTTACTCGTATATTTTTGAATGCTGCCGCATGAGTGATAGGTTAGTCTAGCTTGATCATAATTATATCACCGCTGTGAGAGAGAGTGAGTGACCCGTCCCGTGACTCGATCCGAGTACACGCGGAAATCCGATACCCGAGACTCATGGTCGGTTTCTCAACCGCGCCCGGTCCCACGTCTTCCCTCGCTTAGGGACGATCGCGAGCTAGAGTCCCTGGTCGCGTGTCCGTCCTGCATCACGGGGACCGACTCGCGTGTCGGAATTATCCCGCGGCTTGCGCCCGTTGTACTTCGGCCACTCAGGCCAGCTTGTAAAGCCCATGTGGCTCATCATAAAACCAGTGAATTGCATACACCCGTGTTCGAGCTCCCAGCTTTCTATCCACACCACTCGGCATCCGTGCCCAACACCCTGACCCCAGTGAACACCCCTCGGCCTAACGCGTACCCCTAGCTGTTGAATGCCCTCTAGCCCTCTACCTATGGCTTCAGACACATATACAGACTTTTCTTCAGCATAGAACGAAGGTATTCGGATTCAATCCGATGTAAATAAACACCGATTGCTTGCGACCGGTGGGGAAACACGGCATGTACACGATTCCCGCAATCGCCTACGCACTCGCACCCATGGAACCCCTTCTCTCCACGTGTCGCCCGATCGCCCGAGCCCACGTGTCGCGCCCTGGTGGCGCTTCCCCGGTCAACCCTTGGTTCCATGAGTGATTGTCGAGAGATCGACTGGCATGCCCGCACCCTATCCGGTTAACCTTTATCCTGACACTTACGTGCCATTCGACCCTTTCCGACTTTCCGTGAAAGGAGAGTGTCCGATACCACCGTGAGAGGCATGCACCCGTAAGGGGGATACCCGAGATACATCAAACTCCTGTATTTTTCCTTTCCTGTTGTATTCCTTCCTTCACCCCGGTTAATCGGCATAAAAACCCACGCAACAGCCATAAATTTTGATTTTTCTTTGCTCATATTTTTTTTTGATTTGACCATCATTCTTTCTTTTGTGCCCTTTGGACTTGTGAGGTATTGCAATTGAACTTAAAATTTTGAGAATAAGGTCATAATAGACTGCCCCTATTTGAAACTTCCTCTTGTCGAGGTGGGCTTAGGTCGGTTATTTTTGCCCATAATATCTCTATCCTCATATTTCAGCCGAGTAGAGAAAAAAAAAGACTTTGTATCCTCAAGCATGGCCCAAGTAGCAACGGTGTTCTACCAAGGGAGACGGCTAAGGACGCCATGAAGTGTATGCGGTGCCCAGCTAAGGGTTGCCCTTAATGAGCGGGGAGAGAATGTTGAACTCCCAGCGCGGGGTTCTTAGTACCGAAGTGCTGCAGAAGTAAGCCTCAAAACTCTTTTGACATTGACTTAATTAAACAAAAGCTTAAGATAAAGGTCTAAAACAACCACTCTTAATCCTGTTAAGAAGCACTTCATTTTGAAGAATCGTGCATAGATAAGGTGAGGAAAATGAATAAGAATGCATACTTACACAAACATATGTTACCTTGCAACCTTTGTAGAAGCGGTTGCCGAAGGTGATCTTGATGAACGTGAGATTTGGAGTCCTCTTTTGGCAGATAGCAAGTAAAGTTTTGAAAATGGCTTAACAAGAAGGAGTGGTGCTTAGATCAGACTCAGACGAATAAGGATAAAAGGAAAAGAGGTGAGGACTAGAACTCCCTCATTAAGGTGCAGAGACCCTGATCACATGAAAGGTTTACAGAATGAAAGGGAAATCAAGTGGAGGAATGCGGACTAAAGCCTCGGAAACAGTGGGAGAACGAGCAGATGCCCAGAGCGGTGGATGTGGAAGAAGTCGAGTCAGACCCGGGATCAGGAGGAATTAAGAGAAGAAATTGGTAGATGGGGAGAGGCGGATCCAGAGGGTCCGGAGGTGAAGGAGGAGAATTATGATGGGAAGAAGAATCCGGAGGTTCCAGATGGGGAAAATCCAGAGGGACGCGATGCCCCGGGAAAAGGTATGGAAAAAGATGATTTAGAAGGAGGAAAAGAATCAAGGACGCGATGTCCCGGAAGAGTATGTAGAGAAATCGGAAGAAGGAGATAAAGTCTGGAGGTTCCAGAGTGAAAAAAGGGGAAGGGGCACAGTGCCCAAGGAATAGAGGTGAATCCTGAGGATCCGGAGGGGTAAGATATGGAGGGGCGCGATGCCCGGGGAAGAGTGAAGAATCCAGAAATTTCGGAGATGGAGGTGAATTAAGAGAGATAGAATGGGGAAGATCCTGATGTTCCAGAGGAGGAAGGTATAAAATGGCGCGATGCCCCGGAAGGAGAGAAAAATCTGGAGGATCCGGAAGTGAAGGTGTGGAGGGGAGCGATGCCCAAAGAGGGAGGTCCGGAGGTTCCGGAGGAAGAAGATGGAAAGGGGCGCGATGTCCTGGGGGAAATCTGGAGAGGGCACGATGCCCTAGAAGATGAGGTAAGTCCGGAGGTTTCGGAGGAATATGGAGAAAGAGGGTGTGATGCCCTAGATGGAGATCCGAAGGTTTCGGAGGAGGAAAATCGAAGAGGGTGTGATGCCCTAGGGAAAGAGATAACTCTGGAGGTTCCAGAAATCATGGAGACTGAGTAGAGACGTGATGCCCTGAAAGGAGATCCGGCAGCTCCAGAGGTAGAAAATGAGGAGGGACGTGATGCCCTGAAAGGAGATCTGGAGGTTTCGGAAGATGCGCATTCAGAGACCCGAAAAAGAAGGATAAATGCAAATGCATAAGATGCAATGAATGTGATGAGTGCATGAAATGCATAAGATGCAGGGAGTGAAAGGAAGAAAATCTCCTTCTCACCCCGTGAGTGGCCCATACGGAGGAATTAGCGATTGGTAAAAATGTGGATGAAATAGAATAATGGATGAATAAATTGGTGGAGGGCCCTTCATCAAAGGAATGCCCACCCCTCCATGGCAAAGAGAGTGCCCGGCCAAGCGGCTCAAAAGATGGAATCAATGAACACGTGTTCTCATCAATTGTAGAACATGATATAGTAATGTGTGCAGAGGTCCCCTTAAGAAGTTGTATAATAATGGAGCGAGGGGTAATAAAAGCATCAAAAGAATGTCGGCCAATGAACAAAGTGATTCTGACAATGGCATTGTGCCAACATGCCATCAAATCGTAAGAATTTCTCATGGTGAGCTTTAATGAAGAGGTGGTATTCTCAAATATTCCTGGCACAACGACATAGATCGGCATCCGACAAATAAAATCTTGAACTTTGAATGACATAGCCATGGCCAAATCCTTCTTGACCGACTCTTGAATGTCCTTGGCACATGTGCTTGCAGAAATACACCCACTCCGAGCGGGGATGGATGGCGAGATGGAAGCGGTAAGCTTAATGAGTAATGTTGGTTTAATGGTGAGTGTTAACGAAAGGATAGGTGGAGGCGGAGGTTGAAACACGTCGTGCTTCTCCCCTTGCTTAGAAGCAAACGGGATTGGCTCGAGTGCAAAAATAAGTGAATCTTGCTCAGGATTAGCCAAAGGCTTGGGTGAAGGTTTTGATGGAGGGGTAGACAAAGTAAGGTTTGGCGTAATCGGCTTTGGGGGTATAAGGATAATGGAGTCCTTAGGTGGCAGGTTTGAAGGGTTAATTGGTTTATGAAAAGGTTTGGCGGGAGGTTCAGCGGAGGCCGGTGGTGTGGAGGTAAGCTCGGATGGCTTGGTGGAGGGATTAGTGGAGGCTGGTGGTGAAGCTGTTGACGGAGGTAAAATGGTTGGAAGGGAATCATTGGAGGGCCCGGAGGGCTTGGTGGAAGTTAAAGGTGTGGTAGTTGGAGGTGTAAAAGTAGGGGGTTTGGTGCGTAGAAAACGTCGGATTTTGGTAGGGCAAGAAGGATTGAAGGTAATGGTAGGATGATGATGCGTCGGTGTGGGTGATTGGAGTATCGACCCATCAGCGTAACACCAATTGGTTTCATAAATAGGATTGGGGATGGTGGCATCGTCCTGAGCAGGGGGTTCATCGGATGGTAATGGAGGGAGTGGAAAACGGAGAAAACTCGGAATGGGTTTCTCTTGAAGGACTTCAACATCTTGTGCTGGCTCCAACTCTTCACAAAGAAATTCAAATTCATCATTGTCATTAAACTCAAGTGGACGCCGTGGTGGAGGCGTAATAATGAATGATAAAGGAATATAAGGTGGAGGATTTTGTGGAGGATTTGGCGATTATGAATGTGGAGGCGAAGGCGGAGGGCCATATGAATGAGTGGGATGAATGGGAGGAGGGTGGTTGGCATCCACTTGGTCATTGAAAATTATCGGCTCATCTTGCTCACATAGGTTGTTGATGCCATTATCTCTCCTCTCCTTCCAATCTTGTTCCATCTTGGTAATGTTGTTCATGAAAGCATGAAGAGGGTTGACTTGAGGAGGAGAAGCGGGCCGCGGGCTTGTGACCCTCTTGAGTTGTTTCTCCATTGAAGCGATTTTATCAAGAAGAGTTTGTTGGAGGGGTGTAACATGCAAAGTTGTTTCTCCCTTGGAGGGGTGGCTTGATGTAAAGGTTGTGAAGGAGGGTTAATGGGCCATCCCACAAAAGGACCCGGATGGGCCGGGTTGCAAGGAATGCATGGGCCTTGGGGCCGTGGAGGAGGAGGAATAGAAGGAGGTGGGGGACGGACCACCTGGTGAGGAATATGTGTAGAAGAAGGATGAGAAGAGGGAGGCGAGAGATGGGCCACCCGAGTAGGAATGAAAGGAGGTGGGTGATGGGCCACCCGAACGGGAGTGTGAATCAAAGAAGGAGATGGGTGATGGGCCACCCGGGTATGGGATGAAGAAGGTGGGTGATGGGCCACCGATGGGGAATTAGAAGGAGGTTGATATGGAGACGCACCCTCAACAATAGCCTTAAGGGCTTGGATTTGTTGAGAGATGAGATGATCTAATGCATGAAGGACTTGAGAAACCTTCTTGTCGTGCGGAGGAGACGGTCCCGGGGAAATAGTGGCTTGCGAAGGATTCAAGGGACCATGAGATTGGACATTGCCCATGGGTCGGGCAAGACCATAGGAGTGAGGACGTGGTCCCTTAGGCAAATTATGGTGAGAATTATGGAATTGAGGATCATAAGATGTGCTAGGTTAAACATCCTCATGAATGTAAGTTGAATTAGGCATGTTGATTTTATTATCAATGTGAAAATTAAGCAAACAAATAATGGTTCAATCAAAACAATTTGCAAAGATGTCAAACAACTTGAATGTTTATGCTTGAGTTTTATTTATTTGAACCTTGGTGAATAACGATTTTAACAAAGTTTATGTAATTCACACAAGGTAGAAACCTAGTTTCAATATGGATTTTGCTTCAATGTCAACTAGTTACACTCTCTCACCATGAATAGGCCAACTAAACCCGGGACTTCAAAGGTACAACCAACCCAAGCTTCCGTGAGAGAATCCACGTGTGCGAGGACTTACGGAGGCCTTGGTTTAGGAGATTCCAGTCCATAGAGACGGAGTGCTCAATGGAGGGTCCTTCCTTAACCAAGAGGGGGTATGGTATCCTAGAAGTGTGGGGAGAGGATGTCTCCCAAGCCAAATGCAATATGAATGCAAAACTAATGCAGAATAATAGAAATATGAATGTATGAACAGGAATATGAAAATAATGCAGAACAAGTCACACAAGAAGGAGTTGCTGTGAAAACACAGGAAATTGGCGCCCTAACAAGTGCCACCAATTCCTGAAAGGGCGCCCTCTATATGGGCGCCAATTCTATTATTATTATTATTTTTAGAAGGGGCAGGGAATTGGCGCCCTGCACCCTGCCACTATTTTTGTAATGGGTGCCCTTCAGATGGGCGCCAATTACAAAAAAAAAATAGAAGGTGCAGGGAATTGGCACCCTTACAGCTGCCACCAATTTGGGAATTGGCGCCCTCTGTATGGGCACTAATTCCCTATCTCCCAGAACCTGTAACAACGGCCAGAAAGCTAGGACAGTGAAAATAACAATGGAAAAAGAGGGAGAAACAATCACAAACTCCAAACATGGATCATGGCAATCAAATATGAACATGAAATAAAGCATGGGATGCTCATTTTTTTAACAGATGGATAGATAAATGGAATTTCTATAAATCTATCAAACTAACAATCACTTAGGGAGAGTGCTACGTGGAGCACAAAAGGAGGTGCACCGTGGGTGCAAGGGGAGATGGCACACGTGGGTGTCCAAGGGGAAGGGTAATCAAAAGAAAAATAAAAGGGGTCCCACCGTGATCGCCAATTTATAGATTATAAGAAAATCCACTTAGGAAATAAGAATGATAAAAGAAAAGGCTAGCTATGAAAAGAAAGAATGGGAAAAGGGGTAGAAAAGGGGAGCATGCGAGGATGCTAAGATGGAGGGTGATCGCCAGAGGGGTTACCTCAAAAGATATAATCAATAAAAGCAAAGGAGGGATCGCGAATAATACCTTTGAAAAGTGGGGAGATGTGAGTGTCACCTACTCTTTCTATCGGCTGGCCGATGAAGAGAGTTCTTCTTGTGTAGATTACCCTTGCAAAATAGATAAACACCAAATAAGAGAATGGATTAGAACCAAAGTGAGTGTAGTATCAAATTCATAATAGAAATAAACATGAAAAGCATGTATAAGAACACACCTTGTTGGGTGTTGGCCCTTAAACCCCTATGCAAAGGGTGGGGAAAATATGATGAATGCTATGGAGGGTGCAAGTGTTGCACTAAGGGAAGATCTCAACGTGGTTGAGATGATAAAATAAAGAAAAGGAGATGTAGAAGATGATGCATGCAATGCTAATGATGATAAAATAAAGAGAAGAGGAAGGGAAAGTTTATTGATTTTTCTTCAATTGGGGCTTTAGATCTCTAAGAGAGGAAGACGCTCCAAGGATGAAGAGGCTCCAAGGGATGTATCTTCAAGCATGGGAGACCTCCTACTTGAGCTCCCGGTCCGGCGACACCTCCCCTTGAATTAGTTGAGCAGCCTTAAACACAAGGGAGAGAGGGGTCCTATTTATAGGGCCAAAATTCAGCGTTTAATCCAAGAGAAATTAGGAAAACATGTTTAAGTTGAATTTTGAAATGGATATGCATTGGCCAAATGTCCCTTCAACCTTGGAAAGTCATTAGGATCCTTTCCCAAGTGAAAAGGAAGCTCAAAATAGAGAAATAAGAAGGTTCTGCCAGAGTTCAAAATTGTGTAAGAATTAGCGACCACACATACGGTCGCTATTTAAAAGGGCGGCAGAAAGAAGCGTTGTTAATTCCAAGACATTTCGAGATGGATTAGGACTTTCTAAAATTTGAAAAGAATTGGCGACCATGAGGTGGTCGCTAATTAGAAATTAATACGAGTTTCAGACGGAGTTAAAAGCTCAAAATATAGCAAGGAAATTGGCAACTTTCCACACGGGCGACTGTTGACACCTATTTTTTGCCTATGAGTTGGGTCATTCCTCTTACCATCATTTGTTGATGCCTCGAGTTATCCATTACTCGTTGGGCTATTTCAAGGCGCGTCTACGGGCTTATTTTATCGGTATCTCCCTCCCTGGCTAGGTCTACTCTCGGATTCGGGCTTAATGGGCCTTGATTATGCTTGATTTTTGGGGTAAATGGGCTCGCTTATCCCATTTTATTAATTTCAAACGTCCAGGCGGTACGCGGTCTAGCGATGGGTAGTTCAGTGATTGGACGGTCTATTTGGAACCATTTACATACTCTAAGTGATTTATTGGATATTTATTTGATTTTCTGAATTTCCATCGACAAGCCTTTGCACAGTCTGAGTTCAGCCATTTACTACCATTGAACGGCCTTTCTTTAGACCGTCCAATTCCCAAAGTCCTAAGCCGGTGGGTTTTTCAGATAATTATCTTTTTATCCTAATTTATTAGATTTATCACCGACACGGTTTACACTGCCTAGCATGGGACCGTGCCATTCATTAACTGGTCTATCATTAGACCATCTTATCCTAAAGAGTCCAGCGCCGAGTCAGCCGGTCAGTTCAGTGCATAATTGGATAATTTGTTTTTTTTTATTTATCACCGACAGAGGTAAGCGGTCTAGCAAAGGACCGTGTATTGAGCTGGGTGGCCTATCGAACGACCGCGTACCAGACCGAGATAAATGGACTGTTTGAATTTTCTCACGCCATTTGTGGTTAAACCCCTAACTTCCCTTGCCTTTTTCTCCGTGGTTTCTCAACCAAATGAGGTCCCGTTTGATCTGGGCGGGAGATTAGATTATTATCTATGGAGTTTATTTTATATTCCCGGCCTAATTATCACTGGAAAATCCTAATTCGGGGCTGGACTTTCAGGCTCTATAAATAGAACCCTTAGTCCAAACTAGAAAAGGGGGGGAGATCCAGCGTTCGCGACGAAGTGATGCCAAATTTGTGAGTGAACCTCAGCCAGGGAGGGAGGCTCTCTACGTTCATTTGAGCCTCCGGTCCAAGAAGTAGTAGTTTTCATTAGTGTTTTGGTCTAGGTTTCTAGTCATTTATTCCTCATATGCATGATCATTTTCTTCTCATTTTACCCACGTTTTTTCACTAGCATTCTCATTTTCTTATCACTCCTATTGTTTTTTACGCCCCATAGGGGTTAAAAACCCAATCCCCAGGTATTCCCCATTCAATTATGAGTCTAGTTCTTTCATTTATTCTATAGATATTGTACGTCCATGGGCTAATCTGGGTTTTTATTTTTGGTTGTTTACATTGTTTTGCACGTCAACAGGAGTCCAAGCACGAGGCCCATCCCCTCTGGCCGGCTGGAAGGGGTGGAGGATCGAGTTCCACAAATTTTGGGGTCTGGACGTTCTACGCGGTCTAACACCATCCGTTTGAAGACGTAAGCGGTCTGTCATGGACCGTTCAGGTTCTGTAAGTGGCCATCTACGAACCGTGTAATCACTAGCCTAACCTTCGCCCCGCGTTCCTCTCAGCGCTGCACACGGCCTGTCGAGCGGCCGTCTACATCCTTGAGCGGCCTCCAGGGGACCGTTTTGATTCTGTACCAGCACTGCATCTTATTGGCGAGTGCCTCATCCGTCTCCTCTTTTCCAAGGTACGTAGTGTTCCTCTTTTACACTTCGTGTCTTGGTGGCAATCACGATCCATTCATCCCATTTCCCCCATTTAGCATTTTATTCCCATATCTTGGTTCAAAAGGGAGGGAAAGAAGGGTAAAAAGAAAAGACGGGAGAAATATACACCAACAACGCCCATACATGAAATGGAGACCTTTCGAACAGTCATGGAATCAAGAATAATCCGAATTTGACTCAAAATATGAAGAAAAGAATTGACGAACTTCAGAACGGTCGCTATTTAAAGAATTGGCGACTTTCCGAAGTGTCATCAATTCTTGAATTTCAAAAACTGGCCAAAAGGAAATCCACTAGGAATTGGTGCCCTCTAGGCCGCCATTAATTTAAAAAGTCAAAAAATCACAGGGGAATGGGCGCCCATGTAATGCCCTAGATCCTTGGTAGATGTTTATGGGATCTTTCGGATTTGTTTCGGTGAGTTTCGGTTCGCTTTTGTGGCTTCCGAGTTGAGCTTTACGAGCCGTGTGGGTTTTTCTCTCGTACTAGTTACAGAACCCTACGGTGAGTTTATTTTTCAGTTCATCGACTCGTGAATGCTGCAGCGACGATGTACTCTCCGAGCCGGTCGTTTCGACTATTTTTACGTATTTTTCGGAGATAGACCCTAAAATTAGATTTTTCAAAAATTAGGAAAATTCCTAATTTCTTTTCCTATTTCTTTTCCTTCCTCTCTCTTCCCTTCTCATTTCGCCGCCGCCGTCTCTCTCTCCCATTTTCTCTCCTCTCGAGCTTCCTCGGCTCCGGCTGTAGACGGAGGGCCTAGGAGCGAGTGTTGGGGATGTTGTGGAGCTGACTGGGTGCGCGACGGGGAGAGGATGGAGTGGTTTTGGCACGATCCCGAACGGTGGATTCAAAACCGGTGTTTGAGCTCGCGGCGCGGTTTAGTCCCTTTGGGGCACGGTTTCTTCGGTGGAGGTAGGGAGACGGATCGCCACTTCCTCCTGCACGTTTTCCATGCTTATGTGCGTTGTTTGGTGCTCGATCGGGGGAGATCGGGCTGGTTTAGTGAAAACCGTAGTTTTTGGGGTTTTCAGGGTTCGCCGAAAAACGGCAACCATTCGTGGTATGGTTAGTGTCAAACTGACCGTTGAGATGTCTGGATCCCATTCGCGTAAGTTTCATGTCGATCGGTGGTCATTCGAGGCCGGTAGGAGTCCGGGATCCTCGGTGAGTCATTTACGGTTGATTTGTTCAAATCGCCCTGATCTTGCATTTTAGCGCGTGCATGTGGCTTTTTAGCCTCCCTATGTTGTTTTTCATCGTCTAGCTTTGTTTCCCTTGCACTTCTGCGTGGAACGAGCCGATTTGACGTTTCCACTGTTTTCCCGCTGTGACCAGTGTAGCGATCGTTCCAGGGACCGTCACAGTCCCTGACGGCCCTACGACAGACCATCACAGCGTCTGGGTGTTTTTAAATTGTTCGTGGCTGAGTGAGTGTGACGGTCATGTCCCTAACCGTTACACTCCCCTGACGCATCCCGGCTGGTGCGTCACAGCCATTGTGCTTTTTGTGTTGTGTTTGAGGCGGTTGCTCTGACGGCACTCCCCCAGTGCGTCAGAGTGGTGTAACGCGCCTGGCCCAGGCCGTTACACTCTGTTTGACCGCGTTTGACTGTTTCAGTCGGTTCCTCTGACGCGCCTGCCCTGGTGCGTCAGGCTTGTGTAACGCGCCTATCTCAGGCCGTTACATTCCGTTTGGTTGAGCTGGGTGGCTGTGTCTGTTGGTTCTAACGGCCCTGCCCCCGTGCCTCACTGTGTTGTAACGCGGCCTCCGTGGACCGTTACGTGTTGTTTGTCTGAGGCTTTAGACTTGGGTCTGTTGGCCCTGACGCGTCTGTTCCTGTGCGTTAGGTTGGAGTAACGTGCCTGTTGTCGTGCGTTAGGCCGCTGTAACGAGCATGCCCTGGCGCGTTACGCTGTTCACGTTTTAGTTTCGAGCGTGTTGGCCCTGACGGCCCCAGGCGGGCGCGTTAGAGCTGTCTAACGCGCCTGGGTTAGGCCGTTACATGCCCTGTGCGTTTTAGGCGTTGGTTAGGGTGTTGTATGTGACGGCTCCCCCTACGACCGTCACGTTTCTGTAGCGCGTCTGTTCTAGACCGCCACAGTCTTGTTCCTCTAGAGTGTAACGGCCTAACGTTAGACCGTCACCTTCATGTAACGGTCTAAGTGTGATGCGTTACAGTCTTTGAGTTCCAATTTCCATTGTTTCGATTTCTGATTGTCTTGGCTTGTCCTTGTAGCCTGCCCGTTTTCCCGTGGATGTCTCTGGACGTCCTATGAGGGCTAAGACTACGTTATAAGGTAGCCATGAGTCTTCTTGCTTGAGGTAGGATTTTCTATCCTACTATTGAGTGTGTCTTTGTCGGGTTCCGGTCAACCCAGGGTAACCCAGTGGTTGACAGGTGACCTTGTGTGGGTGTCTTGGCGGTTCTGTCCAATCTGAGACACTGGATGCCTCGAGGTATCGTCTTACCTTGGTTTATGTGTCCAGGCGTGTCTGAGGGTCCTCGGTGTTCCCTCAGGTCTCCGTGAGCCGTTTCCTGCGGAGTGTCGTTTCTCGTGGCTTAGGATTAGACCGATTGGCGGCTTGGTCCGCTGTCTGTAACGATCTTACCTTTGAGTCGTCCGACTCAAGGATCGTTATATGGTAGGTCTAGTTGCCTTGCCATGAGTCTGTCGGCAGTGGATGTGCTGCCATTGGTGCTTCGAAGTACGTGTCGTGGGGCGTTCTTGCCTGCTTGTACTTCAAGCACTTATGTTTTGAGTCTCTGTGTCATGTGAGCCTCTGTTTGTTGTAGCCCTAAGGCCTTTGGGTTGCCGATCCGCCTGCGGATGGTGGAGGGGTGTTCCCGACATACGGGTTGCAAGCTAGTTCTGTGGGCTCTCAGCCAACGGTAGCATCCTACCGAGGGAGAAAACTAGCTAGAGAGCCTGGCTTAGGCTAGAGCCAGTGTGTGCACACGTGGTCAGAGGCTTTGGCCTTACATCGACGAGCGTGACCCTGACTGGTTACTTGATGCTGTTGTTCCTGTTTGGTTCAGAACGTGTCTGCGACTCTGCCGTGGTTTCAGTGGTACCGTAGGGGAGACACTTGTGGCGCAGCATAAGACGTCAGTGGACGCAGCTGACTGTTCTTTTTGCGAGGGGGTGCTTCCGTCATGTGACGCGTGACTCTCGGTGTTTCTTGTGCGTCGTGACCTTCCCGAGTTAGCCTTTCTATGGCCCTACTCGAGGTCAGTGTGACATTGCGTGCACAACGTTCTAAGTCGTGTGTGCCATCGTGTCTGTTGTGTCTGTCTTTTGCCCATTTGTGTAGGTCTTCATCTTAGGCCTGGCGTCATGTCGGCAGATCAATAACTCCTGACTTTGTCAGATCAGAGTCACCCTTCTATTGCTGTTTGATGTAGCTTAGGGTGCCGAGTCCTTCTTGGTGGCCGTGTTCTGGGTTTTTACGGCCTCGCCTTTCCCTTGCTTTTGGCTTCCCATGCTCTTAGCCTGTTCCCTACTCCTGCTATTCCTGTTCTTTTTACAGCTTTATAATGTAGTTTTCCTGCTTTACTACACCTGCTATTTTCGCTGTTGTTGTTCTGTGTTACTGCGTGTTTTTCAGTGGGGATCTGCGTGACCCCTACTGAGCCAGTGACACAAGGCTCACCCCTGCTTTTCAGGTGGGGTGACGTCATTTGTTCTGCTTCCGTGTGGTTCCTGGTGCGCGTGCTCGTAGCGTGTCGTTGTGGCCAGCTGGTACCTGCGTCGGGATTCCCCCGACTTCTCGGTACGTCTTTTCTTTTCTGTCGACTGTACTTGCTAGACTTGCTGTCTTTAGCTTTGGACTTGACTATGGTGTATAATTGTTAAAATGAAACTGTTAATCAAAAAGTAATTTTATTTCTGCTACTTTAGCAAACTAATCTAATGAAATTTAATTACTTACTGTTATATCTCTGTGGCTTCAATGTACTCTACACATACCTTTCATCCCTTCGGAGCTTTACTGCTCTTGGGAGGCCTCGCGGGTTCCTTGTGGTATCACGTGTATTCAGTAGTCCTACCGGGTATACCTGGTATCCGGAATCCGGGTTGCTACAGCTAGTATCAGAGCAGTGTTCTGAGATGTTCGGAGTTTTTTTCTGAGCTATCAAAGCGTTGTTGTGTGAAGTACATGGCAATCCGAGATATACAGTATCTAGAGTCCTGAAAGTCCAGTACAGTCTTCAGCTGGCTTCGGTTTGCGATTCTTTGTCGCTTCACTTTCTGTGTGTTGCCTTGTGCGTGCTGTCCTGGCACTATACGAGATGGCCCTGCTCTCGTCAGGATGTGACAAGGTGTTTCTTTTTCGTCATTGTGTTTATTTTGATCAAGTTGTACTTGGCAGAGTTCACCTGAAGGCTTGAATTTGCAGTATGTTGTTCGAGGTTTTCTCTGTATGTTGTTCAGGTTACTGTTGACCTTTAGCCCTGGTCTGATGACCGTGCACGTTCTCACGTTGTCTTTGTCGTCCCGGTTTGAGTCTGTTCAACTCCTGATGTGTTTCGCTTCTGTTGAAGTGCTTGGTTAGATTCCGTGTTTGAGAAGTTGCTCAGGCAAGCTAGGATTTTCCCTTCCTGGTGAGCTTTCGTGGTTGAGCTTAACTACTTCTCATCCCTTCTGGTGGAATCTTCTCGAGGTTTGTCTTGGAATTGCTATCTTAATGATGCCTTTGTCCTGTGTCTGCTTAAGTGTGGATGGTTTTGTTCTGAGCCTGATCCGCTCTTTGCTATACGGTTGCTTAGCTTTGGACTCCATCATGGTGTTAAGAGTTGTCGTGCACCGTGTTTGTTGTGCCGTGTCCAGCGGACGACGTGTTGTGAAGGCTCATTTATCATTTTGAGGGTGTGAAGGTAAGCTGAGATTAATGCTTTTCCTTATGCTTTGTGTTGAAGCTGGTACTCTTCTCCTGTTGCACTTGGGCTCCTGGTAATCCGTTGTTCGTTGGATCGATACTCGTGGCGTGTTGTTTGCAATCTTCATAGATTGCGAAGGCGTCTGGTGTGTGCTGAGATGCGATTGCCGAGGTCGTTCTGATGCCTGTGTGCATTGTTGAGTGCGCAGCTGAAGCGTGTGGACTGATTACCCACGGGTCAAGAGATATGTTTCTTCTTGATGTGACTTCATCTTGGCTTCCTGTGCCTCGATGTCGTCTGTTGCCGTGCCGTTGCTGGTGGTTTTCAGCTGTTGGCATTGGCATTTGTGAGTGTTGGGGAATTTGTCGACATTCCTGTTGACTGAGTACCCTCTACTCTGTGTTTTTTTTTCTCGTGGGTGTTGTGCTCTCGAGGGGTGTTCGTAGTCCTTGAGTTACGTTCCCCGAGATTGTTGTCGTTTCCCGTTGTCGTGGGTCTTTTCTTGGTGAGCGGTCTGATGCGTGACCCATCCCTTGTGGTCGTGTGCTCAGCTGTTCATGTGCCGTGATGTGACCCTGCTTGCAGTTGTGTTCCATGGTTTTGTGTTCAGAACGGAACCGAAAATTCTGCAAGTGATACTGTTGCTATTGGTGTTTTGGTGCCATTTCTCTATGATTTTGTGTCTCTGTTTTGGACCAGGTCTTGTCGGTTAGCCTTGCTGTACTCTTTCTCCTTAGAGTTAGCTTGTGACTCGATCAGATATGATATCTGAGTGAGGACTGACTTGATTGTGTTTGCGGTCCAACAGTGCTGTTGTCGTTGGCGTCCTGTGTGCCGGGTGTTCCTTGTTACCTTTGGCACTGGAGCCGATGATGTGGTCGAGCTGTCAGCTGAGAGGATTGTGTCTCCTTGTTTAAGCTGATACTCGTCATGTCTGTCGTTCCGCTTCTTTGATGTCTGTCGTACGGGCAGTCGTGTCTCTTTCCCCTACGAGACGTAAGCGACGTTGCCTTGTTTCGGAGGTGTCGGACTTGTGTCCACTTGTGTCGTGCTCGATCCAGAGCATGTGCCGGTGATTGTGGTCTGACGATGTTCCTCTGAGCTGTGTTCTCTCGAGATTTGTGTCACTTCCGTGGTTGTGCTGTTGGGTTATTCTTCCCTGTTTCTCATTTGTTAGTCCTTAAATTTCGAGGATGAAATTTCTTAAAGGAGGGGAGGATGTAATGACCTGGATCCTTCGTAGATCTTTATGGGATCTTTCGGATTTATTTCGGTGAGTTTCGGTTCGCTTTTGTGGCTTCCAAGTTGAGCTTTACGAGCCGTGTGGGTTTTTCTCTCGTACTAGTTACGGAACCCTACGGTGAGTTTATTTGTCAGTTCATCGACTCATGAATGCTGCAACGACGATGTACTCTCCGAGCCGGTCATTTCGACTATTTTTGCGTATTTTTCGGAGATATGCCCTAAAATCAGATTTTTCGGAAATTATGAAAATTCCTAATTTCTTTTCCTATTTCTTTTCCTTCCTCTCTCTTCCCTTCTCATTTCGCCGCCGCCGTCTCTCTCTCCCGTTTTCTCTCCTCTCGAGCTTCCTCGGCTCCGGCTGCAGATGGAGGACCTAGGAGCGAGTGTTGGGGATGTTGTGGAGCTGACTGGGTGCGCGACGGGGCGAGGATGGAGTGGTTTTGGCACGATCCCGAACGGTGGATTCAAAGCCGGTGTTTGAGCTCGCGGCGCGATTTAGTCCCTTCGGGGCACGGTTTCTTCGGTGGAGGTAGGGAGACGGATCGCCACTTCCTCCTACACGTTTTCCCTGCTTCTGTGCGTTGTTTGGTGCTCGATCGGGGGAGATCGGGCCGGTTTAGTGAAAATCGTAGTTTTTGGGATTTTCAGGGTTCGCCGGAAAATGGCAACCATTCGTGGTGTGGTTAGTGTCAAACTGACCGTTGGGATGTATGGATCCCATTCACGAAAGTTTCGTGTCGATCGGTGGTCATTCGAGGCCGGTAGGAGTCCGGGAACCTCGGTGACTCGTTTAGGGTCGATTTGTTCAAATCACCCTGATCTTGCGTTTTAGCGCGTGCATGTGTGCTTTTTAGCCTCCCGATGTTGTTTTTCAATGTCTAGCTTTATTTCACTTGCGTTTTGGCGTGGAACGGGCCGATTTGGCATTTCCACTGTTTTCCCACCGTGACCGGTGTAGCGGTCGTTCCAGGGACCGTCACAGTCCCTGACGGCCCTACGGAAGACTGTCACAGCGTCTGAGCATTTTTAAATTGTTCGTAGCTGAGTGAGCGTGACGGTCATGTCCCTGACCGTTACACTCCCCTGACGCGTCCCGGCTGGTGTGTCACAGCCATTGTGCTTTTTGTGTTGTGTTTGAGGCGGTTGCTCTGACGGCACTCCCCCAGTGCGTCAGAGTGGTGTAACGCGCCTGGTCCAGGCCGTTACACTCTGTTTGACCGCGTTTGACTGTTTCAGTCGGTTCCTCTGACGCGCCTGCCCTGGTGCGTCAGGCTTGTGTAACGCGCCTGTCTCAGGCCGTTACATTCCATTTGGTTGAGCTGGGTGGCTGTGTCTGTTGGTTCTAACGGCCCTGCCCCCGTGCGTTACAGTGTTGTAACACGTCCGCTGTGGACCGCTACGTGCTGTTTGTCTGTGGTTTCAGACTTGGGTGTATTGGCCCAGACGCGTCTGTTCCCGTGCGTTAGGTTGGCATAACGGGCCTGTTGTCGTGCGTTAGGCCGCTGTAACGCGCCTGACCTGGAGCGTTACGCTGTTCACGTTTTGGTTTCGAGCGTGTTGGCCCTGACGGCCCCAGGCGGGCGCGTCAGAGCTGTGTAACGCGCCTGGGTTAGGCCGTTACATGCCCTGTGCGTTTTAGGCGTTGGTTAGGGTGTTGTCTGTGACGGATCCCCTGCGACCGTCACGTTTCTGTAGCACGTCTGTTCTAGACCGCCACAGTCTTGTTCCTCTAGAGTGTAACGGCCTAGCGTTAGACCGTCACCTTCATGTAACGGTCTAACTGTGGTGCGTTACAGTCTTTGAGTTCCGATTTCCTTTGTTTCGGTTTCTGATTGTCTTGGCTTGTCCTTGTAGCCTTCCCGTTTTCCCGTGGATGTCTCTGGACGTCCTATGAAGGCTAAGACTACGTTATAAGGTAGCCAGGAGTCTTCTTGCTTGAGGTAGGATTTTCTATCCTACTATTAAGTGTGTCTTTGTCGGGTTTCGGTCAACCCGGGGTGACCCAGTGGTTGACATGTGACCTTGTGTGGGTGTCTTGGCGGTTCTATCCAGTCTGAGACACTAGTTCTGGATGCCTCGAGGTATCATCTTACCTTGGTTTGTGTGTCCAAGCGTGTCTGAGGGTCGTCGGTGTTCCCTTAGGTCTCCGTGAGCCGTTTCCTTCGGAGTGTCATTTCTCGTGGCTTAGGATTAGACCGATTATCGGGAAGGCCCGATAACCCGAGACTCGAACCGCCGCCCACGAACCGGGAGGGCTCGGAAGGGCTAAAAGGAGTGTGAGGCACAAAGAAATAGTAAATAAAGCAGGACAACAATTAACAGAAATAAATAAATAACTACAGCTACAACAGAGTCCAATCCAATAGAAAGCACAGTCTAAAGCAGTAAAAATGTACCACATGCCGAGTGAACACTCAGCCCGGTGAGCTGGCAGCTGAGAACCTCCGCATCGCGCCCTCGAACCTCGAGGAAGAAGAACCGCCTCACCTGAAAAGCAGGGAATGAGTCTCCAAAATAGAGACTCAGCAGGGATCCCGCGGAACCCCAACCGGAAATAACGGCGGTAGCGGAAAGGAAGGCTACAAGAGCAACCGCAACAGCAGGAACAGTAAACCCGGTGGCCGGTCAAAGCCCGGCGCTACAACTACTCCTACTGTACCAGAAACACACCCCGATCTCGCAGTCGAGGCTACCGAACTGTACTAGTACCGCTTACCGAAGTAAAAACCCACGGCAACCATGCCGTAGAGGCCTGTCTCCCCGGACACGGCCGACCTGGACACACAGTCCAAAGTGCAACCCCGACCATCCGATCACGGGTGCCACATAACAAGACGCAACCTCGGTAAAGCCACTAGCACTAGTCTCACGGCGCGAGAGCCGACACACGCGCCGCGGCGAAACAACCGAAAACACAACGGTCGACACGACCGAAAACCCGAAGGTCGAAGTCATGGAAACTGACAGTCTGTCACTCCCAACTCGACAGGAGTACCTCCCACTAGAAGCACAGCCGGTAGCGTCCCCTGACGTCTTACACCGAGCCGCAGGTGAACCGCCTGGCGTGGTAGCTCCTACCAAAGGCACGAACACCGTACAAGTAACCACAAACAAGTGACTAGCTGGGGTCACGCCCGTCGACGTGGGTCCAACCGCCCCCAACCACGTATGCACACACAGACCACGCGTCCCTGGTCTGGCCCTCTGACCGGTTTTCCCCTCAGCCAAACTCTGGCTGCAAGACGTGGGTCCCGACGGCAACCGGTCCACAAACCGTCTCTAAGAGTAAGCCCGTACACCACTCCCTAGTGCGACCAGCACCGCGTACTGGTAGGCTACGACTAGTGGAGGGTCACTGAAGGAGTAGACTCTCAAGTCGAGGGAAAACAATGTCCAAACCCGACAAAGTACGGGGACCATCCCCCGTACTAGCACCGTCGCACGATGACCACAGTCGGTGAAGAAACGGGACTCACAATCCACAGTCGCGCACACACCTGCGCGAGAGTCGAGAAAACCCAAGTGACGCTAAGTCACTGGACTCTGGATAGTCCTCTAGACGCACTACACCCAACGGTCCTTGAGTCACAAGACTCGGGGTCAAGACCGTTACACGTGACAGCACAAGGCCGTCAATCTAGTCCAATCTCTAGGTCTAAAACCACGGTAGCACGAATATCAAGGCAGCTCATGAGCCGCCGAGACCATTCCCTCGGGAAGGGAACTAAGAAGCTTTCCAATCCCAGGCAGGGCAACTGGACTCACAGTCCAAGGCCACACACGGCCCACGCGAAAAGCACAGAAGCACGATTCCCAAGGCAGCACACAAGCCGTCACGCTGATAACTGGACTCGCAGTCTAAGGCCAAACACATGGCCCACTCGGGAATCATCTTTCAGGAAAACTCATGACATGCGGGGAAACCCCACCGCACACACACCGATACACGGTGACTCAATCTAGCATAACACGAAAGCCCGACGCACGAGAAGTCACCCGGACTCTTAAACCCATGGGCACGCTAAACGAGGTAACATGGTCCTCTCGACACCCTCAAAACACGGACACAGAATCCCATGGGTGTCTGGGACACTCACAAGACCGCAGGTCGACCACTGGGTCCCAACCGAGTCGACCGGGGATCCACACATCGCGGAACAATGCGGAGAACACAAAAACTCGCCTCGGTGCAACACAGAGCCTGACGGTCTAGTCTTGGGCCGTCACAGTTTGTGACGGTCCAAGTCTCGACCGTCACAACCACCCTGACGCACCCACAAAGGGCCGTCACACACCAGGCTGCAAGTTGCATGTGACGCACCCTCTCTGGCGCGTCACAGTCTCTAACGCGCCAGCCCTGGTGCGTCACAGCATGTGACGCGCCAGTCCAGGTGCGTTACAAGACACGGGGAAAATCAACTGTAACGCGTCACACTCGGTGCGTTACAATATGTAACGGACCACTCTTGGTGCGTTACAAGGTCGGTACGCGTCTGCTCTGACGCACCCCGACAGGGGCGTTACAAGACTGTGACGCGCCAGGCTTGGTGCGTCACAGGCCTTGACCCCGAACGGTCCAACCAACGCCTGAAAACACGGTCAGCTCACCCTGACGGCCCACCCCAGGCGTGTCACAGAGCTGTGGCGGTCTATCGTGGGACCGTCACACACATAGACCACCAAAAAAGCTAACGGGCCCTGTGACGCACCCACCCTGGGGCATCACAGGCTGTAACGGTCACTGGAAGGACCATCACACCCGTCCGAGCGTAAAATGGCGGGAAACGACCCGAAAAACGTCACACGCCCCCATACCTCCACGGGAGAGGGTGAAAACAAGGGGGAAGCCCCCAAATAGCCCCTAGCATGCATCTAAGGCCTCGGATCGGCCAAAAACACAATGAAACAGGAGATCGGCCCACGAGCCCTAAAACATGGATTTTTCCCAAAAATCCCCGATTACGCCCGCTCGGCTCACCACGGCCTACAAAACTCGTAGGAAAGGAAGTGCACGAGCTGGGGGTCCATCTCCCTACCTCCACCGAAGATTTCGTGCCCCGAACTCGCCGATCCACGAAGAAAACGCCGTTGAAGCCTCACCGTTCCACGAACCCACGGCTGAGCTTCCACGCGCCTCCACCGCCTCGATCCTCGCCCGTCCTCGACCGCGTCCTTGCCCGCGCCGCCTCCGCCTCGCCCCCGCCTCGCTCCGTCGGCCGTCGAAGAAGAGAGGGGAGAAAGAGGGCGTGAGAGAAGAGAGAGAGAGGGAAGAGAGAAATGAGAGGGGAGAGAGAAAAGGGGTTAATATATATAGAAAAATCCAAAAATTGTAGAAATTCAGAAAATTACGAGAAATTACCTCCGCGATCCTTGGGAAGAGCACAACTCAGTGGTAACGTCCCGGAGTCGAAGAACGCCACGGTTTGCCCTGCAAAGAGTTCCAAAGGCACATCAGGGAAAAATACGTGTAAAGCGCAAAATACACTCCGAGACCCACTAAAATGATCCGAAAAATCCGGGGCATTACACATTGTTTGTTCAGCACACACATGAAGTCTGTACACACTTCATTGTGCATGCATGCATCATATCATTAAGTCTGTACATCCATTAGCTGATAGCTGAGCAAGTCTATACAATCTTTAGCTCAGCTCGCAGCTGAGTCTGAAGTCTATACAGCATGTTCTTCATATAAGTCTATACATGCATTAACTGTGAGCATGGCATAGTCAGTACATTATCCGTTGCAAGCCATTGTGCACGCATGACTAAGTCTGTACATTGTCTTTGCTGCACGCATGACTAAGTCTGTACATTGTCTTTGCACAAGTCCACACAAGTCTGTACATTGGGTGCTGCATTCTCACCAAGTCCATACTCTGGCAAGTCTGTACAACGTCCCCCGCATTTATCAAGTCTATACATTCTTCACTTTAAAGTCTGCACATGGTTGCTTTGAAGCTTTATCAAGTCTATACATTCTTCACTTTAAAGTCTGCACATGGTTGCTTTGAAGCTTTATCAAGTCTATACATTCGTTTATCAAAGTCTATACATTGCATCGTCTTGAGACTAAGTCTGTTCACCACCGTCTTACTTAGCGTCTCTGTGCATACCTTCAAGTCTATACATTGTAAGACCAAGTCTGTGCATGCATCGTCTTTCAAGTCTATACATCGTGAGCTTCGAGCATGCAAGTCTGTACACTGGTGTCGTCATTTGCATGATCAAGTCTATACAGACTTAGTCCATGCGTAAGCCTAGCAAGTCTGTACACTGGTGTCGTCTGCTGCAGGCACAGTAAGTCTGTACATTCGTTTTGTCAAGCACATAAACGTCCAAGTCTATACATTCTCTGATGATATCTTTGTGCATCATTTCACAAGTCTGAACAGTGTCTAGTTGCACGCCACACGACATAGCAAGTCCATACATTCTTCGGATGGCCTCAACTAAGTCTGTTCATTCGTTATTTTAAAGTATGTACACGGTTGCCTTGTTGACTTAGTAAGTCTATACATTTGCTATGGCTTGTTCATGCATCATTCTCATCAAGTCTGTACATTGCTTGACAGCACGCCTGAGCACTCATCGCCAATGTACACACTCTCCTATATGCATTTGTGCATTGTTCAAAACAAGTCTGTACATAGTTTTCGCGTGCACACTAAGTCCATACACTCAATGTTGCATCATGTCTGTACACGCTTTGTTAAAAGCCTGAACCAACTCTGTACATCCCTCTAATATCTTCTTATGACTGCTTGATAGGTACATCCTTCGAGAAGAAAATGTTTAGGCACGTGATCCGAGGTTGGCACCTGGCACGTGATCCGAGGTGTACTCTGGACAAAGAGGGCACAAGCCCTGCACACGCCCTAGCTGCTACTGATATAAATAGAAGAGATCGTGCTGAGAGATCATAATCAAGAGAGTGAAAAATCAAGAGAGCAGAGAGTGATAGAAGAAGAGAGCAGCAGAGAGGCAGAGAACAGAAGAAGAAGAAGAAGAAGAAGAAGAAGAAGAAGAAGAGAAGAGCAGAGAAGAAAAAGAGAGAACATCGTGAGAGAAAGAGAAGCAGAGAGAAGAAGAAAGAAGAGGAAGAGAGAAAGAGAGAGAGAGTTCGTGGAGAAGAAGAAAGAAGAATTTATTGAAGATCTGTCTACTGGACCGTGGATCAAATCCAAGCCAGTCAGCTCCATCGGAGCCTGATGCGGGATGGGACCACGGACACGACAAGCTCGCGATCGTCCCTTGATGAGGGAAGCGTCGGACGTGCACGGTTGAGAAACCGGTAAGAGCTAGGGTGGTCGGCTCTCACTTGTGCCCGGATCGGGTCACGGGGACGGTCTCGCTCTCTCTTGCAGCAGCGGTGAATGATAATATAGCGAGCTAACGGACCTAAAGCATGCTCTCTAGCAGCGGCATAAACAAGCATATATGAAATTAAGCAAAATGCCAAGTAAGGGAGCGAATGCGATACCTCCACGCGCTCGGCGTGGGGAAGACGGACCCGGCCGAAAACTCGTACTCCCGGGAAACTTAACACACTAATTACAGCAATGGAAACATGCCCACTCCACGCAGGGAGGTAAAGGGCTATACAAATGGGCCCGGGAGGACCGAATTCGGGTTGACGGGCAGCTTCGGGTGTTGATTCGGCTACACGCGTGTTCACGACCGTGGGGCCCACGTGCTGTCCGGAGGGGCCGTGTGGGATCCGGTGGTACCACTGTAGTGGAGACACTTGGGGAAGCGCTCCCCGGGCTGGCGGCACGCTGGTTCGCCGGCTGGAGGCCGGGCGGCTCCGTTCGGCACCGGTCGGAAAACTGATTGGAAATCTGCCGGTTCTGTATTTCAGCGCGCGCTCCGGCGAGAACGGACGCTGCGATCCGCACCAGTGTCGGAATGCGACGAGATCAGAGCCGTTGGAAAGCTGCTTCGAAGTACTACCATTTAGTGGCCTTCAGAAAACTTCACCAGATTTGTACTTTGTGTTGGCGAATTTTATATGCTGCTGTTGTACAGTAACCGAAGACTCAGACCTGTAGAGAACTTGACTGTGGGTTGCCATTGACCGCGAGGTAGACGTTCGAATCGTGGATTATATTCTTCAGAAAAGTTGTGGAAACTTGAGATGGGAAGACGGAAAAATTGGTTTGGAAACGTTTGGATGTGTCTATGATTTTATGTGATTTGTTTAGTGGACAAAGGTCGGATCTGGGATCTGACTAAAAGTACTGTAGCTCCTGTAGAACATGAATTTCTAAAAATAGGTAGAAGGATGATAAAAATTTAAGAAAAATTGTGGTGGTAGGGGACGATGGACAGAACACACAGTTAAATTGGGAGGGTGTGGATAAATCAAAATGATGGTCGGAGGTGGAGAACTAAGGGCTACTGTCACTGTAGATAGTGACAGAACAGATCTGAGATTGAGAGTTGAACGAAATGGTAAAGATATGAAACGGTGGCTTTTGAATCTGGATTTTTTTGTGGAGAATGGGATAGAAGATAGGAACCAACCCTCAAAATTTCAAATCGATCTGAACTCATGGTTGGCTTCAGGAATTCGCGAACTACACCTCTGTCCAGCAGGACAGAAAACCGAAGACGATCCCGTGGCGGCTCGAAGGCGGCACGAACGGCGGCGGCGGCGGCACAGACGATCACCGGAGGTTGAGAGGAGGGGATTGAAGATAGAACCACTCTAGAATTTGGGGTTGGAGAAGAAAGAACACCAGGGGAGAGAGGGAGAGAGGGCACACCCTTCTTGCTTCAAGCAATTTTCACATAATTTCTTCATTAATCTCTAATGACACTATACATAGGCTTATATAGAAAATGGCAAGGGGTGGGGGGCTGATAATTTCGTGGGAAATATGTCATTTTCATCCCCCATGTGGTCAAAACTCAAAATAAATAAATTACATATGAATGGGGCACTCCTTTGACTAGGTAGGTAAGGTAGGTGGCCTACCTTTGAAATTTTAACCCCTTTGTCTCCTATGTGGCCAATTAGCATTCAAACCTTCTAGATGGCCACCTAGGATGGTTGACCAGCCCCACATGGATGAGGTGGACCAATGGGGAAGGGGAGGAGCCCCCCTAGCTGGACCTACTATACATTTGCACAAAAACCCACACAATCCAAGGGAATGACGCATTGGCTTACAAAGCCGTACAATTGCGCTTATACTTTCCCATGGATATAAAAATAAACTAAAGGACACAAATGTAAAATAAAATGTACATGCTCGGCGTCGATTCCCATCAACTCTCCCCGGGTGGGAGGAACTCGACCCCGTCGAGTAGGGGTAAGGATGCTCGAATACTCCGGCGGATCCGACACCGTGCCAAGTAACGCGGGTACGCTCCACTCCAAGTGACCGTCACCTGCTCATTCCATATATACTCGATATGCACAAACTGCTGTGGGCTAAAGGTGGACACTCCGAGTGGGGTACTCTCAAAAGGGAAGGAAGCAGCTCGAAGACTCACTAGGAATCACCGCTGAGTCCCAATAGGTGACTGATCCGGGTATAGATGTAGAATCGACACAATACTCATCAAGTGAGTCCACTCGCCTCTTACTCATAAGAGAACGACAACGAGCTTGCACAAGACGCATGCAGACAAACAAACGACACACAAACCATGCAAAAAAATCACTCAAAACAAAATCACACAAAGAAAAAGCACACTGTTAGTCCGACCCGTTCATGGGTGACGGCGGACCAGGACACCCGAATATGTGCCATGCATATACTAGATGTACACGATGGTTGATGGAAGGGAGGACTCCTAGACACCCTAAGATGTACCACTCATGCATTGGTGACCGATGGGATTTGGGTGAAGAAGGGGTAGGAGATCCAAAACTACCCTCGTCATCATCCCTAGATGTAGAGACGGCTTGCCGAATAGACCGAGGGGTATGGGTGGAATAGTGAACTCCTTGGAAGAGGTGGAGGGAATGTGATAGCTCGGGAGCTTCACTAGTGGAGGGGTCAAAAGGGTCAAAGAAGGTATGACCCCGGGAGATGGGTTCCTCCATGACACGGTCCCAATCGTGAAATTCTTGAAGGTGTGAATGGTCACCTTCATCCACCATAGTGAACGGGACGATGGTCATGTGAAGAAAATAAACTTCCTCCCTTGGGCAAAAGAGAATGAAGTCGGACTCGGCCGGCATCGGGAGGAGTCGAAGAATCTCCGTGGTGACACACCCCACGGTGCACACGGAGGTAATGGATCCTAAGGCCGGATGGGTGAAGCTAAGACTAGCGGGTTGGTCAAAACCTCGGGCCAAAAGATGCGTCAACTCCCATTGTGAATCTAATCCCATAATAAGGTCATCCAAAGTATCGACATGGTGACTAGACCGAAAAGTTGTGTGGTAGGAGTTGACGGACACCAAAGGTAGGGTAGGGTCCATAGACGGGTAAGGGAGTGGGACCAAGCCATCCTTGAGCCAACTAAGAAGCGGCTCGGCTATGTATAATGTACCCGTTAGAAATACGGGTGGCTCGGGATGAGGTGGCTCCAAGCGCGAATCCGTAGGTGGAGTGGGCCGCAGGGGCTGGGTGGCTGGACATACGGGGTCCCTAAGGGTGATCTTACCGGGTAGGTATGGTGGGCATAAGGTGCAAGTCCTCTTGTCCCAGTCAAGATTGGCCCTTCTCTCTCCTAACCACTTTTGCCCTAAAATGATGCATGAACCAGCAAGTGTGCCGATCCTGCACCATGCACCATCGGTGTAGAGAACAGAGCCGATCCTCTTATAGAACTCAACACAAGCAAAATCACCATCGCGGACAATCTCGCCTGTCTTGGAGAGAGACTGCACGATGTCAAGAGAAACCCAATTATCCGACTCCCTATCGGTGAAATGGAGTTCCGTTGTGGACCCGTTGGGTAGAGCGGCTTTCATAATGAGAGGGGCAAAACCAAAGGCTCGGTCCATGAGGACATTCATTTTGGCCACAAAAGTTGACCACTCGGACGTATGGTCTTGGGGATCGGCCATGGGTAGTGGACATGGACATGCATACACACGGTGACAAGACACTAGACCGACTATGCAAGTTTGGAATGCATGCACACTAAGGACCCTAGACGTAAACCAAGACTCGGTACGTGGCGGAGATAACCGATCCGAAGATCACTCGCACAAGTGTGCGGCCTTCCCGATAGGCATGGCCTAACGTTCAGACAACACCTTTTGATATACCGAGTAAAGGGATGTATGCAACCCAAAACGACTCTTTTTTGTTGTTTTAAAAATATGATGATCTTAGACTCGACGTAGACAATGAATAATGACTAGACATAAATGACACTCTTTTTTTTTCTTTTTGACACCCTAGACTCAAACTCGCTCTAATACCAAATTGATGCAGGACGGGACCACGGACACGACAAGTTCGCGATCATCCCTTGATGAGGGAAGCGTCGGACGTGCACGGTTGAGAAACCAGCAAGAGCTAGGGTGGTCGGCTCTCACTTGTGCCCGGATCGGGTCACGGGGACGGTCTCGCTCTCTCTCGCAGCAGCGGTGAATGATAATATAGCGAGCTAACGGACCTAAAGCATGCTCTCTAGCAGCGGCATAAACAAGCATATATGAAATTAAGCAAAATGCCAAGTAAGGGAGCGAATGCGATACCTCCACGCGCTCGGCGTGGGGAAGACGGACCCAGCCGAAAACTCGTACTCCCGGGAAACTTAACACACAATAATTACAGCAATGGGAACATGCCCACTCCACGCAGGGAGGTAAAGGGCTATACAAATGGGCCCGGGAGGACCGAATTCGGGTTGACGGGCAGCTTCGGGTGTTGATTCGGCTACACGCGTGTTCACGACCGTGGGGCCCACGTGCTGTCCGGAGGGGCCGTGTGGGATCCGGTGGTACCACTGTAGTGGAGACACTTGGGGAAGCGCTCCCCGGGCTGGCGGCATGCTGGTTCGCCGGCCGGAGGCCGGGCGGCTCCGTTCGGCACCGGTCGGAAAACTGATCGGAAATCTGCCGGTTCTGTATTTCAGCGCGCGCTCCGGCGAGAACGGACGCTGCGATCCGCACCGGTGTCGGAATGCGACGAGATCAGAGCTGTTGGAAAGCTGCTTCGAAGTACTACCATTTAGTGGCCTTCAGAAAAATTCACCAGATTTGTACTTTGTGTTGGCGAATTTTATATGCTGCTATTGTACAGTAACCGAAGACTCAGACCTACAGAGAACTTGACTGTGGGTTGCCTTTGACCGCGAGGTAGACGTTCGAATCGTGGGTTATGTTTTTCATAAACGTTGTGGGAAATTGAGATGGGAAGACGGTAAAATTGGTTTGGACACGTTTGGATGTGTCTATGATTTTCTGTGATTTGTTTAGTGGACAAAGGTCGGATCTGGGATCTGACTAAAAGTACTGTAGCTTCGGTAGAACATGAATTTCTAAAAATAGGTAGAAAGATGATAAAAATTTAAGAAAAATTGTGGTGGTATGGGACGATGGAAAGAACACACAGTTAAATTGGGAGGGTGTGGATAAATCAAAATGATGGTCGGAGGTGGAGAATTAAGGGCTACTGTCACTGTAGACAGTGACAGAACAGATCTGAGATTGAGAGTTGAATGAAATGGTAAAGATATGAAACGGTGGCTTTTGAATCTGGATTTTTTTGTGGAGAATGGGATAGAAGATAGGAACCAACCCTCAAAATTTCAAATCGATCTGAACTCATGGTTGGCTTCAGGAATTCACGAACTACACCTCTATCCAGCAGGACAGAAAACTGAAGACGATCCCGTGGCGGCTCGAAGGCGGCACGAACGGCGGCGGCACAGACGATCACCGGAGGTTGAGAGGAGGGGATTGAAGATAGAACCACTCTAGAATTTGGGGTTTGAGAAGGAAGAACACCAGGGGAGAGAGGGAGAGAGGGCACACCCTTCTTGCTTCAAGTAATTTTCACATAATTTCTTCATTAATCTCTAATGACACTATACATAGGCTTATATAGAAAATGGCAAAGGGTGGGGGGCTGATAATTTCGTGGGAAATATGTCATTTTCATCCCCCATGTGGTCAAAACTCAAAATAAATAAATTACATATGAATGGGGCACTCCTTTGACTAGGTAGGTAAGGTAGGTGGCCTACCTTTGAAATTTTAACCCATTTGTCTCCCATGTGGTCAATTAGCATTCAAACCTTCTAGATGGCCACCTAGGATGGTTGACCAGCCCCACATGGATGAGGTGGACCAATGGGGAAGGGGAGGGGCCCCCCTAGCTGGACCTACTACACATTTGCACAAAAACCCACACAATCCAAGGGAATGACGCATTGGCTTACAAAGCCGTACAATTGCGCTTATACTTTCCCATGGATATAAAAATAAACTAAAGGACACAAATGCAAAATAAAATGTACATGCTCGGCGTCGATTTCCATCAGAGCCACATCTATGTTATTATCATTTCCAGCTTTCTGACTGCTGTATTTTCCTTTTCTTGTTTTTACTTTACCTTCCTTGGTTTTGTCTTTTCCGATTCTCTGGTTTGAGATCGGGGTTCCTCCTGTGGACTTAGGAGAAGGGAGACTTGTGTCTCCGGTTGCAAGTGACTGGTGTCGCTTGTGGGTTCCCTCCTGGGTGGAGGAAGAGAGACCTCGGTCTCTGGTTGCTAGTGACGGGTAGTCACTAGTGGTTCCCTCCGGTTTGGAGGAAGAGGGGAGGTTGTTCCCCTGGTTAAGCTGTTAGGCAGTATTTGTTTGCAGACTGAGTCTGCTGTTCTAGCTGTTGCTAGTGGAAGCCTCACTCCAGTTTGGAGTGAGGGGTGGATGTAGGTCTGTGGACCGAACCACCTAAAAAATTCATTGTGCAGTGGTTTGGTCTTGTGTACGGTGTGGCTTGATTGTCCATTTGCTTCCTCTAGATGCATGGTTAGGATCACGATTTAATTGCTTTTCATTCACAGTTGATGGATGCTTGAGTTCGATTTAGTACCGAAGTAAGTTCACTGATTGTGCAAGTTAAGTCCTTGAAAGAAATTCTCATTGAGCTGTTTGATTGCGCAGTTACTGTTTAGTTGAACACTTCCATATTTCAGTCTCGATAGAACTGAACTTGCTTTCATTTCACATCTTTGAGTGTTCTAAGGTTTTAATTTGGGCAATTTGGAAGAGGGATACATTCACCCCCCTCTATATCCATCGCACCGATTCTATCAACTCAGAGATGATCCTCTTGAAAGGTAGAACCTCTACCTTGGGATGGAGAGAGAGACATCGGGAAGGACTAAGAACACCTTCTTCATGCTCTGGAACTCAGAGAAGGGTGGCACGAACGCACGAATGCCGGCGAGGTGTCGTTCCTAAAAGGAGAACAATCGGCCGGATCGTGTGCGGAGAGAGGAGATGTGGGGTTTTTAGGGCTTAGAAGATGAGAGTGAGAGGTGCTAGGGTTAGGAGGGGGTAAGGGAGAGAGAATGGAATGCAATAGAATGAGAAAAGGAGGGAGAAAATCCCCTTAAGTTGGGGTTCGGACGTGGCTGAACCGGGCCGATTATTTTACATTTGTCCTTTCCACCAAAAGCAACTAAGCCTCCTTCCTTTTCTTGCAGCTTGGAGAACACTTTCTTGTCCCATGTCATATGCCTTGAATAACCGCTGTCCAAATACCATTTGCTCCCCCTGGCTTCAAGACATAGCTGCAAGAAATAAATTTCTCATGCAATTATTTTTGGTACCCAAACAAGTTTGGGTCCATAGGAGTTAGTCCAACTTCTTGCATGTGTCCTTTTTATCCATGAAGCATGATATTTAAGTGTGCTTTGTCTAAACCAGCAGTTAGAAATCACATGACCAAATCTACCACAATGAAAGTAATTAACATGTGAGAATGTTCTTAGATATCTATATGGTTTAGGCTGAACATATTGGGGCTTGGTGTGAGAACATGAAGCATAGTCATTTCCTTTTTCATGCATGTGAGATGTGGTGATCTTGTGTTCAAGAGATTTTTTATTCTGGGGTATGTACCCCAATCCTTCTCTTCGGAAGTTAACTTTAACTCCCGAAATGTTGTCTAGGCTCTGTTTCCCTTTCACAAACCTAGAAAGAGTGGACTGCAAGTCAGTCACTCCTTTATTCAAGCTCACATTTTCATTTTTGATTTCTGACATGGAAGATGTTAGAGTTTCTTTTTCATCCTTGAGCTTTTCACACATGTTTTCAATTTCAGAGATTTTGCATGAAAGTTCCTCTTTAATTTTTTCAAGATCAAAAATTGTTTGAAGCAGTGTTTCTTTTTCCTCAGATAGCTCAAACCATTCTTGTTCTAGTTTTTCAAATCTAGCATAAATATCATCATGAGTTGACTCACCAATCTTTTTCTTGATATTTTTATTTTCAGTTCTGATTTTTCTATATTTTGTATACAGCTTTTCATATTCTGACTCCCAGTGTTCATTTGAAATAAAGTACGGGTCAGAATTTACCTCGGTTGAGTCATCTTCATGTGCCATAAGGCATAGGCTCTCCAGCAGCTCTTGAATTTCTTCGTCGGACGGTTCGTCCACTTCGTCGCTCCAAGTGGCGACCATGGCCTTGGGTTTCTGAATTTATCCTTCTTGAATTTCTTCTTCAGATCTGGGCATTCTCCTCTCATGTGCTCGGGCTTCTTGCATTCATAGCATATAATGCTACTTGGTTTACTTGGTTCGCCCTTAGCTTGAATGGGCTTCCTTGGTTCCCTTCTAAAGTTGCCTTGAAAATTTCTCTTCCTTCTCAAGAATTTCCTCACTTGGCAAGTAATCATTGCCAAGTCTTCTTCTTCATTGCTTCCTTCGCTGGATTCGTCTTCTTGAAGGTTATCATCAGACTGATGAGCTTTCAGTCCCACAATTTTCGTGTCTTCCTCAGTTGTTCTCTTCATGTTTATCTCGTAGGTCATTAAGGACCCTATGAGCTCATCCAAGGACAATGTAGACAGATTTTTGGAATCCTCGATCATTGTGGCTTTTGTGTGCCACGCGGACGGAAGTGACCTCAGAACCTTCCTCACCATATCGGAGTTTGTGTACTCCTTCCCAAGGCTCTTGAGACCATTGGTGATCTCAGTTAACCTCGCGAACATTTCTGAGATCATTTCCTCAGACTTCATTTTGAACAGCTCGTAATCGCTGACGAGTAGGTTGGCCTTAGTTTCTTTGACCTCCGAGGTTCTTTCATATATGAGACGCAGCTTATCCCACATTTCTTTGGCTGAGCTGCACATAGAAATACGAGAGAACTCATTAGGATGAATAGCACATTGCATAATATTCATGGCCTTGAAATTTACATTGAATTTTTTAATTTCCTCAGGTGTCCATTTTTCTTCATCATCCCCGAGTTTGTATGGACCCTTGTCCACAACCCTCCAGATCTCATACTCCTGGGCTCTTAAGAAAACATGCATCCTGTTTTTCCAATATGAGTAATTTGAGCCATCAAAGTATGGAGGATGATTGATAGAGTGGCCCTCAGGCATCATTCCCTTGTTTGCCATTGATCGGATCTTGCTCTAGATCGTTAGATCTGATGGAATAGAGCCTTAGCTCTGATACTAATTGAAGTCCCGTGATCAATGACACCCAAGAGGGGGGTGAATTGGGTGAAATCAAAATTTTAGCAAATCTATACTCAATTTTAAAATAATGTGAGAACACTAAGGAATAAGTGCAGGATAAAATAGATCTATCAAAATCGATCACTACAAAAACCCTTGGTACTAGGCGGAGTTAACAAATCCGTAAATTCACTCACGTAAACTGTTATCTTTCAGGCAAGAGTAACCTTGTCAGTCCGAATCCAGCTTTTGATATACCAAGGATTTATTTGAACGTGATTAGTTAATCTAAATCTAAAAGATGCAATTAATCTAATTCCACAAGCATGTGCAGAAGGGGGGAAGGAGAAAAGGAACAAACCACAATGAGACACCAATTTTTAGGTGGCTCGGATACCACAACGGTAACCTACGTTCACCCCTCACTGACCGTGAGGATCCACACACTATCTTGTAAAGAGATACAAGATCGAACACACACACACACACACACACACACACACACACACACACACACACACACACATGTTGGGACATGAAGGCTCCCAGAAGGTGTAAGAACACCTTAACACACACAAAAACTACAATGGATTAAACACACACACACACACGGATCTAGGAAGATCCACACACACAGAAATATTTGAAGATTACAAGAACCACAAATGAAGCTCAAAAGAAAATATGAAAGTAGAACACAAGAGAGAAATCTTGATTTGCTCCCCCTTAGTGGATGATGAATGCTTTGGATGCAGCTTGATCCCTTGGCTTGATCTACACTTGAATGGATTACTGATTTGTTTGAGAGCTTGAATCTTGGATGTAGAATCCCTTGGATGAAGTACTATTCACGTAGCTACAGTGGCCCCTCTCACCCCTTCAATAGCCTTCTTGATCTCCACAAGTGATTAGGGTTTTTTGATCCCCCAAGGAGATGTTTTATAGACCTAGGGTGGTCAATAGACAACCCATGAACCAGGTCCACAAAACCTGGAAGGTTTGGTGGCTTTGGGATTAAACAAAACCAAGAGAAAATGCTTCTTTCGAGATGGCCAAAAGTCAACTTTTATGGGCTTGTCGGGGCTGGCGATCAACCTGCAGAGGCCAGCAGTCGACCGCTATGAGCATTCCTGTAGCCATTTGGCTGTTTGAAAAATAGGTCGACCGCTAGGGTCCTGGCGGTCGACCGCCAGTTTTACAGATTGCCTTCTTTCAATTCTGTGATTTCAAGTCGACCGCCAAGGGTCCAGGGGTCGACCGAAAATCTCCAAACCTGCAAAATCCAAGTGTTAGCCCACTAAAAACTGTCCATGAGTTCGATGCTTGAAATGAGCTTGTGTTATGGTTGATTACAAGTTTGCTTAGGTTCGTTATAACACAAAGGAGGGTTCATGAATATTAAACTGAAATGGGATGGAATTTGATGGTTTGAAGGATAAAACGTTGTTCTAATACAAGGCACGTAGAAGATAAATGTCATGGGTTTTGTTATCATCAAAATCACACGGATACGCTCAAAATGAGGGGTGAAAAATTCGGCTACCAACAGACCACCTTGCAGATCTGCACACATGCAGACTGTGAGAGGGGAAAACAAATGACTTGGAGGAGGGGCAAAAAAACCTGATCGGCATGAAATTTAAACTGGGATTGAAGGAGACCTAGGGGAAGACATTCTCAAAAGATGAAGACGATCTGACGGTCAGATCTTCGGTACCAACCTTTTTACTGAGCTTCTATCCAGGAATCATGAAATTCTGGACAGAAGGGTGGAAGCCGGGTTGTGGTGGCTTGATGGCGGCACGAACGGAGGCGGCGGCAGCGGTGATCGATTACAGCATACAGAGGAAAAGAAGGGGAGGGAGATCACTCTGAAATATTAGGGTTTCAGCCCTAGATCTGATGCAGCATGGAAGATGAAGAAGAAGGGGAAGAACAAGAGAGGGAGAGGGGAGGTGCGCCCAAGGCCCTTTTTCCAAAATAATTCTTCATTAAAATCTCCACAAATGACACAAGAGACATTATATACTAAACCCTAGACCTAGGACAAATGACCTCTAATACCCTTGGTCAAAGGGGCATAATGGGGAAGGGAGATAAACAAAGATTAAATAATTCCCTACATGGGGACAAGAGAGGGGGCGCCCCTCTCTCTAAGTCAAAATAAGGGGCTTGGTTTATTTAATCCCCTTGGATCATATTAATCCCCCTTTAGACCATAATAAACCAAAATACAAAATACTTGGTCAATATTCTCTCATTGACCCAATATAAAATCCAAAATAATACAAACTAAAATACAACCCAAATACATGTCAAATACACACCAAATACGTACAAAAATACGTACTAAAGTATCAAAGCTCCGATGGAGACTCCAGACTGTCCCCCAGCCACAAGGAGGTCGGTGTCGATCGAGTCGTGCTGCGTGTCCGGTACTGGCGGTTCATTGAGCCGCGCAGTACTCTGGCTCTGGTGTCCTCGCTAGGGTTACGGTCTAGGGTGGACCGCCACCCGGGGGTTGACGGTCTAGGGAAAACTACCACCTGGTTTTCGGTGTTGGTGTGTTCCGTTCACGTTGTGCTGGCCCCCGGTCGACCCGATTGTGACACAGTGGTCGACCTTCGGTCTCATTATGTCCCGGACACCCCATGGATTTTATGTCGGTGTTTTTGGGGTGTCTTGAGGTGCCATTTTTACCTCGACTAGTGTGCCCATGGGTTTTGAGGGTCCGGGTGACCCCATGTGGTCCGGGCTTTCGTGCCTTCGCTAGATCGAGTCGCTGTGAGTCGGAGTGAGTGCGGAGCGCTATTCCCGCACGTCATTGGCATTTCAGTACGTGTTTTCCCTGTGGACCATGAGTTTGGCCCTTGGACTGCGAATCCTGTCACCCAGCCTGGGGCTGGAGGTTTCCCGCTTTTCCCTTGGATAGGGGATCGGCTCGGTGGCTTGTGAGCTACCTTGGGAATCATGCTACCGTGATTCCAGACCTAGGGTTTAGGCTAGATTAATGGCGTTGTGCCGTCATATGCAGTGGTATTGACCCGAGTCGCGTGACTCAAGTACCGCTGGGTTTAGTTGGTATAATGGACCATCTAGAGTCTGGTGGCTCGAGCCACATGGTACTCTGTGTTACTCACAATGGGTGCGTGCGTTACTTTCTGTGTTCACGTTAGTGATTCCCCACTAGTCGTAGCCTTCTTACAGCACGTGTGTGCTGACCCACCAGGGAGTGGTGGAGTGACTTACCCAAGAGAGACAGTTTTTAGGCTGGTTACCGTAGGGCCCCTTCGCGCAGCCTGTGTTCTGGCTTTGAGGAAGAACCAGCTACAGGATCCGACCTAGGGCGCATGGTCTGTGTTTGCACATGTGATTGGGGGCGTCGGCCCCGCGCTGACGAGTGTGACCCCAGCTAGTCCTTGTTTTGTGTTCCTGGTTACTATTGTGTGTCTCAATCTCCGCCTGGGGCGTGTAGGGAGACAATGGGTTACGGACTAAGTCATTAGTGGACGCATCCGATCTTACTTCTGGTGGACAGGTACTCCTGTCACGTGACATGAGTTTCTCGTGACCCGAGTGTTGAGTTATGGCTTTGATGATTATTGTGATTGTTAAGTTATGGGTTTAATGATAACTAAACTTAATGTGTGATTAAGTGATGTTAACTAAACTTGTGGTAGATTGCTCATGCTCTTGTTATCTATGTATGGTTGAGATCGCAATTGGCAATGGTTACATGTTCTTGATCCTTGGTTTGCATATGTTGGTTTTACAAGAGACAAGAGGTTTCATAACATTTTTAATGTGAACAAGCATGATATTAACCTTAACTATCTTGCTTGCAGGATCAACCTTATAATCCCATGGCAGTCACCTGGTAAACCAAACATGTGGACAAGTACCTTGCTCCTATATAATCCAAAACAGGTGGTATATGTCATGTACTGTCAAGAACCATTGGTAAGGCTCTTACCCTGTTATACATTCCTTGTTATTGAGTGTTCCATGAGGTTATTTCATGAATAATTTACTTGGGATGATTGAGTTTTATCTCTTGATCCTTCGCCCAGAACTTGACCCTTACCTCAGAACATGTGTGTTTCAAAGTGTTCATAGGCACCTAGTTCATGAGGTTTCAAGCCCTTGCATAACTCGCCATCGTGCGCCCTCGCACGTAGATCAACCTGCACAGTCAGGTCACGGGGATCGAGGGCGCAGCGCCCCTTGCGGGGGTTTCTGGGGGCGGAGCCCCCGGAACAAAATTTTGATTATAGGGAAGAGTGAGCATCGAACTTGTTTAAGAAAATCTCATGTACTGACAAGTGCTCATTTACTTTCAACTTTCCAAATGTATAAACCAAGTTGAATCCAATCCCAAAATGCATGGATTTGATATGGACATGAAGCTCTTGACTTATGGATATGTTTCGTTGAGCTAACACTTCATTTTGGCAGGTATAGGTCTTTCCGGTCGACCAACACACCTTGGCCGGTCGACCAGAATTGCCAGAGCGTAAAAACATCCAGTTCTGCAGGTAGCGGTCGACCGCCCCTAGGCTTCCGGTCGACTGATTTTGCCAGAGCCAAAAATTGGTTCGACTGTAAAATTTCAGTCGACCGCCCCATGACTTCCGGTCGACCGCCAGTCCCGAGGCCCCCTTTTGTTGACTTTTGTTTCAAGCTCGAGGAGAGGTCTTTCTTCCCATTTGTTTAATCCCAATGACCCCAATTACACCATGATTTGTGGATCTGGTCTGGGGCTTATCTATGGATCATTCAAGGGCTATAAAACATATCATTTGGAGCCATAAACCTTAACCATCCAAGAGGGCTTCAAAGGGAGATCAAGAGGGTGCTGTCTAAGGAGGGAGAAGAAGGGTACTGTAGCCGTGAACAGTACTCCATGCAGCAAGTGTTCTTCATTCATTCTTAACCCATTGAAGGCATATCTGAAGCCAACCTCCTCCAAGGAAGAGAAGAGGCAAGCAAGCAAGCAAGGATTCCAAGAAGAGTGCCTAAGGAAGAAAGAAGAGAAGCCAAACAAGCAAGAAGAAGAAAAGCTAAGCAAGCACGGATTGAAGCTCACCAGGTTTGGTGAGGGGTGGATGTAGGATTGCCGTCGTTGCATCCGAACCATCTTAAAAACCGCTGTGCACTATGGTTTGACTTGTGTGGTTTGGTCCTTTTCTTCTACCTCCATTCTACATGAATGTTAGTGTAAATTGTTATTCTGAATTTATCTATGTACATCTTGCATAATCTATATCTCATCATATAAAGTTTGATAAATCCAGTTTGTGTTCAAATAGTTTTGAATCTCTTAACTAGCATTCTATCACATTCTTCAAAAAGGCCAAAAGTTTTCTTAAATTTTGTAAACACCCAATTCAACCCCCTCTTGGGTGTCATTGATTGCGGGACTTCACCGAGCTTCCGTTTTCCGTCTGCGAGATGTGGTTCTGCGTGTAGTTTCTGGGTGTTTTCCCGATGTAGAGGTCTAGGGTTTACGGTGGGTATTGATGAGGGTTTCTCCTAGGCAGTGTAGAGTTCACGACAGTGAGGTCATGACCGTGGTTCCGGACAGCGTGATCTCGGAGTGGGCCTTCATCTGTTAGGATGGGCCTCCACGACCGGGTTGTTGTGGTGTGGTTTCTGGCGGCATAGCCAAAGGTCTTTCGGTTAGACCGGTGTTTCCCTGACTGTGAGATCAGGGTGTTGGTTTTCGTTCCAATAGGAGTAGCTGTAGAGCCGAGGTTTTATCGGCCACTGGGTTTGTTGTTCCTGTTGTTCTTGCTGCTTTCTGCTACCACTATCATTTACGATTGGGGTTCCGTGGGACCCCTACTGAGCCAGTGATAGGAGGCTCACCCCTACTTTTCAGATGTGGTGGTTCTTCCTCTGGGTTTGAGGGTGGTGTGCGGAGGTTCTTAGTTGCCAGCTCACAGGGCCGAGTGTTCACTCGATGTTGGGTACACTTCTCTGCCTTAGACTATACTTTAGTTAGACTGGACTCTGTTGTAGTTGTTTATTTATTTCTGTTAATTGTTGAATTATCCTGCTTTATTTCCTATTTCTTTGTACGTCCACACTCCTTTTAGCCCTTTCGAGCCCTCCGGCTCGTGGGCGGCAGGTCAGGATTTGAATGGTATCGGGTCACTCCCGGTATCCGGATCTTGGGTCGTTATAGTTGGTATCAAGGCGTGGTTGTGGATGTGCATGGGAATTTGAGATATTGCAGTGATCAGAGTCCGTAAGGTCCAGTACAGTCAGCAGCTGGCATAGGGATTCATGTGTGTTTTCCGTTTGGTTTCTCGTGTGAGAGCTTGAGTGCGATGTGTTGGCACTATGAATGTGGTTGTCGTTCTGTTGGAGTGCCGGTGTCGGGCCCGAGGGATGTGATAGAGAGATTTCTTCCCGATGGGTGGTGGCTCCGGTCGTGCTGCGTTGGGCAGAGGTTACCGAGAGGTGGGGATCTGCGGTGCTACGTTCGAGGTATTTGCAGCGAGATCAGGTGGCTGGCGAGGATTGTTCGTGGTCAAGTGGCCGTGAGAATGCTCTGAGGGAGCTGTTATGAAGTTTGGCCACTCCAGCTTGAGATTTATCCAGCCCCTGAGGTGTCAAGATTGTGGTTTGAGGTGGCAAAACAAATGTTCTGGTCGAGAATTGTGCTCGGGCGAGCGGAGGTTCTTATGTTGGGCTGCTGATTATCGAGTCGATGTTCTTGTCATGCTCTGTGGCGTCAGAAATAATGTGTCGGTCCCGGTTATTTTTACGGATTTCGAGGTAGGATTGGGTGGAGATGTCCCGGTAAATTTTTACTCTTGCGCTTCTGTGAGTGGATGGGTTGTGTTCGCCTTGAATTTGGCTTGAGATGCAAAGGTTTCGTGATGTGTTCGGGACTCGAGGATGAGCATTGGCAGGTGCCGATCGTGGCTCGTGTTGCAGCTCTTGGTGGGGCATGTTGCAATTTGAGAAATTGCAATGGTGTATAGGGAGATGCTGCGAGTGCAATCCGACGAGACACTTGGTGAGTGTTGTCGGAGGAACTGACCCGTTAGAAGTGATGGTTTTGCTGGTGCTGGAAGGTGTGGTTCCCAGCATGCGTAAGGTTCAAGGTCAGGTCAGGTACGGGAATCTTCCATTTGGTCGAAGATATGCCGATTTCTCCTTTGGTTGGTGAGAATTACGTTTGGCTAAGTTAGTCATCTTGCATCGCGTGTTCGGATTGGTTGGCCTCTCTTGTGTGCCATGAAGTCCATGCGAGACGCGTCCTGTGTTTTAGCAAGGTGGTTGCCTGTGAGAAGCGTTGCCCATTCCCTGATGCGTGAGGGTGCGTTGACATTGTTCTGGGAGGACGAGTGCCGGTTGGGCAGTGTTCGTGAGAACTTGTGTGGTGCGGACACCCGAGCAGTTGAGCGGCGCGACACGTCGAGCCACCGGTACCGCACACGGAGCACGACTCGAGCCACCTCAGCGTCCATCTGGCTCGGAGATAGCCTGGAGACTCCGTCTTGAGCCTCCCCATTTATCATATTTAGTTAGACTTTATTTGTGTTTAATGTGTGTTTATTTCATTTGTATTAGGTTTGTAATATTGATTGTACGAGGGGTTTATGTGTAAAATTGGGACCCCGGGTCCCACGGGCCCCCCAGGCCCCATCCCATTGAGCCACCTCAGCCTAGGGTCCCATGTGGGGTCAGTCAACCTTCCACATGGAGGCTTCTAGAAGGGTGGGCCAAGTGGGGGACAAGGGACTTGGAAAGTCCACATTTGGCCACCCACCCTCACCTACCAATTCAACATTCTACTCCTTGGTCCAAGGGCCGCCCCCCCCCCCCCCCCCTTTATTTTTTTTATATAATTTTTGTGTGATGTTCACATCTCATCCCAGCCCTCCATTCCCTTCCCCTAGATCTAATGGTGGATAATATATGTGAGATGTAACACATAAATACTTGTATTTTCCCATTTTGATGAATTAATGCCATTTGAATCAAACTAATTCTAAGAGCAAGGGCTGGTGCGCCCCCCTCCTCTCTCCTCCCTCTCCCCCTTGCAGCTGTGAAGGTTGCTTCTTGGTGGTGTGACTCCACCCTATCAGTTCCGGTCGCCGCCGCCACGAGCCGCCACCGCACCGCCATCGCCATCAACGGAGTTCTGCCTACGCAGTACCACAGCAGCTTGCTCGAAATTCACAGGTCTTCCCCGAGCTCATTTGGCTACCAAAATTGGAGGAGTTGTTCCTGGGATGTTCCTCTCCACCCACAAAAATCAGGCCAGCATTCAGATCACGTTTCCTAATTTTTGATTTTCGTCCACTCTTTCATTTCGGTTCTGCCAGAGTTCTGTCCAAGTTCACCTCCGCCCTGCGTTTCACATCTTAGATCCACTTTTTGATCTCTGTTAGTTCGCCCAATTTTACTGGGGATTCCACCCATCCACTCCTCAATCCACAATTTTTCTTGAATTTTCGTGAGGCCATCCCATATTTTTTAAAAATCGATCTCAGAGATAGCTACAGTGCTGTCCATCTGTTCCCACATCCGACCACCCTCCAGTAAACAAATCATAACAAATCACATCCACCTCTAATCAGTCCACAAAAAATATCCCCGTCTTCCTTGTCTAAAATCCCATAACTTTGATGAAGATATCAAGAGCTGAATCGGAGGTTTACTAGGCGGTCAACGGTGGTTCTCAGATAAGTACCCTGCAGATCTGAGATTTCGGTTACTGTACAACAGGGAATTGTAAATTCAATAAAGTTCTGATCCGACCAGATCTAGCAGATCTCCCTGGCTCTAGATTGAAGCATTTGAAGAGAGCTTTCCAACGATAGCTCATGCGTCCCGATCCGACGTCGGGATTGATCGCAGCGGCCGTTTTCGCCGGAGCGTGCGCCGGAAAACAGAAATCAAAATCCGTGGGCAGCTAGTTCAACAATTGGGAATCGGGGCCGATCGACCCCCGATCGGTGTTCCCGGCCGACCGCCGTCCTTGGAGGCGCGCCACCAGGGGTCCCCATCACAGTGGGTCCGACCCCCGTAGATCTGGAGGACAGCGCCGTCCGTGGGTCCCGCGGGTCCGTAAAACCCGCCACTCGGAAAGCCCGAAAATGCGGAGTTCGGCATCGCCGGGCGACATCAAGATGCTGCCCGTCAACCCGATTTACGCGATTCCCGGACCCCACATGTGACCTTTTACCTCCCTACGTGGAGTGGGTCGACTTAGTGTATTGCTGTAATAATTGTTAACCGGGTGCGTGGCGGTAATGGTCCGAACCTCTTGGCGTTCATTTGCTTAGCTAGTATATGGTCTTTTACCGCTGCCGAGAGCGATAGGTACTAGCCCGTGTGTCCATGTCACCGCTGTGAGTGTGAGAGTGACCCATCCCGCGACTCGATCCGAGTCCGGAAGTGAGTCGACTACCCGTGAACTCTGCCGGTTCTTCAACCGCGCACGATCTGCGTTTCCCTCGCTTGGGACGACGAGTGAGCTTGCGTTTCTGTTAGCGACGTATAGCCCATAGAAGCTCCCCGTGTTGGGCCTAATGTCTCTCCCATCATGTGTTGTTGGTCGTGTCCGCATCTAGAGTCCGAGGTCCATACCACGTAGAGTCGGTCCCCGTGTCCATCCCGCATCAGTTTGGTATCAGAGCGAGTCGAGTCTAGGGTAGTCAATGCATAAGTATTGCATGCATCATGGTCTAAGTCGAGTCTAGGATCATCATTTTCAAAAAAAAAAAAAGAGTGTTTTAACTTGCATTTGCACCCTTTACCCGGTATATCAAAAGGTGTTGTCCGAACGTTGGGTTATGCCTAACGGGAGGGCCACACACTTGCGCGAGTGATCTTCGGATCGCTTATCTCCGCCTCGTACTGGCTATTGGTTAGGTCTAAGTGCATCATTTAGTGTGTGTTTGCATTAGTCGGTGTCTTCTAGGTCATGTGTCAGTTGCATGCCCACCCGTCGAGGTACCCAATACTCGCCACCACCACCTATGGCGGATTCCCGGGCCCGTAGCTCCGACGAGTCCTCGACGGCCGAGATGTTCCGAGCCATTATGGAACGTCTTGACACGCATATGGATGGTCTTAGTACGCGTATGGATGGCATAGGAACGCGTCTAGAAGGGCGGATGAAAGCCCTCGAGGATCGGGCCGAGCATTTGGATCAGTCCATTCAGGGCCTAGTTGGGAGAATCGCCGTCCTAGATAGGGGCCCAGTAGCGGCGCAACCCGCACCGACGAACGGCAAACAAGAGCCGGTGCAGCAACCCGCTGTGCCAAGGGCTCAGGTGGAGGATGTCGGGAGGTAACAGGCACCTATGGTGGATGATTATGCCTCCGACAATGATCAAGGGGGTTACGGTCGTCGGAATCATTGACGGAATCGTGATGACAATGATGACGACCGCATTCTGAGGGGCGTGCGTGCGGACCCTCCCACTTTTAGTGGGTCCTTGGACCCAAGGGTGTTTCTAGATTGGGAGGCCGGCATGGACCGGTACTTCGAGTGGTTTGAGATGACGGACCACCGAAGAGTCCGATACGCAAAGATGAAGCTGCAAGGGCAGGCCTAACTTATTGGACTAATGTGGAGAGCATGCTCAACTAGCGACGTCAACCCCAAATCGGTACTTGGGATGACATGAAGTCCAAATTGAGAGAGAAATACCTTCCTGCCTCATATCGCCAACGTCTCATAGACAAGTGGCAAAGTATTTCTCAAGGGAACCGATCCGTGACCGAGTACATCGCCGAGTTCGATGAGTATTACTTGCAGTGCGGGGTCACGGAAGAGAGCACCATGACGATATCCCGCTTTCGGAGAGGTTTGCGGCCAAATTATCAATATGAACTCTTTCGCCGCAATGCCACCACTTTGGAGCAGGCATATCAAATAGCTCTCGAATTGGATCAATTCGAGGCCGAGTTCGAGTCTCCCCATCGGTTGGGCTCTTTCCCCCTTCGTAGTGTCGATCCCCGTGGCTCATCTGGCACGTATCCAAGGGCCCCCATGGCTCGACCTCAGGAGCCCGCTCGCCCCGAGCCCTTTGCTCCTAGGCCTCATCCTCCGCCCCCGAGGGACCTTCCTCGTCCCCAGCATCTTACGGTCCCACCCACAGCCTGTCCACCGGCACCCGCACCTCCTGCACGTCCTTTGCTACCTACACCTCCTATCCGTCGGGAGGATAAGGGAAAAGGACCCATGATTGGGGAGCCCAGTGGATCACGGCAGCAGTGCTATCGCTGCAATGGGTTTGGCCATTTTGCCAACCAGTGTCCCACCCATCCATCTCTCATCATTGGGGACACACAGGCCGAGGATACCACCCCCGCGGGCCTCGAGTTAGTCACCTATGTGGCAGATCAGAAGCTAGCTGATGAATACTATGAGATCGAAGGTGACGATCAGGAGGCTCCGCATCCCGATGACACCCATGTGGGAGTCGTCAGGTGTATTCTCACCCAGCCACAGGCCAATGATGACTGGCGTCGGACCGCTATTTTTCATACCTTCTGTAGGCTGGGTAAACATGTGTGCAAGGAAATCATCGATAGCGGGAGTTGCATCAATGCAATCTCCACGGGTGCTGTCTCCCGACTTGGTCTTACACCTGTGGATCACCCTAGCCCCTATCGTGTATCATGGGTGGATTCCACTTCCATTCCGATCAGGCTGCGGTGCTTGGTCCCACTGCAGTTCTATGCCTACCGTGATGAGGTTTGGTGTGATGTTCTACCCATGGAGGTGGGCAACATTATTCTGGGTAGACCATGGTTATTTGATCGGGATGCCACACTCCATGGTCGGTCGAATGCTTGTACCTTCGACCATGAGGGCCAACGGATTACTCTCGAACCCCATCGGCCCAAGAGCCCATCAGTCAGGGGTCCTACTGGCTCTAGTACTCCGAAGCCTTCCGTTCCCGGGCATACCCCATCCCCAGCTCGGGCTATGACCGTTACCTCTGGCCCAGGAGAGCCCTCGACGAGGAGATTGATGATGATTAGCTCCCGGGAGATGGAGCAAGAGCTTAGTCAGGGCTGTCCGGTGTTTGCCATTACGGTCCGAGAAGTGGAGCGGGACTCCGAGGGTGAGCTCCCACCCGAGGTTGTTCCCATTCTGCAGGAGTATGCTGATGTCTTTCCCGATGAGCTTCCCGAGGGACTCCCACCTATGCGGGATATTCAGCATGCCATCGACCTTGTTCCGGGCTCTTCTTTGCCCAACCTTCCTCATTATCGCATGAGTCCCACGGAGCATGCCGAGCTTAAACGGCAGGTCGATAAGTTAGTGCAGAGAGGGTCTGTTCGAGACAGCATGAGTCCATGTGCTCTACCCGCATTACTCGCCCCGAAGAAGGATGGCACATGGAGAATGTGCATTGATAGTCGTGTCATCAACAAAATCACCGTGAAGTACAGGTTCCCTATTCCCCGCCTTGATGACATGCTGGACATGATGGCAGGTGCCACTATCTTTTCGAAGATCGATCTTAAGAGTGGCTACCATCAGGTGAGGATTAGGCCAGGTGATGAGTGGAAGACCGCATTTAAGACCAAGGACGGTCTATATGAGTGGTTGGTCATGCATTTTGGGTTGACCAATGCCCCTAGCACTTTCATGCGGCTCATGACTCAGGTCCTTCAACCTTTCATTGGAGTCTTTGTAGTGGTGTATCTTGATGATATCCTTATCTATAGCCGCACCACAGGGGACCACTTAGACCACCTTCGGCAGGTCTGTCTACTTCTTCGGCGAGAGCAGCTGTTTGCGAACCCACAGAAGTGTGCCTTCATGACACCTCAGCTTACCTTCTTGGGTTTCATTGTGTCTAGTACGGGGGTCTCCGCCGATCCGGAGAAGGTCCGGGCCATTGTTGAGTGGCCGGAACCCCGTACCGTTCATGATGTCCGCAGCTTTCATGGCCTTGCGACGTTCTATCGTCGCTTCATCCGCGGATTTAGCTCCGTCACCGCCCCGATCACGGATTGCATCCGGAAGGGCACATTTGTATGGACGAAGGCCGCATCTGCCGCCTTCAAGGACATCAAGGAGCGCATGACCCAGACACCTATCCTTCGATTGTCTGATTTCTCGAAGGTTTTTGAGGTCTCTTGTGATGCGTCGAGTGTTGGGATTGGAGGAGTTTTGAGTCAGGAGTCCCACCCGATCACATATTTCAGTGAGAAGCTGAATGACGCGAAACTGCGATATTCCACGTATGATAAAGAATTCTACGCAGTTGTTCAGGCTCTTAGGCATTGGAGGCACTATCTTTTACATCAGGAGTTTGTCCTATACTCCGACCACGAGGCATTGAGGTACCTCCATTCGCAAAAGAAGCTTAACTCGCGTCATAGTCGTTGGGTCGAGTATCTCCAGCAGTTCACCTTTGTGCTGAAACATAAGGCTGGAGTGGAGAACAAGGTGGCTGATGCCTTGAGTCGGCGAGCATGTTTGCTTACCACCATGAGTGCCGAGGTCATAGGGTTAGAGAAGATGAAGGAGGCCTATGTTGATTGTCCTGACTTCGGTCAGATTTTTACCACCCTCCAGGCCGGACCCTCGAGAGACCTTGATGAGTATGTGCTTCAGGAGGGTTACCTCTTTCGAGGTAGCAGGCTATGTGTTCCCCGAACTTCGGTTCGAGATTTCTTAGTGTGGGAACTACATGCGGGAGGTCTAGCCGGCCACTTTGGTCGGAACAAGACTATTGAGGCAGTGGACCATCGATTTTATTGGCCGAGCTTGAAGCGCGATGTTGCTAACATCGTGGCTCAGTGCCGTACAAGTGCTACGGCCAAGATGAAGAAGCAAAGCTCGGGCCTTTATACGTCTCTTCCCGTGCCTGATGTCCCGTGGCAGGATGTTAGCATGGACTTTGTTTTGGGACTGCCACGTACCTCCAGGAAGCATGATTCGGTCTACGTGGTGGTTGACCGTTTCTCGAAGATGGCCCTCTTTATTCCTTGCTCGAAGACTTCGGATGCTTCGAGGGTAGCCCGCCTTTTCCTTACGCATGTGGTGTGCAAGTTCGGGTTGTCTCGCACTATAGTGTCTGACCGTGATGTTAGATTCACTTCTTACTTTTGGAAGACACTATGGCATATGATGGGTACTCACCTCAAGTTTTCCACTGCATATCACCCCCAGACAGACGGTCAGACCGAGGTGGTCAATAGGAGTCTGGGAGATCTTTTGAGGTGTCTAGTTAAGGACTGCATTGGGGATTGGGATCTCATTTTACCCATGGCTGAGTTTGCATACAATGATTCGGTGAATAGGTCTACCGGCATGAGCCCATTTGAGATTGTCACAGGTCGTAGGCCTAGGAAACCCGTTGACCTTGTCCCCATGCCTATCCATGCTAGAGTGTCGGAGTCGGCCGAGTCGTTTGCTAGGCATGTTAGGAGTTTGCATGACGACATCCGTCGTCACATTGAGACCAGCAATGCACGGTACAAGGAGTTAGCCGATGCCCACCGACACCACCGAGAGTTCCACGAGGGCGAATACGTCATGATCAGGGTAAGACCTGAACGGTTTCCCTCTGGAACCGTTAAGAAGTTACAAGCTCGCGGAGCCGGTCCCTTTAGAGTGTTGAAACGCGTTGGATCCAATGCGTATGTTGTGGAGCTGCCCGAGGAATATGGTATAAGCTCTACCTTCAATGTATCGGATCTTGTTGCATATAGGGACCCAGCGGTGATCCCTAGTGAGCCTTTTAAGCCATCTCCTCCCCTTGAGAGTGATCCCACACCTAAGTGTCCACTTCCACCTCCAGCCCCTTTTTCACGGCAGCGTGAGCATATAGATCGTATACTGGACGAGCGAGTGACAGTTACCAGGAGTGGATCTTACCCGCGCTACTTAGTGCGATGGAGAGGAAGGCCCGCTACTGAGGACACATGGATCACACATGGCGAGTTGCAACGGATCAACCCAGACCTTCTGGAGCGATACAGGAGCGATGCAGACCCTTACTCGACAGGGTCGAGTTTCTCCCACCCGGGGAGAATTGGTGCGGACACCCGAGCAGTTGAGCGGCGCGACACGCCGAGCCACCGGTACCGCACACGGAGCACGACTCGAGCCACCTCAGCGTCCATCTGGCTCGGAGACAGCCTGGAGACTCCGCCTTGAGCCTCCCCATTTATCATATTTAGTTAGACTTTATTTATGTTTAATGTGTGTTTATTTCATTTGTATTCGATTTGTAATATTGATTGTACGAGGGGTTTATGTGTGAAATTGGGACCCCGGGTCCCACGGGCCCCCCAGGCCCCATCCCATTGAGCCACCTCAGCCTAGGGTCCCATGTGGGGTCAGTCAACCTTCCACATGGAGGCTTCTAGAAGGGTGCGCCAAGTGGGGGACAAGGGACTTGGAAAGTCCACATTTGGCCACCCACCCTCACCAACCAATTCAACATTCTACTCCTTGGTCCAAGGGCCGCCCCCCCCCCTTTGTTTTTTTTATATAATTTTTGTGTGATGTTCACATCTCGTCCCAGCCCTCCATCCCCTTCCCCTAGATCCAATGGTGGATAATAGATGTGAGATGTAACACATAAATACTTGTATTTTCCCATTTTGATGAATTAATGCCATTTGAATCAAACTAATTCTAAGAGCAAGGGCTGGTGCGCCCCCCTCCTCTCTCCTCCCTCTCCCCCTTACAGTTGTGAAGGTTGCTTCTTGGTGGTGTGACTCCACCCTATCAGTTCCGGTCGCCGCCGCCGCCGCCACGAGCCGCCACCGCACCGCCATCGCCATCAACGGAGTTCTGCCTATGCAGTACCACAGCAGCTTGCTCGAAATTCACAGGTCGTTCCCTAGCTCATTTGGCTACCAAATTTGGAGAAGTTGTTCCTGGGATGTTCCTCTCCAACCACAAAAATCAGGCCAGCATTCAAATCACATTTCCTAATTTTTGATTTTTGTCCACTCTTCCATTTCGGTTCTGCCAGAGTTCTGTCCAGGTTCACCTCCGCCCTGAGTTTCACGTCTTAGATCCACTTTTTGATCTCTGTTAATTCTCCAAATTTTACTGGGGATTTCACCCATTCACTCCTCAATCCAAAATTTTTCTTGAATTTTTGTGAGGCCATCCCATATTTTTTAAAAATCGATCTCAGAGATAACTACAGTGCTGTCCATCTGTTCCCACATCCGACCACCCTATAGTAAACAAATCATAACAAATCACAGCCACCTCTAATCAGTCCACAAAAAATATCCCCGTCTTCCTTGTCCAAAATCCCATAACTTTGATGAAGATCTCAAGAGCTGAATCGGAGGTTTACTAGGCGGTCAACGGTGGTTCTCAGATAAGTACCCTATAGATCTGAGATTTCGGTTACTGTACAACAGGGACTTGTAAATTTAATAAAGTTCTGATCCGACCAGATCCACTAGATCTCCCTGGGTCTAGATTGAAGCATTTGAAGAGAGCTTTCCAACGATAGCTCATGCGTCCCGATCCGACGTCGGGATTGATCGCAGCGGCCGTTTTTGCCGGAGCGTGCGCCGAAAAACAGAAATCAAAATCCGTGGGCAGCTAGTTCAACAATTGGGAATCGGGGCCGATCGACCCCCGATCGGTGTTCCCGGCCGACCGTCGTTCGTGGAGGCGCGCCACCAGGGGTCCCCATCATAGTGGGTCCCACCCCCGTAGATCCGGAGGACACCGCCATCCGTGGGTCCCGCAGGTCCGTAAAACCCGCCACTCGGAAAGCCCGAAAACGCGGAGTTCGGCATCGCCGGGCGACATCAAGATGCTGCCCGTCAACCCGATTTGTGTGATTCTCGGACCCCACATGTGACCTTTTACCTCCCTGCGTGGAGTGGGTCAACTTAGTGTATTGCTGTAATAATTGTTAACCGGGAGTCCGTGATTCGACCGGGGTTATCTTCGCCACGCTGGGTGCGTGGAGGTAATGGTCCGAACCTCTTGGCGTTCATTTGCTTAGCTAGTATATGGTCTTTTGCCGCTGCCGAGAGTGATAGGTACTAGCCCGTGTGTCCATGTCACCGCTGTGAGTGTGAGAGTGACCCGTCCCGCGACTCGATCCGAGTCCCGAAGTGAGTCGACTACCCGTGAACTCTGCCGGTTCTTCAACCGCGCACGATCCGCGTTTCCCTCGCTTGGGATGACGAGTGAGCTTGCGTTTCTGTTAGCGACGTATAGCCCATAGGAGCTCCCCGTGTCGGGCCTAATGTCTCTCCCATCATGTGTTGCTGGTCGTGTCCGCATCTAGAGTCCGAGGTCCATACCACGTAGAGTCGGTCCCCGTGTCCGTCCCGCATCATTGTGGCTGGTGTTGTGATTCCCAATGTGTTGAGGATCGGAGCCTACGGAGTTGCAGAGGATTTCCAGATTTGGAGAGAGAATCTATGCTCTGGGTTTGAGGTAATTGAGTTTTCCTCACCCGATTTTTGGAGTTAGCCAGCCGAGTTGAGGATCATCGGGATGGCGTATCCCGAGTCATCTGTGGTGGTTGTGCATGTGGATCAGTGTGCGCAGCGGAAGCATGGTGGGCCCATGACCCACAAGTCCAGGATCGTAGCGTTGGTTGCTATGGGTGGATTTCTGAGGATGAGATGGGCATCGGAGGATTGGTTCCTCGATATGAGATTGTCTCTGGCTGTGTGAGACATGTTGTTGCCGTGCCGTTGCTTGAGATATTGTGGTTCGTGCCACTGGCAGGAAGGAGAGTTGCAGAAATGTGTTGGCAAGTGCGCCGCATGAGTACCCTATTCATTCATTGGAAGCCGTGTTAGGTGTTGGAGTTAGACCCGGATGGGGTTGTTAAGGATATCGCCTGATGGAGGATGAGAACGTGTTGGTCGGAGTCGGTGACTTGGTGCTCGACTCTCGTTGGAGGCTGTGTCCTCGATTGAGATCGTGTTCTGGAGAAGTGATCTCTGAGAGATTATGGGTCCCAGTTGGTGGCTGTGAGCGGCTGGTAAGGTTGGCCGAGTGGTTGACCATGATGGGTATTGTCTAGGGACGTGTGCATTAGTCGCGGCAGCAAGTGGCACTTGGTTGCCTTGGAGTCGTGTGCCGTGAATTGCTCAGGTTGTGTCCCGTGGCTCTGTGGTAAGAGCGGAATCGGGATCGACAGGCGACCACTTGGAGTAATTGAGATAAGTTGTGATTGGATAGCAATTAGACGATACCTGAGTGTGGTGGTCCCTTGAGGGATGTTGGCATTGGATGGTGGTCTTTGGTCTGGTGACCAGCATGGGAGGATTTCCCTGTAAGTCTGAGTCGAGTGAGGTGAGGACCGAAGATTCTAGAATTTTGTCATTTGGTTTTGCCGTGCTCCCCTGAGAGGGTAGAGTTGGAGTGGGGATCAGTCTGGATGCGGTGTCTGAGTAAAGAGCGGCTCGCGATGCAGTAATGGTTTGTACGGAAGTCAGCGGATGGCCTGCCTAGACTTGGATTGTGCCCTTCAGACCTAGTGAAGGACCAGGAAAGAAGGAAGAAGCTGAGCAAGTGAAGGTTTCCCGTTGACGAGTGTCTGGTGACCGGTGTATGGGCTTTCACAGACAGAAGATGCTGGTGGTTACACATCAAGAATGGCGAGAGCCGTGTGCAAGCGAGGCCTTTGGTGGCCATTTCTGTGATGTGCTTTTTCCGGATGGGATCTGGGCTTTATCGAAGGTTGAGTTCTAGCAGAGTTGGTCTTGTCCTGTGGTGAGCGTTCGGCTTGCCAGGTATGAGATGGTCCTTGGCGTGGAGCCGACGGATTTTTGGCGGTCAACTGGTAGAGAAGCTGATGATTGGTTGGTCCGCCGACCATGGGATGAATCGGTGGCTATTTCTTGTAACGAGGACTATGTCTCCTCGGTGAGCGAGATTGTGGAAGCAGTGCCGTGATTGGATTTCGTTGTGACTGAGGTGATGCCACACTTGCGCTTTTGTGTTATGCTTGCTCTGATTATCGATGTATGATGGGTCATGAGCGAGATGGTGTTCGTGATTAAGGTCTGGCGGTGTCCCTCAGGAACTGTGTTTTCATGAGAATCGAGGATTCCTGTGCTGGGGTTCTGACAGCGTTGTTAGTTGGTTAAGGTGTTCTCCCCCTGTGACTTGGTACTAGTCTTGAATTTCAAGGATGAAATTTCTTTAAGGGGGGAGCGTTGTAATGCCCCAGGTTTTTTGGATATTGTTCAGATTAGGTTCCATGGGTTTCAGATCGCTTCTGTGGGTCCCGGATTGAGTTTTGTGGTTTACGCGTGTTTTTGCCTATCGAGCCTTCGGAAGCCCGTGTAGGGTGAACCATTATGTTCTTCAACTCCGAGACGTTACTAGCGCATTGTGCGTTTTATGAGGGTCGTGGGGAGTATTTTTTTTTTATTTTTCTATATTTTCCAAAAATTCTGGATTTTCATATATATAACCCCCCCTCTCTCCCTTCCTCACCCTCACTCTCTCCCTCTCTCTTCTCTCACGCTCTCTCCTTCTCCCATCTCTTCTTTGGCGGCTGACGGAGCGAGGCGGGGGAAAGGCGGAGGCGATGCGGGCAAGGATCGGGCGCGGGTGGGTGAGGATCGAGGCGGTGGAGGTGCGGCGAAGCTCAACCGTGAGTTCGGGACGCCGCGGCGGTTCGTTCGGTGTTTTCTTGGTGGATCGGCGTCCTCGGTGCGCGAAATCTTCGGTGGAGGTAGGGGGATGGATTCTTAACCCATGTACTTCATTTCCCGTGAGTTTGGTAGTCTGAGGCGAGCCGAGAGGGTTTATATTCCCGCCGGGGTTAAAATGTGTGATTTTGGGGTGTGAGGCAGATTTTGCATTTTCATTACATTTTGGGGGTTTAAATGAGTCCTCTCGATGCTAGAGAGGCAGGGGAATGGTTTCCCATTGTTTTACCCTTCACATGGGTGTGAACAGGGTGTGGAATGGGGTTTTCCGCCGTGTTCACCGTTTCTGAGCTCGGGGTAGGTAGCGGTCGTACCAGAGACCGCTACCTGTGAAGGCGATCCAATGGGGACCGTTTCCTGGCCTAGTAAGTCGGTTCCAGGTTACGATCTTGCGATGGACCACCACCTGGAGGTAGCAGTAAGGGCATGACCATTTTCTGGCGTTAGCGGCCAGGGGCGGGCCGCTACTTCGTCGTTTAGGTCCCCATGTGGTAGCGGCCTTGCGGCTGACCGCAAGCCAATGGTTGTGGTCAGGCCAGGGCCGCCACTTGGGGGTTGCAGTCTAGGAGGTGACCGCCCCTTGTTCAGGTGTCCCCGAAAAGGTTGCGGTCCAAAGTGAACCACTATCTGAGGGTTGCGGTCAGGGGTGGACCGCCACCCGGGGGTTGACGGTCTAGGGAAGACCGCCACCTGGTTTTCCGTGTTGGTGTGTTCCGTTCATGTTGTGTTGGCCACCGGTCGACCGGATTGTGACCCAGTGGTCGACCTTCGGTCTCGTTGATGTCCCGGACACCCCATGGATTTTGTGTCCATATTTTTGGGGTGGCTGGCAGGGCCGTTTTACCTCGATTAGTGTCCCTGTGGGTTTTGAGGGTCCGGGGGACCCCATGTGTTCCGGGCTTTCGTGCTTCCGCTAGATCGAGTCGCCGTGAGTCGGCGTGAGTGCGGAGGGCTATTCCCGCACGTCATTGGCATTTCGGTAAGTGTTTTCTGAGTGGGCCATGAGTTTGGCCCTTGGACTGCGAATCTTGTCACCCAGCCTGGGGCTGGAGGTTTCCCGCTTTTCCCTTGCATAGGGGATCGACTCGACGGCTTGTGAGCTGCCTTGGGAATCATGCTACCGTGGTTTCAAACCTAGGGTTTAGGCTAGTTTAACGGTACTGTACCGTCATGTGCAGCGGTCTTGACCCGAGTCGCGTGACTCAAGGACCGCTAGGTTTAGTAGGTCTAGTGGACCATCCAGAGTCTGGTAACCTGAGCCACATGGTACTCTGTGTTACTCGCAATGGGTGCGTGCGTGACTTTCCGTCTTCATGTTAGTTATTTCCCACTAGTCGTAGCCTTCTTACAGTACGCGTGTGCTGACCCACCAGAGAGTGGTGGGGCGGCTTACCCGAGAGATACAATTTTTAGGCTGGTTACCGTAGGGCCCCTTCGTGTAGCCTGAGTCCGGGCTTTGCGGAAGAACCAGCTAGAGGATCCAATCTAAGGCGCATAGTCTGTGTGTGCACACGTGGTTGGGGGGTCGGACCCACGCTGACGAGCGCGAGCCCAGCTAGTACTTGTTTTGTGTTCCCAGTTACTGTTGCGTGTCTTAGTCTCCGCCTGGGGCCTGTAGGGAGACACTGGGCTGCAGACTAAGTCATCAGTGGACGCATCCGATCTTACTTCTAGTGGGTAGGTACTACCGTCACATGACGTGAGTTTCTCATGACTCGAGCTTCTTTTTCCCGTCTGCGAGACATAGTTTTACGTGTAGTTTTCGGGTGTTTTCTCGAGGTAGAGGTCTAGTGTTTACGGTGGGCATTACCGAGGGTTTCCCCTAGGCAGTGTAGAGTTCACGACACCGAGGTCGTGACCGTGGTTCTGAACCGCATGGTCTCGAAGTCAGCCTTCATCTGTGAGGACAGGCCTCCACGATAGGGTTGTCATGGTGTGGTTTCTAGCAACGTAGCCAGAGGTCTTTCCATTAGACCTATGTTTCCCCGACTGTGAGATCAGGGCGTTGGTTTCCGTTCCAGTAGGAGTAGCTGTAGAGCCGAGGTTTTACCGGACACCGGGTTTACTGTTCCTACTGTTGTTGCTGCTTTCTGCTACTACCGTCGTTTACGGTTGGGGTTCCGCGGGACCCCTACTGAGCCAGTGATAGAAGGCTCACCCCTGCTTTTCAAGTGTGGCGGTTCTTCCTCGGGGTTCGAGGGTGCTGTGTGGAGGCTCTTAGTTGTCAGCTCGCTGGGCCGAGTGTTCACTCGGTGTTGGGTACGCTTCTCTACCTTAGACTATACTTTAGTTGGACTAGACTCTATTGTAGTTGTTTATTTATTTCTGTTAATTATTGAATCATCCTATTTTATTGCTTATTTCTTTGTACCTCCACACTCCTTTTGTCCCTTCGAAGTCCTCCGACTCGTGGGGAGCGGGCCAGTATTCGAATGGTATCAGGTCACTCTCGGTATCCGGATCTTGGGTCGTTACATCGCGATCCCCAGAGGGCCGCGTTCTGGATGGTGTTGGGCAGAATTCAGTCATAACCTCGGACTGCCCACTCAAAAATACGGTCAATTCAGTAGGTTAGGACTTTCATGGTACAACCTACTCAGCGTCCTAGTAGGAGTCCCAGGCTCACGGAGTCTTACGAAGGTCTTGTGATAGCGGTCCTAATCCGACGGAAGGAATATCCGGCGGAGAGTCCCAACTATCCTAAGAATTGAGGGTGTGAAACTGCGAAAAATGAGAGTGAACGTTGAGTCATTACCACCGAAGTGGCATGACCCTCAAGCAAACCAAATAATGTATTTAAAGTAACAGTGACCAGCAACTTGGAAAATGCACAATTTCAATGTGAACAGGTTGCTACACTTAATCTACCATTTTCACGGAATACTATGGAAGGAAATAATCAAGGGGGGGTCAAGAACATGATCATAATTCGAGATTAACCATCTTTCTTACACCTTAGTCATTTACATGCGTTTTGTAAGTTATTGCTCATTTCAAACTTGCAGAAAATGAAACATGAGGAAATCAGGGTTTGCTAGAACCCGTGGGTAGAACACGGTCTTGGAAGGGCCGCTACCTGAAGGTAGCGGTCGGTCAAACACCGCTATCTGGCCAGTTTGACTAACTTCAAAAAAAACACGCCCGCCAAGAGATGGCGGTCTATCACGAAGCTGTGGTCTCCAGGTCGCGGTTAATGGTGGTCTGCGATCTGGGATCGAGCCCCGCCTTCTGGCGAACTCAGACAAACTTCGAGTAAAATGCATGTAGCGATTGATATACTAAATAAAATTGGGGAAAATACTACCAATGGAAAGAGCACAAAAAAATGCATAAGATGGCATGGTTTGATTAGGGTTTGGCCAAAGAGAAACCTACCTTTAGACGGGTTAAAAGAAGTCGACGTCGTTGGATCCCTAGACGAAACCTCCTCCTACACTCGACGTTCCCACCCACGAACTCGCACGCCGTCGGCCGCCTCAGCAAAATGGGATTCTTGGTAGTGTTGGACTTCAATTTATAGGGCTGGGGGAAACCCTAGAGTCGTTGCTTCGATCGGGGATCGACGTGGAGAGGAACCCGCACAATATTCGCGGTTGACCAAGTCGCCGCTGCCTATCTTCAAAAATTAAATCCTAGGGTTAGGTTTTTCGAGGCGAAAGAGAGGGAAAATGCTCCTTCGACATGGGCCAAGGATTAGGGTTTGAATTGAGCCTATTAGAGCTCGAATTGAGCTCCAATGTGATCGATTTTGGGCCGGTTCCACCTAATTATGAGTTTAAGCCAAAAACCTCTAATTTGGGCCAAATTAAATTTTCCTTTGGGGTTGTCTTAGTTGGAAATTTTGTTAGAAATTATTTCCTCTACAAGAATATATATTTTTCTTATTTTTAGAAATTAGTCAAAATTTTAACCTAATAGGGAAATTAAATTAAATTAATTTATTATTTAATTCTGGTTGCTACAGAGGAACCATTTCCCAAGTCGAAAATGCCATCAGAATTAATGAGGAAAGGAAGAGTCTGGTTCCGGATCGGAAGGGCATGGGAAATGGCGTCGAGAGCAGATGGTGCCAATTAAATCATGTCCGGACCCGAAGGCACCATTTAAAAATCAATTTATGGAAAGTAAAAGGTTACCAAAATTTAGAAGAAAATGAAGTCAGACCCCAAGATGCCAATTCAACGAAAAATGGAATTTTGGTTAGAATTAAATGTCCAAAATATGAAAATTTTAAAATAGTGTCAGCCTGGTGTTACTCTATTTAAATGGTAGCACTCTAGAGAGACTCCAATTTGAAAATTAATTTTTAAATTAAAAATATGATTTTAAATGGCACCTCTGCGAAGGGACTCTAATTAAATGGAGTCAACATGGATGGACGCAAATTAGAAAATAATTTTCAAGAATTTAGAAAATAGCTCGAAATGGCGTCAGCGGGGGCTGTTATGAATTTTTTAAATGACGTCCTTCCGGAGAGACTATTTAAATGGCATCCTTTAGGAGAGACTCTATTTTGAAAAGGTTCGGAAAACATTAGAGAGAAATCAGAAATAAGAAAAAAATAGAAAAAAGATTATAATAAAAAATAGAGAAAATCACTAAAATAGGCCAATTTCATGGTCAATTAGGGCATTATAGTGCGATAAGAGATTTGCTCGAAATGATGGCACTTTTGGCGTATCTACATATAGGATCACTCGGATTCCTAACAAACTACACCATACCTGATATTTTCTATGCAGTGAATATGCTTATTTGATATACTATTAACCCTAATGAGAGTCTTTAGAATGTCTTAGAAAGAGTTCTCAAATACCTAAAAGACACTATGACTTATGGATTACACTACACTGATTATTCATTTGTGTTAGAGGAATATAGTGTTCCAAACTAGATTAGTGATTCTCTAGATGTCAAATCCACATCATGATTTGTTTCTCTCCTAAGAGGAGGTGCAGTGTTATGGAAATCCACTAAACAAATTGTGTTAGTTAGAAGCATATTGGAATCTGAGATGACACCACCTGCACAGAAGTTGAATGGTTGAGAAACGTTTTAGTTGACATTCCATTAATGGCTAAACCAATACCTCCCATATCTATCTTATGTGATTGTAAATCTGCCATTGATAAGTGCATGCAAGCCAATGCCGATGTAAAAATAAATAGACACTTAAAAGTGCAGCATAAATCAATAAGAGATAAAATGAAACAACAATTAATTATCTTAAACTTTGTAAAGTCAGAAAGAAATCTGGCTGATATTTTCATAAAAGGCTTAGTTAGAACGGTGGTTCTAGAGACGTCAAGAGGGATGGGATTGAGCCCATAAAAGAAATAATTACCACAGTGGTAACCCAACCTCACGGAGGTTCAAAGGGTAGAAACAAGTTTGATAGATGACTGTGTGGAAAACTAATAAATTTTGTTCCCATCCCAACGGCACTAGTGCTCATTTAGAAGTAAGAGGTAAGGGTGAGTGTATACTCTTAATGAATCCGAGACACAAGAGATAGGGTGGTTACCTTACTCACACCTTCTGTAGAATTCATCGACATGTGTGGAGTCGTGAGGTCGCGACTATGAGATGTGAGCTATCTTCTAAAATACACATAAGATACATGCGCAAGTCCATTAATAGCACAACCCGTCTAAAATCTTGATCTAGCTATGCTATTTGTGAATTTGGTATAGTCTAAACTGTTGAAGTTAGATGGAAGGCTCTATCACCACAGGATGTGGATCTAGAGGGGGGTGAATAGATCAACTGGCTATTTAAAATTTAGGCCTAGAATCAAATGCGGAAATAGAAGAACACTAAACGAACACAGTCAATGCACCGAATAAAACACACAAGATCTGCTGAACAAGCAATCAAACACACGAGAGGCACAAGGCTTTTAGGTGGTTCGGTCAATCCGACCTACGTCCACCCCACATTCAACTCGAATGTGGATTACTGCTGATACACAGCTTCAATCTGCTGGGCTCTACAGCTTGCCAACAACTGTTGGGGCTTACAGCTTATCCCGACCAGAGGAACACCCTCTGTAACAGCTGAGCTTCACAGCTTGCTCTGCTGGGCACTACAGCTTAGCCGACCAGAGGAACACCTCTGCAACCCGCTGCCTCACAGCTTGAAACCGCTGACTAACAGCTTGATTGAACAAGAGTTTTCAAAGAGAAAATAGCAAGATTGAAAACAAACAAAACACACAATCGAATGGAAGAAAACCAAAACGACTGTAGCTCAAAGTTGAGCAATATCAGCTCTGGTAATTGGACCAAGAGACTGATTCACAAGCTCTCATATAACTCTCTCTCAACTCATCTCTTCTCACTTTCTTCTTCTCTCCTTTTCTTCTTCTCTGCTTTTCTTTTCTTCTGCCTTTCTTCTCTCTGGATCTCGGTGGCTCTCTGCTGCCTCAGGCTGAATGTGTAGACTTTGCCAACTTCGATCAGCCTTTACAGAAGATGAAGACTGATATATATAACAGCAGCATGTGGATAAGGGCGCGTGGCTTCCACGTTTTCTCGCCCAAAGAATTCTCCAGATTCGAGATGCTTCCATCCACGTGGCAGCATCTGGTCACCTCGTCCTCCTGGGATCACGAGCCATGTCAGCAATCTCAGTAGAGAATCCTTGTCAGACAGAGTATCGGATGATCAGATTAAATAACAACTCTGTATAGACTTATCAGAAGAACTGCGTTGAATAGACTTCATATAAGTGAAAGCTATGTACAGACTTGCTGTATGAAGCAACCGCTGTACAGACTTAGGTGATATGAAGACTGTCAATGTATAGACTAAGTGAAGATCAATGCAATGTGTAGACTTCATGAATGAAGATGCAATGTGTCGACTTCATGAATGAAGATGCAATGTGTAGACTTCAGTGAGAAGATGCAATGTGTAGACTTCAGTGAGACTCAATTGAAGACAGAAGATATGTAGACTTCAGAACTGATGCACGATGTACATACTTCATGAGACTCGAATGAAGACAAGCGATGTATAGACTTCACAGCTGATGAATGCAATGTACAGACTTGAGGTGAAGACCGATGCATAGACTTTCTGAAAGAACGTCTGTATAGACTTGAAGCAATGGAGAACATCGAATGTATAGACTTTGAAATGCAACGTAGGCAAAGGCATCGATGTATAGACTTCGAACACCTCTTGAGCTCTGCATAGACTTTGCAGTCACCAGGCGATGTATAGACTTTGGAAAAACAGAAGCCTGTATAGACTTGGAAGATCAAGACGCTAAAGAAGACGGACAATGTACAGACTTGCTGTAACAGTCTGATGTACAGACTTCATGAAACTCTAGACACTGAATGCTGTACAGACTTAGCCCATGCAATGAGACGCTAAATGAGACGCTGAATGAGACGCTGGACTCTGTACAGACTTTGCCCAATGCCTGAGACGCTAACAAAGACGGACGATGTTCAGACTTGCTGAAAGACCAATGTACAGACTTTGCCCAAATGCATGAGACGCTAACTAAGACGCTGGACTCTGTACAGACTTGAGCGATGTATGGGCTTAGCTTCGTGCAAGCTACAGTCCAATGTATGGACTTTGAAGTTCAACTGGTGAGTGTACAGACTTCACCAATGAGACGCTCACTGTACAGACTTTGCCTTAGACTCTAAATGAGATGGACAGTGTATAGACTTTCAAGCCTAAAGGCCAATGTGTGGACTTGCATGAGACGCTAAATGAGACGGTGGGTGAGACGGTGGGTGAGACGGTGCAGCTACAGTGGTGTACAAACTTCATGAGACGCTCACTGTATATACTTAGAACCAACCAATGTATGGACTTTGTGAAGCACAGTCCATTGTACAGACTTTGCAAGCAGTCCGATGTACAGACTTCAAGAAACTCTAGACAACGGACGATGTATAGACTTGTCAATGAGATGCTCATGAACAGACTTTACGAATGAACAATGCAGGAGACGGCTGTATAGACTTGGTGTAATGCAGTGTGTTAACCTGTGAGATGCATAGAATACACAGACAATCTGATAAAATCAATTTCATCAAAACATAAACAGTATTGCCAATCAATCAAAATAATGTGTTGCCATGTGAAATAAAATCTATGTCAACACCATCAACACAGAGGAGTCACAACAATCTCCCCCTTTTTGATGATGGCAACCCCCTATCATATAGAGTAGCAACATCCAGTCATACAGATGCAATTTTTGATGAAGGACATGATTTGTCATTCAGATTGTTATGCAAATGCATGTAGATGCTATTAATGACATGCTGCATGCATACATATGCTATGAATGACATGCTGCATGCTTCAAAATGTAAGCAACTCCCTGCTAACAAAATTTCCTCCTTTTGCCATACCATGATGCAGATGCATACACTCCCCCTGATTCAGAATTCTCCCCCTGAACTGAAGGAATGAATTCAGACAGACAATATTCTCCCCCTTTGCCATCAAAAAATAGGAGGGAGAGTGAGTGCAAGGGAAGGAAAACAAAAGTTCAGCTGATTGACATTCTTAGCAAGTAGTTCAGACATTAAGCAACTAAAGCACAGAACCTTCAGTCATATGAACTGAGAAACGGCTTAGAAATTGAAATTCTGGTTTTAAGGTTATAAAAATGAGAGTTCATGCACTACATTCATTGGATAAGGTAGATGTGCATGATAAAACAATAAACCAGAGTCATATTTACATGAGAGATTCAGTTTCAGAATATCGTACTTTCATAGACTCAGTAAAATGTGTTAAGAGAAACCATGTCATGTATTGAAATTAAATAATTGATATCCATGAAATTTCTTTGAAGGAATAGCATTTTCAATATTATTTCATTTAGGACATTCAGGTACCAAAAGTCTTTTTGCGTAAAGGTATACGTTTATCAGACGCCAATACCCCTAGATACTCAACATGATGGACCATCTTGCCTATGATCAAACTCAATAGAATTGATTAACACCTTTTTGTGTGAGGGTACACGTTTATTAGATGCCAGTTACCCCCAGGCACTCAGTGAAAACAACCTACTGTTTTGATCATTTTATACAGAGATAGCTGATACACCTCATGACATGAGTGGTGTCCACTTCTCTGATGGATCACTCAGTTTCTCAGTGATTTACCAGTCATTGCTCTGCCAATGCTATTTTTCAAATAATTTTTAATATTTTTTAATATCTTTCTTAGCTGCCCTTTATTTGTTTCAGAATGACTTGTTTCAAGACAATACACATACTTAGCTTCTCTAACATGATTTCAGATGAGTTTTCAGATTTCGGATATAATTGGCTTTATCTGACATGTGATAAGATAAAGGTTGAGAGCTTTATCAATTTTTAGCATCCTTATTTACTGATTGTAGTCTTTCAACTCTAAAGATTATAAACATTAAACCATTAAGTCAGTCTTTAAGCAATTAAAGTTCTTATGAAGGAAGAAATCCGTTTTCTATTGCTTAATATTAGAACTGACTAAAAGATTGCCATACTGTCAGACTCAACTCTGAATCATATGCAACACTCCCCCTGTCTATGTGCATGTGATCTTGCAGATGTGGACTGAACAAATGATTTTGAAAATCATGCTTACTCAGACTATCTTATCGTGCAGTATGACCCATGGTACTAGGCGGAGAACCTGGTCATTAGAACCATCTCACACATAGTAAGAACCTCCAGACAGATTTCCCTGCCCTTTGGTAGCTTACCATTTGATATACCAGGGTAATGCAAGGAGACGCAGTGGAATACAATCATGCAGAAATATAGACATATCATGCATCTAGACATATATATGCAATGATGATCATGAGTGCAATAAAAAGTATGAGAGTCATGCATTATCATAAGTCTGTTACACAATGTTTATTCAATCTATCAACAGCAAGTCCAAATCAGAAGTTTATTCAAAGCAGCTCAAAAGTTTTATTCAAGTCAACAAGGAGTTCATTCATTATACTGAAATTTACACAAGCCAAGTTCTCTTCTAAAAAATTTAAATTTTTCATTTCCAAGTGGCTTAGTAAAGATATCAGCAACTTGTTTGTCTGTTTCAATGAAGTCCATTTCAATTTCCTTTTTGTTCACAGCATCTCTTAGAAAATGATGTTTTATTTCTATGTTCTTAGTCCTAGAATGATGAACAGGATTTTTAGCAAGGCATATGGCACTAGTATTATCACATAGAATTGGAATACATTCCAGTTTTATCTGATAATCATTTAGTTGGTGCTTAATTCAAAGTACTTGGGCAGCACAATTACCTGCTGCAACATATTCAGCCTCAACTGTAGACAAGGCTACAGTGTGTTACTTCTTAGATGCCCAAGATACTAGACAGCCACCAAGGAATTGACAATAGCCACTAGTGCTCTTTCTATCTACTCGACACCCAGCATAATCAGCATCAGTGTAAGCTAGAAGCTCTAACTCACACCTAGCAGGATACCATAATCCTAGCTCTTGGGTGCCTAGCAGATATCTAAAAATCCTTTTCACTGCTTTAAAATGATTTTCTTTAGGACTGGCCTGAAACCTAGCACATAATCCTACAGTGAATTGAATATCAGGCCTAGATGTTGTTAAGTAGAGAAGGGATCCGATCATACCTCTGTATAACTTCTGGTCAAATGGGTTACCTTTAGTGTCTTCATCCAAGCTTGTAGAGGTACCCATTGGAGAAGCTATCTCTTTAAGGTTATCCATCTTGTATTTCTTGAGTAGATCCCTTGTGTACTTGGACTGAGTGATAAACATTCCATCCTTTGTTTGTGTAACCTGCAGTCCAAGAAACAATTTGAGCTCACCCATTGAGCTCATTTCAAACTCATTAGTCATTGCTTTAGAAAATTCCTCACACAATTTGGGGTTAGTTGACCCAAAAATGATATCATCCGCATAAATATGTACAATAAGAATTTCAGAATGACTCACCTTTGTAAACAAGGTCTGATCAACTACTCCTCTAGTGAAATTTTGATCAGTGAGGAACTTGCTCAACCTGTCGTACCAAGCTCTAGGAGCTTGCTTAAGACCATAGAGAGCTTTATTTAATTTGTAAACATGATTAGGGAAATCTAGACATTCAAACCCAGGGGGCTGTCTAACATAGACATCCTCATTAATTTCCCCATTCAAGAATGCAGATTTTACATCCATCTGTTGGAGGATTATTCCTAGGGAACATGCATAAGCTAATAAAATTCTAACAGCTTCTAATCTGGCTACAGGGGTAAATGACTCTTCAAAGTCAATACCAAACTCCTGGTTGTACCCCTGAGCAACAAGCGCAACGGCCGTCGAATGACTCTCCGATGATCGAACGTTGCCTCCCACGACATCGGCCCCAACTCCACTAAGGGTGAGCACGCTCCACGGGTGCCGTAAGACTCGCCAGAGAACCGTTCGACTCCGAAAGAACGGACCCTCAACAGGAAACTCCCCACGATCGCGAGAGACGTTACTCCACGACCTACATCTTTCCTTGCTAAGGGACTGGCCCTTGCTACCAGGACAATCCCCTATAAATGGGACTCCGATGGACGAAGCAGGGACATGGTGAACTTCACCAAGAAACACACACACAGCTCCTGTCAAGGGAAAAAGAGAAGCCAACTTTTTGTCCAAAGAGAATGTAGCGACCCGGGAACTAGATACTGGGGATAACCCGATACCATTCGAACCATGGACCGCCGCCCACGAGCAGGAGGGCTCGGAAGGGCTAAAAGGATAGGTGTGGTGTACACAGAAATAGGAAATAAAGTAGGACAACATATATAATAGTAGAAATAAACAACTACAACAGAGTCCAGTCCAACAGAAAGTATAGTCTAAGGCAGAAGAACGTACCCAACGCCAAGTGAACACTCAGTCCGACGAGCTGGCGACTAAGAACCTCCGTACAGCACCCTCGAACCTCGAGGAAGAACCGCCGCACCTGAAACGCAGGGGTGAGCCTCCTGTCACTGGCTCAGTAGGGGTCCCACGGAACCCCAACCGAAAACAATGGCGGCACGAAAAGCAGCAACTACAGCAAGAACAACAGTAACGGCAGGAACAACAAACCGGTGGCCGGTAAAAACTCGGCGCTACAACTACTCCTACTGAAACAGAACTCAACACCCCGATCCCACAGTCGGGGGACCACCAGACAACGAACCACCCTACCTACGCTACCAGGAAAATGACACGACGCCACTATCGTGGAGGCCTGTCCTCACAGACAAAGGCCCACACCGAAACCACGCGGTCTGGAAACACAGTCACGACCTCACCGTCATGAACTCAATGCTGTCTAGGGGAAAGGCCTCGATGACGCTCACCGGAACCCTAGACCTCGGCATCGAGAAACACCCGGAACTCTACGCAAGACCACGTCTCGCAGACGTGCAGCGAAACTCGACTCACGAGAAAACTCACGTCACGTGACGGGAGCACTACCCACCAGAAGTAAGGTCGGATGCGTCCACCGATGACTTAGTCCACAGCCTCAGGTGTCTCACTACCACGCCCCAGGCGGAGACTGAGACACCATACTAATAACCTGGAACATAAAAGAAGGACAAGCTGGGGTTACACTCGTCAGTGCAGGTCCGTCGTCCCCAGCCCAGTGTGCACACACAGACCATGCACCCTAGGTCAGATCCTCTAGCTGGTTCTCCCCCCAAAGGCCAAACTCGGCTGTGCGTGGGGGCCCTACAACAACCAGTCTAAAAACTGTCTCTCTCAATCATGCTCTCCACCACTCCCAAGTGGGTTCGCACACGCATGCGCAGAAAAGCTACATCTAGTGGCAGGTCACTCAACGTGAACACAGAAAGCCACACACGCACCCATCGCGAGTAACACGGAGTAACGGGCGGCACCATGCCACCAAACTCTAGATGGCCCACTAGACCTACTAAACTCAATGGTCCTGGAGTTACGAGACTCGGGTCAAGACCGTTGCACACGACAGCACTGCACCGTCAATCTGGCCTAATCCCTAGGTCCGAAACCATGATGCGATGACTCACGAGGCAGTTCACAACTGCCGAGACCCTTCCCTCATAAAGGGAACACAAGGGATCTCCAGCCCCCAGGCTGGCTGACTGAACTCACAGTTCAAGGCCAAGCACGTTGCCCACTCGAAAGCCACTGCCCGAAAAACTCATGACGAGCGAAGAGGGCCCTCCGCACTCATGCCGACTCTCGAGGACTCGCTTGAGCACCTCATGGAAACCCAAAGCACATACAGGGTCACCCGGGCCCTCCAAACACACAGGTGCGTAAATCGGGGTAACACGGTACCCCCGGAATCACGAAGAATCACCTGGACACCTTGCCCTCACATCCGTATCACACACTGACACCTCGGGCAAAGGGAACCATGAAACGGATGGGCCGGGACCTCACCGGGCTAGGCGACCACTCACCTGGCCGCCCAAGGGGCTAGGAGGCCAGGACGATGGCCGCCCAAGCCAAGCCAGCCAGGAGGGCGGCCAACCCTTTGGTCGCCCTCCCCCCTAGGCGGCCAAGCCTGTGGCCGCCTAGGCCAGGGCTGGGCGGCCACCCATGTGGCCGCCCCCTGCGTTCACGGGGTGCAGACCGAACCCCAGAGTTGGGTACGTTCTTCTACCTTAGACTGTACATTCTATTGGATTAGACTCTATTGTAGTTGTTTATTTATGTTATTATATATGTTGTCCTACTTTATTTCCTATTTCTGTGTACACCACACCTATCCTTTTATCCCTTCCGAGCCCTTCGGCTCGTGGGCGACGGTCCAGGGTTCGAATGGTATCAGGTTATCCCCGGTATCCGGATCCCGGGTCGCTACAGAGAAAGCCTCCACCAAGCTCCGGCTGCCCTCCGAGCACCCTTACCGCGCAGCGAGCACTCTCTGAGCGCCCACTAGCCACGACGAGGTGAGGGCAGTCCGTCTCTCCAGGCTTGCTCCACAACTCCTCAACTCTTTCTCTCACACTCTTCTCCCCGATTCTCTATCTCCCAAGTGCTGACTTAAGCATCAGAGGGTTGTCCCTTGGAAAAACGTTCGGGGCTCCTTCTGACGCCTTTCGTCTCTGGTGTTTGCAGGCTTCCACGAGTGCCGGACGGTCCTCACCAGCAAATAAATAGAAACATGTCGTACGAGGGCTAGGAACCATTTTCCACCTCTACACTTTTTGGCGCCGTCAGTGGGAATTTCGATCGAAAAGCCAATGGCACCTCGTGGGAGCCACCGCAACGCCAGCAACCGGGGCCGAGGTTCCCACCAAGGTCCTAGCTCCCGTTGGGGATCGCAGGAAGCCTCCTCCTCTACCCGTCCACGCCAGGAGGTCACTGCTGATGATCTCACTGAAATGTGCCAGCAGATCCAAGTCATGACAAGCCTGTGTCAGGATCTCCTGAACAGGCCCACGGGATCCCAGCGTGCCCGACGGAATAGCAGCAGAACGGGGGGCTCCGACAGTCGCGGATTCCCGCCAAGTGCGGGAAGCTTCCCACGCCTCCGCTGCGGGAACTTGGCGACCGCGCAGCTAGCCCGCACCAAGGGTACACAGCCCGCTGCACTCCAATCCGGAGATGTCCCAGCAGCTCCAACGTATCATTGAGATCGAAGACAAAGTCCGCTACTTGGATGACATCCTGCTCGCTGCCAAGACCCGCGGGCTTATCGACGACGATCATGACTTCCACGCTCCCTTATCCAGGGAGATTATGGAAGCCCCCTTTCTGCCAAAGTTTCAACTATCGCCGTTCACCCCGTACGACGGCACCACTGTTCTAGCCGTCCATATGCATAGCTTCAAGTCCAACCTGGTGTTCCACCGGGCCTCGGAGGCTGTGAAATGCTTGGAGTTCGTCACCACCCTCAGGGAGAACGCCCGGACATGGTTCGAGTCCCTACTAGCTGGGACTGTTACCTCCTTCCTGCAGCTGAAGAAGCTGTTCAAGGAGAACTTCATTGGTTGCCGTAAGGAAGCCAAGTCTGCGGTGAGCCTGCTCGCCATTAGGCAAGGGCGAGAGGAGACCCTCTAGGACTACGTGTCTCGTTTCCGAGCAGAGGCCCTCCGTATACCTCGCCTAGATGTAAGCACCGCCGCCACCACCATCGCCCAGGGGACCCGGCATTCTATCCTCTAACGATCGCTCGGGGTCAAAGCCCCGGCAACCCTGACAGACCTCCTCGCCTTAGCACAGAAACACGAGAAGAACACCGCGGCCCTGGGCTGCTCGTCCAGGTCGGATCGACCTGACCACAAGAGATTCACTGACTCGCCTCGGGAGGGACGAGGCAAACGGGAGTGACGGGATCGGGATTGCCGTGATAGCCCCGAAAATAAGGAGAGGGGTCAGTACCGGCACTGCACGCCCCTAACAACTCCACCGGACCAGATCCTCATGGAGATTCGTGAGGAACCTTACCTTAAATGGCCCCCGAAGATGAAGCCCGACCCGAGGACCGGAGGCAAAAAGAGGTACTGCCGCTTCAACCGCGACCACGGCCACGACACTGCTGATTGCATGCAGCTCAAGGATGCCCTCGAGGACCACATCCGGTGAGGACTCCTTGATAAATGCATCGCCAAATCCGAGGAGAAATGACAGCATGAGCGGTCCACTCCACCACTTGACAATTGACACAACGGAAAGGAGATCATGATGATGTCCGGAGGGCCGATTTTAGGAGGCGAAAGCTCCAGGAGGCATCGGCGGTACGCGTCAACAATCAATACCGTGGAGCAAGGCGACAGTAACCGTCAGGAGACTGCCGCCCAGGAACACCTCAAGGACCCCATCGTCTTCTCAGACGAGGATCTGGAAGGTGTGACCACTCCTCACTCTGACGCTTTGGTGGTCTCGGCCACCATTAACCAATGTACTGTCTAACGAATTTTAGTAGATAATGGAAGCGGCCTCGACGCTATTTCTTACAACTGCTTGGTACTCATGGGTGTGGATTTATCACGAATAACACCACTACACACACCCTTGTATGGATTCTCTGGCACGACCATCCTCCCAGAAGGACGCATCTCTTTGCCAATCATGTTCGGAACTGCACCGAGGGACGTGACTTTCCTAGCATACTTCACTATGTTTCGCGGGATGATCGGGTACAATGCCATCATAGGGTGAGGTATCCTCGACACCCTTCGTGGTGTCCCCTCCTCCTACCACCAGAAGCTAAAGTTTCCTACTCCCTGCGGGGTGGGAGAAGTTCGAGGAGACCAGAGGGAATCAAGGAGATGTTACCTAATCTCGACGTGTGACCGATAAGCTGAGGAAGCCGCGCCCGAGAAGAAAGCTAGGACTGAGGACCCGGGTCCAAGTGCAAGCACCCCCGCGGAGGATTTGTACCTTATCCAAGTGGGGGAGGACCCGAGCAGAAAGGTCTGGATCAGAGATACATTATCCGAGCAAGAAAAGAAGGCATATGTGAGTTTCCTAAAAGTGAACCAGGACGTATTCGCCTCGTCCGAAGATGAACTCCCCAGGATCCCACTAGAAGTAATAACCCACCAGCTGAAGCTGGACCCGAGTTGTTGCCCGGCTCAGCAACGCAAGAGGCACTGCAACCCCGAGCGACAGGCCATAATTCGGGAGAAAGTGAGCGAGAACCTGCGCTCAGGACTGTTGCGACCCACCCGGTACCCCGACTGCGTGGCTAACGTAGTCTTGGTTCCAAGAGCAACGGGAAATGGCGGATGTGCATAGACTACACCGACCTCAACAAAGCTACGCCCAAGGACAGTTTTCCTATGCCATGAATCGACCAACTGGTCGATGCCATTGTCGGGCATGAAATGCTAAGCTTCATGGATGCCTACTACAGGTACCACTAGATTAGCATGCACAAACCCGACCAAGACAAAATGGCATTTGTCACCGACCACGGCTTATACTGCTACACCCGCATGCCCTTCGGTTTGAAAAATGCGGGAGCCACATACCAGTGCCTGGTCAACAATATGTTCGATGCTCAGATCAGCCGCAACATGGAAGTCTATATCGACGACATGCTCATAAAAAGCCTCCAAGTGACCGAGCACCTCACCGACCTGGCAGAAACGTTCGCCACACTCTGGAAATACAACATGAAGTTAAACCCGAGCAAGTGCACGTTTGGAGTTAAGTCGGGTAAGTTCCTCGATTTCCTTGTAACGTACAGAGGAATCGAAGCAAATCCTGACCTGATCCGAGCAGTACTAGAGATGAAGTGACCAGCACGAGTAATGGACGTATAGTGTCTTAGGGCCGCATCGCTGCCCTGACTCGATTCCTGTCCCGAGCTGCAGAGAGATGCCTACCTGTAATATCCCGGATCTTTCGGATCCTTCCTTTTTGGGTCTTGAATCTACTTTCTCGGAGTGTTTGGCTTTGTTGTGTCCAAAATTTCATTTCGGACATCTTTCGTGTTCGGATCGTCGCGATCCGGAGTTGTTTCGGAGGCCCGGAGTGCGTCTGCGGCTTTTCCGCACGTGTTTTCTGATTTCCGGTACGGGTTTCGGTTAATCCTGCGGAACCTCATTGCTGGTGAACCGGATCGTTCACTTGGACGAGAGTGGTACCATTACGATCGGTGCATTCTGAGGATCGCGGATGTGTAATTTTTAATTTTTTTGGTATTTTCCAGAAATTCTAGATTTTCTATAAATACCCCCCTCTTTTCTCTCTCCCCCACCTTTTCTTTTTCTTCTTACTCATTCTTCTTCCTCCCCCACCGTGAGCACCCCCTTCCTCTCTCTTCGACCGACGACGACCGCGGCGCGCTCCCCTCCGGCTGCAGACGGCGGTGGGCGACGGCGTGACGACGTAGGCAGCGGTGAGATGATCCCAGTGGCGTGCGGCATTCGTGGTAGGCGTGAAGGAACGAGGGTTCTAAAAGCGTTATTCGCGGTTTGTGGATGATCCGGCGTGCCTCAAGGCGAGATCGAGGTGGGGTGACGTTCCCTAGCTCCTTGTGTTCCATTCTCGTGGTTTCTAGCCCGAGGTGAGGCTGAGAGATGGGTTTCCATGCCGGGTTGGGGTTTTCCATGATTTGGGGAGAGTCCGCCCGATCTATGTTTTTAGGCTGCGATTCGGCGTTTTAATTGCTTAGATGCATGCTAGGGGTCCCTAGGGGGATTCCCCCTTATTTTCCCCCTCTCCCATGGAGGTATGGGGGCGTGGTTGGTGTTTTTTGTTGTTTCTCGTTCGTTCCGCCATCGGGACGGTGTGACGATCCTTCCAGTGACCGTCACAGGGTGTGACGTCCCAGGGTGGGTGCGTCACAACCTTCTGTTCTGCCAATAGGGTGGTCCGTGGGCCTGACGGTCCTACGATAGACCGCCAGGGCGTGTGACGCGCCTAGGTTGGACCGTCAGGTGACGATCCGACCGTTGGCATTCGACTGTTGTGCTTTTGACCGTTGGGGATCAAGGCCTCTGACACACCAAGGGTGGGGCGTCAGAGCCTTGTGACGCCCCTGTGTGGGAGCGTCAGAGAGGACGTGTCCCCACCTTCTAACGCACTTGGATTGGAGCGTTAGAGACTGTGATGCCCCGAGTGGTGTGCGTCATAGTCGGTTTCTTCTCGTTTTCTGACGCACCAGGCTAGGCACGTCAGAGACGGTGACGCACCAGGACTGGCGTGTTACAACCAGTTTCTCACCGAGTGCCTGACGCGCCTGTGTTGGACCGTCAAACTGCTGTGACGGCCCAGTGATAGACCGTCAGACCCTATGGCGCACCAGTGTTAGACCGCCAGGCTCTAGACTGCACCGGGTGGTTCACAGTCCCATTTCCTCTCCGACCGTGGTCACCGTGCGACGATGTTGGTCCGTGGGACGGTCCCCGTACTTCATCGGGTTCGGACGTCATTTTTCGTTGACTTGAGAGTCTACTCCTTCAGTGACCCTCCACTAGTCGTAGCATGCTTACACATTTAGTGGTCCCACCGAGGAGTGGTGGTGTAACGACCCGGATTCCGGATACCAGATATACCCGGTAAGACTACCGAATACACCTGATACCACATGGAACCCGCGAGGCCTCCCAAGAGCGATAAAGCTTCGAAGGGAAAAAGGATTGTCGTGTAGTACATTGAACTGACAGATATAGCAGCAAACAATTAAATTTCATTAGATCGGTTTGCTAAAGTAGCAGAAATAAAATTACATTTTAATTAATAGATTTTAAACAATTATATACCAGAGTCAAGTCCAAAGCTAAAGACAACAATCTAGCAGTACAGTCGACAGAAAGAAAAGACGTACCAAGAAGTCGGGAGAAGCCCAACGGAGGTACCAGTTGGCAGCTACGACTCGAACTCTAGGACCCGCGGAAGCAGAACGAACACATCACCCCACCTAAAAAGTAGGGGTGAGCTTCGTGTCACTGGCTCGGTAGGGGTCACGGGGATCCCCACTGAAAAACACGTAGTAACACGGAACAACAGGAACAGCAGCGAGGAACAGCACTAGAAAGCTGTAAAAGAAAGGGAAGCAGGAGTAGGGAACAGGTAAGGAAGAGGGGAATAACCCGAACAGGCAAGCAAGCCTAGAAAGGGAAAGAGGAGTAGGGAGCAGCAAGGAAAAGGGAAAAAGCCAAACAAAACACCCCAACCTACACCTACAACAGGCATGCAAAAGAAGGCCTAGAAAAGACCTAAACAGGCACAGGCAACACGACCGGAGCGTCGTGCATCGGACAAGACACAGACCTCGAGTACAGCCATGGAAAGGCCAACCCGGATAGGTCACGACAAACCCCACAAGTCTCTCGACTACCCACCGATCGCGGCCTACGCGAGCCCGACCGAGTCGCAGACCCACGCAGAAACATAGGTACAAGTACTAGTCACGGTCACGCCCGTCGGTGTCAATCCTCAACCCCTAACCACGTGTGCACACACTGGCTCCTGCCTAGAGCCAAGCCCTAGCTAGTTTTCTCCCCCCGTAGGACGCTATTAACCGCAGGAGCCGACAGAAACTAGCTTACAAAACTGTATATCGGGGTCACCCCTCGACTGTTGGACGTCTAGGGCGACGAGGAAGGGAAGCTCGAAATGCGGCGCTGAAGTACAGACAGTCGAACATGCACTATCACCCGTACCTCACACACCGAAGGATGCACAAGAAACTGCCGACAAACTCGGAAATGTAGTCTTAGCCTTCATAGGAACATCGACCGACGTCCAAGGGGAAAGCGGCTAGACCACGGGAGCGACAGTCAACACCACAAACCTACCCCCAAACAGCCCCTAACATCACCTAGAACGGACCCACAACACACGGCCGCACACCGAAAAGCCCAACGGCCATCACGGCCACAATAGGACTGTAACGGCCTATCACATGCGCGTTACACGAGCCTGACGCACCAGGGCGGGCGCGTCAGAGCCAACACGCTCGAACCCAAAACGCGAATAGCATAATGCACGACGGCAGGAGTGTTACGCCAACCTAACGCGCAAGCACAGACGCGTTACGCCAACAGACCTAACACAGTCAAAATAGGGTGTAACGGCCTGGGGCAGGCGCGTTACACAGCCTGACGCATCAGGGCGGGCGCGTCAGGGGGACCGACTCAAATAGCCAAACGCAGTCAAACAGAGTGCAACGGCCTGGGGCAGGCGCGTTACACCACTCTGACGCACTGGGGGAGTGCCATCAGAGCAACCGCCTCAAACACAACACATAAGGCACAATGGCTGTGACGCACCAGCCGGGACGCGTCAGGGGAGTGTAACGGTCATGGGCATGACCGTTACGCTCACTCAGCCACAAAAAATTTAAAACGAACAGACTCTGTGACAGTCTGTCGTAGGGCCGTCAGGGACTGTGACGGTCCCTAGAACGACCGCTACACCAGTCACGACGAGAAAACAGTGGAAAGGCCAAATCGGCCCGTTCCACGCCCCATTCACGCCGAAGCACAGGGGAAACAAAGGCAAACCATGGAAAATAACATCTGGGGGATAAAAAGCCCGCATGTACGCGCTAAAACGCAAGATCGAGGCGATTCTGACGAATCGACCCAAAACGGGTCACCGAGGTTCCCGGACTCCTACCGGCCTCGAATGACAACCGATCGACACGAAACTAACATGAATGGGTTCCGGACATCCTAGCGGTCATTTTGACACTAACTAGACCAAGAATGGTTGCCATTTTCCGGCGAACCCTGAAAACCCCAAAAATGACGATTTTCACCAAACCGGCCCGATCTCCCCCGATCGAGCACCAAACAACGCATAGAAGCAGGGAAAACGTGCAGAAGGAAGTGGCGGTCCATCTCCCTACCTCCACCGAAGAAATCGTGCCCCGAAGGGACTAAACCACGCCAAAAACCACCGAATCATGAACGACGCCCACTCAGAATCCACCGAGGGATCGCGCCAGCCACGCTCCATCCGCTGCTCCTTCCTGCAAACCGATCACTCGAGCACGTCCACGCCTCAGCCAGCTCCGCAACGGTGAGCGCCCCGCGCCGAACGGACCAGAGACGGGAGAGAACGGAGTGAGATAGCGTGAAGTTGAAAATGAGCAGGTGAGATAGTGGAATTGAATTTATATAAAGAAATTAGGAAATTTTCCTAATTTCTGAAAAATTCGATTTTTGACCCGGTCTCAGAAAAAAATGCAAAAATAGTCAAAAAGATCGGCTCGAAGAGTACATCGCCATCGTATCGTCCACGAGTCGATGAATTAAGAAATAAACTCACCGCAGGGTTCCATAACTAGTACGAGAGAGAAACTCACACGGATCGTAAAACTCAACTCGGGAGCTACAAAAGTGATCTGAAACTCTCCGAAAAGGATCCGAAAGACCCAATAAAGATCCAACAAAGATCCGAGACATTACATCCTCCCCTCCTTTAAGAAATTTCATCCTCGAAATTTAAGGACTAGCAAGGGTAAGCATGGAAGAACAACCCGACAACACAACCACAAAACGACTTGAACCACGAGAAACAACAGCAAGACAGCAGCACTCGCAGGATTCCGGCTCCGTACAGGACACAGAACCACGGAATACCACTACAAGCAGGGTCGCATCAAGGGATAACAGCAGCTGATCACACGACTTCCAGGGAACGAGTCATGCATCGGGCAGCTCACCGAGAAAAGACCCACGACAGTAATAAACGAGAATCACGAAACCTAACGCCAGCTGAAGGCTGTACTGGACTTAAGGACTCTGGAAACTGTATATCTGAGATTCCCATGTACTTTACACAACAACGCTCTGATACCAACTGTGACGACCCAGATTCTGGATACCAGATATACCCGGTAAGACTACCGAATACACCTGATACCACATGGAGCCCGCGAGGCCTCCCAAGACCGGTAAAGCTCCGAAGGGAAAAAGGATTGTCGTGTAGTACATTGAACTGACAGATATAGCAGCAAGCAATTAAATTTCATTAGATCGGTTTGCTAAAGTAGCAGAAATAAAATTACATTTTAATTAACAGATTTTAAATAATTATATACCAGAGTCAAGTCCAAAGCTAAAGACAACAATCTAGCAGTACAGTCGACAGAAAGAAAAGACGTACCAAGAAGTCGGGAGAAGCCCGACGGAGGTACCAGTTGGCAGCTACGACTCGAACTCCGGGACCCGCGGAAGCAGAACGAACACATCACCCCACCTGAAAAGTAGGGGTGAGCCTCGTGTCACTGGCTCAGTAGGGGTCACGCAGATCCCCACTGAAAAACACGTAGTAACACGGAACAACAGGAACAGCAGCGAGGAACAGCACTAGAAAGCTGTAAAAGAAAGGGAAGCAGGAGTAGGGAACAGGTAAGGAAGAGGGGAATAACCCGAACAGGCAAGCAAGCCTAGAAAGGGAAAGAGGAGTAGGGAGCAGCAAGGAAAAGGGAAAAAGCCAAACAAAACACCCCAACCTACACCTACAACAGGCATGCAAAAGAAGGCCTAGAAAAGACCTAGACAGGCACAGGCAACACGACCGGAGCATCGTGCATCGGACAAGACACAGACCTCGAGTACAGCCACGGAAAGGCCAACCCGGACAGGTCACGACAAACCCCATAAGTGTCTCGACTACCCACCTATCGCGGCCTACGCGAGCCCGGTCGAGTCGCAGACCCACGCGGAAACATAGGTACAAGTACTAGTCAGGGTCACGCCCATCGGTGTCAGTCCTCAACCCCTGACCACGTATGCACACACTGGCTCCTGCCTAGAGCCAGGCCTCTCGCTAGTTTTCTCCCCCCGTAGGACGCTACGGTAACCGCAGGAGCCGACGGAAACTAGCTTACAAAACTGTATATCGGGGTCACCCCTCGACTGTTGGACGTCTAGGGCGACGAGGAAGGGAAGCTCGTGATAGGTTCGGTGCAAGTATTCAGAGGGGGGGTGAATGAATATAGCCCGTTTGATCAACCTTCACCCAATTAAAAACCTAGAATAAAACAAGATAGATTCGACAATCTGAAACTCAATTGGAATTTCGCTCTCTTGACAGATTAAGATATTCTAAGAAAACCAATCAACACTTCTGCTCAAACAGAAGCCAAACGCTTAGAGCGCCCCTATGCAGTCATCTAGCGGAAGCAAAAGCAGATAAACCAAACCACAATGCACAAGGGGTTTTTAGGTGGTTCGGTCCTTCAGACCTACATCCACCCCACACTCAACCCGAGTGTGGCTTCCACTAGCTCACGCTAGAAACAGCAGACTCAGTCTGCAACAAATGCTGCCAAACAGCTTGACCAGGGGAACAGCCTCCCCTCTTCCTCCCAACCGGAGGGAACCACTAGTGACACCAGTCACTAGCAAACCAGAGACACACGGTCTCTCTTCCTCCAGACCTGGAGGGAACCCCTGGACTTGAATCCACAAGCCCAGAACCGGAGACAAGTCTCCCTTCCTCCAAACCGGAGGGAACCCACAAGTAGCTCCCAACTACTTGCAACTGGAGATCAGATCTCCCTTCCTCCAAACCGGAGGGAACCCACAAGTAGCACCCAGCTACTTGCAACCGGAGATGTCAATCTCCCTTCTCCTGAACTAACAGGAGGAACCCCGACCACTCTACAGAGTATCGGAAACACAGCAAACCAGAAAACAAAGGAAAGAACAATAAACGAAAAATGACTTCAGCAAAACAGAAAGCTGAAAAATGAAATGCACAATGTGGCTCTCAACGGAGCTGACTGGCCTGGATTTGATCCACGGTCCAGTAGACGGATCTTCAGGTAAGATCTTCCTTCTTCTCCACGAGCTCTCTCGCTCACTCTCTATCTTTCTTTCTCTTTCTTCTGCTCTTCTCTCACTCTCTGCTTCTTCTTCTCTTCACACTCTTCTCGAGCTCTCTACCTCTCTTCTTCTCCTTCTGCTCTTCTTCTTTCTCTTTTCTTTTTCTATCTGGATCGTGGCTCTCTGTATGAGCTTTTCTTCACGCCAACTCGATCAATCTTCTTCAGTGGATGAAGGCTCATATATATAGCAGCAGCAGCAGCAGCAGTATCAGCCACGACGTGTGACCTCCACATTTCCAGCCCTAAGAATTCGGACCACGTGGCAGTCTCTCAGCAGGCTCCATTCCAGCCTCGGATCACGTGCTGCCTTAAGCTTCACAATCAAGGCACCTGTAAAACAGAGTATCGGGTAAGTCATCAATTTAAAGAGCAACTCTGTATAGATTATCAGAAGAACAGCACTTTAGAAGAAACCTGAACGAGGTTAAAACGAAACAACACGAAGTAACACCATACAGACATAAACGATAACACGAGATGCAACTTGTGACAGAGATAACACTACAAAGAAAAACTACACGCAGAAGATGAAAACAATAACCGACGCGAGGTGAAAAACAACACGAGGACAACACGGGCTGTCAGCAGAAACCGACACGAAGAGGTTGCAAACAAGTAAGACACAAGGTCTACGTAAAGCAACACGAAGTGTGGTCAAAGCGAGAACGACACGAGGTCTAATGAGAAAGACCAACACGAAGACGGTGTAATCAGCACGAAGTGAAGAACAACGACACGAAGTATAGTGGTGACAAAAACACACACTACACAGAGAACGACACGAGGTGGTGACACAGAAAGCAACACGAAGTGCTGCAATGTTCTGCACGCAGTGGAACAAAAACGACACGGAGTGAAAAGCGACACGAAGATGAAAACAACACTTAAGATGAAGTTGACACGGAGTGAAAACGACACGAGGTCTGGGAGACACGACACAAAGTCACAAGAACGACAGTAACCAACACGAAGTGTGGTTACGAAACATGAACGACGCGAAGTGGGAAAACATGAAACGAAATCGACACGTAGACATGGAGACAACAGTAACCGACACGAGGTGAGGTTACTAAAGCGACAATGACACGCGGTGTGGAAAACACGACACGAAGTCGAAATTGAAATCGACACGGGGTGAAGACAACATGAAGACGAAATACAAAGAGACGACACGAAGTGAAGTTGACACGAAGTGAAAACAACACTAAGTGAAACAGTAATCGACATGCGGTGAAAACAACACGACGACAGTGAGAACAGCACGAGGTGAAACATAAAAATAACACGGAGACGTAGACGCTAAAACAACACGAAGATGAAGACAAGGGAAACGACACGAAGTCTAACCTCATACAAGCTTTCCTGTCACGCATGGAAATCAACACGAAGTGTTGTAAGCTCATACGACACGAGATCTTTTCGTGTTAGTGAGGGGAAACAACACGAAAGCTCAAGTACAGAAACAGCACGAAGATTGAGTCAAATCTGATGTACAGACTTGAAGAACAGTCCAAAGTATAGACTTGCACGAGCGAGCTACAGTGCCAAAGTATAGACTTCACGCTGTACAGACTTGGAAGACCAGTGTTGAATGTGTAGACTTGTAGTTTATCATGAAAGAAGGCCAGCGTACAGACTTGCTGTCCTCACAGCAGACGATGTAAACACTTAGCCTATGCAGACCAATGTACAGACTTTGGCGAAGCAAAAGGCTGTATAGACTTGGAGACCCAAAGCCATTGTATATACTTTGTCTAAGACAAGGCATGAGCTGACGTTGTATATACTTAGCCAATGCAAACCAGTCCGATGTATAGACTTTAAGGAAATGCATGCTACAGTGCAATGTCTAGACTTGCGATGTGTTCGCCAAATGCACACTACAGTCCAATGTATGGACTTAGACGAATGATGCATGAGACGCTCAATGTATCGACTTTGAGCTTGCTGTGCAGTGAATAGACTTAGGGCATAAACCCCACAAAGCACTGTATAGACTATGCACATAACATAAGTCTAACATAAACAATATATCAGTTGTACCAGTCACAGTCATGATGCAATCATCAAGGCACAATGTCATGAAAACACTATATCATTGCTATCATCAAAATACAATATCAATCATCAAAACCACAGCAATGAATGAATGCTTTATGCATCAGTTTAACATGTAACAAGACTGAAACATCAAATATGTTAATCTAAACTGAGCAGCAAGATGACTGAACATTTGATAAGCTCACATCAACAACCAATCATCAAAACCATCATCAAAACCACAGGGGCACAACAGCTCGAAACGCGGCACTGAAGTACAGACAGATGAACATGCACTGTCACCCGTACCTCACACACCGAAGGATGCACAAGAAACTACCGACAGACTCGGAAACGTAGTCTTAGCCTTCATAGGAACATCGATCGACGTCCACGGGGAAAACGGCTAGACCACGGGAGCGACAGACAACACCACAAACCTACCCCCAAACAGCCCCTAACATCACCTAGAACGGACCCACAACACACGGCCGCACACCGAAAATCCCAACGGCCATCACGGCCACAATAGGACTGTAACGGCCTAGCACATGCGCGTTACACGAGCCTGACGCACCAGAGCGGGCGCATTAGAGCCAACACGCTCGAACCCAAAACGCGAACAGCGTAACGCACGATGGCAGGAGCGTTACGCCAACCTAACGCGCAGGCACATACGCGTTACGCCAACAGACCCAACACAGTCAAAATAGGGTGTAACGGCCTGGGGCAAGCGCTTTACACAGCCTGACGCACCAGGGCGGGCGCGTCAGGGGGACCGACTCAAATAGCCAAACGCGGTCAAATAGAGTGCAACGGCCTGGGGCAGGCGCGTTACACCACTCTGATGCACTGGGGGAGTGACATCAGAGCAACCGCCTCAAACACAACACATAAGGCACAATGGCTATGACGCACCAGCCGGGACGCGTCAGAGGAGTGTAACGGTCAGGGGCATGACCGTTACGCTCACTCAGCCACGAAAAATTTAAAACGAACAGACTCTGTGATAGTCTGTCGTAGGGCCGTCAGGGACTGTGTCGGTCCCTGGAACGACCGCTACACCGGTCACGACGGGAAAACAGTGGAAACGCCAAATCGGCCCGTTCCACGCCCCATTCACGTCGAAGCACAGGGGAAACAAAGGCAAACCATGGAAAACAACATCTGGGGGATAAAAAGCCCACATGTACGTGCTAAAACGCAAGATCGAGGCGATTCTGACGCATTGACCCAAAACGGGTCACCGAGGTTCTCGGACTCCTACCGGCCTCGAATGACAACCGATCGACACGAAACTAACATGTTGGGATCCGGACATCCCAGCGGTCATTTTGACACTAACTAGACCAAGAATGGTTGCCGTTTTTCAGCGAACCCTGAAAACCCCAAAAAAGACGATTTTCATTAAACCGGCCCGATCTCCCCCGATCGAGCACCAAACAACGCATAGAAGCAGGGAAAACGTGCAGAAGGAAGTGGCGGTCCATCTCCCTACCTCCACCAAAGAAACCGTGTCCCAAAGGGACTAAACAATGTCGAAAACCATCGAACCATGAACGACGCCCACTCAGAATCCACCGAGGGATCGTGCCAACCACGCTCCATCCGCTGCTCCTTCCCGCGAACCAATCACTCGAGCACGTCCACGCCTCAGCCAGCTCCGCAACGGTGCGCGCCCCGCGTCGAACGGACCAAAGACGGGAGAGAACGGAGTGAGATAGCGTGAAGTTGAAAATGAGCAGGTGAGATAGTGGAATTGAATTTATAGAAAGAAATTATGAAATTTTCCTAATTCCGAAAAATCTGATTTTTGGCCCGGTCTTAGAAAAAATGTAAAAATAGTCAAAACGATCGGCTCGAAGAGTACATCACCATTGTATCGTCCACGAGTCGATGAATTGAGAAATAAACTCACCGCAGGGTTCCGTAACTAGTACGAGAGAAAAATCCACACGGATCGTAAAACTCAACTCGGGAGCTACAAAAGCGATCCGAAACTCTCCGAAAAGGATCCGAAAGACCCAATAAAGATCCAACAAATATCCGGGACATTACATCCTCCCTTCCTTTAAGAAATTTCATCCTCGAAATTTAAGGACTAGCAAGGGTAAGCAGGGAAGAACAACCCGACAACACAACCACAAAACGACTTGAACCACGAGAAACTACAGCAAGACGGTAGCACTCGCAGGATTCCGGCTCCGTACATGACACAGAACCACGGAATACCACTACAAACAGGGTCGCATCAAGGCATAACAGCAGCTGATCACACGACTTCCAGGGAACGAGTCATGCATCGGGCAGCTCACCGAGAAAAGACCCACGACAGCAATAAACGAGAATCACGAAACCTAACGCCAGCTGAAGGCAGTACTGGACTTAAGGACTCTGGAAACTGTATATCTGAGATTCCCATGTACTTTACACAACAATGCTCTGATACCAACTGTGACGACCCAGATTCTGGATACCAGATATACCCGGTAAGACTACCGAATACATCTGATACCACATGGAACCCGCGAGGCCTCCCAAGAGCGGTAAAGCTCCGAAGGGAAAAAAGATTGTCCTGTAGTACATTGAACTGATAGATATAGCAGTAAGCAATTAAATTTCATTAGATCGGTTTGCTAAAGTAGCAGAAATAAAATTACATTTTAATTAATAGATTTTAAATAATTATTTACCAGAGTCAAGTCCAAAGCTAAAGACAGTAGCCTAGCTGTACAGTCGACAGAAAGAAAAGACGTACCAAGAAGTTGGGAGAAGCCCGACGGAGGTACCAGCTGGCAGCTACGACTCGAACTCCAGGACCCGCGGAAGCAGAACGAACACATCACTCCACCTGAAAAGTAGGGGTGAGCCTCGTGTCACTGGCTCAGTAGGGGTCACGCGGATCCCCACTGAAAAATACATAGTAACACAGAACAACAGGAACAGCAGCGAGGAACAGCACTAGAAAGCTGTAAAAGAAAGGGAAGCAGGAGTAGGGAACAGGTAAGGACGAGGGGAATAACCTGAATAGGCAAGCAAGCCTAGAAAGGGAAAGAGGAGTAGGGAGCAGCAAGGAAAAGGGAAAAAGCCAAACAAAACACCCCAACCTACACCTACAACAGGCATGCAAAAGAAGGCCTAGAAAAGACCTAGACAGGCACAGGCAACACGACCGGAGCGTCGTGCACCAGACAAGACACAGACCTCAAGTACAGCCACGGAAAGGCCAACTCGGACAGGTCACGACAAACCCCACAAGTGTCTCGACTACCCACCGATCGTGGCCTACGCGAGCCCGGCCGAGTCGCAGACCCACGCGAAAACATAGGTACAAGTACAAGTCAAGGTCACGCCCGTCGGCATTAGTCCTCAACCCCTGACCACATGTGCACACACTGGCTCCTACCTAGAGCCAGGCCTCTAGCTAGTTTTCTCCCCCCGTAGGACGCTACGGTAACCGCAGGAGCCGACGGAAACTAGCTTACAAAACCGTATATTGGGGTCAACCCTTGACTGCTGGACGTCTAGGGTGACGAGGAAGGGAAGCTCGAAACGCGGCGCTGAATTACAGACAGTCGAACATGCACTGTCACCCGTACCTCACACACCGAAGGCAGCACAAGAAACTACCGACAGACTCGGAAACGTAGTCTTAGCCTTCATAGGAACATCGACCGACGTCCACGGGGAAAGAGACTAGACCACGGGAGCGATAGACAACACCACAAACCTACCCCCAAACATCCCCTAACATCACCTAGAATGGACCCACAACACACGGCCGCACACCGAAAAGCCCAACGACCATCACGGCCACAACAGGACTGTAACGGCCTAGCACAGGCGCGTTACACGAACCTGACGCACCAGGGCAGGCGCGTCAGAGCCAACACGCTCGAACACAAAACGCGAATAGCGTAACGCACGACGGCAAGATCGTTACGCCAACCTAACGCGCAGGCACAGACGCGTTACGCCAACAGACCCAACACAGTCAAAACAGGGTGTAACGGCCTGGGGTAGACGCGTTACACAGCCTGACGCACCAGGGCGAGCGCGTCAGGGGGACCGACTCAAATAGCCAAATGCGGTCAAACAGAGTGCAACGGCCTGGGGCAGGCGCGTTACACCACTCTGACGCACTGGGGGAGTGTCGTCAGAGCAACCGCCTCAAACACAACACATAAGGCACAATGGCTGTGACGCACCAGTTGGGACGCGTCAGGGGAGTGTAACGGTCAGGGGAATGACCGTTACGCTCACTCAGCCACGAAAAATTTAAAATGAACAGACTCTGTGACGGTCTATCATAGAGCCGTCAGGGACTATGACGGTCCCTGGAATGACCGCTACACCGGTCACGACGGGAAAACTGTGGAAACGCCAAATCGGCCCGTTCCACGCCCCATTCACGCCGAAGCGCCGGGGAAACAAAGGCTAACCATGGAAAACAACATCTGGGGGCTAAAAAGCCCACATGCACGTGCTAAAATGCAAGATCGAGGCGATTCTGACGAATCGACCCAAACCGGGTCACCGAGGTTCCCGGACTACTACCGGCCTCGAATGACAACCGATCGACACGAAACTAACAAGAAGGGATCCGGACATCCCAGCGGTCATTTTGACACTAACTAGACCAAGAATGGTTGCCGTTTTCCGACGAACCCTGAAAACCCCAAAAATGACGTTGTTCATTAAACTGGCCCGATCTCCCCCGATCGAGCACCAAACTACGCACAAAAGTAGGGAAAACGTGCAGAACGACGTGGCGGTCCATCTCCCTACCTCCACCGAAGAAACCGTGCCCCGAAGGGACTAAACCATGCCAAAAACCACCGAATCATGAACGACGCCCTCTCGGAATCCACCGAGGGATCGCGCCCGCCACGCTCCATCCGTTGCTCCTTCCCGTGAATCGATCACTCGAGCAAGTCCACGCCTCAGCCAGCTCCGCAACGGTGCACGCCCCGCGCCGAACGGACCAGAGACGGGAGAGAACGGAGTGAGATAGCGTGAAGTTAAAATGAGCAGGAGAGATAGTGGAATTGAATTTATAGAAAGAAATTAGGAAATTTTCCTAATTTCTGAAAAATCTGATTTTTGGCCCGGTTTCAGAAAAATATGCAAAAATAGTCAAAAAGATCGGCTCGAAGAGTACATCGCCACCGTATCATCCACGAGTCGATGAATTGAGAAATAAACTCACCGTAGCATTCCGTAACTATTACGAGGGAAAAACCCACACGGATCGTAAAACTCAACTCGGGAGCTACAAAAGCGATCCGAAACTCTCCGAAAAGGATCCGAAAGACCCAATAAAGATCCAACAAAGATCCGGGATATTACAGGTGGAGAGGCTACCTTGAGGAGGGTTTTAGACTGATTTCCGTCGGGCCCTGCGTCTAGCGGCCAGAGTCCGGCTGAGGGGAAAATCGGTCAGAGGGCCAGACCAGGGACGCACAGTCTGTGTCAGCACACGTGGTTGGGGGAGGTTGGACCCACGTTGACAGGCGTGACCCCAACTAGTCACTTATTTTGTGGTTACTTGTACGGTGTCCTTGTCTCCACCAGGGGTGATCGTGCCAGGCGGACACCTGCAGTGCGGTGTAAGACATCAGGGGACGCTACTGACTGTGCTTCTAGTGTGAGGTACTCCTATCGAGTCGGGACTGACAGACTGTCAGTCAGTCTTTGTGACTATGACCTTCGGGTTTTTGGTCGTGTTGACCGTTGAGTTCCAGTTGTCTCGCCGTAGCGTGTGCGTCAGTTTTCGTGCCGCGAGACCGGTGTTATAGTTGCAGGGCTTTCCCTTCCGAGGTACTCGCATACTGCTAGCGTAGCAGTTTTTCCATTTAGCGAGGTAGGGTTCTAGTGATCCCTACTGAGTCTTGTTCTGAGACTCATTCTCTGCGTGTTTTCAGCGTGTTTCAGGTGAGACGCAGCTTCAGGGGAGTGTGTTTGAGGCTCAGTGTGGTTCAGGCGCCCAGCGTTAGTGCCAGAGGTCAGAGCCGGGGTATGTCCCGTGTAGCTGTACTTTTCTTTCTTGTCTCTGTACTAGTTGTGGACTACTGTTGTTATTTTGTCATATCTTCTGGACCATGTATCATGTAAAATGTTAATTTATTTTCTGCTTAATCATATAAGTTGTTTAATTTCTGTAATTATTTGTGATACTTGTGTAGTCTCCACACCATCCTTCTAACCCTTCCGAGTATTCGGACTCGTGGGTGGCGATACGAGTCTCGGGTTATCAGGCCTGCCTGGTAATCATATTCTCGGGTCGTTACAGCTGGTATCAGAGCGCGATTGTGGGATTATACGAGAATCATAAGTAATTGCAGTGGTCCACTAGTCCACAACGATGATGTACAGTTGACGCTGGCATCGGGCATCGTGTGTTTTTCTTGACCTTGTTGTTTCCGTGTTTTCTATCTTTTGCTTCAGGAGCGAGCATGGCGCCGAGGCAGAGCTTTTGCTCTCAGCAGGGGCAGTTGGCTGAGGTTCAGGAGATACAGCAAGAGGCTCAGGAGGAGCAGAGTAGAGTGCCACCAGCGGCCACCGAGGCAGCGGATGCTATGGGGGTTCCGGGGGCGAGGATTTCTTCCGTGGCATGTACCAGCTTATGTCACAGTAGTTCGGCGGAGAGGTTGGTGAAGGCTCGTCGATCAGGGGTGGGTCAGGCCGAGCAGTGAGGGATTTCATGGAGTTTCATCCACGTTACTATGGCGGTCAGCCAGACCCTGATTTGGCTCGGAGTTGTCTCGACGAGATGGAGCTGGTGTTCAGTTCCATGCGGTGTACTGCGGAGGACAAGGTGATGTTGGCCTACAACCAGTTGTAGGGTACGGCTCGGGCGTGGTGGTCTTCCGAATGGCAGACATCCTTTCAGTCTCGTCCCATTGAGCAGATTGTGTGGGGTGACTTTATCAGCGCTTTCGAGCGTGCTTACTGTCCAGAGTATATTGCTACGCTGAGGATGCGTAAGTTTTTAGAGCTGGTCCTGGGTGACATTTCCGTGTTGCAGTACAGGGCCCGATTTGTTGAGCTGGGTCATTATGCACCTCATATCATGGAGCATGAGAATGTAAAGACAGCGCAGTTCGTGCAGGGCTTGAGGTAGGAGCTGAGGCACCATTTGATCGCGAATGCTGCCACTGATTTGGAGACAGCTTCTCATGTAGCGGCGTCCTTGGAGATGGATATGCAGAGGACTCAAGGACCAATTAGCCAGGGGCAGTCCTTGTCAGGCCGCAGCAAGTAGCCGGCTACCCAACAGTAGGGCTCTTTTCAGGATGCGATGGGTGGTTCAAGAGCACCGACACCGGCGGCATCAGTGACAGGATCTGTGTCTTTTGGCTCGAAGGTCAAGAAGTTTCTCAATAAGAGTTTCCGTAAGAAGCACAAGGATCTGAGATAGGCGTCATCGGGTAGTGTACAGCAGTCAGTCCCTTTTCAGCGTCAGGGATCAATGGGTGGATCGCGGGGAGGGTCTCCCTGGTGTGGCGAGTCGCATCCAGGCAGGCAGTGCACGGCGCCGGTGATTTCTTTCAGGTGTGACTAACCAGGTCATATGGCGCGTGACTGTCCTCAGAGGTAGCAGTAGCAGCAGTTTCCTCAGCAGCAGCAGTATCCCCAGCAGTAGAGGTCACAGCAGCAGTAGCAGCAACAGGGGCAGTATCCGCCGCTACCCAGGTCAGCGAGTGTGGGAGGCAGGCAGAGAGCTCGAGGCCAGATTACACACATGACCAGGGCAGAGGCAGTGGCGTCGTAGCTCGTGGAAGGTACCGTTAAGATTTTGGGTTGTTGGGCTCAGGTTTTTTTTGATTCTGGCGCGTCTCATTCGTTTATTTCAGAGGATTTTGCGCTGAGTATCGAGGAGCTGATGACCTAGTTGTCTTGTGATTTGACAGTGGAGTTGCCTTTGGATGATTTTATGATCACTCCGTATTGTTTCGATGAGGTTCCGATGTGGGTTGAAGGGCGGAGTTTGCCGGCCAAGCTTTATGCGTTGCCGCTTTAGGACTTTGATGTGCTTTTGGGCATGGATTGGCTCGAGGCACATCATGCTTTGGTAGATTGTGGCTCGAAGAGGGTTTATTTCCGGTGACTTCATGGACCCACCTTTTATTTTCAAGGTATTAGGTCTTCCTCTTCCCACTTTCTTATTTCGGCTATTAGGGCTCGTCGTGTGCTTGACGCGGGTTGCCGGGGTTTTCCGCTTCTGTGGTCGTGGCAGACCGGATGGAGCCGGATGTCAAGAACATTTCGATGGTGTGCGAGTTTCTTGTTATTTTTTCGGAGGACTTACCTGGATTGCCTCCCCAACGGGAGATTGATTTTGTGATCGAGATTATGCCTGGTACGGGACCTTTGTCGAATGCTCCCTACCGTATGGCTCCCGCTGAGTTGAGAGAGTTGAGGGCGCAATTGCAGGAGTTGCTGGCCAAGGGGTACATTCGTCCTAGGTTTTCTCCTTGGGGTGTGCTCGTGTTGTTCGTGAAGAAGAAGGATGGTAGTCTGAGGTTGTGCATTGACTACCGGCAACTGAATGGGGTGACCATTAAGAACAAGTATCCGTTGCTGCGGATTGATGACTTGTTCGACCAGCTTCAGTCTGCTCGAGTGTTCGCACGGATTGATTTGCGGTCCGGTTATTATCAATTGTGGATTCGAGAGTTTGACGTGGAGAAGACTGTGCTCAACTTGAGATATGGGCATTATGAGTTCTTGGCGATGCCGTTTGGGCTCACCAATGCCCCCGCAGCGTTTATGGATTTGATGCATTGGGTGTTTCGTCCCTATCTGGATCAGTTCGTGGTCGTATTTATGGACGACATCCTTGTTTATTCGCGGTTTGCGGAGGAGCACGCGTACCATTTGGGTGTGGTGTTGCAGACGTTGCGAGATCACCAGTTGTATGCGAAGCTCAGTAAGTACGAGTTCTGGCTTCGTGAGGTGTACTTTTTGGGGCACGTGATCTCTGGTGATGGTATTTCCATGGATCCCCCCAAGGTCGAGACAGTAATGCAGTGGCCGAGGCCGAAGTCGGTGACGGAGATCCGGAGTTTCTTGGGGCTTGCATGCTATTATCAGAGGTTTATTCAGGATTTCTCTCGTGTTGCGGCCCCGATGACCAGACTTACGCGGAAGGATGTGCCTTTTGTCTGGACTGATGAGTGTGAGCAGAGTTTCAGGGAACTGAAGAAATTGCTCACCTCAGCTCCGATGTTGATTTTATCTTCTGGATCGGGAGGTTTTGTGGTGTGTACAGATGCTTCCAGGGTCGGATTGGGTGTTGTGTTGATGCAACATGGTAGAGTGGTGGCGTATGCTTCGCGGTAGCTGAAACTACATGATAAGAACTACACTACCCATGACCTGGAGCTGGCGGCTGTGATCTTCGCGTTGAAGATATGGAGGCATTATCTGCACAGTGAGAAGTTCGAGGTGTTCACTGACCATCAGAGTTTGAGGTATGTGTTCACTCTAAGGGACCTTAACCTCAGGCAGAGGCGTTGGATGGAGTATATGAAGGACTATGACTTCACCCTGTCTTATCAGCCGGGCAGGATGAATGTCGTCGCTGATGCGTTGAGTCGGAAGGTCACGGTCAGTGCCTTGATGTAGAGGAAGTGGAGGCTCTGGGAACATGTACACCATACACCCGGGTGCAACAAAGATGTATCATAACTTACGGAGGTAGTTCTGGTGGCCTGGCATGAAGAGAGATGTTGCCGAGTTCGTGGCCAGGTGCCTGACCTGTCAGCAGGTGAAGGAGGAGCATCAGCGACCAGGTGGTGTGCTGTAGCCCTTGGATGTTCCCGCGTGGAAATGAGACCACGTGACCACGGATTTTATGGTGGGATTACCGAGGACTCCGAGTGGGTAGGATAATATTTGGTTACTGGTGGATAGGCTGACGAAAGTGACTCGGTTGTTTCCAATCAAAGTCAGCTGGAGTGCGCCCAAGTTGGCTCGTCTCTATGTGGAGCGTATCATGCCTTTACACAGAATTCTTATTTCCATTGTGTCAGATCGAGATCCGCGTTTCACTTCTGGATTCTAGAGGAATTTTTGACGAGCCCTTGGCACGGAGTTAGCATTTAGATCAGCATATCATCCTCAGTCGGACGGTCAGTCGGAGAGGATCATTCAGACTTGGGAGGACATGTTGAGATCATGTTACCTAGAGTGGTAGGGGAGTTGGTTTCATCACCTACCATTGGTGGAGTTTACCTACAACAATAGCTATCATTCGAGCATCGACATGGCTCCTTATGAGGCGTTGTATGGGCGTCTGTGTCGGACTCCACTTGATTGGTTCGAGGTTGGTGAACATGTTTTGACGGGACCGGAGTTGGTGCAGCAGTGCGTGAATGTCGTGCACCTGATTCGTCAGAACATGTTGGCGGCCCAGAGTCGGCAGAAGAGCTATGCTGATCGGAGGAAGCAGCCTCTCACTTTCGTTGTTGGCGATCGTGTGTTCTTGAGAGTTTCTCTAATGAAGGGGGTGATGCGATTTGGACGACATGGGAAGCTGAGTCCCCGCTATGTCGGTCCTTTCCTCATTATAGAGCGCATCGGTGATGTTGCTTATCAATTGTAGTTTCCCTCTGAGTTGGCGTCGGTGCATGACGTGTTCCACGTCTTGATGTTGCGGAAGTATATGCCCGATGACTCTCATGTGCTTGAGGATTCTGTTTGGCCCGAGGTGACTCCAGACCTTTCTCTTCCAGAGTTCCCGTCCGCATTGAGGATAGGCGAGAGCAGTGCCTGCGGAACAAGGTTATCCCCTTGGTTAAGGTGGTGTGACAGCGACACTCTGGTGGTGAGGCTTCTTGGGAGCGTGAGGACGAGTTACGTCGGTAGTTCCCTTACCAGTTCGAGTGAGTCCCCTCTTCTTCCCCTGATCTTTTTTCTTAAATTTCGAGGATGAAAGTTGGTTAAGGGGGGAGGGCTGTAATATCCCAGATCTTTCGAATCCTTCCCTTTTAGGTCCCGGATCTACTTTCTCAGAGTGTCCGGCTCTGTTGTGTCTGAAATTCCGTTTCGGACATCTTTCGTGTTCGGATCGGCGCGATCCGGAGCTGTTTCGGAGGCCCGGAGTGCGTCCGCGGCTTTTTCACGCGTGTTTTCCTATTTTTGGTACGGGTTTCGGTGAATCCTGCGGAACCTCGTTGCGGGTGAACCGGGTTGTTCACCTAGACGAGAGCGGTACCGTTGCGATCGATGCGTTCTGAGGATCGCGGATGTGTAATTTTTAATTTTTTGGTATTTTCCAGAATTTCTAGATTTTCTATAAATACCCCCCTCTTTTCTCTCTCCCCCACCTTTTCTTCTTCTTCTTCCTCTTTCTTCTTCCTCCCCCACCGTGAGCGCCCCCTTCCTCTCTCTTCGGCTGACGACGACCACGGCGTGCTCCCCTCCGGCTGCAGATGGTGGTGGGTGACGGCGTGATGGCGTAGGTGGCGGCGAGACGACCCCGGTGGCGTGCGGGATTCGTGGGAGGCGTAAAGGAACGAGGGTTCTAAAAGCGTTCTTCACGGTTTGTGGACGATCCGGCGTGCCTCGAGACGAGATCAAGGTAGGGTGACGTTCCCTAGCTCCCTGCGTTCCATTCCCGTGGTTTCTAGCTCGAGGGGGGGTCGAGAGATGGGTTTTCATGTCAGGTTGGGGTTTTCCATGATTCGGGAAGAGTTCGCCCGATCTATGTTTTTAGGCCATGATTCGGCATTTTAATTGCTTAGATGCATGCTAGGGGTCCCTAGGGGGCTTCCCCCTTGTTTTCCCCCTCTCCCATGGAGGTATGGGGGCGTGGTTGGTGTTTTTGGTTGTTTCCCGTTCGTTCCGCCGTTGGGACGGTGTGACGGTCCTTCCAGTGACCGTCACAGGGTGTGACGGCCCAGGGTGGGTGCGTCACAAACTTCTGTTCTGCCAATAGGGTGGTCCGTGGGCCTGACGGTCCTACGATAGACCGCCAGGGCGTGTGACGCGCTTAAGTTGGACCGTTATGTGACGATCCGACCGTTGGCATTCGACCATTGTGCTTTTGACCGTTGGGGGTCAAGGCCTCTAACGCACCCAGGGTGGGGCGTCAGAGCCTTGTGACACCCCTATGTGGGAGCGTCAGAGAGGATGTGTCCCCACCTTCTAACACACCTGGGTTGGAGCGTTAGAGGCTATGATGCCCCGAGTCGTGTGCGTTACAGCCGATTTCTTCTCGTTTTCTGACGCACAAGGCTAGGCGCGTCAGAGACTGTGACGCACTAGGACTGGTGCGTTACAGCCGATTTTTCACCGAGTGCCTGACGCGCCTGTGTTGGACCGTCAAACTGCTGTGACGGCCCAGTGATAGACCGTCAGACCCTGTGGTGCACCAGTGTTGGACCGCCAGGCTCTAAACTGCACCGGGTGGTTCGCAGTCCCGCTTCTTCTCTAACCGTGGTCACCGTGCGACGGTGCTGGTACATGGGACAGTTCACGTACTTCGTCGGGTTCGGACGTCATTTTCCTTTGACTTGAGAGTCTACTCCTTCAGTGACCCTTCACTAGTCGTAACCTGCTTACACGTTTAGTGGTCCCACCAGGGAGTGGTGGAGAGGCTACCCTGAGAACGGTTTTAGACTAGTTTCCGTCGGGCCCCGCGTCTAGCAGCCAGAGTCCGGCTGAGGGGAAAACTAGTCAAAGGGCCAGACCAGGGATGCACGGTCTGTGTGTGCACACGTGCTTGGGGGCAGTTGGACCCACGCTGACGGGCATGACCCTAGTTAGTCACTTATTTTGTGGTTACTTGTACGGTGTCCTTGCCTCCGCCAGGGGTGATCGTGCCAGGCGGACACCTGTGGTGCGGTGTAAGACTTCAGGGGACGCTACGGACTATGCTTCTAGTGGGAGGTACTCCTGTCGAGTCGGGAGTGATAGACTGTCAGTCAGTCTTTGTGACTTCGACCTTCGGGTTTTTGGTCGTGTTGACCGTTGAGTTCCAGTTGTCTCTCCATAGCGTGTCTGTCGATTTTTGTGCCGTGAGATTGGTGTTGTAGTTGCAGGAGGTACTCGCTTACTACTCGCGTAGCGGTTTTTCCGTTTAGCGAGGTAGGGTTCGAGTGATCCCTACTGAGTCTTATTCTGAGACTCATTCCCTACGTGTTTTCACCGTGTTTCAGGTGAGGAGCGGCTTCAGGGGAGCACGTCTGAGGCTCAGCATGGTTCAGGTGCCCAGCGTTAGTGCCAGAGGTCAGAGCCGGGGTATGTCTCATGTAGCTATACTTTTCTGTCTTGTCTCTGTACTAGTTGTGGACTATTGTTGTTATTTTGTTATATCTTGTGGACCATGTATCATGTAAAATGTTAATTTATTTTCTGCTTAATCATATAAACTGTTTAATTTTTATAATTATTTGTGATACTTGTGTAGTCTCCACACCATCCTTCTAACCTTTCCGAGTCTTCGAACTCGTGGGTGGCGGTACGATTCTCGGGTTATTAGGCCTGTCTGGTAATCGGATTCTCGGGTCGTTATGCTACCCTTCGTCCGACTCATCAAGCAAGCAAACAAGGCACCCGAGAAGAAAGGCCAGATCTACTGGGACGAGGAATGCGAGCAGGTGTTTGAAGAGCTAAAGCGGTACTTATCATCCGCTCCTATACTTTCCAAGCCACAGAAAGGGGAACGTCTACTCCTATATCTCTAGGTTACCCCGAGCACCCTAAGTGCCGTGCTCACTAGAGAAGAGGGCAATATTATGAAGCCGGTCTACTAAGTGAGCCGAGCACTATAGGGGCCAGAATTCTAGTACTCGCAGACTAAGAAGTTCACTCTGGCACTGGTCACAATCGCACGTAAGTTGCGACTATATTTCCTGGCGCACCCGATCGTCGTTCTCACCGATCAACCCCTGCGCCAGATTCTTCAGAACCCAGACGCCTCAGGGAGGCTTATTAAGTGGGCTATCGAGCTGGGGGAGTTTGATATCAACTTTTGCACAAAGACCGCGATCAAAGCCCAAGCCCTCGCTAACTTCTTTGCCGAGTGCACCCAGTCCGAGGAAGGTTCCCCCGAGCAATTTTTGAAGCCCGTATGGGAGCTCTATGTTGATGGTTCATCCTACGTTGATGAGCGTAGAGTTATAGTACACCCTCCGCTTCAACTTCCCGACCATAAATAATGTGGCCGAGTATGAAGCACTACTTTCGGGCTTACAGATGGAAAAGCACTTGGGGGCGACCAACTTACGAGTTTACAGCGACTCCATGCTCGTCACCAACCAAGTTAAAGGTGAATTCGAAGCCCGAGAGTCGGCCATGATCAAATACCTCGAGAAGTCCCATGCGGCAACCCTGGAGTTCTCTCACTTCGAGATAGTGCATATCCCAAGAGAAGAGAATGTCTAAGCAGACGCCTTGTCTCGCCTGGCGTCGTCAATCACCACCTCCAGTTCAAGGGACATCTTCATAGAAGAGCTGTCGGCGCCAAGCATAGAAGAGCCGACGTCCTAGGTGAATGCCATAGACTACGAGCCTTCTTGGATGGACCTAATCCTAGATTTCCTCCTGTAGTAACAACTCCCCAACGATCGTGCTAAAGCCCGCTACACGTGAGCACGAGTAGCACACTTTGCCATAGTTGACGGATGCCTATTCAGACGCTCACTCTCAGCCCCACTACTGAAGTGCATGTTCCCTATGGAAGCAAAGCAAGCAATCTAGAAAGTACACGAGGGGTTCTGCGGAAGCCATATAGGAGGGCGAGCACTCGCGCGGACTCTCATTCAACAAAGGTACTAGTGGCCCGCACTGCAACAAGATTGCCTTAACTACGTTCGAAGGTGCCCCCAGTGCCAGAAGTTCGCAAATCACCATCACCAGCCAGCCACACAACTGCACGCCCTGATGGAGCCTCGCCCATTTGCTCGGTGGGGGGTGGACATACTGGGTCCCTTCCCCAAGGCTCAGGGGAGGAAGAAATTCCTCATCGTTGCAATTGATTACTTCACCAAATGGGTCGAGGCAGAACCATTGGGAAAAATAACAAGTGAAGCAGCGTGGAAGTTCGTTCTGCGAAGCATCATCTGTCGATTTGGGATCCCATGTGTCCTCACAACCGACAATGGCAGGTAATTCGCAAGCACAGCCTTCCAGGAAAAGTGCTCGGAGTTGAGGATTTGGAACCACTACACGTCAGTGGGCCACCCCCAGGCGAACGGCCTAGTGGAAAATGCTAACAGACCGCTTCTCCATGGCATCAAGACCCGCCTGGAACAAGAATGTGACTCATGGGTGGATTCCATTTCGAGCATACTATGGGCACACCAGACCACTGATAGGGCCGCCACAGGAGAGACCTCTTTCCACCTCGCGTACGGGGCTGAGGCTGTTATACCAGTCAAAATATCCAACCCATCCCTGCGAGTTGGACAGTTTGATGAGGCCAGAAATAACCAGGCGATGCGAGAAAACCTGGACCTGCTGGAGGAGGACAGAGAGCGCGCCCAGCTAAGGCTCATATCCTATCAGCAGAAACTGGCCCAGTACTACAATGCCCGCGTCAAAGAACGTCACTTCTTCCTCAGAGACCTGGTGCTACGACGAACAAGCATGGTGGACCCTAAAGTAGCCATGGGAAAACTAGCACAAAATTGGGAAAGCCCGTACATGATAACAAAAGTGCTCGGCAAAGGAGCATACAAGATAACGACACTGGAGGGGCGAGAGGTACCGAGGACATGGAATTCTATAAACCTCATAATTTTTTATCAATAAATCAGTTTACAAACGTATCGCCTCACCGGTCTACCAGAAGCGTCACCAGTTGAGCTCAACTATGGTGGCTTCTAAGCTTCCAAGAGGCAAGCACTTATGCTCCCTTAGAAATCATGGTGGCTTCTAAGCTAAACTTCCAAGAGGCGATCACTTATGCTCCCTCAGAAATTATGGTGGCTTCTAAGCCTCAAAGAGACGAGCACTCATGCTCCCTTAGAAATCATGGTACCTTCCGAGCTCCCAAGAAGCGAGCAATCATGCTCCTTCGAAAGTGATGGTAGCGTTCAAGCTTCCAAGAGGCGAGCACTCATGCTCCCTCAGAAACCATGGTGGCCTCTTAGCCCCCAAAAAGCTAGCACTCACGCTCATTTGAAAAAAAGGTTCAAACCTGAGGGCGAGCAACAGTCTTTTCCCACTAAGGGAAGACGTACGCTCTCCCCTGAAGTCAATCATGAGCAGTGCATAAGCCTTCAAAGGTGAGAAAGGCGAGCGTGAAAACCCTGGAACGGGACGTGCGCACACGATAGGGAGGGGTTCGAACGGTGAATCTATCTACTCTCCCAAGCTTGCCGCCCCACGAAGATAGCTTATCAAAAACACATACAACCCAGGCAAGGATAAAAAACTCCCACTTTTATTCATAGTGCAAGTCGCCAAATTCTAGCACAGTGTCCTGATGAGGCCAGCGTACACGCCTATGAGGATAAGTGGGACAAACTAGGGTCATGGCGGCGTCATAGCCATCTCAGTATCCTGCCATCCACCCTTGGGCGTAGTCGCTGCCCCAGTTAAACGGCTCATCATCGGTGGGCGGAACAACGTCGACGGCAGCTTTGTCCTCCGCCACCACTGCCACTAGAGGAGTCAAAGCTGCTATAATATCGCCTTCCTTGGCCCCTACGCTGGGAGGAGGGCTTGGAGTCTTCTCTTCAGTTGTTACGGCCTTTGGGGTACTCTGAGCCATCGCGACAGTATGACAAGGATAAAGATGGGAGATAGGCACGCCCACAAGCCCTACTATTTATTGAAGAGGGACGCTTCGTCTCCCTTACCAACGGTGGAAAGCATCCGCTTACTCCCATGCGAATCAAAGAAAAGAAGGGAGATCATTGAAAGGCAAGCACACACCACGAAGCAAAAGGAAGATGGCGAAAGGGAAAAGTTTTATTTATAAGCGGGGGGGATACAAAGAGGTTACCCATCCTCCTTCAAACGGAACCTATCATGCTCAAGGGACAGGACCCCCATGTTACGGTACAAGCGGTTGACCTTCACCAAGGCCTCTCGCTATCCCTCGAGGTATCCCCGCTTGAAGTCCTCAGAGACATCGCTACTGCTCTCTCCTGCTGCCAGCTCTGACGCCGACAGTGCTTCCTTCTTGAAGTACAAGCAGTTGCTAGAGGTTCGTGCGGTGAGACCTAGTCCAACGAGAAGCCCGAAGTCTCTGACGACATTTTCAGGAATGCTCACCAGGCCAACCAACAGGTTCAGGATGGCTTTAGGCTTCGCAGTAAGAGACTATTTATAGAGAGAAGATGTGATCCCAGGCGAAAGAAGGAGTCCCACCGCCTCTCCGGCTTCATGGGGATCGAAGCGACGGATCCCGAGTATCGCGCCCCTCAGAGTGATTTCCTAAGCGCCCCTTCGTATCCCCAGAAAAGATTTAAAGGAGGAAAGAAAGTTGGCAAAACTACGTGGAAGAATCTAGAAATGCCAGGACTTGTGACAGAAAGGAAATATTCATTCCAACTTGAGAAAGCCTACAAAGTAGGAGGCGCGACCGCCTGGACACGCCCCCAGTTACAAAAATAGGAGGTACAATGAAAACAAAAAAGAGGAAGGAATGGCGAGCACTTTTTTCAAGGGCTCACCCCAGTAACAACATCGCGTGGCCCTTGGTCTTGGACTTTGGGCACGCTCCCAGCCACGGCCTTGGGAGGCGGTAGGTCGTCGGTTAAGTCAACCAGGTTCTCCTCCACCGACGAACCACCCCCAGCTGCACGACATCCGATGATCAGCTCCACCGCCTGCTCCTCGGTGCTTGGCTACTCCTCGTCGAGCTCGTCCTCACCATTGCTGGCCTCAGGGCCAAACGGAGTTAGAGGAGGATGCAGGGAAGGCATCGGGACGCTCAAGTTATCAGCCGTAGCTTGGAGAGCGGTCGTCCAGCCTTCCTAGAAGCCACGGTCCCGGGCCAGACCGTAGACCTCGACGGCCGTCGCATTCAACTGGAACCGGAAATCCAAAGATGAGCGGTAGCACGCTACCACATCCAACCCGATGGTGGCCATCGATGCCTTCAGGTTATCAAACCGTGTCTCCTCCACCCGAGCTCTCTCCTTTGTGGCATCCACCAGGATTCCGAGCTTGGCCGCTCGGGCATCAGTAGCTTCGGCCCGCCTGGTCGCCTCCTGAAGGGACTCCTCCAGTGCTCGGCCCTGAACACGGAAGGCGTCCCGATCTCGCTTGGCCTCCGCCATGGCCCTCTCTTGCAGCTCGAGCTGCCCTCGGAGCCCAGCGAGCTCGGCCACGTGTGTCGCTTGGCGCTATCAGAGCTTGGCACACTGAGCGTCCACCCCTTTTGCACATCCTGGCTGACCTCTAGCTCCCGTGCTATTCCAAAAAAATGATACTTCAATAGGCCAAAAGCCCTGGCGACCGAACTTATGTTCTTCGCGACCAGGTCCATCAGTTCCTCCTGGGTCCCAAGGCCAAAAACCCCAGTTCGTTCGTGCCACCCAACGGCCTTGTCTATGAGGGTGATGGCTTCAAGTCGGGCTGCGTACCCTGGTGTGGGCTCCTCGGGCGGCAAAAAGCGAACGATGGGAGTAACCTTGGGCGGTAGGAGGCGAGCAAACTTGTCCGAAAGGGGGGCCTTGCCCTTGTCAGGCACATCTCCTGCAGGGACGAGGGCAGGCGGAGCAGGAACTGACTCCTCAGCCGACATCGATGCCGGAGGAGTTGCGGACCGAGGAGGACAAGCTGCCTTGCGGCTCGCCCCTGCAGCCAGCATCCACCTCTTTCTCTGGCGACACTAGCTATCCAACGCCGCCACCTCATCCAGGTTCACCTGGATGCGTGGACCCAGCATGGCGGAATCTACCTCCATGGCGCTCGTGGTACCCTCAGAGACACCCCTCCGAGCACTCGACCCGACACTAGCCACAGGCACTACATATGAGCCTTCTGTCAGAAGCGACGTAGGAAGGGGATACGGCAGGCGCCTCGGAGCCAGGGCGACGGCTTCTTGAGGAGCGGCAACGGTTACCTGGTCGGTACTCGGTTCTATGTGGTCGACAGGGCGAGGGGCGAACCGCGGTAACTCGACTATCTCGTACTGCAACTCCGACGACTCCCGCACTCCTACAAAAAACCCAAAGAAGATTAGTCCAGCAAGCGGCTAACAAAACATGGCGAGAGACAAAGTTAGTATCCTGGGGCAATGGGGGGCTCAACCCTATCTCCCGAAGCACCGTCGGAGTTAGCTTGACGTCGGCATCAAGGAGGGGGAAGCGAAGGAGGACTTTGACAGCCCGGGATTTCTCAACAGTGGGCTTGGGCAACTTATCAGCCCAAAGAGGATGGGAACCCGCGAAAAAACTCCAGTCATTGGGGTGGCCATGACGCCCCACTCTGGTAATGTAGACAAAGTGCTCCGACCAGCGCTTGAGGTTAGACACAGCGGTGGTGACGTGGTGATGTGGGACAAAAATCCGAGTCGTATGATTTTATTCTTTACTCACCTTGCTGTCTATTTTACCCTTTTTATGCTTTTATTTCTTTTTTTCACTATTTTTTTAAAAATATTCTTTCTTCCCCTTTTTTTTGAAATATTTTTTCTCTCTTTTTTTCTTTTCTTTTTTTGAGCTTTTCTCCTTCTCTTTTATTTCACTTTCTTGTTTTTTTCTCCACAACAAATATATCTCATCATCTTTTTTGTTTCTTCATATCACTCCCCTTTTAAAAAAAAAACTTCACACGAGAGAGAGAGAGAGAGACCACGGGGGGGCGGTTCTGCATGTTTTCCTTTTTTATTACTACAATGACTAAAGCATGCAACGTGAGAGGGATGAGAGGGTGACGAGAAGGAGAGAGAGAGAGAGAGAGAGAATTAAAGAGAGGGTGTAGAGAGATACGAAGAGAGATAGAGAGAGAGACGGAAGGGGGGTCCTCCCTTTTGTATTGTTTTTTTTATTTTTCTCAGAGAAGAGCATCCCGTAGAGAGAGAGGGAGCAGAGAGAATATGAGAGAGAAGAGAGAACACGGGAGGGGGGAGGGAACGTAGGCCTGCTTTGGATGGGAGAGTGAGAGAGAATAGAGAGGGTGGGAGCGAGGTGGGGAGGCGGTCGATGAGACCGTGGTGAGCGTGGGTGAGCACCGAGCTCGACTGGGGTCGCGGCGTGCTCGGACGTAGGGAACTATCGTCGTGGCCATGGTGGGGTGGAGCGAGCACCGTGCGCTGCTTATGTGCGTGGAGGGACCAATGGCTAGCGGTGTTGGGCTGGAAGGCTGGGTTCTTAGACGGAGATGGAGGTGCATGGCGATGGGGAAGTTTAGAAGGCGACGGTGGCAGCAGCGGCAGGACGGTGGCAGTGGCGGGCTCGCAGCAGACTGGGGCAGTGAGGGATGGTGGAGCTGGGCACGGCGGCGTCGTGGTGGCAGGGCGGTGGCAGACCGATGGGCTTCATGTCCTAGATCCTTCGCAGCTCTCCGATTGATGCCAAGGAAGAGATCAAAGACTAACGGGTGGAGGAGATGGTGGGTGCAATCAGGGGTGCAGGGTGATGGGGCCAGCCTGCCCAAGGGAGGGGAGAGGGGTGGTTGGCTTAGAGCGTGGGGTTGGAAGAGTGGGGATGCGCATGTCAGCGACAGAATAGATGATGAAGCATGCAGCTTGTATAGTGGGGGGTAAGGGTGCATAGGTGGGGTGTGGGTGTGGTACGGTGGGTAGAAAAGGAGAATCAAACAAAAGAATTAATGGCAAAGTGGAGAGGGAGAGCTTTGCTACGGTGGAGGGGGAGAGAAGAGATGGTGTGATAGGATGGGGCCTCTCACCCCATGGGCATCTCACCCATCTCCCTCTCAGAGAAGAACAACGGCAAAGGCATCACACCTTATATGGAGTAACTTTCCAATAATTTCATTTCAACTTCATTCTTCTTCATAACATGGAGTTACATATTCTTATATAGACTCTTCACATGACAGACAGACAATTTATTCAAACCTCACTTAACATCTCTGGCATTGAGCACCTAACACCTAACATTTCTGACTAATAATAGCTCTCGTGGGAATACTAAGACATTAAAAAACTATACATAATGGTGATATCTTTAAGCCTACTAATGTGGCCTATTAAAATAAAACACTCAAAATAAATATAAATTGATAAATGCCCATGCTGCTTTACGATCCTCGTCACGTGGACAAGGGTCTGGTCATTCCGAGCTCGGAAATAAAAAGACGAAGTGTCGGTAGGACAGCACTGAAGGCTGTAGAACTGCCGGAAGAGGAAGACATTTGGGACGATCGAGGCTTGGTTGCAGACGAAGACAAAACCACAAAGGATGTGCCAGGAATTGGGGGAAAGCTCCCCTAGATATCGACCATAATGGTGGAGGAAAGACTCGAAGAAGTGGTGTACATGTAGGCGGAAGCCAGCCCTGAAGGACTCTATAGGGACCCTGATGCCACCTGGAGGTCGACTCCACAGGTCAGCGTCGACGGTTGGGAAGACGATATCAAAATCAGAAGGGATCTGAAAGGCCGCTCGCAGCCCATGGACCACCCTATAGGCAATCAATGGTGGGGAACGAGGACGACTAGGGCCCGCGCCCGAAGTGCTCGGAGCGCCACCACGACCAGCCTCTGCCTCCTCGGCGGGAGAAGTAGGGCCAATGCGGAGGACTCTCTTAAGAGGTGCCATGACTCAAGAAAATAGAAGAAGGGGAAAACCCTCACCAGAGAAGAAGAAAGTCGGAGGAAGAGCAACTAGCAACCGTGTCAGGCGCTGGAAGAGCAGGTAGAGTTCCCTGAGAAACCTTATGGCTGTTCTTATAACTTTTGAAGGTAGAGCGACCACTTCGAAACCACACGGAAGGAGAAAAGACGTCTGTCACCATTAGTACACGATAGTTGGGCTCAAGCGACCGTTCGTGCCCGCGCTCCCAGACAAAAGCGGCCTACGTCATGATTGCAGAGGCGCCGCCTACCACCGTCAGATATGCCTTGCGCGCCAAGCATACGGTAGGGACCACCGGTCCAAACAATACAAGGATACCATCCTCAGGACCGTTCCCCAATGCACCCTCTCGAACTCGACTCTCAGTTCCCGAAAAAGTGCTCGGCATCTGAGAGTAGGGGGGCTAGTGAGGAGGGTAAAATCGGCTCGGCCTATGTAAGGCACAATTCTGCCATGCCTATTCGGGCCCACGATCTAGGACGCGCCCAAGGGCCCCCAACAGCTGCGGCCCATAACAAACGGCCCACAACGATGGAGCCTCGGATTCGCTAGCGCAGGAAGGGCTTCGACCCAGGCGCAACGGCCGCCGGATGACTCTCCGGTGACCGAACATTGCCTCCCACAACATCGGCGCCAACTCCACTAAGGGCGAGCAAGCTCCACAGGCACCGTAAGACTCGTCAAAAAATCGTTCGACTCTAGAAGAACGGGCCCTCAACGGGAAACTCCCCACGATCGCGAGAGACATTACTCCACGACCTACACCTTTCCATGCTAAGGGACTAGCCCTTGCTACCAAGATAACTTCCAATAAATGGGACTCCGACGGACGAAGCAGGGACACGGTGAACTTCACCAAGAAACGCACACTCAGCTCTAGTCAAGGGAAAAAGAGAAGCCAACTTGCTGTCCAGAGAGAAAGCTTTCGCCAAGCTCCAGCTGCCCTCCGAGCACCCTTACCGTCCAGCGTGCACTCTCTGAGCGCCCACTAGCCCCGGCGAGGACCTTCCCTAAAGGCAGTCCGTCTCTCCAGGCTTGCTCCACAACTCCTCAACTCTCTCTCTCTCACACTCTTCTCCCCGCTTCTCTGTCTCCCAAGTGCTGACTTAAACATCGGAGGGTTGTCCCTTGGGGTAACGGCCAAGGCTCCTTCTGACGCCCTTCGTCTCTGGTGTTTGCAGGTTTCCACGAGTGCCAGACGGTCCTCCCCAGCAAATAAATAGAAAAGTGTGGTACGAGGGCTAACTATTTTCCACCTCTACACCTGTCATATACCGTGTTACTCTAATATAAAACATTCCCGCACATATTATTCCACCGATTGCAACACTACCAATAATAGACGGATGTGTCCATTCGATTTAGAAGGGGAGCGACCGTCGCAGACGATCCTCCTAATCGAATGTTATTACCGTGTTTTGAACATTCCGCTGCTTTGTTTTAACTGGGTCACAAAACCCTGTAAATAGATCACATTGGGTGGTCATTTGCACATGCACACTACTACTGCAATCGTGAAAGTCTTCTGTGCTCTTGCTTCCTTCTTCTTCATTTTTTTATTTCTTCACTTCTGATGAGTACTTGAGAGCAAGGTCGGGATTCGTAAAAAAAATTTTGAGAACGTGTTGACGAGAGAGAGGGGATCACCTACCCAAGAGTCGACGTATCTCTGAGAGGTCATTATCAAGTGAACCGCACGTTACGTGATAGTAGAACTCTTAGTTCTAATGACTACGAGCTTCGATCTAACAAGTTATATTTATAACTTCTTTCATTTTTATTATTTAATTGGTGCATGCGTTTTAATTTTAAGTAATTGATCCCGACATGGTGGACATAGCTCATTAACATTGGACGATCAGCATATGCAGGTATGATGTAGGTTATGTATATACAGATGGTACATCTGCCTACAAGATGAGTATATTACATGGGTACTTAACTTGACGTTGACAAGTGAAAGTAAGGTTCGACAGACTGATCTAGTACGTTACGAATCATATTTATCGAACTGTGCTAAGAAAAAATAAGTACAGACATGGCGTGACACACGTACGATATGTCACCCTTGATCCCCTGCGGCTCGACGGAGATGGTGGTGGCGAACATGACGAAGGGTGAGTTTGGAAACGCTTTAGGCCAAAGAGATTTTTTTCAAAATCTGTTATCCCATACAAATTGACAAAGGGTGGGATTTTCTTAGAAATCTGGAATTACAATTGGTTGGGTTAAAGATGCCGAGGATCATGGGGGAATGTGAAACGTGAAAGGAATAGTTTAAAGAAACCCACATTTCTATTAACATCGTGAACACTTTTAACTCAACCTCGTCGTCTGCGCGCTTCAAAACATGTTGTAAATGTTTGATCAGATCACATTTAATGGTTGGTGGGAGATTTAAACATGGTTAAACAGTGTTTTGGGTTGGGTTAAACAGAAAATCTACCCAAAAGCTGGTTCGTGGGAGCTCATGCGGATTTTTCTTCTCCCCTCCCCTTGTGTCTTTCTCTCACTTAATTAGAAAATCTTTGGAAACCCTGAAATGGAGGTGCTATGATACATTCGGAACAGATCACGGAGATGTCATAAATTTTAATGATTGAAATCTCTAAAATCATTGGAATCTCTGAAATTCCTCCCATAATCTGTATCAAATGAGGTCGAAGACGATAGCAGAGATGGCTTCGGCCAAGGTGGTGGCGCGAACATAAAGGTGAGAGATGTTGGCCCGATGACTTGCTTAGGGCTTAAAATTGACGGAGGAGACGGACGAGGGAGGAAGAGAGACAAAGAACGATCCGATGATGGTGCCGGTGGTACACTGCACCAAGGTTCGCCGACTCGCTGATCCGTACCGGATCGAGATCCTCATGATCCGGTACGGTACGCCCGAGTCTCATCCGACTCGCATCCGACTCGGTCTGACTCGGCCCTCTCTCTCTCCCTCTCCCCCTCCCCCTCCTCTATCTCTCTCTCACTGTGACTCGGCTCGACTCGGCCGATCCTAGGGGTGATCCGCAGTGTACCGGGTTTACCCTGATACGGTACGATACGCCCGAGTCAGCCCGAGTCAGGCCGAGTCGGCGAACCATGCACTGCACACGTCGGACCATGCCAAAGAAAAATCGGCACGGCCCGTGTATAAACAACACGGCAAAACCCCGAGTGAAAGTGGCAGTGACCGCTCCATGTATCGTCAACGAGAGCACACCGGAGGAGTGGATGGACCCATACGTACATTAGATGACGGCCACGTCAAACTGTCGTGCCACAACAACTTGTGTTGACTAACTGCGTTCCAGTACTCCTTTTCGATCGAGTTCCTCAATAAAAAGCTCATTTTCCAGGCACACATTTTCTAGATATGCACGCGCGCGGTGCGAGAACAATATGCCCATAGAGCTAATAACTAGCCAGCCACTTCGGAACGCGCGAGGAATTACCGAGTGATCATGAGCAGACAGCAAAATGGTGGTGGGGCCACGGGCGGTATCGCATTTTAATTGTCGACGGCGAGGGATCGAGGAAGGGATGGAGATATTTCCACGACCCTTCTTCCTACCTACATATATAGAATTACCAACTGCATGCCAAGGACTCAGATCTACATTAGCAAAATTAGCTAGGTCGATCGTTATCATCGTCACTGCTTGTCCGCGCGTCAAGGTACCGCATACCTTGTAGGATTCCAAATTTGACATTTCCTCACACGTACGGGTACCTACTATATATATATATATATATATATATAAGATATATGGTTACCTACCACACAAGGAGTACGTGCAAGGCGTACGTGCTGCCTGCCTTAAGACCTGATCAATGGAGTATGCCCTGCCGGTCCGGAGAGGGCGTCAACGGGGTACCATTAACGGCCCCCGGCCGACTCGATCAAACGCCCGGGTAATAGTAGTAGTAGTAGAACTAGCTCCTCTCCTCCTGCCAACCGGGACCCAACAGGCTGCCCCCTTTCACCACACCACCAGCCTTTGACCGTGCCTTACTAGTAAATCAATAATTAAGTATGGTCATGCGTGTTTTCTTCTATTATATTTATTGTTAAATAATGTTATCGCACGTAGATCGTACTTCATGCCCGTCAATTTATTATACAATATATCGAGAGTTTTATTTTCTTTTTCGGCGATCGATCCATGGATCGAATGATGAGTTGAACGTTTCGAGATATATATATGATTGTAGTATATACATAGAGAGATCGATTTTAAAAGTGAACCACCGCCAAACCCCACCCCCCCCGGCCACCTGCTAATTACTCACATAATACACATAGATTTGTAAAACCGTACACCATCATACATTAACATGCATCTTTAATATATGTAATGAACTAAAATTCCAACACAACGAAAAATACATGCGATCGGATCGACCCCCACACCCCAGTCGGCCAGGCAATTGGGGAAATTAACAAGTCATATCCAGCAGTACGGGAGATGATGCCGACGTCCGGCTGAGAGTCCGACGCGTGTATGGCATGGGAATTAAAGAGAAACTCCCCCCCTGCAACCTGTTTCCTAGTCGCTTTTATTGCACAAATTTCCTGGTCGCTTCGTCGCCGAAGAAATACAAATATAAATATAAATATGCGACTTGGTCCCAGTCAACTCTCTTTTGCTTTGTCGATTTCTTCGGGGATGATGAGACGAGCCCCCTCCTTTAAATTCTCTCTCTTCAAAGTGCCGCGGAAACAACCACCGGACATCGTGTCATCACCCCCCTGACGTCTACTTTGATCGATCTCCATATGTTGCACGCATAATCTTCATCTGAAATGGATTGGAAGTATTTTTGAAGATATTTTTTAACTTTTATTCCATCATTTTGAAGAAAAGATGGCGAGTAAGAGAAGCCATTTACACGGTTTCGTGTTAATTCTTATGTCTAATCTAGGACTCCAAATCGTAGCTCTCTGCATCAAAGGTAGTATATGCTTATCTGAAATAGGGAGACATTTTCTTCTTCTTTTTTAATCCGAAGAAGCAGCAGCAGCAGTGACAGATATATAACTATACAATTATGTCTAATTCTGATTAAACAAAAAGAGAGAGTGCTTAAGGGGTGAAGGACCCTCTGATTTGTAACTGTGAACTTCAGATTCTCCATCTTTTTTAAGTTTCTTATGGCTTCTCTCACGATTCTATATATATATCGTTTTTTTTCGCATTAACAACGTTAATTATGAGTTACCCTACCTGCTCCATCGACGTCGCGCTGGTGGGTTAATTAATTAATTAATTACTAGTTAATTTGAGTTTGATGTAGTGGACTAGATCAGGTGCAACGTGTACATGCTTAATTTCCATGTGTACGTACGTGGCTATATCTATATATCTCCTGTACGTGGCGCCTGGGAGTGGGGAAGAGCAAGGTGCTCAATAAATAATAATAATTATAATAATAGATATTAGCAGAATGCTTACGGGGGAGGAGGGGATTCATAAAAGGTAAAAAACGGAAACCAGGTCCGGCCGGGCTGGCTGGTAATGGAGATTTATTAATTATTTTTTAATGATTAATCACGGAGGGATCGAGGAGGGGGTGGAGAGGTGGTGACGCGATTGGGCAGATTTCTGGGGTGGGCCCCCCGTAGGCATTTCTCGATGGGCGTCGCCGTCAAGGAAAAGTAAAGTCAGATAGATGGGGCGGACAGAGCCGATGGTAAAACTTTGTAGGCTTATTTTTTTTTTTTTTATTTTTTTTTGTTGTGCTTTCTTTCTTCCTTTCTGCTAGTGTCCTTTTTTTCTCCTGCATAGTGCATACACACAGTAAGCTGTTTTCCGAAAACTCGGCGCAGCTGTTTTCCCCCAGGCGGTGGACCTCCGGGAAAGCGACCCACAGCTGCTACCTGATCTGCACAACCCTCCAGGCCCCCACCCCCCCGCCAGAAACTCTCTCACCACCGCATGGGTTTCTCAGAGGTCACTCCGCCCTCTCTCTCTCTCTCTCTCTCTCTCTCTCTCTCTCTCTAGATCACCACTGTATGTGTGTGTGTGTTGTATGTTTGTCACTGTTTCTCCTCTCAAAAAATTTGATCAAGAAACTATATATAGTCTATGACCATATAGAATATTGGGACATGTCTTATAATGTGGATTCGTGGTCTTAGAAATCTGGACCTTGTCTCTCCAACGTCCCAAGGGCCCTGCCTACTCCAACAGCCAACTGCACCAATGCCGTCGCTCAGACGGTCACTACTCTTCTACACCCGCGGTCGGTCTTCAAATCTTGTTAAACTTGGGGAAGGTGGAGGGGAGGGGGGTTCTGTTGGGTGCACATCAGCAAGATTTTTAATCGGGGACTTGCCATGACGACCTCGTGTAAAAAGTAGAAGCGAAGCCCGGGCGGCGCTTGGCTACTGTTGGATTTTCCCCGATCGACACAACATCACCTGGTTGCAGTGTCATCTTGTTCGTCGCCATGGCGAGGAGAGACAGAGAGAGGGGGGGGGCCGGGGGGGACGAGAACATCGAATCTTTTAATTAAGAGACGGGGTGGGGACGGGGGTGTTGCCAACCACCTGAATTACATCCATCCACACGATCCACTTTTTGTTTAAAGTGGGACATCAAACGGCTGACAAAACCTTCGGCTCCAAACTGGGCTTCTGGAAATGGATAAGAACCTCCCTGTCCACTCTCTCTCCCTCTGTCTCTGTGCTGTGTGACACGGGGGAGATCATCTAGTTAAGCGAGCTAGTGGAGGAGTACAAAGCCAAAGCCGAACTGTTCAAAGGTGCCCCCCCCACATCAGTGAAACGCCCATGAGTGGTGGTATGAACCTTGTAATCTCGCGCAAGACAACAAAAAGTGGCAGCTGGTTTCAGAGACTTTTCATATCTTCCCCCCGCCCCACATATGCATTCATCAAGATCCACCCTTCCCCCATGGCACGACAAGACAAATAAAACTTTTTATAAACGGAAGCGATTAAGGATTGACATGGACGTCAACTTCAAATATTATTCATGGCGATGCATTTGAGAGTAAATTACCCGTATATCTCTCTGGAAACTTTAAAGATTACCCTTCTATCTTCATCTTCACGCTATATCTTAGACTAAATTTTCTATATATCTCTCGAAACTTTGAATATTACTCTTATACCTTTATCTTCCTAGAATTTATCATAATACCCCTTCAATCTACTAACTACGGCTAGCGTGCCCTTGAGATTACATTACATTATGTGAAAGACGTGGCTAACATTGGTAACAACTCACGGGAGATGATTGTTTTACCCCTCTGTCTACTACTCCTCCCTCGCCAACTACATCGACACGTCATCGTCAACTCTACCCACCTTGCCTTCGGCAACTCTGCCCAGGACAGTGCGGCCGGCGACCAGCCGCTAGCAGATGGGAAGCTTCCCAACTAACCCTGCCCCCCCCCCACCATGGTTTACCTAGTCCTCTCAATGTTGGACTGTGGTGGCAACATCATCTCCAGCCTCTGTGACTGGGTGGGGGAGTGGAGAGGGGGAGGGGGAGGACGAACCTACTGTTGGACGTGGGCAACGCCAGCATCTGACAAGGCAAGCCGTGGCCATCGCCGTCAACTCTCCCGGGCAGTGCTCCGTCCAATTGATGGCATCATCCAGTGTAGCCGACAGTGTCATTCGCGGGAGCCACGGCAGCCACCATCAACTCCCTGAGCCACAAACGCAGAGGGAGGTGTTGTTCGAAGGTCAGATTGGCGACTCAAAGGCGGAGGTTCCTGTACCAATGAAGATTGAGACTAGGACTATGGAAGAGATGCTCCCAGTAGTTTGGTTGAGGTAGAGGTGCTGGTGGTGCAGCGAATATGCTCCCCGGGCTAGAGACGCAGCTACCTTCGTCATCTCCCCCTCCTCCTTCTGGCCCTCTCCCTCCCCTACTGCAGGTGGTGCTGTCGCCACACCACCTCCAACCCCAAACCTGAAGCCACCACCACCCCCTCCACATTTAGGCATGTTGAGTTTCTCCTATTTTGTTTTGATGATTACAAAACTAACTTATTTAGTTGTCTAATTTGTTTGTTAAACATGTTTAGAAATTGATAGTTGTAAATCCTAAGTTGCTATTTTGAAAAAAATTAAGAATCTCTACAAACAGCCCGTGATATTTGCAGACGGTTAGACATTATGTTAGACACCACAAACCGCGAACTGGGATTCTGTTTTTAAAATATAATTTTCTAATTTGGTGCTAGACTCTAAGAGAGAAGGTGGCCAAGGGAAGGTTATAGGGACATCTTTGGAGTCCTTTTAGGGTTGCACAAGCCTAAAACAAGAAGAAAAAAGAGGATCAACAAGGGCGGCTTAATGAGGACATGAAAGCTCAGGTTCGACGATAGAGGACACGCCACTCTACACCGACGTCATTGCAGCTAGATGATAGTTGGGAGTCTTAGTTTTTTGAGCCTATATATGACTTGTTGAGTTTATGGAGTCTTTGTAGGTCATTTGAGGGCCACATGGGTCATGGGTCTTTGTGGAGTCTAAGTCTAGGTCGTTTGGGCCACTTTAGTGTGTGTGGAACCCACTAGGAGTAGCCTTGGGTTGGCCGCCCTCCTCTCTTGGATGGGCTGCCCCTGGTTGGGCCGAAGGGGATAGAGCCCCCCCCCCCCTTGGACTTGGGCTTGGGTGCCCCCTTCCCTTTCCTCCTCCTAGTAGGAATTGATAAATAAGTCAAGGGGGGATAATTATGTCAAGGTAGAGTCCAAGTGGGGTTAGGTTTAGGGTTTTGCTTCTTTTCTATAAATACTCTTGTAATCACTTTTGGGAACAGAGGACTTTTGATGAAATTGTCTTGGAAGGCTGCGCCCTCCCTCCTCCTCCTTGGAGTCTGCGCCTGAGATGGGTGTGCTTGGGGTGAGACGCCCTAGGGTTTGGGTGAGAGGCCCTATCCATCTATCTTCTTCCTCCCTACGCCTCCATCCACTATTGCTGCTGCGCTTCGCCTCATCAACGCTCATCTTCCTCGTTGGTTTGTTGCCGTTCACGCCTGCTTGCTGCCCGAAGAAGAGGAACCTGCGCCCTAGGGATGTGTAGGCCGCCCCATCTCCTTGCGTGTCTTGGCCGGGATTGTCTTCCCCACGCACTAGCGTGGATATCACGTCCCGTACTCTATACCGTCGAGGTATTGTCCGCTTTGAACTACTGGTCTCACGGTTCTGTCCCTTTCTAACAGTGATCGGCTCTAGAATGGAGGACTTCCCGGGAGGTCACCCATCCCAGTACTACTCCCCATTAAGCACGCTTAACTTCGGAGTTCTTTACAAGAACTGAACCGATACTTCAAAAGGCGCCTCGGTGATATAGAGTACAACTTAGCTAAATTTGAGGGTGTCACACTGGAGGTATGCATTCCACTCCCTCTCTTGCGCTTTGCTCATTTCGTATATGCGTTGGTCTACCGCTGCCCGTGTGTGTGATTAGAAGGCCTAGCCAGTCATATTCTATCACCGTTGGTGAGCGTGAGTGGACTAGTCCCGTAGTCTCCCTCCGGACTACGAGTGGGAGTGACTACCCCTTGACTCTAGCGGCTCTTCAACTGCGCAGATCCATGTGTTTCCCTTGCTAGGGGCGACCACGCATCGTAGCTTCTTGTTAGTGACGTGTTTAGCCTTTGAGTCCTCACCGGAGCCGGGCCTTTGGTTGCTGACCATAGTGCATGTTGCTGACCGCATCATCATCTAGGGTAGGGAGTCGTTGCACTATCTCAGAGTCGAGTCTTCTCACCCCTTCCCCGTGTCTCCCCGTGTCGTCCCGCATCACGGCTACTGTAAGAGCCAAAAGAGCATAGCGATCTCCTCAAGACCGACAAGGTTTCTTAAGATTTCTTCATGGGGATCTAAAGAGAGTGTCTTCCAATCATCTTCCATCAGATTTGATGTCTAGAAACTTATCTTTTGCTCCATTTCTTGTGGTATATGTTGTGGGTTTCTAATTGAGATCATTATTTTGTAAGGGGATAATATTATTCATTGATCTTTGTGTTTTGAGATGAACTAGCATCTTCATATATAGTGATTTTGAGATGAGCTAGCGCCTTTATGTCTAGTGTGGTTTGTGGCATATTAACACCCTTGTGTCTAGTGTGTTGAGACGAGGTAGTGCCCTTATATCTAGCTTGTTATGGCAAGCTAGAGCACTTGTGTCTAGTGGGTTGAAAGGTGAACTTACACCTTGATGTCAAGTGGTGTGTAGTGGTAAGTTAGCACCCTTATATCTAGCGGTTCTTAGTGAAAATCTTAAGGAGTTGTTGGGTAGTGGACGTAGATCAGGATGGCACTGTCTGAATCACTATAAAATTGTTGTGTTCCCTTTGTGTGTGTGGCTTATTATCTCTCACCCCCATTGTTCTTGAGATCGTGTGTGATGTGGGATGATTCTTTAATTTATTAGGTTGGATATTGTGTTGCGATGGAAATTGATAATCTAATTCACCCCTCACCTCTTGGATTATCCGGTCCAAGTTTTCTTTTAAAGTTGATTATTGCAACTCCCTACCTACCCTCCTCTTCTTCCCCTTCCTCATCCTCGTTGTCTTCCATTCTCCACCGCCTAGCCCCCACTAATCCCCCCTCTACCTTACCCACCTCTTCTATTAACAATATATATATCTCTCTCTCCCCCACCCCCCGCCATCACAGGTCGGTGAGGAAGGGATTGGTCGATAAAGGACCATGAAGTCGGATTGAATAGCTCTTCTGGTGGTGCACCATGGCTGTGCTAGCGACCCTGATCCCTCCTCCTTCACCACCCCCTTTCATGGCCACTGATCTCATCCCCCGCCTCCACCTCACCCCTAACCCTTTCCCCATCCTTCTCCTCTTTGGCTCTCTCTGTTTTTAGATACCCACGATCTTAGAAAGAGTGAGAGAGAGATGATGTTAAGGGATAGGTTAGTCATTTCTCCTTGTCGACCTACTTAGGGTTAACAATCTTGAGGGGTTGTTGACGATAGAGGCAGGAGACAATCGTCGTATATATTTAAGGGGTATTAAGATAAATATCATAAAAGTAGAGATATAAAGATAATATTTAAAAAATCTATGAATATAAAAACAATTTATCCTATTTTGTATATATCATGCCCTGTTTATTTCCTACTCCTGACGTTATGTATGATCAGATAGTTAGCTATCACTATGCGACTGTAGCACGCGATTTGGTTAAACATATATCTGCATAATACATTCATGATTTTGTGTATATATACGTCATCGGCATCACGTCGCCAATGAGATACGCCAATTTAATATTTGCCCCATGTCAACTTCTCATTTGCATCATCCCCATAACCCACGATGGTCGTACAACGACTGATCACCAGTAATTAGCTTAACCCTCCCATATGCCTCATATAGGGGATCACTAGTTTCTTAACCTTGCCTTCAGAATAATGGAAGTCAGACATGGACCTTGTCGAGTTAATTAATGTTCGCACTACTTACTGTCCTTAATTAGTGTTGGTACAGGGTACAAGTTTGTGTATAGTTTGCCAACGTGAAAGAACAGATCTACTAACCTCATGACATTTTTATAGAGATGATCTTCACGAGCACACATTAGATCTCTTGTCCTATTGGACAAACTACTAACATCTCGAGAGAGAGAGATCGAGAGAGAGAGAGAGAGAGAGAGAGAGAGAGAGAGAGAGAGAGAGAGAGGGGTTATGTCCAAAGCACTCTTGCCTCCCTCTATCTTCTCTATATATTTAACGCTTTATTAACCAAGGGTCTTAATTAATCTCAACTAATTTGGAACTCTTGAACTCTAATTCACCCATTGTGGAAGCCCATGGCCATGCGCCATGTACTACAATTAGAGTACTTGATTGATGGCTCATGGGCGATTAAGATACTCCTACCATCAATGTATCACGAGATGAAGTTGGCTTAATTGGCAATCCTCTTTTACAATAAGTGATTTAGTAGCAACATACTCTTCTCATATTGTCATCGCCTACCAAGTAGTTAAATCCCGTTTGTTCTTGCATTGCAAAGACATATGGTATATTTTGATTTTAATAGAGATAAATAGACAAACAAATAAGAAGAGAGAAAGAGTTTACAAAAGATTCAGTATATTTTGATTTTTTTTTCAATTTAAATTAAGGTCAAATAAAAAATTTTAATAGAATACTCGGGGGATGACAAGAGTATTTTATAAGCATTGGGATGTAGCAAGATTGTTAAAATTAATATGGAGAAAGAGAGAGAGAGAGAGAGAATCAGTAAATGAACATATAAAGAAAGCATTTTAAAGAGAGAGAGAGAGAGAGTCAGTAAATGAACATATAAGGAAAGTATTTAAAAAAAACAGAGAGAGAGAGAGGGCGAGAGAATCAGTAAATGAACAAATAAGGAAAGTATTTAAAAAAAACACTAAAGTGAAACTGAATTAGATTTTGTGTCTTGTAGCCGTTTGTGAGGCAGAGGGGAGAGGGAGGTGGGGTTGGGAGTGAGCTGGAGAAATAGATTCTATGGGTGGATTCGCGCTGTTTACACGACCTCCGCGCCCTATAAATACCCGTTCCACCACACCCACTCCCCCCCACACCCAACACGTCTTCTCCCTCCCCAGTTCTCGCCACATAACTCCCCCCGGCCCCCACCCCACAGCCCATCCCTTCTGTGGCAGTCACCTCCTTCCTCCTCCCCCCCCCCCCACCCCCACCCCCGCAACGTTGCAGCTGCTTGGGTTGGGTCGCACCATGAACGCTACGGCAGCTATCTTAGCCTTCACAACCATTAATGGCACAAGCACCACCGTTCCCATGTGGCTGCTGCCGCTGCTGGGGCTCTTCCTCCTCCTCTGCCCTCCCGTGCTATCCCTTCTCCCCCTCCTCTGCTCCAAGCTCCTCCGCGCTCTGAGGCTCTCCCCGGCCGTTGCCACCCGACGGAAGTTCCCCCTGCCGCCAGGCACCATGGGCTGGCCCTACATAGGGGACACCTTCCAGCTCTACTCCAAGAATCCCAACGCCTTCTTTGCCGAGAAACAGAGGAGGTTAGTTGGCTGGTCCTCTGGTCTCTGACAAAGCAAATTAATGTTCTCGGCGGGCACCACATTTGCCCCCGCTCCGTCGGCGGCCTTCCAATAAGCGCATCCAACTCACCACCTCCACTTGGTTGTTGTTTGGGTTTCCCCCCTCTCAACGCAGGTACGGCTCGGTGTTCAAGACCCACATCCTGGGCTGCCCCTGCGTGATGATATCCAGCCCCGACGCCGCCAAGTTCGTGCTGTCCACCAGGGCCAACCTGTTCAAGCCAACCTTCCCCGCCAGCAAGGAGCGGATGCTTGGTCGGCAGGCCATCTTCTTCCAGCAGGGAGAGTACCACAACCGCCTCCGCCGCCTCGTCATCCGCGCCTTCGGCCCAGACTCCATCCGTAACAAGGTCGCCGGCGTCGAAGCCGCCGCCGTCGCAGCCCTCCGCTCCTGGAATGGCCGCCCCATCAACACGTACCAAGAGATGAAGACAGTAAGTCTCAACTTTATGTATCTGACCAAAAAAAGTCTAAACCATATATAGATATTCTAGTAAAAGAAAATTCTCTTTTTTCTGTCTCGGCGTGTTTCCCCTGCTTCTTGCCCAATTCGGATAATAGGCTCTTACCGAGTTTGTAGAAGAAGATTTCAGTCGGTATATGAAGAAGAAGAAAGAGGGGAGAGAGAGAGAGAGAGAGAGAGCACCCAAAAAAGAAAAAAGAAAAGAAAAGCCAACCTTGTTCTCTTTTGGGTATTAATCCACATTTTTTTCCTCTTCTTTTGCCCTGCAGTATGCCTTCAACGTGGCTCTCCTCTCCATATTCGACAAGGACGAGCTGTGCTACATAGAGGAGGTGAAGCAGTGCTACTACACGCTGGAGAAGGGGTACAACTCCATGCCCATCAATGTTCCCGGGACCCTCTTCCACAAGGCTATGCGGGCGCGGCGGCAGCTGGCCCAGAGGGTGGCGGAGATCATTGCATCCCGGAGGAAGAGGGGGGTGGTGGAGGCCACCGACCTTCTGGGTTCCTTCATGGAGGACAAGGAGGCGCTCACCGACGACCAGATCTCCGACAACATCATCGGCGTCATCTTCGCCGCCCGCGACACCACCGCCAGCGTCCTCACCTGGATCGTCAAGTACCTCTCCGAGAACCCCAAATTCCTGCAGGCCGTCACTGTAAGCACACGCGCTTGCCTCCCCCTTCTTTCCTCTCCTCCCCTCACTGACTCGTTCTCTATAACATCTATTAAAGTGGAGGAGAACCGGGGAAATTAAACGTTGTCTGAAGTAGTCCCCCCCCCCTTTTTTTCTTTTGTTTGTGTTCCTTGCTTGCAGGAGGAGCAGGAAGAGGTGATGAGGAGCAAGGAGCAGTGCGACGAAGGAGACAAGTGCCTGACCTGGGCCGACACCAAGAAGATGCCCATCACCTCACGGGTGATCCAGGAGACGCTGCGGGTGGCATCCATTTTGTCCTTTACCTTCAGAGAAGCGGTGGAGGATGTGGAGTACGAAGGTAGGGATGGTTTGGACTTGCTCTTGCACAAGAACGAAGAACCACCACCTCCATTTGGAGACCTCCCAACCCCCATCTAGCCTTGCTGACATGCCCACATCTCTGGTTCTTGTTGTGCTTGTAGGGTACCTCATCCCCAAGGGGTGGAAGGTCTTGCCGCTGTTCAGGAACATCCACCACAGCGCCGACTTCTTCCGCGACCCCGAGAAGTTCGATCCCTCCAGATTCGAGGTAATTGGGAGAGTAAACAAGAAAATGAGGACGTGGCGGGACGGAGGTGCTGTACCCTGTGGGGGACATGAGATGAGAACCTCTCAGTAGTCTCCCCCTGGTTTTTCCCCCGTGCCCCCACCAAACATTTTACGCGCGGCTCATTCTTCTCCCCGTGCTGTTGCTGCAGGTGACTCCTAAGCCGAATACCTTCATGCCATTTGGCAACGGGACCCATTCCTGCCCCGGGAACGAGCTTGCAAAGCTGGAGGTCCTGGTCCTCCTCCACCACCTCACCACCAAGTACAGGTACTATGAGCAAGAGAGAGAGAGAGAGAGAGAGAGAGAGGAACAAGAAACAATAGGAAGAAGCACAGGCACACATTCACAATCACACGGGAGGACAAATCAAAGACGATTCACCAACCCTGCTCCCATCTTGCTGTCGTGGGGCAGGCTATGTCCCCCTCCACGACAGGGAGCTGTCCCCTCGAGGACGTTTGATAATTGGGAGGGGGCCCGAATCTATCCATGGACACCCTTTCACTTCCCCCGTTCATCTCCCACAACCCCACCCCCCCCCTCCCCGGCCACGCTCTGTTTCCCTTCTCACGCTGACCCGTGTTGTGCTCTTCTTCTCATGTTTAGGTGGTCGCTCCCGGAGACAGGGAACGGGATCCAATTCGCCCCCTTCGCGCTCCCCATGAACGGGCTTCCCATGAGGGTGTCGCTCAAGACATGAAAGCAAGCCTCTGCAACTGTAACACAGACGCGGTGGTTTAACATCACATTTATTATATCTTTTGACGTATTATGGGGAGGGGGGCAGAGCAAAGAGGATCTGCCACTCTCAATCATATGACACTAATCCAGGTGACGATGGTGAAAAGCTTCCAGAAACTTGCTCAAAAGAAAAGCTTGGAGGAAGAAAGAAAAGGAGCTTTGCAGTCAAACTGTAAAACTCCTCCTCCCCTCTCACTTTATATGAAAGAAGTGATCGATGCATAAAGATGCAATCACGTGGGGGGGGGGGGACTCACTATTAGCCTTTTGTTATCCTTTTGCTTTTTTGCCCACAGAGAATATGTTGTACAGGCCTTGCCTAATTCATACCAAATAAGAAAAGTGAACCGGGGAATATATCATTGCTGGTAACAAGTCCGAAAGGTGTTCATCTCAAAAGAGTTGACTCGTGGACTGCACATTACATGTGGCACAAAAACGACGTCAGCAATAAGAACGAACATTCGCCGCTACTAATTGCCACGGTCCACGTACTCTTCCTTCCCTCGTGCCCCCCCCCACCCCCATTTCTTCTCCTCCTCCAGGAACAGCAGAACCGAAAATGGGAGGGAGAGGAATTTACATGTACGTGAATTTCACAATCGTCGATATCAAGGCAACGGATGTACGACGACGACGAGATCCACCTCGATTCACGATCGATCGTCCGACTTTGAACAGATAATTGTACAGTACCGTACTAAAAAGGATCCTTGTCACCAGCAATTGCTGCGGAATATATGCTACTCTCTTTTTCCTCGCCTCTTAATTATTATAAGGAAGGAGTATATGAATTTTCCTCGCTCGTAATGGGGGAGTGTCTCCACCCCCGTTGAAAAGCGCCCATTCTGGATTATGATGAATGGAGATCAGATGAAGGTTGCAATGGAGGAGAGATTAGGAGGAGGAGAAGCAGCGCTTGTTGTTGTCGAGGGAGGGAGGGTGGGGGGGGGGGTACATAGAGTAGGTGAGATGGATACAATTACAAAGTGTCAACGTTGATGGGGGTGCCTGTCAATTGTCACGGTTACCCCATCATCAAAGGTATTTGATACGACGGTGTATGTCAAACATGAACACGGCCAGAGGAGGGCAACCAACGGGGCTGACTTCGTGAGGGAGACAGCAGAGACGTTATTAAAAGGCACCTACCTCCCCCCCTCCAACCCCACACCCTGAGGCATCTATCTCAGCTGCTGAACCTCGTCCCTCCTCCTCAACATCCAGAAAAGAACTCCTCTGAACCAGTCTAACTGTGATCATCCGTACGTACGTAAGTAAGGGTGGTGGCAGCGGGGTAATCGAACAGATGGCCCGCATATAGAGCGCAACCAGCCAGCACACAGAACGGATCACTTGAGTCCAACTACTCTGGTTGTCCGCAACCGCCGTTATTGGCAAAGAAGAGTACTGGATACATGGATTTTAAAGGCTTGGCCCATTTGAAAAAGCGAGAGACAGTAGAGTGCGGCATGGCGTGAGGGGATGAAATGGTTGGGAGCAACCCGGCGCCATTAATAAATAATACCCGCATCTTGTTTTCGATCGAGGGGGGTATGAGCAACTGACTGTCGCATGCCGACGACGGCAGGAGCCGTTCAGTTGTCGAAGGGGCAGACACTATGCATGTTTGCTGCAGATATATATGATAACTGGGTGAGGAGGTGCATGCAGCAGCCCCTAGAGCTTGCAGCAGCTGCCTGCAGGGAAGCTTCTTCTTGTCGCCCCCCATGCCCATCCTCGATGATGGTATCCTGGTTTTGCGTCGAACACCGCTTCCCAAGCCTGAGTAGTAACATGATACTGCAGGAGCAGCTCACCCATTGTTGCCTCCTAGTTCTCAGTGCTACCCCTCCGCACCCCCTCCCCGGCTGCCCCACTACAAATATCCTCGGCACTGGCACGTTGGTTACTGCCGATCGAGTTGATATGCCTGACACCCCCACTGCTGAACTGACTGACTCGATCGTCCTTTTAAAGTCTCAGCTGTGATCCATCCTCCACCCACTTGTCCAAGTTCAACGGCTGCAGGTTGCATGGGCTACCTACGCATGGTCAGACTGATTATAAACACCCCCATTTTAATTCCCTCCGCTACCCTGCCTTCCTTCCAGATGATCGATGGCCTAGGATTAGCATTTCTGCAGTCATCGCATAGTTTTTTTCCTTTTTCTTTTTTGTTTGCTTGCTTGGGGAGGGAGGGAGGGAGGGAGGGAGGGGTGGGTGGGGGTCGGGGGAAGAGAGGATCAGATAGCAATCCAAGCTTCTCCCTTGGTTTGTAGTGGTGGCCGGCTGGCAGAAGGCGATCGAGCCCTTCACCCTTGAGCCCATATCATCTTGATTGAGGTCTGGACCATTTTGGCACCAGTGCAGAGGGAGGCGTGGCGTCGATGACTTGGTTTATTTAACTCTCAAGTTTCTGCTGTCAGATGGAAGCTTGTCATGGTGGTTTAAAGAGCCAGCTGGTTTAAAAGACCAGGCTACGCGTGGCCCATAACAGTGACTCGACGCCTTCGTACGGCACGGGCATGCAGCAAAACCTGACGGTAGATCAACTTCTAGCTAGACCTGACCAATATTAAAAAAAACAGAAAAATCCAATCTAATGCGTTAATTAATTAACATGAGCCAACTCAGATTCTTAAAAGTGTCGATCGATCGGTTAATAGCTTAGAACAACAGATCAGACTTGATTTAGATTGTTTTAACTCTTTTAACAGTGTAATAACTAGGATTGTAAGATTAATTTAACTAGTTCGATTCCATTAGAATTACAAGTCATCCGTCTTTTTTGTGATCCTAACTCACTCTCTGATTTGTTTGGAACTATTCTACAAAGAGACTAAATACGTACGTGCCATAAGTTGGTTGTAATGCAAACCAAGATCCGATTGCGTTCAAGACTTCGAGTTAAAGGACTTTCAGTACTTATACCAGGCCCGTTAATTAATTATTCTCTCTTCAATCCAAACCTGAACCGACCCAATATTGTCAACCTTGTGATTACCCCCGGCCCGTCACCTCAAAATAGATTATCATCATCATCAGAGTCTTATCCTAATTATTTGAGATCGACTATAATATGAATCTTATTCCGTCAAAAATTTCTATCGAGTGATATATTCATATTTAAATTCAAAAAATTAATGTCCTTCCTAATAACATCGCATCATCTCATTTTAGATCTTTCCCGAATAATTTTACTAACATCCACTGATATTCGATTACATATGCTCTCCCCCCCCCCACCCCACCCCCAACCTCAAAGAAAAATTAAGAAAAGTTCCTGAACCCCGGCCTTCCACAAAATTGCTCGCCTTTTCTCAGCCAATTACCCCAATGCATCATGTATATATGTTTTTTCATGGCACCAATCAAAAGAGTAATTAATTAATGGAGTAAAGAAAGAATTGGGAATGAGCCAGCTCGTTGCTTTGTCTGCATGCCTTCCATGCATATACGTGGGTACATGTGGCACAATATTGTCCCTCTTCTTCCATGGTAGATCTGATTAATCGCCGGCCGCCTCTATACGATCGTACGTATCAGCTGGACGATTTCTTCGAGCTCTCCGCCGGCTAATTTCAACGGGTTATTTCCAACTGCATGCCTTTCACCATGCAACCGTTGACTTGTACAAAAACCCCGAGCATTTGTTTCTTTGCCCGAGACCTGAGGCCAGCCTTCCACGCCATGCCCCTGACACACCCTTGTTAATTAATTAACATCCAGGGGAATACCGCTTTCGAAAGACGACGCCCTCCACGACGTTCTAACAGAGCACCGTTGTACGTTGCGGTGTCCTCCATTAAATTTTTTTTTGAAAGTGTTTCTTGGTATTTAACCCACACGATGTATCTTTCAAAATTAGGAAAAAAAGTCCCTAATCCATCTATTTTGCTATAAGTTTCCCAATTCTCTTCTATTATATGAAAAAATCTCTGCCGTCATTCTCCGTAGGAGGACGTCAACCGTATCTAACTCAATCATTGTTAAAGTTAAACTAGAATAATAATAATAAAAGTACTCTCGGATAACCCCCACCCATAGATAGAAAGAGAAAGGCGTAGGAAGAGATAAAGAGGGGGTGGGCGCCAGAGGGGTGCGTCAAGCACCTGGGTGTGTGTGCGTGTGTGTGTGTGTGTGTGTGTGTGTATGTGAGAGAGAGAGAGAGAGAGAGAGAGCTGGGCGTGTACGTTGGAGGCGTGAGAGATGGAGTAGGGAGAGAGTGCCAGAGAGAGAGAGCGTTGGGCGTGTACGTTGGTGGGTGAGAGATGGAGGAGAGAGAGAGGGGGAGGGAGGGTTATGAGTTCGCAAGTAGAGAGAGATGGGGAGAGATAGAGCAAGTGAGGGGGGGGGGAGGGTGAGAGGGCACTGGTGAGGGTCTGCCCCTCTGACATCGGTCATCTCCCACCTCTTAGTCAAGGTGAGGGTGCGCTGAGATAGAGAGAGTAATTTGGGAAACAAAAATCTAATGGTAGTGAGAGGAAGACACATTCAACAAACTTAGGTTAGCATATTTTCATTTTTTTTCGATATGTCTGTTGACGTACTTGATGGGCCTTTTTCTTAAAAATGTGAAGATTTAGAGGACTTTAAGCAAAATAGATGCATTAGGAGAGCTTTCTCCTAATTTTGACAGATTATGGGGGCTAGATATATACTAGAAAGACCATTCCAGAAAATATTAAATGATAAATAAGATACAGATAAAGATCAAACATATCCCTAGAATTCAAGATGTAATTAAGACGTCGCCAAAGGTAATTAATTATAACAAATAGCAACAGCATGAGATATAGGCCATGATCCAGTGTGCGTGCACGTTCATGGATCAGATGACCGAGATGCGTAAACGCACACAGATCTTTCAAACGCGAACTGATGGATCATGAGGATCGTTCAAATTAAGAGACTCTTTAGATGGAGATGGCACATCATCAGCACGTGTTTGAAGATTTTGGGAGGGTCTCAGACGACCTCTCCGTCGGAGTTGGTGAGTCTTTTAATTAATTAAGGAACTGGTCCAACAAGTATGCTGTCGTCGATCGATGGAGTTGACGTGGGACGCTTCATGCATGGGGCCTGCCCGGCCGCCTGCCCCGATGACCAGATGGAGTTCTGCAAATCAAGGAAGCTTCTCGGTGCATGAGGTGCCCCTTGTTTTGCAGCAGCACTCTCATCGTCCGCCTCGTCATCATCCACCTGACAGCCTGAAACACACTAGAGAAACTGGAATCTCCCCATGCCATGTAGAGGAAACAGATCACCCTCTAAAGCAGAACACACCTGCCCACACTGTTCTCACCATTAATTTATTCAACCACGCATCATTATCAAGAATAATGGAATAAACTGGCATTTGTCTGTGAAGCAGCTGTCCATCACACTGACACAGTACTGCTTGACGACGATGATGATGATGATTAATTATTATTATTATTACTATGTCTAAATGAACATATCAAAATGGCCGGCCCTCTCAAGTGGAGGCCAGGCCACCTTGGGAGAATCTAAAAGATCAAGTTCTGCCTGAAGAATTCAGTTCTGGAAGTTGCTGATTGGTAAACACCCCACCCCCACCCCCGGATTGAGTTAATTTGTTTCATTTTGTATTATAAACCTAGCTATTAATTAGGTATGTATATGCGCCGCTGATCGATTGGCAAGAACGTCGGTTCATTCTGTTCCAAATCTGGACCCTTAAGAGTTGTGCCTTAGTCATCCACCACAACAGGCTCTTATATAAATCATGGTAACAATTAAAGCAGGCTCGGACCTAACTTAATTAAATATACTTACCCCGTCTTGGATATTAATCCTCTCGTCCCTAATTAAACTGTGGAAATTAGTGATTGGTGACTGATTAAAAGGGCTGCAAGCAGTATGATTTGACCACTGCATAGCAATTTGCTGGAGATGTAATCACACGAGGATTCAAAATTAGACTAATCTAAAGTGAATTCGACGCATGGACCCATCTCGATCGGCCCAGAAAACTTTAATTGATTCAAGGAAACGGAGCAGCCAGCTGGAAGAATTTAAGATTTCTGCTTAGTCGTTTAGCCACCTCAGAACGTCGAGAAAGATCCCCATTAATTAGTTCGACCTAGACTAATCTAAAGTTTGGTCCTTAAAACCCAGCCTCGAGTTTCCCTAATTACCGAAGCCATCATGTCTTGACTAGCTAGTACAGCCTGATCAGCATGAAGCATAGACATGGACCGGTCGACCTATGTCTCTCACCCAGGTGATATTGATAACGCGAAAGAAGACGATGCCTGTGTTTTATATTTTGATGGCACTGATCTCCAAAACTCTTGACGTTGGAATGTGAAACGGATGGTGGAAATATGTAAACATCAGCGATTCCCTGGGCTTCGCTGACTTGTAATGCCCAGATATTCAAACTTGATACAGGAATATTTTATTTCTCTGGAACAACCGTGGACTAGGATCGACCCAATTCCACGAAATATGACGGTTCCTCGAGGCTACTGAAAAAATCCGGGATACATTCTACAATCTGCCTTCCCACTCTATGATCCATCCATATGGCGTGCTGCCCAAAGACTACTTTAATATGGGACCCCGACTAATCACGGGTGCACAACTTTCAAATAATAGCATAGCTTTTGATGTTTGCAGCTGGGGAAACAATTGCCTAGCGTTCAGTGTCTTGTCACCACCCCTGCTGACTTATTAAAGTTCAGGGAAGAAAAATGTGCCATTGCGTGAGCAACGGTATCTTACAGACTTTTTTTTTTTAGATAGATAGTAATTTAATAGCAGAGGTGAAAAAAATATGTAGCTTTGAATGACGCTCGTAAGATTGAACCCACAACTTCCATCGTGCAAAGTGAACGAGTGAACTATCAAATTACAGGTTGGGGTTCAATATCTTAGGGCCACTTTGATAAAAGGGTAAGTCAGGTTAGAGTGAGTTATCGAGATGAGATGACTTAATCTTGGTTTGAATATTTTTATCTTAACCAGAGTCGGCTAAGGATAAACTTAAATTTTTTCACTCCAACCAAAAGAGTGGAATAAGTCACTCGGGGTGAGTCACCCGGGATGGTTTACCCGCCCCTAATCCACCCCTTTATCAAAATGGCGCTTAAAGACTTGTGCATGTATAGTTTCTCCTCGATTAGTGGGCTTAAATGGGCTCTTTATGTCTTTCTACAATGGGGAGAGCCCAATTTACATATAAGTGGGGCCGCCTCCCACCATTTACAAATGAGTAGCCCTTGCTCCATTTCAAGGATTGCATTTTTGTCATGTCATCTTGTGAAATCTATTCATATTGATCCACACTCCCTTATGGTGAGCCCTGGACAAATTGATTTGACAAATATGACAATATATATATATATATATGGTTTGAAGATTTGGAACTGTGGAACACACCCAAAAAGATTAGGGCCTCTTTGCTAACCGGGTAGGATTAGCGTAAGTAACCTCTGGGGGGTCGATTGCGCTAATCGACCCCGGTTAACCTCCCTGTGTGTGAGAAGAGCGGTGGGGTCTATCGACTCTCTCTCATCCGCTCCTCCACCCTATCCCACTATCAAAGCACCCTTTAGCTCCGCTTTGTTTGGGACTTATCTCAAGATTATCCTTATTTTAACTCAAACTAAGTCATTTTGATTTGGCGGGAGAAAATTTACGTAATCCACTTAAAAGTGACTTAACATGACTTAAGTCAGATTAACCTATCCCACCTCCACAAGTGAGATAATTTAATCCCGTGCTATGTCAAAATAAAAAAATATAAAAATAGATAAAGTAACTCCACTTAAATTTAATCGAGCTACCTTTAACCTCCAGACAAAGCGGTTCTCACGGTTTAAGGTTCATGGCTAAAGACGTGAGTCACGATAGCATCTTCCTTTTCTTTCTGCAATGGGCTGAGCCCAACATACATACAAGCAGGCCCCACCATCGTTCACAAATGAGTAGCCCTTGCTGCAGTTCATGGATTTCATTTATTCACGTCACCTTGGAAAGTCCACTCGTATTGATCTACAACGCCTGGAGGCGACCTCTGAATAAATTGATTGCATGTGTATCACAAGAGAGAGATTTATGGGGTCCACAATTAAAGATGTGAATCTTAAATCTTTTCGTTGTCACTTACGTCACGTCACGTCATTAAAAACGGGGACTAATGGGGGGAAGGGTACGCAAAGGTGATACGGCAAAACTGAAATCTCAAATTGTAACGAGTATCTTTTTTTGACAATTTAAAATCTATCAGAATTGATCTAATAAAACTCAACCCCGACACCTAGCATATTTTACAGGTTTGACACTCAGCATTTATATCAGTCATAACCTTTGTTCATGATTTTTTTTTTTTTTTGCGACGAGAAACTTAGCAGAGTGGTACTCAAATTTACGCCAAATGCCTATATCCCCTGTAAGATCATTTGTAGCTGGTACAATTCCGGCAAGGATTATTAGATATCTTGTACATCCACACTTGATACGACAACTTAAATATCGCACGGTCCATCCCCAACTTAATCCTCCCCAAACGTGCATGAATTGTCACCAAGAAATTAAAGCCAAGCCCGTCGCAATCGAAGTAGGCCGGCTATCACCGTCGGAGCCCAATAGTAGAGGCCCACCAATTTGAGCCTCACATGATACGATAAGTTGATAACTTGTCGGTTGATAGCCGATTGGTGGATCCATGGCCCTTTCCATGAAGCTTTTCTCCAACGAATTAGCTATTTATCTCTCTCTCTCTCTCTCTCTCTCTCTCTCTCTCTCTCTCTCTCTCTCTCTCTCTCTCTCTCTATATATATATATATATATATATATATATATATATATATATATATATATTGCTTATCTTAGGTGAAGATAAAGTGGAGATACAAAGTCTCCACGCAAACAAAGATTGAAGCACAGAGGGATATCACAAATGCAGTGACCTCTCTTTTAAATGGGAACCTTTAACTTTTTGACACTTGCGCCCATCAAAGCTTTTTCTCCCCACGTTGCGTATGACAGTTCCTTGTGGCTTCCCTTCTTATACGCTGATGGGCCCAATCACGCGAGTGTTGATGGCAATTGTCTAACTTCTCCGTTGAACTTGGCTCATCTCTTCTTTTCTTTCGTTTATTTTTTAAGATGGTGTTGTGAGCTGATCTTAAATTCTATCCGGAGAGGGACAGATTCATGGCTTAAAAATTAGGCGACCCAATAGCCCATCAAGATCTGCATAGTCTAATAAGTGACAGTCCTAACAGGACCCACTTATCACGAGATCTGATAGAGTAGACCAATGACGGCCCACCAAGTTTTAGCTCATACATTCGACCGAGGGCCTCCTGATGTTTGGGGGGAAAGCTCAATTAGCGATCGATCAAATTGCCCTAAGGTGGATGAATGCTCTCTCGGGGGGTGCCCAAGCCTCGGGCTCCTTATCCAGATAAGGGATATCCCTTATCGGATTAACCTGTCCTCTAGACTCCTTATCGAGTTAGAGTGAACTCTTCGCGGCTGGGCGTTTATCCATCACCATCTCAGTGGATGCTGTGCTGCCCTCAGAGAGGGAAGCTCAAGAAGATAAGAGAAGGGCAAGAGTCCATGAACGGTGAGAATTATTATTAAGAACGTAACGCCCCCAAACCCTCACGCTTCCCCTAAAGGGAGCTGGTAGCTATATAAACTCAAAGAACTCCTCCAGAAATGTAAGTCATCTTCTAGCCACTTCAATTAGTGAATAGCAGTCTCGTGTCCTAAATCTTCTTTGCCTCCCTTCTGCACCTTTGCTCTTACCGTTCACTGATTTAAACATCGGAGAGTTTTTTTTGAGATCACAACCCCGGGCTCCCTATCGCTTTCTTTCCCTTTGCAGAGCTTAATTTTGAGGTGGTTACGTCCCGCGACTACCCTAGATCCGACGATCCACGATTTTGCACGAGATCTCGCCTCTTCACTATCTTATTTATCTTCCTCTTTATTCTTGTGTACGTGGCAATGGATGCTAAAAATTGGAGTCCTGAAAGATGATATCGTCCTATTGATGATACATACTTTTTTTTGTAGAGAGGAGACGATGGGGTTAATTTCCGCTGAAGATTGGATCGCGAGTTAGAAGATTTTTTACCTTGTTTTTGGTCTGCTAGTTGTAAAACTTGTAAGAAGTGAAAATTTCCGATCGCTGGAGAGAAGCTAGGATTCATTGATCTATGGGTTGATCGGATTAACTTTGAAGGAGGGTCCAGATGTAACTGTTGGGTGAAGCTTCTAATTGGAAATGCTTTTGGACTTGCACAGCTCTCAGTTCAATTATTTTGAAGGGAAGATAATATTAGATGCTGAAACTAAGTCAAGGTTTTCTTTTTTCTTCTCATTTTTGGGCTTCCAATATTGCAACATTTCAAATTAGAGTTCGTTAATCTTTTTTTTTTCTTTTGTAAGCTAGGGCTCCTTAAATTGAAGGGGGAACGTACAGAAGTTGGTGACTAATGTAATTGTCCAAGATTAGATATTTCGCTCTCTACGGATACATTTTCAATTTAATCACAGATGCATTTCACATTGTAATTAGAGGGTTAACCACAAATATAATCTTTTTTTGCTTAATTCCTTTTATTAAGGAGAATTTTGAGTGTGTGCAGTACTGTACTTTTACGTTTGGTTGGAAGAATACGAGTGATTGTTACCACGGCTACACAAGGAATCCCGATTCCCAATTACTGAAAAGTAAGTAAACCAACTCAAACCTGGTCTACAGCAAACATGCATGTTTACCATCTAGCCACCTAGCCAGGTAGTCTGAAGTTACATGTGGTATATATAGTGATTGCTGGCCTGTGGTTAATGTGTAGTTTAATAAGAGAGTGAGTGCTTAGCATCCTTTTGAGTGACTTCTGAGCAAAAGGAATCACAGAGAACCTCCGGAGCAAATTGCAGAAATAACACTGAGAAACTTCTACCGGCAGAAGTTTTTCCTTTTTTTTTTGATCAAAACAAGACTTTTACCAGCAGCAATCAGCAGGGATCCCCCCCATCATGCACGTTTATAGACATCAAGCCTGCTGCCCACGACGAAATTCTCTTCTATACACACACGCAACTTCCCCCTCCCTCCATCTCCCGTCTCGATCTTCCCCTGCAAACTTCCATTCCCCCTCCCCCCTGATTTGAACCACTCCGTTACGTACATGTCTACAACTCTTGCCACCCCAGTCCTATATATCCTCTCTCCACAGCACTTCCACTCTACTTTCCATTAATCTTCTCTCCCCAGCACTCTTTCCCTGTGCGTACTTTCCATTAATCTTCTGCGTATTTCGCTTTTTGACTAATTCAACAGGCAATTGGCCGCATGCACTTGGGCACTGTGTCTCTCTCCTTGATCAGCTTTTGTTCTCCCCTTCCTCCCCACCTCGATCACTCGATCAACCAGGAAGGAAAACGACCCACCCCATCTCTCTCTCTCTCTCTCTCTCTCTCTCTCTCTCTCTCGTGTGTCACTTGTGTGCCAGAAGGACTGAAACTCTTCAACCTTTCCACGTACCATCAACAAAGACAGCAATCGTTCACCATGTATATATAGAACACAGCAGTTGTAATTACAACACCACCCCACCCCCCCACACAGGCCCGCAATGGCTTCCAAACACCACCACCGCTCGACTACTTCTCTGTCTCTCTACTTCTTCCTCCTCCTCTTCCTCTTCCATCTCCCCCATGCATCCATGGGCGGCAGGTACCATCTGCCAGGACCTGCCGTTAGAGCAACGTCGATGGAAGCTTCTGATTGGCTCGACAAGATATATAATGCTCCGCCGCCACCCATTAACCAGTTCCGGTCTGGACAACGGAAGTACGGGGTGACGACGTCGTTCGGATACCTGCCAATGAGCGTGCCCATCCCGCCCTCCGCTCCCTCCAAGCGGCACAACAGCATCCATGGCGACGCCGCCAGCTCTCGTCGGACTGCCACCCCGTAGCCGGACAGCAGTCTAGCAGCCATTGCTAACCTACCGGCCGGGAGCTTCCCAATGTTAAATGACATGAGGTCCCCGAAGATACACCTACTACAAGCATTCTCTCTCTCTCTCTCTCTCCCCGTGTGTGCCTGTGTGTGTGTGTGCGCGCGCGCACTAAAGCTAACTTACCCTGTCTCCATTCTTTGAAGCAAATCCCAGTTGATGATTGGATTTGTTCTGGTGTAGAGAATGATCGAGACAGACATTGTTATTGTTCAGTTTTAAGTTTTTCGATCGGCTTCTTGAAATGAATTGGTTTCAGTGTTGGAGTCAGCAGACCGTTGTGCGCATATCTACATACATCCAGCTGGTCGAACGGGGAGAGGAGACATCAAACATCTAGAAGATTTCGCCGAGCGAAGTTAATAGCATCGGCACTCCTCTCGTGTACTTCCTCGTACGTCTTACCGGCATGAAGCAATATTCTCGATTTCCACTCCATGTAAGATCGATGATGCGTGTTTAGGCTTATTTTCATGTATATCCTATTTACATCTAAAATATTAAAATTATCATTCTCATTTGTCAAATAATATATATATACCATTCTTATTCATTAAAAATTTTAAAATTTTCATCAAATGACCAGAATGCCCCAGAATTTGTGTGAAGAGATTTGGGATTAATATGAATGTTCGGGTAATCTTTATCATTTAGTGACATTTATGAAAGTTTTAGTTAACAACGATGGTACGTGACGAGGGGAAGTCCCCTCGGCCCAATAAAGTCTAATATTAATTGGTTTACAGTTCATTACACAACCTACCAAGACTTGTAGGAGGATTGACCTAGGACCCAAACCTTGTACGTCACGTGCACCTCCATCTTTCAATAGAGAGCGACACACGTCTATGACAACCATCACCACATTAATGGTTGCATAACCCAACAGGCAAAATAGCAACGGGCCAACGCTTATGCCTCTCTTCCCATGACGGGCAAATAGGCGAGTGGCTCACATCTCCACGGCCAAAGAAAATCCTAGCATCACCAAGTCATAAAAATCAACAGGACAAGTTCAAAGAGGACATCCTATAAATAGAACCTTAATTGGCCAGATGTCCAGGGAGCTATGCCATATACATCCCTGAAGCTCTCACCTCTCTCAAGCCTCTCACCTCAAGCTCCCTTCTCCAGCTCCAGTGGATCGGCTCACAAGCCTCTCCATCTTCAACGTTCGTCCGAATACTCTCTTTCTCCTCCAAACTCTGTTACGTACTCCTTCAACCGAGTGCTGCGTGCCTCTCGTCTGAGCGCTCCTATACATCGATGATTGTCTGACTTAAATATTATAGAGTTATCCTCTGGGATCTCTCCCATGGTTCCTTATAACATTCTTCTGTGTCTATAGGTTCCTCACGGAGACGACATCTTATGCTCAGGGTTCCTTATGATGTTTTTCTGTGTCTACAGGTTGCTAACATAAACGACATATTATTCCTACGCCTAACAAATTTTAGGAGGTGTAAGTTGTGGATCGAGATGATGAATCTCGACTTCTAAAATATGTACGATAATTAGATAATTAAAGATGATAAATTTAACATTTTAAAGAGAGTATATATGAAATTAATTAACTCAATTTTTTACGTAAGCAGCCAGCCAATAACCGCAAAAAAGGTGTTGATTAGTCACATAGAAGGAGGGGGGGCGGGAGACCGGAAGAAAATGGGAATACCGTGTAGAACTAAACAACAGTGATCGTATATATAAATATAAACAGAAATTAAGAAAATGATCATCTAGATGATAACAGCTGAAGTCAAGCCTTCTGGACGTCAGACGCGCGCGGCAGGGGGGTTACTCCAAGTTCAGAAGTTTTCATACGTACACCTATTTTTATATTTAATAAAATTGGCGGTATGATTTACCATTTCTCAAAAAAAATTGCATACACACATTTTTCAGACCTTACATCCTTTTTCAAACTTCGTAAATTCAACCCTAATTAAATAACATTAACGTATTATATTAGAAACTTCTCAAGTTCTCTTGTCGGGCTGGAATGCTAGGCTTCCTCGTTAGACTTCCCTTTTTGTCTAAGATTGTTCAAATATCTGAATTCTAACTAAATTATTGAAAGGCGATATATATATATATATATATATATATATATAATGGTATATATATAGGGGTCAAGGGAACGGTTGGATTTTGATGGTATAGGGGTCATGAGATGCCTAGCTATATGCCTTGACCCCTATATACCATCAAAATCAAAGCGAGTAGTCCGATGAGCTCTGGTTAGACAAGTTTTCGTTAGCTAATTAAGACGCACCGCGCATGGTGGTGTACTGTGGGCATTGCGATTGGGTGCCCATACATAGGTGCCAACTTGCTCCCTTCCCCGTCAACCTCCATCTCTTACCAAACTCAATATCTTAAAATACATAATGGAAACAAAGAGAGGCTTTGTACATATTTCTTATAAGGATTTTTCTTAATTTTTAGGTAGGAGTCTTATCTTTTGATAACGTCTCTCGAAATTAAAGCACCACTTCGGTTATTTTATTTTTGAAAGAGCCATGGGAGTTACGTTCGGGTCTTGGGAGGATATCCCAAACTTCTCCTCCCACACCCCCACGCCGCCTTCTTCCTCCTTCAGCAAGTGAGATAAAGGAGACATGATCTTCTCTCTCCTCTGTTGACACACCAGCGCTCTTGTATGGTATCGTTGCGGTGGCATATCAAGTTTCAATCTTCTCTACCCCACGCTTACCCCTCCCCGTCTCCGTCGGCACCTCTCCCTCTCCCCGCTCTCCCCGCCACATTTCCCTGCCCAATACTCCCATCTCTCCCCTCCTCTTCGTCGGCCGCTCTGCCTCCCCCCCTCCACCATCCTCCCTCCGCCGCACTCCCTCCCCCTGTTCGAGGCATCACCCCCCCCCCCCCACTCCCACCCCCTCACCCCCGGTGTCTCGCCCCAGCCCTCTTCCTCATGCCCTCTCCTCCACCCTCCTTCTTCCCCTCCGCAGCCCCCTCCCGCTCCACCATCCCTCACCTCCCCCCTCCGCCTCGCTCTAGACGTCTCTCCCACCCCTTCCCGGTCCATCTATCACCCCCCCTTCCCCGCCTCCCCATCCCCCGATCCGTTTCCCCCTCCCCGATCTCTCTCGCCAACGAGGTCCTCTCCTCTGGTCCTCCCCTTTCTTCGTTCACTCTCCACAGGCCCCCTCCTACCCCACCCCCCTCCGCCATTCCCCTTCCACCTCCCCACCTCCGTGCTGTCTCCCCAAACCCTTTTTGAAACATACCGTCTCTTCGGTCCCTTCTCACGGTGCTGGACGTTTCTTTGGACACTCGACGAAGAAGAGGCCAACCTTGGCGTGATCTAGGTTATGGGTCTCTCCCCTCGACCCCTACGGAACTTAGAGATACAGTGCATATCCCCCTTGCATCCAACTGGATGCTTGCTATCCGAGTGTATCTAGGAGTTCCCAGCCTCTTTGAGAGTTAATGATCTCTACAGTTCTTATTTCTACTTTCTGTTGCTACGATGGAATGTTGACGATATGGGCTAGGGATGACTGTTCATGTACTGTTTGGTGTCTTTGTTTTCCATGTACCGTGACTTTCGTATGGTACGAATGAATATCCTATGTTATGTTGCAAAAAAAAAAATCAGATTTCCTATTTAACATCCACGCCATGCAATCTGTTGGCCGCGTTCAATTCTGGGTACCTTTTGGCGTCAATATTGTAGGAGTTCACATACCAAAGATGAGCCTGCATTAATCAAAGAGTCCATCTGCCAGGATGAGTTCCTGTGGATAATGTCTTCTGCGGATAAAAAAAACTCTTGATTTCCTTGTTTATTTCAAGTAGATGAGAAAATTATTCATAGAAAAAAAATGGCAAACAACTCTTTCACGAGTTTTAAAAATTACGTCAATCTTGTCAAACAAGTTAACAATCATTTACGTCATTCTCAAAATTTAAGTTAAAAAAAATGAAATAGATTAATTTTTCAGAGTGAAATCATTTCAAAAATAAAAGTGCTCTCGAACACCTACCTATGAACCCAAAAGGAATCCCGTAACCAATCCTCAACAGTAGTTTATCACCACCAAATCCCCGATATGGTAGAAAGTATATTAGAAGAATATCTGAGATTGAAACCCGATGTTAGAAGAAATCTACAAAAGGGAGCGGATAAATTTAGTAGTCGTGACAAGAAAGCATGGATGGTGATCACAAGATCGATCTCCTCTTTGAGAGGGACGAGAAATGAGCCCTGCCTTGTCGAGTAGTCATCGATTGGTAAACACTGGATATGGAATCAATCGACCAGTGGATCGAGCCTGTGGCCGACATCTAATTCTCTGTCCCACAACTGAGAGATATTCATGAAACAGCACAGAGTCATGACCAATTTAAAGATCCCTTTCCTGCTGCTGCTGCTGCTGCAAGAAACCCGTCCCCTTCCTCTTCTTCTGAGCAGCCGTGCCCATTAACATTTATTTGTATAGCTGGGGAGAAAGGAACTCATCGCACGCTTTCCTTCTCCCTCGACCGCGCAAAACACGGGGTTAGCTGAGGTGGCAATTGTGGTACGCGTTCGGCGATGTCGGCATCGCAGGAAAGGGCATGCACAGTGTAGCTGCGCCCTAGCTGGCACCAGCTGTATCCATCCACAGATTAATTAGTCTCTCCCCCACCCACCCCCCACCGAGTGTTATCCATCACCACTCATCAAAGAATTTGATTACGTACGTTCACCACTTACCAGCCAGCTGCCGGTACATTTCCAAGGTTGTCCTTTTCCTTTCGTTCTTTTTGGGGACAGGAATACGTTACCATCGGTGAAAGAAAGAAAAAGATCTCGTGCATGGAATATTATAAGGAGAGAATTACAGCTGCATACTCTTTGCCGTCGATCTCCCCTCCTCGAATTAATTAACTCGACAGCTTGAGGCTGGGATGACAGAGACATTTCTCTCTTAAAAACATTGTGGTCTCCTATATATATATATATATATGTATTTATATATATCTCCTCTCTGTCCGAGTGCATATTTGGTGAAACTTCTATTTTGGAAGTCACATTTGATCACTTGTGCTTCCAGCCTCAAAAATATTAGATAAGAGCAAATGTAACAGGTTTGGTATATACAGTCATATATACCAGCCAATTAATTCCTATTGGCATAATTCTATTTTTCCCCTATTTGAAATGCACTAGAGGGGTATAGAAAATTGATCGGTCAAACGGAGTAAAGAATGCAAATCTACGGAATTGATTTGGTCAAACGAAGGAACCAAAGGTGTGAGGTGGGAATTAATGGGGGCCTAGCACGCGGAATAAGGGCCATGGAAATTAAAGCCACACCTCGCATTTGACTTTTGGGGGGCGTGGGGGGGGGGGGGGGGATTGACATTGCAACCTTTGTTTTGGATAGAACTCAAAGGGGTGGGTGAAGATGTTGGATAAGAAGGAACTATATGCATCATGCATGCTAAAGAGATTAGCTGAAAGGGACCGGCACTGTACAACAACAACAAAAAATGGTGGGGTGGGGTGGGGGTGCAAAGTTGAAAGAGGGGTTTCCCTCTTTTTCCTTTTTGGAGATCGGGGGTGATCGAGTGGGGGCATTCCATTGTTATCCATTCTTTATAAAGACGGCACCGTCGGTAAAAGTAAACGGAAATGACGTCACGAGAATAGGGACTTATTCGAGAGGGGTACATAGCCTTTTTTTCCCCTCTCGGCGACGTTCTTACATGTTGATTTTTCCAAAGCTTTGGAGGGCCGCCGGGGTTTGCAACGCATGGTGGCGCGCGCGTCGGATGGTGGAGCTCGCGAACAGTGACCGGACTCGGTCGAAATCCATCGAATGGACGTGGCATCTGACGTCTCGAATCAGGGTAGTATTAATCCACTTCCGATTTTGATTGGCGAAGGAAATGAACTCGAGTGACCAGTACAGTGACGTGTGATTTGATTACGGAATAAGCAAATGTAGAATAAGAACCAACATTTTAAATAGAAGATGCATTTGAGTTATTATTTAAATTTTGATTTGGTAAAAAGATTTTATTCAGCATTGAATAAGAATCGTTCTTCTTTATTACATATGACTACGTTCAATTGCGAAATAGGTTAAATTGATAAGTTAAATCGTAGGTAAGATATTTCGTAAAATATATCAAAATATTTTTTGACTGAGAGATAAGATAATTTAAAATGTCTTCTCGAGAATTGTGAAACTTTTTAACCCTTCGTATTTCACTTTTTTGGTAGAACAACTTATCTCGGGATAAATCAGGATAAGAGCTTATATATCCTAATTCAAATGGAAAATCTTGTCCGAGCAATAAAAAAAGTGAATAGAAGAACTTTCAGTGAGATATCTCGATTTATCCTTCAAACAAACAGGGCCTATTATAGACTCTATTTGTTTGTTAATGGGGTGAGGTTAGCGTATTCGACCAAAGAGAGTCGAATGCACTAAACATGCAACTCGACAGTTATAAAGTTCACTGACTTGGTGATCCGCATTAGATCGAACCTTCTCTAATCCGATATGGTACGTCCAAATTCCCTCTCCCTTTCCCTCTCTCCCTCTCTCTCTCTCTCACTGTGACTCGGCCCGACTCGGTCGATCCTGAGGGTGATCTGTAGCGTATCAAATTTTTCCAGATACAGTACGATACGTCCGAGTCGGCCTGAGTCATACCGAGTCGACGAACCATGATCAAGTAACCTACATATGGGTCTCGTGTGATCTGATTGAGGGCGGGACAAGACGACGTCCGATGGCACCGAGGCAAAGGCGAATGCGAGTGTTCTCGAGGTTTGATCTGTAAGTTGATGCTTGATGCCGAGGGAGAGGGCAAAGTGAGTGAGAAAATAAAAAGTTTGGGAGGAGGGGGGGAGTTTTTTTTTTCAGTTGAGGATACATCCTGCACAGTCGGGCGGTGCACTCTTTTTTTTCTTATTTTTCTTTCATTGATTTTAAACCCAAGTCAATGTTCTGACTTTTTTTTTCTTTACATTCCAAAGCAAGACTTAGGTGACATGACACTTTCACCGTAAAAATTTAAGAAAAAAAATAAAAAGTTAGGTGCATCATCGCTGGACGGTGCATCAAATATTACTCTTTTAAGTTAAAAAAATTACTCAAAAAATTTTCCGACCTTCAATCAAACCTACAAAAGTAGAGGTTTTTTAACAACCCTCGATCATGAAAATTTTATTCGATGACACAGTGCCTTGGAGAATCCCACCATTTGCATAAGAGGGGTACATGATGGTAACTTATGTTCAACAAAGTCAGTAGGGCGATTATTATTTGTTTGGATTGTGAAAACTCCTAGAAGTTGGATGATGAGCCGAGACGGCGCAAAGCCTGAAGCCCAATGGAAGGTTGAGTCTGACTATGGTCTTAACAGATCCGAATGTAATTGGATAAGGCCGGCCCAACACCCACGACTCACTGCCTGTGCTAATTATTTATAAAGTTTTAGTTGTTGCACTGGCAACAAATTTTACCTGTAACGTGCCACGTAGTCACACAATGCCATTTGTCCTAATCCCACATGTAGGGCTGTAACGTGTCATGCACCTAGTCATACAATGCCATTTATATTAACCCCACGTGAGTCCACTGACATCTTTAAATACTCCTTGGAACCATTGACTGTGCCCCATGTCACGCCGCACATGTCAGACCTTTTCTTTTGCTTTAAAAACCTTCAACACCACTCAATGTCTACCACTAGCAAAGTGTCTTTCCCACCTGTAAACAATTGTCTCACACTCTCACTAATGGGTTGTCCCATGAGGAAAGAGACGTTCGAGGAGAGGCTCCTCCAACCAATCTTTCCTAAAACCTCATAAATACATCACCTTAGGTGATCAGTGAAGGAGGGTTCTTCTCTTGTTCATACAGAGATTTTGTGAAACTGTGAGAGAGCATTCCTTTGTTATTTCTCATTCCCTTTCATTTCTGTTGAGTTCTTGAAAGTTATACCGAGATTCGTAAAGCTCTCTCCGAGGACGTGCCGACGGAGAGAGAGGGATCGCCTACCCGAGGGTCGTCGTATCTCTAGGAGGCCGTTACCGCGAGACTCGCACGTTGGGTGGTAATATATCTCTTAGTTCGAGCGACTACGCGCTTCGACCCGACAGGTCATTTCTAAACTTAGTTATTTCTAATTATTTGTTGTTGTTTTTGTTAATTTCAGCATTATAATTTCAACAATCTAAAAGATCTATTGTTATTATATTGCTGCAAATTATTTTAAAGTGAAAAAAAATATAATACAAATCAGCGTGAGGACACCATTAAAGAGAGAGAGAGAGAGAGAGAGAGAGACGTCCGTATAGCATAGGTGTTTTAAACCTGTAGTAAAATAGTTAAGAGTTTTGTTTAGGAATTAGCAACGAAGCCCAACCAGTACAAGGTAAATTGAGAACTCTCCTCTTGTAAACTTTAGTACTTCTTAACAGGAGACCACAAAATAATCATCGTATTTGGCAAGGTGAAATTTAGTTTGCCATAAATATGTTGTTTTCACTCTCTTAGTTGTTTACATTTATTAGGTCTGATCTGTTTGTGTGCCGTTTCCACTGCCAACCCCACTAACTCAACTATTATAAGAGGAGATGCAATAAATAAATGAATGCGACTAATAACTGGATTCGGTGCTTTTCAAACTTTGATTTCTTGGGTCACTGAGTTTGCCGCGTGAGCTCCGCAAGCATGGCTACTAGTAATATCAGTAACATAGTAATATAAGACACAAACACTCTCTCCATATAACGGGTTACTTTTACACGAGGACCCCAGTGGCAAGCCACTGTGAGTGAGCCCTTCCACACAATAACTTAATTTAATATCATGTGAGTCGATGACCCACTGTGGACGTACTTTTTCCACTTGGCGAATTCTCTCGTGTTGTTTATTCGTTTATTGGATGCGTGGGCGTGCCAGTCACCGAAGTGACGATCTATTCGGGCTCCGAAGAGCCCATGGTACGCTCGACCTGACTCCGTCAGACGATTATGTGGTTCGTGTCGGGACCGAATCCCGTCGCGCCATGAAGGTCACGACGTCATTTACATCCCCCATACGAGGGAATACCCTTGATTAATTGCCGAAATTAGGGGCCCCACGGCCTAAAAGAATAATACTAATTACGCGAGAGAGATATAGGTAGATCACACTGGAGGTTTTATTAAAGCCATAAATTGCCGGCCGCATAGGCCGCTCGGGGACCTTTTCATATTCGGACACGGGCCCGTAACAGGAACGCGGCGAGAAAACCGTGGTAGCTCCCTTCAAATGTCTGCCGAGCATATGGCAATTTCAATGAGGACTCGGAAGGTATCCGGAACGAGAAATAAATCCGGTCCGATTAAGCTGTCGGCCCGAGGTTAGATTAAGACCTGGCCATATCGGGGTAATTCCCAAGACTCGGGCTTGACCTGAAAGGGCGGCGTTGTTGTTCCTTTTGTCCCGGGTCACGGGGAGAGGTAGGGGCTGCAGTGTGAGCCTGGCGTCTTTTATCTGGGGTTTTCCTAGCTATATGTTCAAGGATTTCTGATTTGACGTTCGCCGTTCGCTGCTTCTTTATGCGTCGTTCCGGACGATTTCTCTTCTTTTATTCATTATTGTTATTACTATTACTATTTATATTTTTTTATTACCCCTCCCGCCTCTTTTATTATGATTAATATTATACATTCGGAGTCCTTTAATTATCGTAATTTTTATTGATTTATTCGCTATTGTTAATGCCCTTATCAGGTCATATATACGTGTATGTATATAGTGTGCCGGCGAAGGGGATAGGGCGTACCGCTGGAGGCTTGGGATGTGCCGCTGAGGGCTGAAAGGGGCGTACCGCTGAAGGCCAAAGGGCGTACCGCTGAAGGCCAAGGGGGGCGTACCGCTGAGGGCTGAAAAAGGCGTACCGCTGAGGGCCAATGAGGGCGTGCCGCTGAGGGTTGAAGGGAAGCGTGCCGCTGAGGGCAGAACGGACGTGCCGCTGAAGACTATAGGGGTGTACCACTGGGGGTTCAAGGGGTTAAATAGAAGTGTGCCGTTAGAGGCTGGAAGGAGTGCACTGGTGGAGGTCCATCTAAGTGGAGGATAGGGGCAGGCATGCCGGTGAAGGTTCTCTCTTTTATTATTTGTTTTAAGGCTTTTCTTTTCTTCTTATTTTTAATTTTCACGTAGTTCTATATAAACTTCTTCTTGGCCTTGTTCTATTCAGCCCCTTTGCCGTAATCGGAAGCTCGGTCCGTCGGGTCGTTAACTGGTCCAGCTCTCGTTATGGTGCCGGCAGTGGTTAGGTGAGTTGGGAGGTTTCATTAATTATCTTGCTCGTTTGTTGCCTCCCTTTGCCTCTTTTAATGTTTTATTATTTTCCCACAAAAATTCGGCAGCATCTCCCCTTGACCCGGGGCGTAAGGGAGATAAAGGGAACGCGCCCACATGGAGTGGCGGAACCCGACAACTGGAGGTGGGCCCCTGGGGGAGCAACACCTTTAAAGAGCCTCGGAAAACGTAAAGGGAATGGCTCGGGGGCAAAGCCAAGGAGTGGGCTGCTGAAGGACTGAAGGGCATGCCACTGAAGGCCATAAGTGGAGTGTACCGCTGAGGGCAGCTGGGGAGTGTGCCGGCCAAGGAGCGTGCCGGCGAGGGTGAATACAGTATGGGTGTGCCGCTGAAGGCAGAAAGGGGTGTGCCGTTGAGGGCAGAAAGGGGTGTGCCGCTGAAGGTTGTTTGGGGAGCGTACCGGCCAAGGATAAATGAGGAGGTGTACCGCTGGACAGCCCCCATGGGCGTGCCGCTGAGGGACCAAACAGGTGTGCCGGCGAAGGGTCAGGAAGATGCATCGCTGGGAGATTCAACTGCTAAGTGTATGGGCTGGAAGATCTGCCGGCCATCCAGGAGCGTGGGAAAGGGATTCAAGGCCGGGGGAGAAGCCACTTAGCTGCTGTGTATTGGGAGAAAGGGTAAGGGTCTCCCTCCTTCCTAAACCGGTGGACATAGCAGAGGGCCACGGAAGGAATCGAAGGGCCTATAAGGCCAAGGATCATGGGAGGACGGTCATATGGACACGGAGGCCCCAAGAACACCAGAGAAATGGGGGGGGGCGGAGGGAAGAACGGACGACCCGTTGGAAACCGCGAGGACTGGCATAAGCCAACGAAATCAAAGAGAAAACCCAAGAGGAACAACTTTCATTCATGGGAATCGAGAGAGCACTGCCCTATATACATATCATAGCAAAAAAGAATGCCAAAGATGATGCCATGGCCAAGAAAGGGGAAAAGGCCCCACAAAAGAAAAGAAGACATAAAAGGAAGAGGAGGAACGGAGGGCAGGAGGGAGGCCAGCCGCCCCTAACTCTTTCCCCGTTACATCGAACCCTCTCTCCCTTACTCTTGCTCCCTTCCGGTGGTGGTGGTGGTCGTCGGAGGAAGCTCCCGGCAGGGAGGGAGCTTCTTCTTCTTCTTCTCTCTTCTTCTCTTTTCTTCTGCCTGTGTCCGTCTGTCTGCCTCTTCTCTTCTCTCCCCCCCTTTTCTTTTGTTCGAAACGAAGGGGAGGGTTTTTATACCCCGGACAGCGGGAGTCTTCGTGCAGGAGCCTCGAAGCGGGAAGTGGCCCGTGATCATGAGGTTTGACCTGCCTGTCCTGGCTGTCAGTGGACTAGGCCACGTGGCCCAACGATCGGCTGCCACTTCAGACGGCTCCACTGCGCGCCAAGGATGCGTAGGGCATGGGCCTCACGTCGGCCGTTGAAAGTGCTTCACGCTGTGCCGTTGAAGGGCTGAACAAGCTTGCCGCTGTAGTGCCGAAAGGGCGTACCGCTGGAAGTCCAAACGGGCGTGCCGCTGAACGGCCCGAAGGGCGTGCCGCTGGGGACCTGCAGGGTGTGCCGCCGAAGACCCCCATGGGGGGCGTGCCGTTGAAGACCCCCCCCCTGGGGGGCGTGCCGTTGAAGACCCCCCCATGGGGGGCGTGCCGTTGAACCCCCTTGGGGGTGTGCCGGTGAACCCCCTTGGGGGTGTGCCGGTGAACCCCCATAGGGGTGTGCCGGTGAAGGCCGCTGCAGGGTGTGCCGGGGAAGGGAGCGTGCCGCTGGAGGGTTCTGCCAGGGCGTGCCGTTGAAGCCTCAACTGGGCGTGCCGCTGAAGGGCTAAATGGGCGATTTTGAGCCCATTATGAGCATGAGCTGTGGCCCATTTGATTTTCTTCGAGGCCCACGGGCTGTGGGGCCCTTTTTATGCTTGATTTCTCCGGGGTTTCTTCACTCGACGTCGTTGTCGATGCTGGGCCGAGCATGTCATTTAGATGTGCGATTTTCGGTGTCCACAAATGCCCCCCACCCACGGGTAGCGCAGGCGAAGGATGAGCCGGGCGGTGCCCGTGGGTGTCCTCGTCTCTTCTCTCTTTGTCGATGCCGACGAGGCGTCGAGAGCCGACCTGGTTTGTTTGTTGGTCTCCTTGTCAGTACCGACGTGGCGTCGGGAATTGAAATAGTGTGTCGGTCTCTTAGTCTCTTCATCAGTGCTGACGAGGTGTCGGGAACTGAAGCAGTATGTTGTTTCTTAGTCTCTTCATTAGTGCCGACAGGGTGCCGGGAATTGAAGTAGCTCGTTGGTCCCTTTTGTCTCTCCATCAGTGCCGACGAGGCGTCGGGAACTGAAGCAGTATGTTGTTCTCTTTGTCTCTTCATCAGCGCCGACAGGATGCCGGGAACTGACATGATATGTTGATCTCTTTGTCTCTTCGCCAGTGCCGACAGGATGCCGGGAACCGACATGATTTGTTGGTCTTTTGGTCTCTTCGCCAGTGCCGACAGGATGCCAGGAACTGACATGATATGTTGATCTCTTTGTCTCTTTGCCAGGGCCGACAGGATGCCGGGAACTGACATGATATGTTGATCTCTTTGTCTCTTCGCCAGTGCCGACAGGATGCCGGGAACCGACATGATTTGTTGGTCTTTTGGTCTCTTCGCCAGTGCCGACAGGATGCCAGGAACTGACATGATATGTTGATCTCTTTGTCTCTTTTCCAGTGCCGACAGGATGCCGGGAACCGACATGATTTGTTGGTCTTTTGGTCTCTTCGCCAGTGCCGACAGGATGCCGGGAACTGACATGATTTGTTGGTCTCTTGGTCTCTTTGCCAGTGCCGACAGGAGCCGGGAGCTGGCCTGGTTTGTTGTCTCTTAATCTCTTCGCCAGTGCCGACAGGATGCCGGGCGCTGACATGGTTTGTTGTCTCTTAGTCTCTTCGCCAGTGCCGACAGGAGGCCGGGCGCTGACATGGTTTGTTGTCTCTTAGTCTCTTCGCCAGTGCCGACAGGATGCCGGGAACTGACCTGGTTCGTTGATCTCTTGGTCTCTTTGTCAGTGCCGACAAGATGCCGGGAACTGACCTGGTTTATTGTCTCTTGTTTTCTTTTCTTTTTTTTTTCTCTTCTTTTTTTTGAACCACATTACCGATACAAACGCCCTTTCGGGTTTTCGCCGGTACCGGCCCCCTCTTGCTTTTGCCCACGCGCCCTTTCGGGTTTTCACGTGGCGGGGTACCCAATTTTGCCCGTAGCGCCCTCTCGGGTTTTCGCCACGGCCGGGTTATTGCCATTTTTACCCTTGTCCCCATGCAGGGGCAAGTCCGGCGGGGTATCTCTATTTTTAACCCCATTTTATTTTATTTTCTTTTTTTTGAGTGAGTGCTATGCAAGTGTCGGCTAGGGCACGAAGCCTTGCGCCGGAAGGTAAGGTTCACTCGTTGGCAAGAATAGAATGCCAGCGCAACGGGAGAATCGGTGCCGATTCGGACGTAAGGTCCGTAATGGCCATATTGTGCGGAGTGGGTGGCTAGGGCACGGGGCCTTGCGTCGGAAAGGGATTTGTTCGTTGGCAAGAGACTAATGTCAACGCAAGGACAGAGGTTCTGCCGATCCGGGCGTAGGGCCCGTGATGGCAATTTTGCATGATGGGAGGTGGCCGAGGCCCGAGGCGACGTGCCAGGGACGGGCTTGTTTGTCGGATATGGGAATGGCACCCTTGCAGAGGTGGCTGTGTGCAGGGGTAAAGTCGTCTCCATCTGTACGGGTGTATGTCCGCCCGAGACCGTGGGGTCGGGACGTTCCTTCGGAAGGACCTTATTATTGTGCCTCCTTTGCGCACCTCTAGATATATATATATATATATATATATATATATATATATATATATATAAGTGGATGTATATATGTATGTGTGCATATATATATGTATATAAGTATATATATATATTCTTTATAGTAGAATTTTTTGTTTTCCCCTTTTTGCTTCCTTCTTTCATCCCCCCCTTTTTTTTCTTTATTCTCCTCTCTTTTTTTTTATTCTCTATGTCCGCTCCTCCCCTTTTTTTTGAAATTTCTCCGTCTCTTTTGTCCCCTTCTTTTTTTTTACTCTCCCTTTTTATTCATCTTCCCCTTTTTTTTCCTTTTTTTTTCCTTCTTTTCCTTTCTCTCTTTTTTTTTGCCGTATAAAAGGGACGGGGGCGGTTCATTTGAACCACCCCCGTTCGAACCCCCTCCCTCTTCCCTCTCTCTTTCTCTCTCTTCACGACCGAACGGGTGCCCCTCTCTCTCCCTTCTCCTTCCTCATCTCCGTTCGTGGAGTGCCGCCGTCACCACTGCCGTCGTCGCCGTTGTGGTGAGGAGAGGGTCACGACGCCCCCCCCCCCCTTTTCTCTCCTCTTTCCTCCTCCTCTTGTTCTCTCCTTCTTCCTCTTTTCTCCACGGTGGACGGCGGCCGGAGGCCCTCGCCCCCCTCCATCTCCGTCTCTCTTTCTCCTCCCTCTCCCTCCTGTTCTCTTCTCCCCCCCCTTCTTCTCCGTCTCCGGCGCCATGGGTGGCCGGAGGCGACGTTGGGAGCGGGCGTGCCGGCCGGGATGGTGCCGGGGAAGGCCCCTTTGGGCGTGTGCCGGCGAGCACGGTTTGGGGCACGTCGGGGAAGACCCCCATGGGCGTGTCGGAGAAGAGCCCTAAGGGCGTGCCCGGGAGGCTAGCTCCGGGGTGTGCCGGAGAAGTCAGGCACCGAGCGTGCCGGGGAGGGATCTGATGAGTGAGTGCCGGGGAGGACGCCATGGGGCGTACCGGGCAGCGTGGGGCACGAGTGTGCCGGGGAACGGTGAACCCGAGCGTGCCGGTGAAGCGGGCACCAAGTGTGCCGGGGAGGAAACCCGTCTAGGTGTGCCGGGGAACTGGCCGAGAGGTGTACCGGCGAAGCCCTCGGGGGCGTGCCGGCGAAGGCTGTGTGGGGTGTACCGGGGAGCACACGAAAGGGGGCTGTGCCGGTGAAGGCCTCTAGGGGCGTGCCGGTGAAGGCACCCCAGGGTGTACCGGTGAGGGCAACTGCAGGGTGTGCCGGGGAAGGGCACTGGGCAGTGCACCGGTGAGAGTCTCCAGGGGGAGTTTTTAGCTTAAGGAAGAGGACTCCTTCAAACGGCGGACTTCTGGTGTTGCCTCTCGGGGCCCACCATGCTTTGTTGGGGCCGTCACTCCTTGTGGACGCGCACCCGTGTTTTCCCTTACGCCTCTGGCCTAGGGGAAACTCTGCCAAAATTTCGTCAGAAATTGGCAATATTTTGTTCATTTGACTTGTAGCAAAGCCCTTCTTTTACAGTCTTTCACTTCCTTTTGCATGTGGCTTATCCTGATCTCCTGTTTATGTATTTTTGCAGATAAGTGGCTGCCCCAAGTGGTTCCTCGGCTCCTGCTGCTACTATTGGTGCTGATCTTATCCCACGGGGCCCGGTACCAGCAGTTACCTGGTTAAATGTAGAGGACCTAGACCGAGAGCATGCAGAAATAGCCGCTTTGGCAGAGTCATCCGAGTCCGACGGGGAGACCATGGATTTCCAGAGGCTTGCCAGAGTTGACAGCGGCTTCACATTTGACCGGGTCACCGGGGAGTACAGGAAGGACTTCCCGAAGGACAGACACCTGGTTCGATTTCTGAAGCATTTTCGCTCGCGGGAAGGGCGAGACTTCCGGGTTGTGAAGAAGGCCGAGCAGGCTATATTACTGGCCCGGGACAGCTTATTGTACAGCGTTCCCCGAAGTATCCCGATGTACCTGGTGGGAGAAGCCCGGGAGTGGAAGCCAGTTCTGGGGATCGAGGGGGTGCTGCCGACCGAAGACAAGCTGGTGCGGGCGCCTCAGTTTACTCCGGCAAGATGGGACTTGTCTGCCGGGAAGGTGCACAACGAGGCGCCTCGGTTCGGCCTATTCTTGGCTCCCCTGAAGTGGGGCTACAGAGAAGAGCCCTTCATCTTGGACTGTTTGGCCATCAGATTCAAGTATGATTTATCACTGGGCTGGTTCGGGGAGATGAAGCTTCAGGATGCCCACACCTTCCGGGAGAGGGCGGTGGAGTTCACGGAGCATGTGCTGTTCAACTATGCTCCTTTGCTGGTCCGGGTCGGCATTTATCACAGCGTGTACGCCTCCCGATATGGCTACCCCATTTCCAAGGGCCTCTGTTGCGGCATGATAGAGGTGTTCAGTGCAGCGACTAACACCTTCTACACGGCGGAGGGCGAGACTTCTCTGGATTTATGGAGTCTCAGCCAGCTGAGCGGCCTGCCCATCGACGGGGAGCCTTATGAGGAAGTATGCCTCCCCGACCTGATCAAGGACGAGACTAACGGGGATGGCTACTATTCTCTTGGGTACTCATACCGGTATCTGATGAAGGCGTACCGGGAACTATACCAGGCATCGCACAAGGGGAAGCAGCCCGCCCGCGGGGACAGGAAGAGGGTGCGCATGCCCCTGTGGCTGGAGTATTTTTTCGACGGGCCGAAGCGGTACGAGGAATTCCCCTGCGTCGGTACTGCCGTGGCTCCCAAGAAACGCGCGAAGCCGAAGCTCGACGTGAAGATCCCGTCCAGAGGGCGTCGGAGCGGCCCTAACCCGATGGGCTTGGATCCCCAGACCCACTGCGCCGCCTATCTCACGTACTGGCTATGCTCGTTTGCCATGCCGTACGGCGACGAGACAGTTATCCGGCCGGATGCCATCTACCCGGCGTGCCAGATGGCGTGGGGGATCAAGCTTTCTCTGTGCCCGGCGACCCTCTGTTTAATTTACAAGGCCTTGGGGGATATCAGCACGCACCAGTTTCCGCGGCAGGCCCGGTATGTGTGCCCACTGCACTTCTTCAACGCGTGGGTCTGTTCGCTATTCCCGGAGTTTGCCCCGCGAGTTCTCCAGGATTGGGGGCTGATACCGAGGATGCTGGAATTTGCCAGCGCCGAGCCTGGCTCCGCCTCCATGCGGATGTATGATATCCGGGGCCGGTTAACAACGGTCCCCCGGGATGCAGTCGGGTCTATTCATTTCTGGACTCTGGCGGCGCATTCGAGCCCTCTGGTGAACAACAAGAGGGAGTGTAAAGACGACCAGGTGGAGAAGTACGCCCACCCTATCAGCCAGGAGAATGTGATTCGCCCGCTGCTGGAGCCAGAGCTGAGGGATTGGGCGCTGTCAATACGCCCGAGCGTGCTGGTGTTCAGGAAAGGGGAGAACGTGTTGCTGGAGCCGTACTACCCCTTCCGGTTCGGTCGCAATTTTGGGTATGATCAGCATATCCCTGCTTATCATGCGCAATTCGGCTTGCCTTCGCGGAACGTCCGGGGAAGCTCAGTTCCTGAGCACGCCAGGAGCTGGTGGGACTTCTTCCACCGAGCGGACTCCGCCTCCTTCAGAGTACCGGCCCCGGGTCGTGTTCCCCGAGTGACCCAAGATTATATAAAGTGGTGGAATGCCCGGACGGCTTTCTATCGGTTGCACAAAACCGATTGTTGGGATGGCGCCGAAAGGAGGTTCCTCAGCCGGCAGCCAGTGCCAGTACTTGATATTGAGCCAGATCATCTTCTTCGGCTCAAGAATAGGCAGGAGAAGGAGGTGGCAGCATATCTGGCGGCTCGCCGGGAAGCCCGGGATAAGAGGCCGACGCCGAAGGTGGAGCTACCCCCGGTGGCCAAGGATGACTACGAGAAGACGCTGCGGGACTTGTGCCGGGTGGGGAGCGACCGTCTGGAGCTCATCAACTACCCATTCCCCATAGAGGAAGAGGGGACTCCTGCCAAGAGCTGGCGCCCAGAGAGGGATTTGGCCTGCCTGTACCGCACGTTCATGAGGCGGGAGGAAAGGAAGCCCGAGAACTATAAGGATACCACGTGGCTATATGTCCTTCTCCGGGTAAATGGGATGAAGATTGAAGATGTGACGGCCTCCATCCTGGGCAAGCGCCTGCACATCCCTTATTATTATGCTGATGGGTGGGGCATAGACCACTTCAATCTTTTCTGTCACCTCTCTTCCAAGAAGCACGCGGATCTGGCCAACCTCGCGGACCGGTGTCAAACCATTGAGGACGTTTGCTGGCTAGTCCGGGAGGCGGCGCGTCGGGACAAGGAGACGTCCCTGAGCTACTGGCCGATCACGCTGCGGCTGTACACTGGCCCTCATGGTACTCAGTTCCCTCTTGCTCTCCCGGTTTTGTCCCTTAGCGCTGCGGCCTTTACGGTGGGTTAGGTACTAATGGTATATGCATGTTCGTTCTTTCCCCTCTTTTCTTTGCAGACCATCCCGACAGCGCGCAGATGGCCACGTACCGGAATCTCCTCCGGCTGGTGAAGAAGCCTGCGTATTTTGAAGCAGCGCCGCTGGCCCCGACCACGGCTCCTTCGCCCAAGGCCGCGAAGAGGTCCCGGGCGAAATCTCCCGTGAGGAAAGCAATGGATGCCGCGAAGGCGGCCAAGCAGCGGGATACGAAGCGACGCAAGACGGAGGCGGCCAAAGCCCCGACCGCCGTTCCTTCAGTGCTACGGGTCCCAACCTTCGAGGAATTTGAAGTCGCTCGGCCCGAGCCCAGCCCGCCTGCCGGTCAGTGCCTTCGACCGTCGGCACCTCCTTTAAGTTTTCTCTCTCTTTTTATATATATATATATTTTTTTGAAGCAGGGCCCTGACGCTTGACTGTATTTTTTTTGTCTCAGCCCTTGTGGAAGAGCCCGTGTCCGCGCCCGCCCCTGATGTGGAGGGGTCGGCTCCTATGCCCGCGCCTGTCATGGGTGCGACCGCGGTCGTAGCAAAGGCGGCCTCGGTGGCGGCTCCGGCTCCCTCACTGCAGGCCAAGGAAAGGCCTCGAGCGAAGTCGCCTGTCAAAAAGGCGTTGGCTGCTGCCAAGGTGGCCGGGGAACAGGCGGCCAAGCGGAGGCGGGCCAAGGAAGCCCTGGGTACGACAGTAGCCTCACCGGCGGCCGCTATCCCGTCCTTCGAGGCATTTGCGGCCGTCCAGACCGGGCCGAGTCGTGATACTGGTGAGGCTCGGCGGTCGCCTACGTCGTCCATGGTGGATCTCCCTCCTGAACTGGCTCTGCGTACGCGCATGGAGACGACGCGTTTCTTCCTCGGGGGCGGCGTGGAGGGACCGGCGCCCGTGTCAACTCCGGGTGAGGGCAAGGCTGCGACTCCTGAGAAGGCTTTGCCTATCAAGGAAGTCCGTGGGTCGCCCCGTGCTGTAGAGGTCGAAGAAGGTATTTGCCTTTGTCGGCCCATTTTACCTCTTTCATCCTTTGGGAGCCGATTGGGCTTGACATGACCCGTGCCCTTTTTATGTGACAGGTGCAGCTGGAGCAGCTACTGGGCTATTTGGCCCCCGAGTGCACCTCCCGGCGACGCAGCTGTATGTGCGGAAGAGGCTGAAGTCCGGCATGGCGGCCTCACCCAGTCCGCGAGAGAGGCGCCGGTCGTCGAGCTCGAGGTGGAGGCCCCTTTGCCGGCACCGGCCGAGCCAGCGGCAGTCGAGTCTCCGTCCGGGGAAGAGGTAGACTACGACTACTCTTCCGACGAAGCGGCTCCCGCTGAGGTAGCGTCTTGAGGCATCGGGCCGTCCGAGCTGGCCTTTAAGGCTTCTTCATTTGCTAAGTCGCTCGGTTTGATGGAGGCCGCTGCCGTAGGCGTGGCTTCATTGGCGCAGGGCTGCCTGTGTGGTCGCCTACTGACGCCGTTTTTTTTGTTGTGCCGGCTCTTTGCAGGAATCAGCTAAGCCGGAGGTCGCAGGAGGGGCTGCTCCAACTGCGCCAGTTGACCGCCCGGCGGGGGTTGCTGTTGGCATGGGCAAACTGGCCCTTCTGTTCGAGGCCCTTCAGGAGGACGCATCGCTGGGACCTTTGGCAGGCGAGCCTCTGGAGGAGGGGGAGATTGCGCCTGAAAGCGGCATATCAGTGGCTGAGGTAAGCATGCGGGTTTCGAGATCTCTTTTCGCCTCCTGCCCTCGCATGATTTATTCTGGATGGCGAATGGCTGATTTCCCTCCACATGGTCAGGCGATGCCGGAACCGGAGAAGACCTCTGGTCGTGTCCGAAAGGCCGTGGCCAAGCGGCGACCAAGCGTCGCCCCGATAGCGGTGGAGGGGCCGGCTCTCGTCTCCGACTTAGGGGCGGCGAGTCTTGCTGCACTAGTGGAAGCGGGGCGTCTACCCCGACTGACGGTTCCACTTCCGCCTTTCCCGAAGCTTCCGGCCCAGATGGAGGACCCGCTCCTGAGGCAAATATTTACGGGGCTTCGGGCACATCTGGAGGGATCCCAGACGCGAGAGAGAGGTTCGTGGATGGCATCCTCGGGTCCAGCTCTGCTCGAAGCTCCTCCTTTGGCCAGAGTAGAGACAGCTGCACCCTCGCCTGCCGAGCCAGCGGCCGAAGCGGACGGGGCCAGGGCAGAGGCAACAGGGGAGCAGCGGATGATAGAGACATCGGGTGCTTCGGCGCTGGTCTCGGCCACTTCCTTGGCGGTGGTTGGCCAAGGGCTCTCTGTCGAGCCATGCCAGCCAGGCGACCTGACTCTTGCCCTTCCATCTTCTTCCGTTACGGTGAATGCCAGCTTGTGGGCGGAGGTGGACAGCACAGTGAATTTGCTCCCCCAGCCCCGCCCTCGGCCGGCCACACCTCGTCGGAAACACCGGTCCGCCATATGCTGACCACCCTGCGGGCGATGCTCCTCGCCGATTCCTCTTTGTCGTATCGGGAGGTGCACACCATAGTGACGCAGTTGACCGGGGCGTTGCAAGTGCTTGGCTGCCCGCTGGGGGAATGGTCGCGGCGGGTCTTGCTATTATTGAAATACATCAAGCGCCGTGACTTCCTCGAGACCCAGGCTCCTGACGAACGTGCCGCGTTGGATGCCCAGGCGGACGAGTATCTGCAAGCCTTGGAAACACGGCGAGGCGACAGGGAGCGCCATAGAGAGGCTTGGGAGGGGAGCGAGGGCAAGGTCGCGTCTTTGAAGAGCCGAATTATAAAATTAGAGGGCTACCTCGCTGCAGCTAGGCTTGATCTCGCCGTGAACGAGGAAGTGGCCGAGAGGGAGAGAGAAGCCTTCGGTGCTGCTCAAGCCGAGGTAGAGTCCATGGAGGCGGAGCTTGCTCAGCTGGAGGAGCGGAGGGGGCGGCTCCGCGACCGGACGAACTTCCCTTGCGTAGGGATTCTGCCTCTCGAGGACATCTTCAGGGGCCTGGACTAGGCGTTGCTCCCTTTATTTTCCTTCCTTTTTGTAACACAGGGGTATGCCCCGAAGTGCCTGTAATCCGACCCCCCTTTTTTGAATATAGAAAAACATTTATGGCTTCGCGCGTTCTTGTGTGTGCGTTTGTCCCAGAGAGATCTTTCTTCCCCTTCTTTTCTTCCATGTACAGTGATTTCTTCTTCCTACTCCCTCCCCTGTTTCTGTGCCGAGACACATCGGCGGGGTGCAGGTTTTCGTGAAGATTCGCTTCGGGAGAGCCGGGCAGGAACCCACGTCAGGGCACAGGAGAGTGCTTGCCTTCCCAGGGGGAGGACGAGGGGACCACTCCACCGTACCGGGCGGGCACCTTCCTAGTCTCACCGCGAGGTTGAAAGCTCGTGCCGGCCTGAGGGGGGACCTCGGTCGGAGACCGTTTGCTGGCCGTCCAGAGGGCACGGAGAGAAGAGTTGGTCTAGTCAATGACCTGGACGGGAGGTCCAAGCCAAAGGGGTACTCACCGCCTGGGGAGGACGGAGAGAAGAGTTTGTTTAGTCAATGACCTGGACTGGAGGTCAAGCCAAAGGGGTACTCACCGCCCGGGGAGGACGGAGAGAAGAGTTTGTTAGTCAATGACCTGGACTGGAGGTCCAAGCTAAAGGGGTACTCACCGCCTGGGGAGGACGGAGAGAAGAGTTTGTTTAGTCAATGACCTAGACTGGAGGTCCAAGCCAAAGGGGTACTCACCGCCCAGGGAGGACGGAGAGAAGAGTTTATTTAGTCAATGACCCGGACGGGAGGTCCAAGCCAAAGGGGTACTCACCGCCCAGGGAGGACGGAGAGAAGAGTTTGTCTAGTCAATGACTTTCAGTACCTCCGTTGATGCGGGGTGGTGACTGAAAATGGGGGCTTCGCCTCTTTCCTTCTCTACTTTTATTCTGCCCTTGTTCTTTTCTCCGTCTCTTTTTCCTCTCTTTTTTTTTCTTTTCTTTTCTCCTCTTTTCTCTCTTTTATTTTCTCTTCTTCTCTTTTATTTTCCCTTTTTTTTCTTTTCTTTCTTTCTCTCTTCTTCTCTCTTCTTTTCCTTCTCTTTTCTTTCCTCCTCTTTTTTTCTCTTCTTTTCTTCTTTTCTCCTCTTTTGCTCTTTTTTTTCTTCTCTTTTCCTTTTCATTTCTCTTCCTCCTTTTTTTTCTTTTCTTTCCTCTCTATTCTTTTTTTTATTCTTTTGCCTTTTTGTTGAAAACGTGGATAGTGGTTAATTTATTTGGGACATTAATCAAGAAAACCCGCCTGAAACCGGGCGGAGGGTAATATTACTAATTGAATGGGGGCGCCGGAGCGTGATACAACCTCAAGTGCCTTCCATTAAGAGGCGGGAACTGAACTTCCCCGCGATGGTTGACAATTACATAGGCACCACCTTCGTAGACTTTTTGGACTACGTAAGGTCCGAGCCAGTTCTCATTCAACTTGCCCTTAGGATTGGCAGCCATGAGGTCTCTTCTCTTGACCATAACAAGGTCAGCCTTCTTGAATTCGCGCTCCTTGACAAGCTTGTCAAAGGCGCGTGCAATCCGGGCCTGGTAGACCTGAATATTCTGTTGGGCTTGAAGCCGCTTTCCCTCCAGGCTGGAGAGTTCGTCGAGTCTTCGCTCGGCATTGGTCTGCCCTTCAAGGACAAGCCCATGCTGAATGGCGACCCGGAGGGAAGGTATCTCCAGTTCGACGGGGACGATTGCCTCCGAACCGTATACGAGAGAAAAGGGCGAGCAACCCGTTGGAGTCTTGTATACAGTTCGGTATGCCCATAGCGCCTCGTACATCCTCTCTTCCCAGTCCTTCTTGTTAGAGCTGACAGTCTTGGCCAAGAGGGTGCAGAGTGTCTTGTTAAAAGCTTCGGCCAGCCCATTAGCCTGCGGATTGTAAGGAGTCGATGTCCTCCAATCAATCTTGTATTTCTCTGCCAGCCGGTAGGCCTTCTGATTGCGGAAGTGGCTGCCGTTATCCGATACAATCCGGTCGGGCACGCCAAACCGGAATATAATATTGCGGCGGATAAACCTGACTACGATCTCTCCGGTGACCTCCCGCAAGGCTACAGCCTCTGCCCAACGGGAGAAGTAGTCGGTCGCCGCCAAAATGTACTTGCATCCTGTGGAAGACGCGGGTAAGGGACCCACGACGTCTGTTCCCCATTGGGCAAACGGCCAGCTGGGCGCCGTTGGGTGCAATTGCACGGGAGGCCTTCTGGGTATGACGGCATGCTCCTGACATTTCTGACATGACTTAGCATATTTGCAGCAGTCGTCGAACATTGCAGGCCAATAGTAGCCAAGTTTCTTGATTTCAATCTTCATTTTCGGTCCCGCCTGGTGTGCACCCGCCGTCCCGGCATGGACCTCCTTCATGACCCTCCAAGCTTCTTCAGTGGACAAACATCGGAGGAGCAGCTTTCGTCTGGCATCTGCCACAATTCGGAATAATATTCCGCTTCGGAGCTCATAAGAGTCCTTGGTTCTGACTAGCTTGATCTTTTCTTCTCTTCGGTCAGGCAACCGCTGGTGTTTGAACCACTGCATCAAGGGGTCTCTCCAGTCGGGCAGGCTGACGGCTTCCACTGTAGTGACCTCTAGGTCTTCTTCTTCTGATTCCTCTTCTATCATGCTGGGCATCTGGCGTTGGTTTATTACTTGGATGCTGAGAGATCCATCTGGAGGCACTGCCAGTGAGCTTGCCAATTTTGCCAAGGCGTCGGCCTGGGCGTTCTCCCCTCGGGCGACATGGCCTATTTCGAGGAGGTAGAACCGCTCCATGAGCCCCTTTGCCTTAGCGTGGTAAGGGAGCAGCTCGGGTTTCCGGACATCAAACTGCCCCTGTACCTGCTTGACGACTAGCAGCGAGTCGCCGAATACCTGGAGCATTTTGATCTCCATGCGGAGGGCCACCTGGAGGCCGATAATCAGAGCTTCATACTCCGCCTCATTATTTGTACAGGGCTTGCTGATGCAGCAAGAAGTGTGTAGCACCTCTCCATCTGGAGATTTGAGGACGATGCCCGCTCCGGCCCGCACCTTGGCACGTCCGGACGGGGTCGCTTCTGTTCTTGAGGCTCCGTCAAAGTACAGCTGCCAAATGGCTTGTTGTACCTGATCCACCTCCAGTGTTTCATCCTCGGGCAACTCGGTGGCCAACGGGGAGTCTTCGGGCACGGGGTGTGCTGCGAAGAAGTCCGCGACGGCTTGTCCCTTAACGGCCTTCTGGGGCACGTAGGTGATGTCAAACTCCATGAGTAGCACGGCCCACTTGCCAAGGCGCCCCTTTGGGACTGGCTGGACGAGGATGTGCTTAATGGGGTCGGCCCTGATATTAAGCTGACTTCATGGGACAGCATGTAGTGCCTCATTTTCTTGACTGCGAAGACCAAAGCAAGGCAGACTTTCTCTATTGGAGTGTACTTGGCCTCCGCCCCTACCAGTCTCCGGCTAAGGTAGTAGAGAGCATGCTCTTTTCCTTCATCGTTGTTCTGGGCGAGCATTGCCCCCAGTGAATATTCAGTAGCTGCTATGTAGAGAATAAGCGGTCTACCTTTGACAGGTGCCCCCAGGACAGGCGGGGTCTTCAGATACTCCTTTAACTGGTCAAACGCGTGCTGGCATTCATGACCCCAGCTGAAAGGTGTATTCTTCATCATTAGTCTGTGGAATGGCTGGCAGCGCCCCGACAGGTTGGAAATGAACCTGCGGATGTAAGCTAGACGCCCCTGCAGGGACCTCAGCTCTCCCAGATTCTTCGGAGGGGACAGCTCCTGGATAGCTTTTATCTTAAAGGGGTCGATCTCGATCCCTCTGTGTCGGACAATGAAGCCGAGGAACTTTCCACTGGACACGCCAAAGGCGCACTTCATGGGATTCATTTTCAGCCCGTACAGACGGAGCCTTTGGAAGACGACCCTGAGGTCATTCAGATGCTCATCCCTCTTTTTAGTCTTGACGACCAGGTCGTCGATGTAGCATTCGACCTTGCTGTATAGCAGCTCGTCGAAGATCTTGGTCATCGCCCGCTGATATGTGGCACCAGCATTCTTGAGGCCGAAGGGCATCCTCTTGTAGTGAAATATCCCTTTAGGTGACCTAAAGGCGGTGTGAATCCGGTCGTGGTCGGCTATCCAGATTTGGTTATAGCCGGACGACCCATCCATAAAGGACAAGGCCTCGTGGCCAGTAGTTGCATCGATCATCACTTCGGTGATAGGCACCGGGAAGTCATCTTTTGGGCAGGCTTTATTCAGGTCGCGGAAATCCACGCAAATCCTGATCTGTCCATTCTTCTTCTTCACTGGTACAATGTTGGCCAACCATGTGGTGTATTGGTTTTCCGCCACGAAGCCGACATCTATGAGTTTGTCGACCTCCTTGCAGATCTGGCTGGTTAATTCCGGCCTCATGCGCCGGGGCGATTGCTTCACTGGCTCCACTTTGGGATCAATGGACAGGATGTGCTGAGTCACTTCGGTGCTGAGCCCAGGCATTTCTTTGTAATTCCAGGCAAAGCAATCCCGGAATTCTTGCAGCAACTTTGTGTATTGCTCTCTCTCCTGCAGGGGCATGAGAGCGCTTAGGAAGGTCGGTCTGGGGTCCTCTTCTGTGCCAAGGTTGATCTCAATCAACTCGTCGACTGTGGCCTGGCCGCCTTTTTCAATTTCTGGCGGGGCCGATGACAAGTCAACGAAATCCTGGTCTTCATTGTCCTCGGGCTCGATGATGCCATCCCCTTCTTCTTGCTCTTCATGACTGGGCGCAGAAGCTGTATTCACCGCGCACTCCCCCTGGGCCGTAGCCGGGCCCGTGGGGTCTGCTGGCGCAGAAAGGCACAGGGCCACCTCGGGGTCCTCGGCGTACTCATCGTAGACAGCTCCGACGGAGGCTGGGGCAGTCGCATCTTCGGGGGCCTGGTAGTGGATGGACACAGTGTAGGCTCCTGCCCTGGGGTTGTCCGCCACATGGGGGCGTGGTGGGGCTACCACGTAGTCCCCCATCCTGAGCTCGTCCCTGTCAATGAGGTTTTGAGCAATGTCTTTGAAGACATAGCAGTCTTCGATGGCGTGACCCAGCATCTGGTGGTAAGGGCAAAATAGTGGGTCCCCGCTTCTTCGGATGTCTTGCGGCCTCTTGGACCGTGGGAGGGAGACCTTGCCGTAATGGCGGGCCCAGTCGAAGATGCCCCGGGTCTTCTCTCTCGGGAAGGAGTAGGGCTTCTGCAGCTTCTCTTGGAGTGTCAGGGCTTGCCTGGTTGGCCGCTCGATCAATATGCTTGCGGCATCTCTCAATTCCCTTCTTGACCAGACGGGGGTGTCAGGGCTAACATCTCGGGGCCGAGGCATATGGCCACAGCTCGGGCAGAGGGAACCTCTGACCAGGTCAGTCACCAGTGAGGTCAACTCGGCCAATCGCACCTTCAACCTCTCGATTTCCCGCTGCTGCCTATGGTACAAGGCGTACATGACGGGGTCGTATCGAGGGGGATTTGGGACGTGGCCCATGCTATTGCTCCTTACTTCGCCAACTGGTCGGAGCGAGGGCGCCTCAGAGGCGTGCCCCTCCGGGGTCAGTCCCTCGGAGAAAGAGGAGGTCTTCCCCATGCAGCGGCGGATAGGGTTCCAGAGGAATATTTCTTCATCTTGTGTCTCCTCAGCCGAGGAACTGGGGTATACATCCTGGTGGGCCGCCCGCAAATTTGCAGCTTCCGCGGGGTCGTCGCCGGACCAGGTCGAAACTGATATCACATCAGCTTCGTAATAATCTTCTATTGAAAAACCCAGACCGGGGTGCTTGGTGATTTGCAGCAACCGTCGCTCCAGGTTTGGTGGGTTCCACATTCTTTTAAACATTTCCTTCCGGCTGGAGGGCTGGTAGGGAGGAATCTTCTGCTTTCTGGCCATTCTGGCTGCTTGGTCAGTCATGTGGGGAAGTCCGGCAATGGGGACGTGTGGGTCATGCAACTCGTCAGGGAACCGGCAATCATCATCCTCCCTGACTGGCTTCTCCCCGGCCACATAGAAAATAGTGGGCGGCCCCTCAGGGTTAGGTACCTCGAAGGTTCTCAGTTGTTCAGCTGCTTGGCATTCAATTTCCGCTATCGGCTTGACGATCCCTGGCGGGACCCTGACATCTTCTAGCAGGTCTTCGAGGCAGGGTGCCCTCGGTGCGGGGTAGATGGCGAGAGGGGCTGCCCTAAATACCCCTTCTTCTTGTGCAATAAATGGTACATGTGGGAGAGCCACATAGCCCGGGGGCGGCGGAGGGAACCAGCCACCTGACTCTGCTTTCTTCTTTCCCTTGTCTCGGGCAACTTGAGGAGCTTGCTTCGCCTTTTACAAGTACAGATTAGCATCTGACAAGTGACACTCGAACACCTCGAACGGGTGGAGGTCGGCGAAAATTCTGACTTCCTTTCCCTCGCAGGGGTACTTGATGCATTGATGCAGAGTAGAGGGTACCACTCTATTCTGGTGTAGCCAAGGCCGGCCAAGCAACGCCTTGTAGGAAGTGCTGGAGTTGATGACGTGGAACTGGACCTTGGTGGTGAAGTCATCAAAGGTCAAGTTGAACTCTGCAACCCCCATGGGCACCTCACATTTCTGGTTAAAGCCAGCAATCTTGACATTTTTAACCTCGACCAGGTGTACGTCGAAATAGTGTTTCTGGTACACCCGGTAAGGGAGTATATTCACTGCTGCCCCTGGGTCGATCAGGACCCTGTTGATGGGCTGGCCATTCAATTGCCCCTTCATGTAGAGGGGTCTGTTGTGACTGCAGGTCGGCAGGAGCATGTCATCTTCTGTGAAGGCCACGGCCACTTCAGGTGACATCTCTGCCAGGCAAGCTTCAAGATGTGCTGGCGTCTGGAGGGCGGCTATGATGGCTTGCCGTGTTTCCTCGTTCAAGGACAACATCTCCCATACGGTGAACCGGGTCGGGATCTTCTTAAGGTGTCTGACTATCCGTTCGGCGGCCCGCACCTTGAGTAATTTCATCTCTTCGGGTTTGGCACGCCTGCTCCCCTCCTGAGGCTGGGGTGTCTGATCAGGGGACGCCTCTTTTGCGGGATCTGTTGTGGCCCGTTGAGTAGGGGGGGCCTGTTGGGCCTCCTCCGCTGCTCGCATGAATTCAGCGAGGTTTGGGGTGCCGCTGAATTCTTCCTCTGGCTGGGCAGGAGTTGCAGCTGGTGGAGCTTGGGGAATGCTTGCTTTATCGGTCGCAAAGGACCCCTGGGGGTGCGCCCGCCTTCCTGCTCGAGTTGACAGGAACTCGGCGAATGACGGGGCGCCTTGACTCTTGGTGTCTCCGGGGTAGAGACCTGACGGGGGAGGGACCTCGGTGCCTCGTACCTCGGGCTCGGGAACCTGGTATGGTTGTTCCCCCCTGAGCATGATGTTGGGGCTGCCCTGAGGAGGGTGCCCCCACTTCCTCCCTGACCTGGTGGCGTGCTGGGAGGTGGACGCTTCAGCTTGGTTCACCTCTGCTGGCTCATGGGGTGGTTCTTCTTCTTTTTCTTCCAGGGAGAGAGCGGTGTCGAACAGCGCCGAGAGGGTGTTGCAGGCTATGACGACCTCCTTCTTCTTCTTGCCCCTGGGTCTTCTTTTCTTCTTCTTCTTGCCTGTCGCAGCGGATGGCTGCTCTCGAGGAAGTTCACCCCACAGAGGAGGTTCTTTGGCTACTTCAGCTTCTGTTCCCGGATCCAGCTCGAGTAATTCGAACTCCTTCCAGGGGACATACTCCTTCAACTCCACAGGCTGGATTTTGGGCTGTTCATAATCTTCAAGCCCGTCAATAATAGCCTGGAGTCTTTCAACTGCCGGGCTGGCCTTCTGATACATCCGCCTCGGGACGGAGCTCTTTTTATTGTGGGTGGGCCGCCTCATGACTAGCCGGGGGGCCGTGTCATGACAAACCGGGTTTACCGGGGGCGGTGCAGGCAGGGGCGCTGTCTTCCTCGGGTGACCTGTTGGGGTAGGCCGAGGGGTACGCGCCTTTCTATTCTTTCCGGGCGTCGTCTGCCAACCTCTTTGGTCTTGAGCTGGGGCCATAATGAAAGTTTGGTAAGTGGCACGGGCACAGGCCTCCGCCCACTCTTCAGGTAGCTCCTGATATAGCGAGACCATATTGGCGGAGGAGGTTACGCTGGGCAGCTCATGCGGCTGCGGGGGGTCTACTTTATGCTCCCCCATATCCAGCTCCCCATTCTTGATTAAGGACTCAATGACATCCTTGAAGACGTAGCAGTCCTCAATGGTGTGCCCAAGCATCCGATGGTACAAGCAGAAGCGAGGGTCATCCTTCTTCTTCAGGTCACCGGGCCTCTTCGGCTCTGGCAGCGTGATCTTGTCGTAGCTGGTTGCCCATTCAAACAGGAGCTTGGATTTATTTCGGGAGAAGGAATATAACTTGTTTCTCATCTTCTCCCTTAGTGAGGGGCCCTCCCGCCGTTCTGTGGTTCGGGGCGGAGGTAGGGTGGCAGCCCCCTTGGCTTTCTCTTTCTGCTTTTCAAAAGCCTGGAAATCTAGTGTGTGCACCTCGGGAGGCGCTGGCTTCTTCTCGGTCTGCCTGGCCCTCTGATTTGACATGGCTGGAGTGGAGGAGTATCGGGCCAGAAACGCTTCGATCTCTGCTACCACATTGTTCAAGCGGTCAAATGTTTTGACCTCGGTGCCGATCATTCTTTCTAGGATTTCCTTTTTTAAATTTTGTTTGCAGATCTGCACCGCGTCCTCCTGATGCGGGGGGCGCTTGCACCTCATATTGAGGTTTCTCCATCTTTTAATGTAGTCGAGGGCCGACTCATCACTCTTTTGCTTTGTGGCATAGAGTTCAGCCATAGTAATTTCCCTTTCGGCAACATAAAATCTCTCCTTGAACTTCTTCTGCATGTCAGGCCAGTCAGCAACGGACCCGGGTAGCAAGCTGGAGTACCACTCAAAAGCGAGTCCGGTAAGTGTTGAGCCGAAGAACTTCAGAAGATAGGCCTCATCCGCAGCTAAATCTCCCATGATGTTTACGTAGTAGGCAATATGTTCCCTGGGGGATCCTTGCCCGTTGAACTTTTCAAATTTCGGCGGCTTGGTGACGCCAGCCGGCAGCTTCCTTGCAGCATAACGGGCCGGGTAGGGTACCCGGTAGACGTCAAACGGCGTCTGATCCCCTTCGCCCCTCTCAGCGAGCTTCATATCTATCATCTGCTCGAGCATCAACCGGCTGACCGCCGCCGGGTCGACTGGGCTCGGGTAGAAATGAGCGGGTTGCGCACTCGGGGTGGTCACCACGGTCGCTCGGGGGGCCATGGGGGACCCTTGTGGGAGCGGAACCTGTGGCGGGGTCACTACCGTGCCATGCGCTTGTTGCGAGGGCGCGCCCCCGAGAGGGTTGAGAGTTGTTGTAAGAGCCACCTCTGAAGACTGCCCCCTGTCCCTGGAGGTTTCGGGTATGCCCTCCGTCTGCCAGGATACCGGGGGTGGCGTGCTTCGCTCGCTCAGCTGCTTTTTAAGTGACTCGATCTCCTGCCGGAATCGCTGTATCACGAGCAGCATCGCGGGGTCAGCCGTGGGAAGACTAGGCATGCCCCCTGTCTCTTCAGCCGGGGCGTCCTCGGCTGATGTCGAGGGTCCGCCACTCGTGTCGCCTGCAGTAACCACATTGGCCGTGAGGGCCGCAAGGGGCTCTTTGGGTAAAGTTCCTTCGGCGGCCGTGGGTGTCGTGCCGCCTGCCGCTCTCCCTCTTCTAGTGAGGGGTCCCGGTCTGGCGGCTATCCTGGCCACTTCTTCTGGATCGGCGGGCAAGGCCCCATACCGACCATGAACTCCTGCCATGCTGCAGGTGAACGTGTGCCAATTTCTGTTCTTATTTCTTCTTGTCGCCTTCCTGGACGGTCTTCCTAGGAATGTCAGCCTGTCGAAGACCGATCGTCGGGGCGGCACTTCCTCCCGTACGGGGGACTGGTGCGGCTCCTCCGGGCAGGTTCTCGACTCCATGCTAGGTGCAGGTGGCCCCTCCTCTTCCCGGAAGGCGGAGGCCATTGCCCCCAGCAATCTCTGGCGGCCGGCGGGGGTGCTCCCCGGGCCTCGGAGGTAGTTCCTCATGGCCTGCTCGATCCCTTCCCACTCCTGGTCGGGGAGAGCGGCCTGAGGTTGCACGTCGATGACAGCGACAGGAGGGGAGTAGGCCATGAGGGCCGGGCGGGCGGCAGTGTGTCGGCGCCCCCGGCGACGACGGCGAGCATTCTCAGGCTGCGTCGGGACGACGGACGCCAGTCGGAGGGTCGGGGCCGGCAGTTCGACTCTGTCCTCCCGTTGGGCCCTCCTTGAGCGGGAAGTGCTGGGCCCTACTTGAACTGGTGCAGTGGGCTGGACCTCTTTGGGTACCCAGAGCTGTTTCAGTTTGGCCGGCCTCTGAGCTGGCGCCTTTCTCGGTGTTGCGACCGGGGGTGGGGGCATCGCCTTCTCCTTCAGCCTTTCCAGTCCTTGGAAAGAGTTGCGGACTGGAACGGTTGGGACGATGCGGTCCGGTGTCACCTGGGACCTCTGCCCATCTAGGCGGACTCGGAGGGCCCCAACTGTCATGGACTTCCCGGAGTTGGAGGCGCGACGCCATGATCCGGCGCTGGTGTTGCTTCTCCGGAGCCTTCTCCGGTGGGATGTCGACCCTTGATGGGATGGGCCGGTAGCTTGGTGCACATGGTGCACGTTGCAGCTGAGCGTCGTTGTGGGGACGCTATTGTTGTTCTCGGCCACAGCTTGGCCGACAGCGGCTTCAATAGCCCCTGGAGCGGGGGCGTTGACCTGAGGCTCCTCGGGCGTTTCCACGTCGAGGATCTGGACGAAGGCTACCCCCAAGAAGTTGGGGAAGCCGACGGTGGGGGGAAAGCTCCCGAAAGTGAGGGGCACCGCCAGGTAGCCACCTCGCACGTGATTCTCCACAACCTCGGGGCTGCAGATAACGCCCATTGTCGGCTCCATGCTGCTTCTCTCTTTACTTTTCTGCATTTAAGAAGAAGATAGCGCAATTAGTATTACAAGAAGGGGGCTGTGGGGCCCCTAATTTCGGCAAAGAGATGAAGGGTGGATTGGTCCCACCGGGCGTGCCAGACTTGTGGACGCACTTTTTCCACTTGGCGAATTCTCTCGTGTTGTTTATTCGTTTATTGGGTGCGTGGGCATGCCAGTCACCGAAGTGACGATCTATTCGGGCTCCGAAGAGCCCATGGTGCGCTCGACCTGACTCCGTCAGACAATTATGTGGTTCGTGTCGGGACCGAATCCCGTCGCGCCATGAAGGTCACGACGTCATTTACATCCCCCATACGAGGGAATACCCTTGATTAATTGTCGAAATTAGGGGCCCCACGGCCTAAAAGAATAATACTAATTACGCGAGAGAGATATAGGTAGATCACACTGGAGGTTTTATTAAAGCCATAAATTGCCGGCCGCATAGGCCGCTCGGGGACCTTTTCATATTCGGACACGGGCCCGTAACAGGAACGCGGCGAGAAAACCGTGGTAGCTCCCTTCAAATGTCTGTCGAGCATATGGCAATTTCAATGAGGACTCGGAAGGTATCCAGAACGAGAAACAAATCCGGTCCGATTAAGCTGTCGGCCCGAGGTTAGATTAAGACCTGGCCATATCGGGGTAATTCCCAAGACTCGGGCTTGACCTGAAAGGGCGGCGTTGTTGTTCCTTTTGTCCTGGGTCACGGGGAGAGGTAGGGGCTGCAGTGTGAGCCTGACGTCTTTTATCTGGGGTTTTCCTAGCTATATGTTCAAGGATTTCTGATTTGACGTTCGCCGTTCGCTGCTTCTTTATGCGTCGTTCCGGACGATTTCTCTTCTTTTATTCATTATTGTTATTACTATTACTATTTATATTTTTTTATTACCCCTCCCGCCTCTTTTATTATGATTAATATTATACATTCGGAGTCCTTTAATTATCGTAATTTTTATTGATTTATTCGCTATTGTTAATGCCCTTATCAGGTCATATATACGTGTATGTATATAGTGTGCCGGCGAAGGGGATAGGGTGTACCGCTGGAGGCTTGGGATGTGCCGCTGAGGGCTGAAAGGGGCGTACCGCTGAAGGCCAAAGGGCGTACCGCTGAAGGCCAAGGGGGGCGTACCGCTGAGGGCTGAAAAAGGCGTACCGCTGAGGGCCAATGAGGGCGTGCCGCTGAGGGTTGAAGGGAAGCGTGCCGCTGAGGGCAGAACGGACGTGCCGCTGAAGACTATAGGGGTGTACCATTGGGGGTTCAAGGGGTTAAATAGAAGTGTGCCGTTAGAGGCTGGAAGGAGTGCACTGGTGGAGGTCCATCTAAGTGGAGGATAGGGGCAGGCATGCCGGTGAAGGTTCTCTCTTTTATTATTTGTTTTAAGGCTTTTCTTTTCTTCTTATTTTTAATTTTCACGTAGTTCTATATAAACTTCTTCTTGGCCTTGTTCTATTCAGCGCCTTTGCCGTAATCGGAAGCTCGGTCCGTCGGGTCGTTAACTGGTCCAGCTCTCGTTTTGGTGCCGGCAGTGGTTAGGTGAGTTGGGAGGTTTCATTAATTATCTTGCTCGTTTATTGCCTCCCTTTGCCTCTTTTAATGTTTTATTATTTTCCCACAAAAATTCGGCAGCATCTCCCCTTGACCCGGGGCGTAAGGGAGATAAAGGGAACGCGCCCACATGGAGTGGCGGAACCCGACAACTGGAGGTGGGCCCCTGGGGGAGCAACACCTTTAAAGAGCCTCGGAAAACGTAAAGGGAATGGATCGGGGGCAAAGCCAAGGAGTGGGCTGCTGAAGGACTGAAGGGCATGCCACTGAAGGCCATAAGTGGAGTGTACCGCTGAGGGCAGCTGGGGAGTGTGCCGGCCAAGGAGCGTGCCGGCGAGGGTGAATACAGTATGGGTGTGCCGCTGAAGACAGAAAGGGGTGTGCCGTTGAGGGCAGAAAGGGGTGTGCCGCTGAAGGTTGTTTGGGGAGTGTACCGGTCAAGGATAAATGAGGAGGTGTACCGCTGGACAGCCCCCATGGGCGTGCCGCTGAGGGACCAAACAGGTGTGCCGGCGAAGGGTCAGGAAGATGCATCGCTGGGAGATTCAACTGCTAAGTGTATGGGCTGGAAGATCTGCCGGCCATCCAGGAGCGTGGGAAAGGGATTCAAGGCTGGGGGAGAAGCCACTTAGCTGCTGTGTATTGGGAGAAAGGGTAAGGGTCTCCCTCCTTCCTAAACCGGTGGACATAGCAGAGGGCCACGGAAGGAATCGAAGGGCCTATAAGGCCAAGGATCATGGGAGGACGGTCATATGGACACGGAGGCCCCAAGAACACCAGAGAAATGGGGGGGGGCGGAGGGAAGAACGGACGACCCGTTGGAAACCGCGAGGACTGGCATAAGCCAACGAAATCAAAGAGAAAACCCAAGAGGAATAACTTTCATTCATGGGAATCGAGAGGGCACTGCCCTATATACATATCATAGCAAAAAAGAATGCCAAAGATGATGCCATGGCCAAGAAAGGGGAAAAGGCCCCACAAAAGAAAAGAAGACATAAAAGGAAGAGGAGGAACGGAGGGCAGGAGGGAGGCCAGCCGCCCCTAACTCTTTCCCCGTTACATCGAACCCTCTCTCCCTTACTCTTGCTCCCTTCCGGTGGTGGTGGTGGTCGTCGGAGGAAGCTCCCGGCAGGGAGGGAGCTTCTTCTTCTTCTTCTCTCTTCTTCTCTTTTCTTCTGCCTGTGTCCGTCTGTCTGCCTCTTCTCTTCTCTCCCCCCCTTTTCTTTTGTTCGAAACGAAGGGGAGGGTTTTTATACCCCGGACAGCGGGAGTCTTCGTGCAGGAGCCTCGAAGCGGGAAGTGGCCCGTGATCATGAGGTTTGACCTGCCTGTCCTGGCTGTCAGTGGACTAGGCCACGTGGCCCAACGATCGGCTGCCACTTCAGACGGCTCCACTGCGCGCCAAGGATGCGTAGGGCATGGGCCTCACGTCGGCCGTTGAAAGTGCCTCACGCTGTGCCGTTGAAGGGCTGAACAAGCTTGCCACTGTAGTGCCGAAAGGGCGTACCGCTGGAAGTCTAAACGGGCGTGCCGCTGAACGGCCCGAAGGGCGTGCCGCTGGGGACCTGCAGGGTGTGCCGCCGAAGACCCCCATGGGGGGCGTGCCGTTGAAGAACCCCCCCGGGGGGCGTGCCGTTGAAGACCCCCCCCTGGGGGGCGTGCCGTTGAAGACCCCCCCATGGGGGGTGTGCCGTTGAACCCCCTTGGGGGTGTGCCGGTGAACCCCCTTGGGGGTGTGCCGGTGAACCCCCATAGGGGTGTGCCGGTGAAGGCCGCTGCAGGGTGTGCCGGGGAAGGGAGCGTGCCGCTGGAGGGTTCTGCCAGGGCGTGCCGTTGAAGCCTCAACTGGGCGTGCAGCTGAAGGGCTAAATGGGCGATTTTGAGCCCATTATGAGCATGAGCTGTGGCCCATTTGATTTTCTTCGAGGCCCACGGGCTGTGGGGCCCTTTTTATGCTTGATTTCTCCGGAGTTTCTTCACTCGGCGCCGTTGTCGATGCTGGGCCGAGCATGTCATTTAGATGTGCGATTTTCGGTGTCCACACCCACGTATCAGATATTAAACTGATAACATCTAACTAATTAACGTCCAACACACATAAGTGTGTTAGAAGCATATTAAATATATATATATATATATTAAAGTTAACACACAAAATATTTCTGTATTTCAGAAATTATAATACTGAAAATTGTCTTTGTATGAAATAATTTCTGTTTTCAATTAATTTCTGAAAAAATTATTGTTGTTCATAAAAAAAATTTTATTTTCAAAAACTATATATATCTGAACTCTGTTTCTGAAAAATAACTATTTCTGTTTTTCAGAAACTACATTTCTGAAAATCATTTCTGTGTGAAATAAATTATGTTTACAATAAATTAATTTCTGAAAAAAAATCTCAGAAAACTATTTTCTGAAAACCGCATTCAGAAAATTATTAGTATATGTCTATTTAAATATTTAACATAAAGTTTCTGTAACTTTCAGAAAATAGCTATTGGTACTTTTCAGAAATATAAATTCCATTTTAAAACAAATATTATTTACAGAATCTCTAATTATCTCTGTTTACAGAAAAATAAGGCATTTCTGATTTTTTCTGAAAATTCATGTTGCTATACATTATTTCTATCTTCAGAAAATCAGAAAATAGTTAAAATTATTTGTGATTAAATAAATAATTTCTATTTTCAGACAAATAGATTCTAAAAATTATTTTTTTAATAATATATTTATTTATTTCTCAATTTAGAAAAGAACATTATGAAAATTATTACTTTTGATTAGTCCGTATGAATTAACAAATTTTGGTTGTTGAAAATAAAATTTAGCAATTTTTACTTGCCGGAAAAATATATCTTTAGTATTTCCTGCTTTTACTAAAATTACGTTTTGTTCGGTACTTTGTGATTTAAAGGGATTATTTGTTGACTGTATATATTCAATTATTTTGACCAAAATTATATGCTTCACATCGACAGATTTTTTAGATCCTCAAATATTTTCTCAATGGCTAGTTCAATTACAAAAGAAACACTTAGTGCCAAATCAGACAAATTTGATGAAAAAAAACTTTAAAAGATGGTAAAACCAAATGAGGTTTCGGCTGACCACACTAGGGTTGATATCAGCAATTAATGATAGCACAACCGAAAATCGAGGTTCGAGTTCCTCTCAAACTCAAAACACCCGTCGAATCCAAACCCGATCAACCCGAACCCAAACTGAACCCGAATCCTTCTCCTTGGAGAGGACCAACCATCTCGCCTACCAATGCTACTTTCGAAAGAAATCTAATGGAAAGGCGAAGGAAAATAGTCCTCCTCCAACCGACCCTCAAGTCAACATGGTGACTGATGGTGTTGGTGCATCAGAGCCGGCATTTAGGTCAATTCTCTCAAACCCCGAAGTGAACTTGACCAATTTACCCATTGATTGGTGGATTGATACCGGAGCTAATGTCCATGTTTGTGCTGATCGCTCCTGGTTTTCCACTTATCAGGACTCAGGTGCAGGAGCTGTGATGATGGGGAATAATGTGGAGGCGCAAGTGCTAGGGATAGGAAGAGTCGATCTGGAATTGACTTCAGGGAAGACTTTGACCCTTCACGGCGTTCACCACATTCTCGACATTAGGCGCAACCTCATTAGTGGATCCCTTCTAGTACAACAAGGCAACAATTTTGTATTTGAATCAAATAAAGTTGTAATAACCAAAGGCCTATCTTTTGTTGGAAAAGGATTTATGTGTGATGGTCTTTTCAAATCAAATGTGTGTATCTCTTCCTTTAGTAAACAATCCACTGTGTTAAATGTTGAACCATCTTCCGTTTGGTATTCAAGATTGGGTCATGTAAACTACAACTAAATTAAAAGACTAATACGACTAAACTTAATTCCCAAAATGGATATTCAACACCATAAAAAATGTGAAATTTGTGTAGAAGCTAAATTGGCCAAACAGTCATTTAAAAATATAGATAGAGATAGTGATATTTTAGTATTAATACATAGTGATGTATGTGACTCTGGGAGAGTATCTAAGGGAGGTAACAAATACTTTGTAACTTTCATTGATGATCTGTCAAAATATTACTATTTTTATCTAATTAAAACAAAAGATAAAGTTTTTACAAAAGTTCAAATTTATAAGGCTAAAGTTAAAAATCAACAATAAAAGAAAATCAAAATACTTAGGTCTGATAGAGGAGGAGATTACACTTCTCTCGCTCTCACATAATTTTGTCAAGAACATGGAATCATACATGAAGCAACTGCCCCCTACTCTCCTCAATCTAATGATGTAGCCGAGAGGAAAAATAGAACATTAATGGATATGGTTAACTCAATGTTATTAAGCTCAGGCGCACCCGAGAACTTGTGGGGGAGGCACTCTTAACAGCCTGTTATGTTTTAAATAGAATACCATTTAAGCAAAATGATACTACACCCTATGAACAGTGTCCCACTCGGTCGAAATCCATCGAATGGACGTGGCATCTGACGTCTCGAATCAAGGTAGTATTAATTAACTTCCGATTTTGATTGGCGAAGGAAATGAACTCGAGTGACCAGTACAGTGATTTGTGATTTGATTGCGGAATAAGAAAGTGTAGAATAAGAACCCACATTTTAAGTAGAAGATGCATTTGAGTTATTATTTAAATTTTGATTTGGTAAAAAGATTTTATTCAGCATTGAATAAGAATAGTTATTCTTCAATATATATGACTATGTTTGATTGCGGAATAAGTTAAATTGATAAGTTAAATCGTAGGTAGGATATTTCATAAAATATATCAAAATGTTTTGACTCAGAGATAAGATAACTCGAAATATCTTCTCGAGAATTGTAAAAAAGTTTAACCCTCCTTGTTCCATATTTTTGGTAGAACAACTTATCTCGAGATAAATCAGGATAAGAGCATATATATCCTAATTTAAATGGAAAATCTTGTATGAGCAATCAAAAAAGTGAATAGGAGAACTTTCAATGAGATATCCCGATTTATCCTCCAAACAAACTGGGCCTATTATAGACTCTATTTGTTTGTTAATGGGGTGAGGTTAACGTATTTGACCAAAGAGGGTCGAATGCACTAAACATGCAACTCGACAGTTACAAAGTTCATCGACTTGGTGATCCGTATTAGATCGAATCTTCTCTGATCCGATATGCTACGTCCGAATTCCCTCTCCCTCTCTCTCTCTCTCTCACTGTGACTCGGCCCGACTCGGCCGATCCTGAGGGTGATCTGTAGCGTATCAAATTTTTTCAGATACGGTACGATACGTCCGAGTCGGCCTGAGTCAGAACGAGTCGACGAACCATGATCAAGTAACCTACATATGGGTCTCGTGTGATCTGATTGAGGGCGGGACAAGACGATGTCCGATGGCACCGAGGCAAAGGCGGATGCGAGTGTTCTCGAGGTTCGATCTGTAAGTTGATGCTTGATGCCGAGGGAGAGGGCAAAGTGAGTGAGAAAATAAAAGGTTTGAGAGGAGGAGGGGGGGAGTTTTTTTTTTCAGTTGAGAATACATCCTGCACAGCCGGGCGGTGCAGTCTTTTTTTTTCTTATTTTTTTTCATTGATTTTAAACCCAAGTCAATGTTCTGACTTTTTTTTCTTTACGTTCCAAAGCAAGACTTAGGTGACATGACACTTTCACCGTAAAAATTTAAGAAAAAAAATAAAAAGTTAGGTGCATCATCGCTGGACGGCGCATCAAATATTACTCTTGTAAGTTAAAAAATTACTCAAAAAACTTTCCGGCCTTCAATCAAACCTACAAAAGTTGAGGTTTTTTAACAACCCTCGATCATGAAAAAATTTATTCGATGACACAGCGCCTTGGAGAATCCCACCATTCGCATAAGAGGGGTACATGATGGTAACTTATGTTCAACAAAGTCGGTACGGGGATTATTATTTGTTTGGGTTGTGAAAACTCCTAGAAGTTGGATGATGGGCCGAGACGGCGCAAAGCCTGAAGCCCAATGGAAGGTTGAGTCTGACTATGGTCTTAACATATCCGAATGTAATTGGATAAGGCCAGCCCAACACCCACGACTCACTGCCTGTGCCAATTATTTATAAAGTTTTAGTTGTTGCACTGGCAACAAATTTTACATGTAATGTGCCACGTAGTCACACAATGCCATTTGTCCTAACCCCACATGTAGGGCTGTAACGTGCCATGCACCTAGTCATACAATGCCATTTATATTAACCTCACATGAGTCTGCTGACATCCTTAAATACTCCTTGGAACCATTGACTGTGCCCCATGTCACGCCGCACATGTCAGACCTTTTCTTTTGCTTTAAAAACCTTCAACACCACTCAATGTCTACCACTAGCAAAGTGTCTTTCCTACCTGTAAACAATTGTCTCTCACTCTCACTAATGGGTTGTCCAATGAGGAAAGAGACGGAGGAGGAGAGGCTCCTCTTCCTAAAACCCCATAAATACATCACATTGGTGATCAGTGAAGGGGGGTTCTTGATGGGAATCGACGCCAAGAGCACTAACATTTTATTTACATTTGTATCCTTTAGTTTATTTTTATATCCTTGGGAAAGTATGTTCACAATTGTAAGGCTTTATAAGCCAATGTGTCATGCCCTATGATTCTTTGAGTTTTTGTGCAAAAGTCTAGTAGGACCAGCAAGGGCCTCCCATCTCCTTTGCTATTGGTCCACCTAAGTCTTAGGGTTCATGTGGGGTCAGTCAAAGGTCCAAGGCGGGCTTCTAGATGGCTTGACTATTCAAGGGGATAATTGGATTAAAATGTCCAATATTCCAACCCTTAAAGTCCAAGATGCTTCCCCCTTATAATATAGTTTATCCCATGTTGTATTTTTTATTTTTTTTGATCATTTGACCACATGGGAAAAAAAATCTCTTATCTCCCACGAAATTCTCATCCCCCCACCCCTTGCCATTCTCTATATAAGCCTATGTATAGTGTCATTAGATATATTAATGAAGAATTAAGCATTTTTGCCAAGAGCAAGCCCAAGGACATCCCTTGTGTCTCTCCTCTCCCCCTTATAGCAGTGATTGATGCCCATTCTAGGATGTGAAGCCCTCATCTTGGTGTGACTCTAAGATCTCCAACCTCTACTGGATGCGACTTCCGGCCGCCGCCTTCCGTTCGTGCCGCCATCGCGCCGCCACCGCCATCGCCAGAGTTCTGTCCAAATCAAGACATAACCTCTTCTCTGAAATTTTATCTTTTTTTCTTGTTGTTTGTTCGAGCCCTAATTTTGAGAGTTTATTTTGTCCATCTCCCTTAACCTCCAGTTTAAATTTCGTGTCATTTGGACGTCATTTGATATTTTTTCCACATTTATTGTTCTTCCCCCTGTAATCTGTCATTCTGCAGATCTACGGGATAGAGTCACCTTGTTGTAATTTTAACACCCCTTAGAAATTTTTAGAAAATCCACAAAAATTCCTCAGCGTTCCTCACGTTCCCCCCTACCTCTCATAATTTTTGTTGTCTCTGGAAAAAATTATTTACTCTTCGGTTAAAGGTCAGTTTCAGGAAAAATATAGTCTATCATGTGTGTCTGTCAGTCCGGGTCAGAAAAAAACACAGTGTTTCAGAGCCTCCCATTTCTCATCCCTTCTTTGGATCGACCTACAAAATTTATATGTGCTCGATCTGGGAGTCCTCTTTCCAACCCCACTAGTTTCACCTCGATCTGATTTCGGATCTGGGAGAATTAATTCTTGCCGCCGAGGCACGTGAATCTGTTCCTTGTGCAGATCAGAAAAATCAGTCCGTAGATAATTCGTGCAAAATTACCAAAAGTCAACTTATGGAACCGCCACTTCAGGGAGTCGATCAAGGACGTCCCGCCATCGTCCCAGCCAAGCAGCGCCTTCAAAAGACCTCAGGAGGGTGACATTCCTTTGGAAACCGTGCCTTACTGTCCAGTGAGTCAGAACCGAGTTGGCGCAGTACCGAGTCGACGCAGGACCGAGTCGGACCAGCATGCCGAGTTCGTGCTGTACGTACCTCCAGATTGCTGCCCGTCAACCCAGGGTAGGTCCTCCCAGGTCCCACTTGTAGCCCTTTACCTCCCTGCGTGGAGTGGGCAATAAAATTCACTGTTGTAATTAACTTTTACCGTTGTTACCGGGAGTTACCGTACTTGGCCGGGAACGTCTTCCCCACGCCCGGAGCGTGGAGGTACACTCGCCACCCTCCTCGTAGGCATTGCTTTACTTGTATATTTTTGTATATGCCGCTGCATGAGTGATAGATTATCTAGCTTGTTATCATTTTATCACCGCTGCGAGAGCGAGAGTGAGTGACCGTCCCGTGACTCGACCCTAGTTAACGCGGAAAGACCGATACCCGAGACTCACTGCCGATTTCTCAACCGCGCACGGTCCACGTCTTCCCTCGCTTAGGGGCGATCGCAAGCTAGAGTCCCAGGTCGCGTGTCCGTCCCACATCAATTTGGTATCAGAGCGCCAGTTGAGTCTAGGGTGTTTAAAACAAAACAAAAAAAAGTGTCTAAGTCTATGTGTCTTATTTGCATTCATTTAAGTCTAAGTCTAACTCGGTCTAAGTGTCACATTTGCATACCATTAATCGGTATATCAAAAGGTGTTGTCCGAACGTTAGGCTACGCCTATCGGGAAGGCCGCACACTTGCGCGAGTGATCTTCGGATCGATTAACTCTGCCACGTACCGAGTCTTGGTTTAAGTCTAGGGTCCTTAATATGCATGTATTCCAACCTTGCATAGTCGGTCTAGTGTCTTGTCCAGGTGTCGGCATGTCCATCCACTAGTGTCCCCGTGTCCCATGGATTATCAAACGCCCGGATCTTATGCATGGTGGCGATACTATCTAAGATGGGAGAACCACTCGGACCATCCCCGTAGACCCGTAGCCCGAGATTTCTATGGATCCGAAAACCCAGGTGACTACCTAGAGTGGGAAGCCATTATGGACGACTACTTTGAGTGTTACCTTATGTTCGATCCCGCGCAAGTCGACTTTGCCAAAAGGTTACTTTTCTATGAAGTCGCCGAAACATGGAGGGACATCAAGTACTTCCGGGAAGATAGGAGGGTAAGGCCCATCGAGTCATGGTGGGATATGAAGAGAGCGCTTAGGAGGGTCTACCTTCCCCGTCCACCTACCTCCAACCACGGGGGTCATACCACTAGCCATCCCCACCAACTCACCCGCAATCAAGTGGGCCACACCTCCAACCAACCCCGCCCCTTCACCCCCATCCAAGCCCTCCATAGTAACCCCAATCAAGTGGTCCGCCCAGTCACCTCCCACCAAGTGGAAGCCCCGCTTCTAGCCAAGCCTAGGTCCACACCCTATCCGAGAAACGAGGAGCGAGTCCACCACGAGATTCCTACTCCAACCCACACCTTTGATGAAATCGAGAAAATGTTTTCGGATTGGTTGGAAAGGACACGTGCTTTTTCACCACCCGTGACTGCTCCATTGCTACCCTCTACTTCTGAACTTTATTCGGAACCATCTTATTTGGAGCCACCAAAGCCCGAGCCACCTATGTTTCTAACGGGTACGCTTTTCATCGCCGAGCAACTACTTAATTAGCTCAAGGATGGCTTGGTCCCACCTCCTCACCCATCCATGGACCCCACCCTACCATTGGTGCCCGTCAACTCCTACCACACGACATTCCGATCTAGTCACCATGTTGATACCTTGGATGACCTTGTTATGGGATTAGACTCGTAATAGCAGTTGACGCACTCCTTGGCCCGTAGCTTCGACCAACCCACTAGTCTTAGCTTTACCCATCTGGTCTTAGGGTCCATTATCTCCGTGTGCACCGTGGGTTGTGTCACCACGGAGATCCTCTTATTCCTCTCCATGCCGACCGAGCCCAACTTCATACCCTTTTGTCCGAGGGAGGAATCATACTTTCTACCTATGATCACCATCCCACCCGCCACAATGCATGAAGGTGACTATCCACACCTTCAAGACTTCTACACATGGGACCGTGACTTGTGGGAACCCACCACAGGGGGTCATACCTTCTTTGATCCCTTTGACCCATTCCCTAGTGGACCCCTTGACCCACCATATATACTTCACTTCTTCGAGGGAGTCCACTACCACACCCCTTCCCCACGGGCCGAGTCGTCTATACCCACCAAGCCCGTTCACTTGCGGGATACACCATCATCTAGGGGAAAGGAAGAGGATGCATTTGGTACCCCTGACCCTCCCACATCTAAGTCCAATATGCATGCATGGTCCACTTTAGAAGGTCTAGGAATTCCCCATGATGTCAACCACCGGTTACGTCAAATGCATGCATGGCACATATTCGGGTGTCCTGGTCCACCGTTACCTATGCGTATGTCGGACTAACATTAGGTTTATTTAGAGTCTTTGTGAGTCCTTGTTTCGTACCATTCGTCTGTCGAGTGCATGTGCATACATCGAGTCGAGTCAGTCTTTTGTACGCTCGCGATGTTAGTCCCTTTTGAGTTCGAGACTTGTCGGACTTTGGGATCGGTTATACTTCATATCGGATCTAGTCACATAAGGGATAAGCGGTGATTCCTAGTAAGTCTTCGAGCCGCCTTCCCTCCTTTGAGAGTGACCCCACCCCGGAGTGTCCACCTCTAGCCTCATTCCCCAGCAGCGTGTGCATATCGAATCTATACGGGATGAGTATGTGTTGATTACTTGGAGTGGAGCGTACTCCGCGCTTCCATGTTCGGTGACGCATCTGCCGGAGCTACTCGAGCAGCCGCACCCCTTACTCGACGGGGTCGAGTTCTTCCCATCCGGAGTGAGTTGATGGAAATCGACACCAAGAGCACTAACATTTTATTTACATTTATGTCCTTTAGTTTATTTTTATATCCTTGGGAAAGTATGTTCACAATTGTAAGACTTTATAACCCAATGTGTCATTCTCTAGGATTCTTTGAGTTTTTGTGCAAAAGTCCAGTAGGACCATCAAGGGGCCCCCATCTCCTTTCCTATTGGTCCACCTAAGTCTTAGGGCCCATGTGGGGTCAGTCAAAGGTCCAAGGTGGGCTTCTAGATGACTTGACCATTCAAGGGGATAATTGGATTAAAAAGTCCAATATTCCAACCTTTAAAGTCCAAGATGCTTCCCCCTTATAATACAGTTTATCCCATATTGTATTTTTTATTTTTTTGGTCATTTGACCACATGGGGAAGAAAATCCCCACTCTCTCACGAAATTCTCATCTCCCCACCCCTTGCAATTCTCTATATAAGCCTATGTATAGTGTCATTAGAGATATTAATGAAGAATTAAACATTTTTGCCAAGAACAAGCCCAAGGGCACCTCTTGTGTCTCTCCTCTCCCCCTTGCAGCAGTGATTGTTGCCCATTCTAGGATGTGAAGCCCTCATCTTGGTGTGACTCCAAGATCTCCAACCTCTACTGGATGCGACTTCCGGCCGCCACCTTCCGTTCGTGCCGCCATCGCGTCGCCACCGCCATCGCCGGAGTTCTGTCCAAATCAGGATATAACATCTTCTCCGAAATTTTATCTTTTTTTTTGTTGTTTGTTCGAGCCCTAATTTCGAGAGTTTGTTCTGTCCATCTTTTTCAACCTCGAGTTCAAATTTCGTGTCATTTGGACGTCATTTGATATTTTTTCCACATTTATTGTTATTCCCCCTGTAATCTGTCATTCTGCAGATCTACGGGACAGAGTCACCTTGTTGTAATTTTCACACCCCCTTAGAAATTTTTAGAAAATTCACTAAAATTTTTCTGTGTTCCTCACGTTCCCCCCTACCTCTCATAATTTTTGTTGTCCCTGAAAAAATCATTTACCACTTGGTCAAAGGTCAGTTTCAGAAAAAATATAGTCTGTCCTGTGTGTCTGTCAGTCCGGGTCAAAAAAAATACAGTGTTTCAGAGCCTCCCATTTCTCATCATTTCTTTGGATCGACCTACAAAATTTATATGTGGCCGATCTGGGAGTCCTCTTTCCAACCCCACTAGTTTCACCTCGATCTGATTTCGGATCTGGGAGAATTAATTCTTGCCGCTGAGGCGCGCGAATCTGTTCCCTGTGCAGATCAGAAAAATCAGTCCGCGGATAATTCGTGCAAAATTATCAAAAGTCAACTTATGGAACCGCCACTTCAGGGAGTCGATCAGGGACGTCCCGCCATCGTCCCATTCAAGCGGCGCCTTCAAAAGACCTCAGGAGGGCGACGTTCCTTTGGAAACTGTGCCTTACTATCCAGCGAGTCATCACCGAGTTGGCGCAGTACTGAGTCGACGCAGGACCGAGTCGGACCAGTAGGCCGAGTTCGTGATGTACGTACCTCCAGATTACTACCTGTCAACCCAGAGTAGGTCCTCTCGGGCCCCACTTGTAGTCCTTTACCTCCCAGCATGGAGTGGGTAATAAAATTCACTGTTGTAATTAACTTTTACCATTGTTACCGAGAGTTACCGTACTTGGCCGGGAACGACTTCCCCACACCCGGAGCGTGGAGGTACACTCGCCACCCTCCTCGTAGGTATTACTTTACTCGTATATTTTTATATATGCCGCTGCATGAGTGATAGATTATCTAGCTTGTTATCATTTTATCACCGCTGCGAGAGCGAGAGTGAGTGACCGTCCCGTGACTCGACCCGAGTTAACGCGGAAAGGCCGATACCTGAGACTCACTGCCAGTTTCTCAACCGCGCACGGTCCACATCTTCCCTCGCTTTGGGGCGATCGCGAGGTAGAGTCCCAGGTCGCGTGTCCATCCCGCATCAGTTCTTCTCTTGTTCATACAGAGAATTTGTGAAACTGTGAGAGAGCATTCCTTTGTTATTTATCATTCCCTTTCATTTCTGTTGAGTTCTTGAAAGTTATACCGAGATTCGTAAAGCTCTCTCCGAGGACGTGCCGACGGAGAGAGAGGGGATCGCCTACCCGAGGGTCGTCGTATCTCTAGGAGACCGTTACCGCGAGACTCGCGCGTTGGGTGGCAATATATCTCTTAGTTCGAGCGACTACGCGTTTCGACCCGACATGCCATTTCTAAACTTAGTTATTTCTAATTATTTGTTGTTGTTTTTATTAATTTCAGCATTATAATTCCAACAATCTAAGAGATCTATTGTTATTATATTGCTGCAAATTATTTTAAAGTGAAAAAAAATATAATACAAATCAGCGTGAGGACACCATTAAGAGAGAGAGAGAGAGAGAGAGAGAGACGTATGTATGGCATAGATGTTTTAAACCTGTAGTAAAATAGTTAACAGTTTTGTTTAGGAATTAGCTACGAAGCCCAACCAGTTGAAGGTAAATTGAGAACTCTCCTCTTGTAAACCTTAGTACTTCTTAACAGGAGACCACAAAATTATCATCCTATTTGGCAAGGTGAAATTTAGTTTGCCATAAATATGTTGTTTTCACTCTCTTAGTTGTTTACATTTATTAGGTCTGATCTGTTTGTGTGCCGTTTCCACTGCCAACCCCACTAACTCAACTATTATAAGAGGAGATGCAATAAATAAATGAATGCGACTAATAACTGCATTCGGTGCTTTTCAAACTTTGATTTCTTGGGTCACTGAGTTTGCCGCGTGAGCTCCGCAAGCATGGCTACTGGTAATATCAGTAACATAGTAATATAAGACACAAACACTCTCTCCATATAACGGGTTACTTTTACACGAGGACCCCAGTGGCAAGCCACTGTGAGTGAGCCCTTCCACACAATAACTTAATTTAATATCATGTGAGTCCACTTTTTCCACTTGGCGAATTCTCTCGTGTTGTTTATTCGTTTATTGGGTGCGTGGACGTGCCAGTCACTGAAGTGACGATCTATTCGGGCTCCGAAGAGCCCATGGTGCGCTAGACCTGACTCCGTCAGACGATTATGTGGTTCGTGTCGGGACCGAATCCCGTCGCGCCATGAAGGTCACGACGTCATTTACATCCCCCATACGAGGGAATACCCTTGATTAATTGCCGAAATAAGGGGCCCCACGGCCTAAAAGAATAATACTAATTACGCGAGAGAGATATAGGTAGATCACACTGGAGGTTTTATTAAAGTCATAAATTGCCGGCCGCATAGGCCTCTCGGGGACCTTTTCATATTCGGACACGGGCCCGTAACAGGAACGCGGCGAGAAAACCGTGGTAGCTCCCTTCAAATGTCTGCCGAACATATGGCAATTTCAATGAGACTTGTCGGACTTTGGGATCGGTTATACTTCATATCGGATATAATCACATAAGGGACAAGCGGTGATTCCTAGTAAATCTTCGAGCCGCCTTCCCTCCTTTGAGAGTGACCCCACACCGGAGTGTCCACCTCTAGCCTCATTCTCCAGCAGCGTGTGCATATCGAATCTATACGGGATAAGCATGTGTTGATTACTTGGAGTGGAGCGTACTCCGCGCTTCCAGGTTCGGTGACGCATCCGCCAGAGCTACTCAAGCAGTCGCACCCCTTACTCGACGGGGTCGAGTTCTTCCCACCCGGGGAGAGTTGATGGGAATCGACACCAAGAGCACTAACATTTTATTTACATTTGTGTCCTTTAGTTTATTTTTATATCCTTGGAAAAGTATGTTCACAATTATAAGGCTTTATAAGTCAATGTGTCATTCTCTAGGATTCTTTGAGTTTTTGTGCAAAAGTTCAGTAGGACCAGCAAGGGACCCCCATCTCCTTTCCTATTGGTCCACCTAAGTCTTAGGGCCCATGTGGGGTCAGTCAAAGGTCCAAGGTGGGCTTCTAGATGACTTGACCATTCAAAGGGACAATTGGATTAAAAAGTCCAATATTCCAACCCTTAAAGTCCAAGATGCTTCCCCCTTATAATACAGTTTATCCCATGTTGTATTTTTTATTTTTTTGTTCATTTGACCACATGGGAAAGAAAATCTCCACTCTCTCACGAAATTTCCATCCCCCCACCCCTTGCCATTCTCTATATAAACCTATGTATAGTGTCATTAGAGATATTAATGAAGAATTAAGCATTTTTACCAAGAGCAAGCCCAAGGGTATCCCTTGTGTCTCTCCTCTCCCCCTTGCAGCAGTGATTGCTGCCCATTATAGGATGTAAATCACTCATCTTGGTGTGACTCCAAGATCTCCAACCTCTGCTAGATGCGACTTCCGGCCGCCGCCTTCCGTTCGTGCCGCCATCGCATCGCCACCGCCATCGCCGGAGTTCTGTCCAAATCAGGATATAACCTCTTCTCCGAAATTTTATCTTTTTTTCTTGTTGTTTGTTCGAGCCCTAATTTTGATAGTTTGTTCTGTCCATCTCCCTTAATCTCGAGTTCAAATTTCGTGTCATTTAGACGTCATTTGATATTTTTTCCACATTTATTGTTCTTCCCCCTGTAATCTGTCATTTTACAGATCTACGGGACAGAGTCACCTTGTTATAATTTTGACACCCCCTTAGAAATTTTCAGAAAATCCACAAAAATTCCTCAGTGTTCGTCACATTCCCCCCTACCTCTCATAATTTTTGTCGTCCCTGGAAAAATCATTTACCACTCGGTCAAAGGTCAGTTTCAGGAAAAATATAGTCTGTCATGTGTGTCTGTCTATCCGGGTCAGAAACAATACAGTGTTTCAGAGCCTCCCATTTCTCATCCTTTCTTTGGATCGACTACAAAATTTATATGTGGTCGATCTGGGAGTCCTCTTTCCAACCCCACTAGTTTCACCTCGATCTGATTTTGGATCTCAGATAATTAATTCTTGCCACCAAGGCGTGCGAATCTGTTTCCTGTGCAGATCAGAAAAATCAGTCCGTGGATAATTCGTGCAAAATTACCAAAAGTCAACTTCTGGAACCGCCATTTCAGGGAGACGATCAGGGACGTCCCGCCATCGTTCTAGCCAAGCGGCGCCTTCAGAAGACCTCAGGAGGGTGACGTTCCTTTGGAAATCGTGCCTTACTATCCAGCGAGTCGGAACTGAGTTGGCGCAGTACCGAGTCGACGCATGACCGAGTCGGACCAACAGGCCGAGTTCATGCTGTACGTACCTCCAGATTGCTGCCCGTCAACTCAGGGTAGGTCCTCCCGGGCCCCACTTGTAGCCCTTTACCTCCCTGCGTGGAGTGGACAATAAAATTCACTGTTGTAATTAACTTTTATCGTTGTTACCGGGAGTTACCGTACTTGGCCGGGAACGTCTTCCCCACGCCCGGAGGGTGGAGGTACACTCGCCACCCTCCTCGTAGGCATTACTTTACTCATATGTTTTTATATATGTCTCTGCATGAGTGATAGATTATCTAGCTTGTTATCATTTTATCACCGCTGCGAGAGCGAGAGTGAGTGACCGTCTCGTGACTCGACCTGAGTTAACGCTGGAAAGCCGATACCTGAGACTCACTGCCGGTTTCTCAACCGCGCACGGTCCACATCTTCCCTCGTTTAGGGGCGATCGCGAGCTAGAGTCTCAGGTCGCGTGTCCGTCCCGCATCAGTTATTCTCTTGTTCATAAAGAGAATGTGTGAAACTATGAGAGAGCATTCCTTTGTTATTTATCCTTCCCTTTCATTTCTGTTGAGTTCTTGAAAGCTATACCGAGATTCGTAAAGTTCTCTCCGAGGACGTGCCGACGGGAGAGAGGGGATCGTCTACCCGAGGGTCGTCGTATCTCTAGGAGGCCGTTACTACGAGACTCGCACGTTGGGTGGCAATAGATCTTTTAGTTTGAGCGACTACGCGTTTCGACCCGACATGCCATTTCTAAACTTAGTTATTTCTAATTATTTGTTGTTGTTTTTGTTAATTTCAGCATTATAATTCCAACAATCTAAGAGATCTATTGTTATTATATTGCTGCAAATTATTTTAAAGTGAAAAAAAAATATAATACAAATCAGCGTGAGGACACCATTGAGAGAGAGAGAGAGAGAGAGAGAGAGAGAGAGAGAGAGAGAGAGAGAGAGAGAGAGAGAGAGAGAGAGAGAGAGAGAGAGAGAGAGAGAGACGTGTGTATGGCATAGGTGTTTTAAACCTGTAGTAAAATAGTTAACAATGTTTAGGAATTAGCTACGAAGCCCAACCAGTTGAAGGTAAATTGAGAACTCTCCTCTTGTAAACCTTAGTACTTCTTAAGAGGAGACCACAAAATAATCATCCTATTTGGCAAGGTGATGTGGGACGGACACGGGAGACGACACTATATGGTGCCACCCTCGGACTCTAGATGAAGACACGACTAGCAACACACACCAGGGAGACACTAAGCCCGACACTACGAGCTCCTAGTGACGAAACGTCGCTAACAGAAGTGGAAGCCCACTCGTCGTCCCAAGCGAGGGAAAGCGCGGACCGTGCGCGGTTAAGGAACCGGCGGAGGTCAAGGGTAGTCCGACTCAACTTCCAGACTCGGATCGAGTCACGGGACGGGTCACTCTCACTCTCACAGCGGTGACATGGACACACGGGATAGTACCTACACTCTCGGCAGCGGCCTAAGACCGTATACTAGCTAAGCAATGTAACGCCAAGGAGTTAAGACCTTTACCTCCACGCAGCCGGCGTGGCGAAGACAACCCCGGCCGAATCACGGACTCCCGGTTAAACAATATCACAGCAATACAAAGATTTGGCCCACTCCACGCAGGGAGGTAAAAGGTCACATGTGGAGCCCGGGAATCACGTAACTCGGGTTGACGGGCAGCATCTTGATGTCGCCCGGCGGTGCCGAACTCCGCATTTTCCAGCTTTCCGAACGGCGGGTTCTGCGGGCCCGCGGGGTCCACAGATGGCGCTGTCCTCCGGATCTACGGGGGTGGGACCCACTATGATGGGGATCCCTGGTGGCGCACCTCCACGGACGGCGGTCGACCGGGAACACCGATCGGGGGTCGATCGGTCCCGATTCCTAAGTCTTGAAGTTGCTGCCCACGGAGTTTGGTTGTTGTTTTCAGGCGCGCGCTCCGGCGAAAACGGCCGCTGCGGTCAGCCCCTTCGCCTGAATGTGACGAAACCAGCGCCGTTGGAAAGAGAATTCAAAATCCTTCAATGTAGGGCTAGTGGACTCTTCTGAACCTGGGCGGACCTGGGCTTTAACAATTTTCCAATCCTCTGCTCCACAACTCCCGAAATATCATATCAGCACATTAGTTTCCTATAAATGACCGTTGACTGCCTACTTACAATTTGATTCAGTCTTAGAGCTCTTCTTCAAAGTTGTAGGGTATCAAACCACGGAACTGGGAATATTTTTGGAATTTGATTTGGAGGTGGTCGTGATTTACTATGATTTTTGGGGTGACTGGTGGTCAGATTTGGGAACATGAGGACAGAACTGTAGATGGGACTGAGAATGATTTTTAGAAAATATGAGATGGGTGAATGAAAATTTAAGAACAATTGTGGATAAAGGGGTGGATGAATGGAACCCCCAGTAAAATTGGGCGAACCAACAAAACTCAAAAAGTGGACCTAAGACATGAAACTCAGGGCGGGGATGAATCTGGACAGAACTCTGGCAGAACCGAAATGGAAGAGTGGACGAAAATCAAAAAATATGAAACGAGATCTGAATGGCAAACCAAAATTTGTGGGATGTCCTTGACACCTCTGAAACATCCACTAAAATCCCCAGATCTATCTGAGCTCGGGAATGAGACATGAAATTCGTGGAAGCTTCTGTGGTACTACGCGGGCAGAACTCCGTTGATGGCGATGGCGGTGCGGTGGCAGCTCGTGGCGGTGGCGGCGGCGACCGGAACTGATAGGGTGGAGTCTCACCACCAGAAGGAAGCCTTCACAGCTTCAAGGGGAAGAGGGAGAGGAGAAGGGGGCGACCTAGGCCATGCTCCAACAAATTTCACAATTCTTATGGCATTAATTCATGAAAATGGGAAAATACAAGCATATATAGGTCACCCATCTAATCCATCCTCCACCGTTGGATCTAGGGGTTAGGGATGGATGGCTAGGATGAAGTTTGATCAAAATACAACAAAAATATTAAACAAAAGGGGAGGGGGGCGCACCTTGACCAAGGGGGGGACATGGTAGGTGGGTTTGGTTGAAATTGTTGACCATTTTGGTCCCTTGTCCCCCATGTGGACAATTGACTAGTCCAAGGCTTCTAGATGTCCACCTTGGATTTTGACCAACCCTACAAGGCTGATATGGACCAATGGGAGGGGGCCTGGGGGTCCCATGGGGCCCAGGGGTCCCATTTTACAAATAAGCCCCTCGTACACTCATAATTGTAAACCGTATAAAATAAAATAAACACACCTTACACACAAATAAAGTCTAATTAAATATGAAAAATGGGGAGACTCAAGGCGGCGTCTCCAGGCTGTCTCCGAGCCAGATGGACGCTGAGGTGGCTCGAGTCATGCTCCGTGTGCGGTACCGGTGGCTCGGCGTATCGCACCGCTCAACTGCTCGGGTGTCCGCACCAATTCTCCCAGGGTGGGAGAAACTCGACCCTGTCGAGTAAGGGTCTGCATCGCTCCTGTATCGCTCCAAAAGGTCCGGATCGATCTGCTGCAACTCGCCATGTATGATCCATGTGTCCTCAGTAGCGGGCCATCCTCTCTATCGCACTAGGTAGCGCAGGTAAGATCCACTCCTGGTAACTGTCACTTGCTCGTCCAGTATACGATCTATATGCTCACGCTGCCGTGAAAAAGGGGCTGGAGGTGGAAGTGGACACTCAGGTGTGGGATCACTCTCAAGGGGAGGAGATGGCTCAAAATACTCACTAGGGATCACCGCTGGGTCCCTATATGCAACAAGATCCGATACATTGAAGGTAGAGCATATACCATATTCCTCGGGCAGGTCCACAACATACGCATTGGATCCAACGCGTTTCAACACTCTAAAGGGACCGGCTCCGCGAGCTTGCAACTTCTTAACGGTTCCAGAGGGAAACCGTTCAGGTCTTACCCTGATCATGACGTATTCGCCCTCGTGGAACTCTCGGTGGTGTCGGTGGGCATCGGCTAACTCCTTGTACCGTGCATTGCTGGCCTCAATGTGACGACGGATGTCGTCATGCAAACTCCTAACGTGCCTAGCAAACGACTTGGCCGACTCCGACACTCTAGCATGGATAGGCATGGGGACAAGGTCAACGGGTTTCCTAGGCCTATGACCTGTGACAATCTCAAATGGACTCATGCCGGTAGACCTATTCACCGAATCATTGTATGTAAACTCAGCCATAGGTAAAATGAGATCCCAATCCCCAATGCGGTCCTTAACTAGACACCTCAAAAGATCTCCCAGACTCCTATTGACCACCTCGGTCTGACCGTCTGTCTGGGGATGATATGCAGTGGAAAACTTGAGGTGAGTACCCATCATATGCCATAGTGTCTTCCAAAAGTAGGAAGTGAATCTAACATCACGGTCAGACACTATAGTGCGAGGCAACCCGAACTTGCACACCACATGCGTAAGGAAAAGGCGGGCTACCCTCGAAGCATCCGACGTCTTAGAGCAAGGAATAAAGAGGGCCATCTTCGAGAAATAGTCAACCACCACATAGACCGAATCATGCTTCCTGGAGGTACGTGGCAATCCCAAAACAAAGTCCATACTAACATCCTGCCACGGGGCATCAGGCACGGGTAGAGGCGTATAAAGGCCCGAGCTTTGCTTCTTCATCTTGGCCGTAGCACATGTACGGCACTGAGCCACGATGTTAGCAACATCGCGCTTCAAGCTCGGCCAATAAAATCGATGCTCCACTGCCTCAATAGTCTTGTTCCGACCAAAGTGGACGTCTAGACCTCTCGCATGTAGTTCCCACACTAAGAAATCTCGAACCGAAGTTCGGGGAACACATAGCCTGCTACCTCGAAAGAGGTAACCCTCCTGAAGCACATACTCATCAAGGTCTCTCGAGGGTCCGGCCTGGAGAGTGGTAAAAATCTGACCGAAGTCAGGACAATCAACATAGGCCTCCTTCATCTTCTCTAACCCTATGACCTCGGCACTCATGGTGGTAAGCAAACATGCTCGCCGACTCAAGGCATCAACCACCTTGTTCTCCACTCCAGCCTTATGTTTCAGCACAAAGGTGAACTGCTGGAGATACTCGACCCAACGACTGTGACGCGAGTTCAGCTTCTTTTGGGAGTGGAGATACCTCAATGCCTCGTGATCGGAGTATAGGACAAACTCTTGATGTAAAAGATAGTGCCTCCAATGCCTAAGAGCCTGAACAACTGCGTAGAATTCTTTATCATACGTGGAATATCGCAGTTTCGCGTCGCTGAAATATTCGATCGGGTGGGACTCCTGACTCAAGACTCCTCCAATCCCAACACCCGACACATCACAAGAGACCTCAAACACCTTCGAGAAATCAGGCAATCGAAGGATAGGTGTCTGGGTCATGCGCTCCTTGATGTCCTTGAAGGCGGCAGATGCGGCCTTCGTCCATACAAATGTGCCCTTCCGGATGCAATCCGTGATCGGGGTGGTGACAGAGCTAAATCCGCGGATGAAGCGACGATAGAACGTCGCAAGACCATGAAAGCTGCGTACATCATGAACGGTACGGGGTTCCGGCCACTCAACAATGGCCCGGACCTTCTCCGGATCGGCGGAGACCCCCGTACTAGACACAATGAAACCCAAGAAGGTAAGCTGAGGTGTCATGAAGGCACACTTCTGTGGGTTCGCAAACAGCTGCTCTCGCCGAAGAAGTAGACAGACCTGCCGAAGGTGGTCTAAGTGGTCCCCCGTGGTGCGGCTATAGATAATGATATCATCAAAATACACCACTACAAAGACTCCAATGAAAGGTCGAAAGACCTGAGTCATGAGCCGCATGAAAGTGCTAGGGGCATTGGTCAACCCAAAAGGCATGACCAACCACTCATATAGACCGTCCTTGGTCTTAAATGCGGTCTTCCACTCATCACCTGGCCTAATCCTCACCTGATGGTAGCCACTCTTAAGATCGATCTTCGAAAAGATAGTGGCACCTGCCATCATGTCTAGCATGTCATCCAGGCGGGGAATAGGGAACCTGTACTTCACGATGATTTTGTTGATGGCACGACTATCAATGCATATTCTCCACGTGCCATCCTTCTTCGGGGCGAGTAACGCGGGTACAGCACATGGACTCATGCTGTCCCGAACAGACCCTCTCTGTACTAACTCATCGACCTGCCGTTTAAGCTCGGCATGCTCCGTGGGACTCATGCGATAATGAGGAAGGTTGGGCAAAGAAGAGCCCGGAACAAGGTCGATGGCATGCTGAATATCCCGCATAGGTGGGAGTCCCTCGGGAAGCTCATCGGGAAAGACATCAGCATACTCTTGCAGAATGGGAACAACCTCGGGTGGGAGCTCACCCTCGGAGTCCCGCTCCACCTCTCGGACCGTAATGGCAAACACCGGACAACCCTGACTAAGCTCATGCTCCATCTCCCGGGAGCTAATCATCATCAATCTCCTCGTCGAGGGCTCTCCTGGGCCAGAGGTAATGGTCATAGCCCGAGCTGGGGATGGGGTACTAGGCCCGGGGACGGAAGGCTTCGGAGTACTAGGGCCAGTAGGACCCCTGACTGATGGGCTCCTGGGCCGAACGGGTTGGAGGGTGACCCGCTGGCCAGCGTGGTCGAAGGTACAGGTGTTCGACCGGCCATGGAGCGTGGCATCCCGGTCAAATAACCACGGCCTACCAAGAATGATACTGCCCACTTCCATGGGGAGAACATCACACCAGATCTCGTCACGGTAGGAGTGGAGCTGCAGCGGGACCAAGCACCGCAGCTTGACCGAAATGGAAGTGGTATCCACCCATGATACCTGATAGGGGCAAGGGTGGTCTACGGGTGTGAGACCAAGACGAGTGACAGCGTTCGTGGAGATTGCATTGATACAACTCCCGCTATCGATGACCACCTTGCAAATTTACTTTCCCAGCCTACAGAATATATGAAGGATAGTAGTTCGTCGCCAGTCATCACTGACCTGTGGCTGGGTGAGGATACATCTGACGACCCCCATGTGGGTATCGTCCGAATGCTGGGCATCCTGGGCCTCACCTCCCATCTCATAGTACTCGTCAGCTAGCTCTTCATCGGCCTCATAGCTGACTAACTCGAGGCCCGTAGGGGTGGTATCCTCGGCCTGTGTGTCCCCAATGTGAAGAGATGGGCGGGTGGGACACTGGTTGGCGAAATGGCCAAACCCATTGCAGCGATAACACTGCTGCCGTGATCCACTAGGCTCCCCAATCATAGGTCATTTACCTTTATCCTCCCGACGGATAGGAGGCGTAGGCAACAAAGGATGTGCAGGAGGTGCGGGTGCCGATGGACGGGCTATGGGTGGGGCTGTAAGATGTTGGGGACGAGGAACGTCCCTCGGGGTGGAGGACGAGGCCTAAGAGCAAACGGCTAGGGACGAGCGGGCTCCTGAGGTCGAGCCATGGGGGCCCTTGGATACGTGCCAAATGAGCCACGGGGCTCGACACTACGAAGGGGAAAAGAGCTCAACCGATGGGGTGACTCGAACTCGGCCTCGAATTGCTCCAATTCGAGAGCTATCTGATATGCCTGCTCCAAAGTGGTTGCATTGCGGCGAAAGAGTTTATATTGATAATTGGGCCGCAAACCTCTTCGAAAGCGGGATATAGTCACAGTGCTCTCTTCCGTGACCCCACACCGTAAGTAATGCTCATCGAACTCGACGGTGTACTCGGTCACGGATCGGTTTCCTTGGGAGATGCTTTGCCACTTGTCTATGAGACGTTGGCGATATGAGGCGGGAAGGTACTTCTCCCTCAACTTGGTTTTCATATCATCCCAAGTACCGATCTGGGGTTGACGTCGCTGGTTGAGCAGGCTCTCCACATTGATCCAATAAGTTTGGGCCTGCCCTTGCAGCTTCATCTTCGCGTATCGGACTCTTCGGTGGTCCGTCATCTCAAACCACTGGAAGTACCGGTCCATGCCGGCCTCCCAATCTAAATACACCCTAGGGTCCAAGGACCCACTAAAAGTGGGAGGATCCGCACGCACACCCCTAAGAATGTGGTCGTCATCCTCGTCATCACGATTCCGTCGTTGATGACGACGACCGTTACCCCCTTGATCATTATCAGATGCATAATCATCCCCCACATGCACCTGTTGAACCCCAACATTCTCCGCCTGAGCCCTTGGCACAGCAGGCTGCTGAACCGGCTCCTGTTGGCCGTTCGTCGGCGCGGGTTGCGCCGCTACTGGGCCCCTCTCGAGGACGGCAATTCTCCCAACTAGGCCCTGAATGGACTGATCCGAATGCTCGGCCCGATCCTCGAGGGCTTTCATCCGCCCTTCTAGACGCGTTCCTATTCCATCCATACGCGTACTAAGACCATCCATACGCATGTCAAGACGTTCCATAATGGCTCAGAACATCTCAGCCGTCGAGGATTCGTCGGAGCTACGGGCCCGGGAGTACGCCATAGGTGGTGGTGGCAAGTATTGGGTACCTCGACGGGTGCGCATGCAAAGACTCACGACCTAGAAGACACCGACTAATGCAAACACACATTAAATGATGCACTTAGACCTAACCAATAGCCGGTACGAGGTGGAGATAAGCGATCCGAAGATCACTCGCGCAAGTGTGTGGCCCTCCCGTTAGGCGTAACCCAACGTTCGGACAACACCTTTTGATATACCGGGTAAAGGGTGCAAATGCAAGTTAAAACACTCTTTTTTTTGTTTTGTTGTTTTAAGAATAATGATCCTAGACTCGACTTATACTATGCAAGACATATGCAATGACTACCCTAGACTTGACTCGCTCTGATACCAAACTGATGCGGGACGGACACGGGAGACGACACTATATGGTGCCACCCTCGGACTCTAGATGAAGACACGACCAGCAACACACACCAGGGAGATACTAAGCCCGACACTACGAGCTCCTAGTGGCGAAACGTCGCTAACAGAAGTGGAAGCTCACTCGTCGTCCCAAGCGAGGGAAAGCGCGGACCGTGCGCGGTTAAGGAACCGGCGAAGGTCAAGGGTAGTCCGACTCAACTTCCGGACTCGGATCGAGTCACGGGACGGGTCACTCTCACTCTCACAGCGGTGACATGGACACACGGGCTAGTACCTACACTCTCGGCAGTGGCCTAAGACCGTATACTGGCTAAGCAATGTAACGCCAAGGAGTTAAGACCTTTACCTCCACGCACCCGGCGTGGCGAAGACAACCCCGGCCGAATCACGGACTCCCGGTTAAACAATATCACAGCAATACAAAGATTTGACCCACTCCACGCAGGGAGGTAAAAGGTCACATGTGGAGCCCGGGAATCACGCAACTCGGGTTGACGGGCAGCATCTTGATGTCACCCGGCGGTGCCGAACTCCGCGTTTTCGTGCTTTCCGAACGGCGGGTTCTGCGGGCCCGCGGGGCCCACGGATGGCGCTGTCCTCCGGATCTGCGGGGGTGGGACCCACTATGATGGGGACCCCTGGTGGCGCGCCTCCACGGACGGCGGTCGGCCGGGAACACCGATCGGGGGGTCGATCGGTCCCGATTCCCAAGTCTTGAAGTTGCTGCCCACGGAGTTTGGTTGCTGTTTTCAGGCGCGCGCTCCGGCGAAAACGGCCGCTGCGGTCAGCCCCGTCGCCGGAATGTGACGAAACCAGTGCCGTTGGAAAGAGGATTCAAAATCCTTCAATGTAGGGCCAGTGGACACTTCTGAACTTGGGCGGACCTGGGCTTTAACAATTTTCCAATCCTCTGCTCCACAGCTCCCGAAATATCAGATCAGCACATCAGTTTCCTGTAAATAGCCATTGACCGCCTACTTACAGTTGGATTCAGTCTTCGAGCTCTTATCCAAAGCTGTAGGGTATCAACCCACGGAACTGGGACTATTTTTGGAATGAGATTTGGAGGTGGTGGTGATTTACTATGCTTTTTGGGGTGACTGGTGGTCGGATCTAGGAATAGGAGGACAGAACTGTAGCTAGGACTGAGAACGATTTTTAGAAAATATGAGATGGGTGAATGAAAATTTAAGAAAAATTGTGGATGAAGGGGTGGATGAATGGAACCCCCAGTAAAATTGGACAAACCAACAAAACTCAAAAAGTGGACCTAAGATATGAAACTCAGGGCGGGGATGAATCTGGACTGAACTCTGGCAGAACCGAAATGGAAGAGTGGACGAAAATCAAAAAATATGAAACGTGATCTGAATGGCAAACCAAAATTCGTGGGATGTCCTTGACACCTCTGGAACATCCACTAAAATCCCCAGATCTATCTGAGCTCGGGGCTGAGACATGAAATTCGTGGAAGCTTCTGTGATACTACGCGGGCAGAACTCCATTGATGGCGATGGCGGTGCGGTGGCGGCTCGTGACGGCGGCGGCGGCGACCGGAACTGATAGGGTGGAGTCTCACCACCAGAAAGAAGCCTTCACAGCTTCAAGGGGAAGAGGGAGAGGAGAAGGGGGCGGCCTAGGTCATGCTCCAACAAATTTCACAATTCTTATGGCATTAATTCATGAAAATGGGAAAAAACAAGCATATATAGGTCACCCATCTAATCCATCCTCCACCGTTGGATCTAGGGGTTAGGGATGGATGGTTAGGATGAAGTTTGATCAAAATACAACAAAAATATTAAATAAAAGGGGAGGGGGGCGCACCTTGACCAAGGGGGGGACATGGTAGGTGGGTTTGGTTGGAATTGTTGACCATTTTGGTACCTTGTCCCCCATGTGGACAATTGATTTGTCCAAGGCTTCTAGATGTCCACCTTGAATTTTGACCAACCCTACAAGGCTGATATGGACCAATGGGAGGGGGCCTGGGGGTCCCATGGGGTCCAGGGGTCCCATTTTACAAATAAGCCTCTCGTACACTCATAATTGCAAACCGTATAAAATGAAATAAACACACCTTACACACAAATAAAGTCTAATTAAATATGAAAAATGGGGAGACTCAAGGCGGCGTCTCCAGGCTGTCTCCGAGCCAGATGGACGTTGAGGTGGCTCGAGTCGTGCTCCGTGTGCGGTACCGGTGGCTCGACGTATCGCACCGCTCAACTGTTCGGGTGTCCGCACCACAAGGTGAAATTTAGTTTGCCATAAATATGTTGTTTTCACTCTCTTAGTTGTTTACAATTATTAGGTCTGATCTGTTTGTGTGTCGTTTCCACTGCCAAAGTCAACCCCACTAATATACTCTTTATCAGATTGGTTTCTAACTCAACTATTATAAGAGGAGATGCAATAAATAAATGAATGCGACTATAACTGCATTAGGTGCTTTTCAAACTTTGATTTCTTGGGTCACTGAGTTTGCCGCGTGAGCTCCGCAAGCATGGCTACTGGTAATATCAGTAACATAGTAATATAAGACACAAACACTCTCGCTATATAACGGGTTACTTTTACACGAGGACCCCAGTGGCAAGCCACTGTGAGTGAGCCCTTCCACACAATAACTTAATTTAATATCATGTGAGTCGATGACCCACGTATCAGATATTAAACTGATAACATCTAACTAATTAACGTCCAACACACATAAGTGTGTTAGAAGCATATTAAATATATATATATATTAAAGTTAACACAAAAAATATTTCTGTATTTCAGAAATTATAATACTGAAAATTGTCTTTGTACGAAATAATTTCTGTTTTCAATTAATTTCTGAAAAAAATATTGTTGTTCACACAAAAAATTTTATTTACAAAAAATATATATATCTGAACTCTGTTTCTGGAAAATAACTATTTCTGTTTTTCAGAAACTACATTTCTGAAAATCATTTCTGTGTGAAATAAATTGTGTTTACAATAAATAAATTTCTGAAAAAAAATCTCAGAAAACTATTTTCTGAAAACCGCATTCAGAAAATTATTAGTATATGTCTATTTAAATATTTAACATAAAGTTTCTATAACTTTCAGAAAATAGCTATTAGTACTTTTCAGAAATATAAATTCTATTTTAAAACAAATACTATTTACAGAATCTCTAATTATCTCTGTTTACAGAATAACAAGGCATTTCTGATTTTTTCTGAAAATTCATGTTGCTATACATTATTTCCATCTTCAGAAAATCAGAAAATAGTTAAAATTATTTCTGATTAAATAAATAATTTCTATTTTCAGAAAAAATAGATTCTAAAAATTATTTTTGTTTAATAATATATTTATTTATTTCTAAATTTAGAAATAAAATTATGAAAATTATTACTTTTGATTAGTTTGTATGAATTAACAAGTTTTGGTTGTTGAAAATAAAATTTAACAATTTTTACTTGCCGAAAAAATGTATCTTTAGTATTTCCTGCTTTTACTAAAATTACATTTTGTTAGGTACTTTGTGATTTAAAGTGGTTATTTATTGACGGTATTGTGGACGCACTTTTCGTTTAACAGTTGTTATGTTCGTTCGTCGGTTTATTAAGTGCGTGGGCGTGCCAGTCACCGGAGTGACAATTTATTCAGGTTCCGAAGAGCCCACGGTGCGCTCGATCTGACTTCGTCAGTCAATTGTGTGGTTCGTGTCGGGACCAAAACCCGCCGCGCCATAAAGGTCACGGCGTCATTTACATCCCCCATACGAAGGAACACCCTTGATTAATCGCCGAGATTCAGGGCCTCGTGGCCAAGAAATTAATTGCATGAAAGGTCTATTACGCGGCATTGAAATCCTCACACGAGGGCGAGAAGAAAACCATTCGCGGTCATGTCGGTCATGTGTTGACCATTTAATGTTCGGACGAATGTCCGGCTCGATAAAATCGCGGTTGTCGCGGGAAAACTGGAGCGTATGTATGCCAGTATATGGCAATTTATTGTTCAGAAGAACGAAAAATGTTCGGCTAAACCTCGGCTGGAGCGGTCGGAAACCGGTAAATCTGTTGGCCCGGTGCAAGAGCAAGCTGCGACCATACTGCAGTGGGCCCCCCGCGGTCGAAACAAGACTTGTATGAGCGTCATTGATATTTCCGGTGCCAAGGGGGCGACGAGGGAATATCCCTTGAATCGACTGAAAAGCCCTATGTCCGGAGAAGCGGGCGTTCTAAACGTGTCGGTCATTCAGGAGACCGTTTAATGTTCGGACGGGTGTCCGATATTGGGAATATCGTAATCGTCGCGGAAAGACCGAGAATGTATGTGTGCCGGGACACGGCATGTTCTATTATTCCGAGACACTGAAAACGTTCGATTGAATCTCGGCTATTATATCCGGAAACCCGTGAATCTATTGGCCCGGTGCGAGATCGAGTCGGGACCATGCCGGGGGCGCCTCTCGTGATCCAAACGGGGCTCGCGTGGGTAGCGTTAATATTTCTGGTGTCGGAGGGCAACGGGGAAAAGTCCCGGGACTAGGCTTCGGAACTGAAAACGTGTTCGAGAGGAACATGCTGTAGACCGGAGATATGAGCCAGACGATGACCATGATCAGGACGGGCCCGAGGTCTAAATATGGCCCACGGAGGTCATATTGATATTCCCATGGGAGGAGTCCAGGGGTGGCGAGAGCCGTCTCGTTCTGTTCCGATTCTGTCGGTCACTTGCGGACCTTTCCATGTTCGGGCAAGGGCCCGTATTGAGAGCGTGACGGGGGTGGACGCGACCCCGTACCAATGTATGCCGAGTTTACGTAATTTCAATGAAAGAGCGGGAGCAAATCCCGATAGGAACGGGTCGGAATTGGTGAGCTATTGGCCCAGGGCAATGCCGGCTCACAACCATGTTGGGGTAGGAGCCACCGGCTATGAAAGTCGCTCACGGGCCTTTTCATGTTCGGACATGGGTCCGTATTAAGAACTCGGCGGGAATCGACGTGAACCCGTTCAAATGTCTGCCGAACGTGCGGCAATTTCAGTAGCGGCTCGGAAGGAATCCGGCCGGAGAAACGAGTCTGGTTTAATCGGAATGTCAGCCCGAGGCGAAGTCAGGCTATGGCCATTTTGAGATGATTCCCTAGGCTCAGGCCCAACTCGTAGGGGCGGTATTGTTGTTCCTTCGGCACCGGGTCACGGGAGAGACGAGGCTGCGAAGCGGGTCTCATTGTTTTATTATTATTTAAGAAGTGTTATCATTACCATTTGTTAATTTATAGATACATTTGGGTGAATTCTTTATTATTGTTTATTCATTTCTTCTTGTGATTTATTCATTTAATATTATTATTATTATTAAGTTTATTATTATTTTTGTTCATTTATATTATCATTCGTTTGCTTGGCTTTTTTTTTTAGTTAAGTTTGTCGTTATTATTTATCCTGGGTTATCATTTATTTATCTATTTATCGTTGTTATTGTTTCTTTTAAACTTATTATCATTATTACTTATTTCTTTATCATTCTTATTTATTTATCCACCTTATTGGGTTTATTATCATTTATTATTTTATTTAACATTATTGTTTTCTATTATTTCTCTATTTTCTTTTGAGTTTGTTGCTATTATCGTTATTTAAGCTCTGTATCATTATTTGTTTATTTATTATGTTTTCTTTTAGCTTATTATCCTTATTAATATCATTATTTTTTTTTGGTGTGCCGCTGAGGATTGGTGGGGTGTACCGCTGAGGGTTGGGAGTGTACCGCTGAGGGCCAATGGGGGTGTACCGCTGAGGGCCAAAGGGGCGTACCGCTGGGGGTTGGGAGTGTACCGCTGAGGGCCAAAGGGGGCGTACCGCTGGGGGTTGGGAGTGTACCGCTGAGGGCCAAAGGGGGCATACCGCTGGGGTCAAAAGGGTGTACCGTTGAAGGCCAATGGGGGTGTGCCGCTGAGGGCAGTAGGAGTGTACCGCTGAGGGGTCTAAGGGGTGTGCCGCTGAAAGCTGGGAAAAGTGTGCCGGCGAAAGGCTGTTGGAGGGAAGAGGTAGTGTGCCGGAGAGGAGGCTTCGAAGCGTGTCGTTGACGGCTGGGAGGAGTGTGCCGGCGAAGGAGTTGGATGAGCATGCCACTGAAAGATGATTAGAGTGCATCGTCGAAGGACCAATCAGGGCGTAGTGGTGGAGGTTCAGTCGGTCTTCAATTGTTTGTTTTAAGGCTTTTCTTTTCTTCTTAATTTGATTTTTTTTACGTAGTTTTATATAAACTTCTCCTTGGTTTTGTTCTGTTCGGCCTCTTTGCCATAAGTCGGAAGTTCAGTCGGCCGAGCTGTCAATCGGTCCAGCTCTTGTCGTGGTGCCGACAGTGGCTTGATCAGTTGGAAGGTTTCATCATTAATTATTTTGCTCGTTTATTGCTTCCTTTTACGTCCTTTAATATTTTGTTATTTTCTCACAAAAATTCGGCAGCATCTCCCCTTGACCCGGGGCGTAAGGGAGATAAAGGGAACGCGCCCACATGGAGTGGCGGAACCCGACAACTGGAGGTGGGCGCCCGGAGGCAGCAACACCTTTATAAAACCTCGGAAAACACGAAGGCAAACAACGGGCTAGGGCTTGGCCAAGAGGTGTGCCGCTGGGGGCCTAGATGGTGTGCCGGCCAAGGGCCATTGGGTGTGCCGCTGAGGGTCAAAAAGGGTGTACCGCTGAGGGCCAATGGAAGTGTGCGTACCGCTGGGGGTCAAAAGGGTATACCGCTGAGGGCCAATGGAAGTGTGCCGCTGAGGGCCGAGAAAAGTGTACCGGGGATGTTGATTGGCTAGGCCGAAGGAAATCTTGGTAGGAGGAGGGAGAGAGGCTCAAGGGGTGTTGGGCCTAGGTGTCCAAGGAGAGACGGAAGGGTGTCTCCCCTCAGGCAAATGGGAAGATGCGGCAGCGGGGAGGTGAAGGGGCAGCAGGCCCTCTTTCCTCTCTTCCCTCTTCTTCTCTTCTCCTTCTTCCCCTCCTTTCCTTTTCCCTTCTTCTCTTTGCGTGGACGGCGGAGAATGGAACAGCAAAGGGGGGCAGCCTCCCCTCCTCCTCTTCTCCTCTTCTTCACTTCTTCTTCTTCCCTTCGCACGGACGGCGGCGGACGGAGTAGCGAGGGGGAGCCTCCCCTCCTCTTCTTCTTCTCTTCTTCTCTTCCTCTTCTTCTCTTCACGCGGACGGCGATGGACGGAGTAGCCGAGGGGGGGGGGAGCCTCCCCTCCTCTTCTTCTTTTCTTCTTCTCTTCTTCTTCTTCTCTTCTCCTCTTCTCTTCTCTCTGGGTGTGGGTGTATCTGTTGCCCTCTTCTGTCTCTCTGTCCCCGTTTGCAGCGACGAAGAGGGGTCTTATACCCCCGCCACGGCGAGCGTCCAAAGGCCGGAACGATTCGACGGGTATTGAATGGGGGTTGACCCCATTGTCCTGGGTGGCAGGGGATAGGCAGCGTGGCCCTCTCCCCAGGCGACACCTCGGACGGCCCACTGCGCACCAAGGATCCGTAGGGCATGGGCTCCGTTGAAGATGCTTCACGCTGTGCCGCTGGCGGGCTGAACAAGCGTGCCGCGGGGGAGCCAAAAGGGCGTACCGCTGGGGGCCCGAATGGGCATGCCGCTGAAAGTCCATGGGGCGTGCCGCTGAGGCCAGGGGCTGTGCCGCTAAGGGGCCAAACGGGCGTGCCGCTAAAGGCTTTGTGGGCGTGCCGCTGAAGGCCAAAGGGCTGTACCACTGAACACCCAGGGGGTGTGCCGCTGAAGCCCCTCCTGGGCGTGCCGCTGAAGGCCCAAGCTGGGCGTGCCGCTGAATGGCCTGAGGGCCGTGCCGCTGAACAGCCTGAAGGATGTGCCGATGAACACCCTGGGGGCCGTGCCGCTGAAGCCCAGGCTGGGCGTGCCGCTGAAGGCCAAAGGGCGTGCCGCTGAAGGCCAAAAGGGAGTGCCGCTGAAGGCCAAAGGGCGTGCCGCTGAAGGCCAAAGGGCTGTGTCGCTGAACACCTAGGGGGTGTGCCGCTGAAGCCCCTCCTGGGGTGTGCCGCTGAGGCTTGACTTGGGCCCGTTTTGAGCACGCGTTATGATTCGTTTCATTTTCTTCGGGGGCCGCGGATTGTGAGCTTCCTGGGGGTTGGTTTCTCTTTGCTGTCGTGGCTCCGGGGACGGCTCCACGGTAGTGTGCATATGTGGGGGCGTCTGGTTGACCAATCTCTCCGGGGGTTCTTCACTCGGCGCCGTTGTTGATGCTGGGCCGAGCAGGGTGTTTGGTGTGCAGTTTTTTTTGGTGTCCACAAATGCCCCCCACCCACGGGTAGCGCAGGCGAAGGATGAGCCGGGCGGTGCCCGTGGGTGTACTTGTCTCTTTTCTCTTCGTCGATGCCGACGGGGTGTCAGAAGCCGACTTGACATGTTGGTCTCTTCTTCTCTTCGTTAGTGCTGACAGTGCGTCAGGAGCTGCCGTAGCATGTTGATCTCTTCTTCTCTTTTTCATCATCACCGACAGGGCATTGGGAGCCGCCATGGTCTGTTTGTCTTTTCTTCTCTTTGTCCGTGCCGACAAGGTGTCGGGAACTGACCCAGTTTGTTGGTCTCTTGGTCTCTTCGTCAGTGCCGACAGGGTGTCGGGAGCTGGCCTGGTCTGTTGTCTCTTTGTCTCTTCGCCAGTGTCGACAGGGTGTCGGGAGCTGGCCTGGTCTGTTGTCTCTTTGTCTCTTCGCCAGTGCCGACAGGGTGTCGGGAGCTGGCCTGGTCTGTTATTCTCTTTGTCTCTTCGCCAGTGCCGACAGGGTGTCGGGAGCTAGCCTGGTCTGTTGTCTCTTTGTCTCTTCGCCAGTGCCGACAGGGTGTCGGGAGCTGGCCTGGTCTGTTGTTCTCTTGGTCTCTTCGCCAGCGCCGACAGGGTGTCGGGAGCTGGCCTGGTCTGTTGTCTCTTTGTCTCTTCGCCAGTGCCGACAGGGTGTCGGGAGCTGGCATGGTCTGTTGTTCTCTTGGTCTCTTCGCCAGCGCCGACAGGGTGTCGGGAGCTGGCCTGGTCTGTTGGTCTCTTGGTCTCTTCGCCAGTGCCGATAGGGCATCGGGAGCTGGCCTGGTCTGTTGTCTCTTTGTCTCTTCGCCAGTGCCGACAGGGTGTCGGGAGCTGGCCTGGTCTGTTGTCTCTTTGTCTCTTCGCCAGTGCCGACAGGGCGTCGGGAGCTGGCCTGGTCTGCTGTTCTCTTGGTCTCTTTCTCTTTCTTTTCTTCTCTCTCTTCTCTTCTTCTCTTCTTTTCCTTCTCTTCTCCTTTTGTCATCTCTCTTTTTCTTTTTCTTTTTGTTCTTTTGTTGTTGTTTTGTCTCTCTTTTTTTTATTTTTTTTCTTTTTCTTCTCTTTTTTTTTCTTCTCTTTTTTTGAACAACTCCGGGTGGCTGCTGGCGTGGATGCCAATGATATAAGAGCTGTCGGCGCGGCGGCCGATGATTGAAAGCTATTGGCGTAGGAGCCAACAAGTGAAAGCTGTCGACCCGAAGGTCGATGACTGAAAGCTGTCGGCTCAGGGGCCGATGATTGAAAGTTGTTGGCATGGGAGCCAATAATTGAAAAGATGTCGACCCGAAGGTCGATGATTGAAAAGCTGTTGGCATGGGAGCCAATAATTAGAAAGCTGTTGGCATGGGAGCCAATAATTGAAAAGCTGTCGACCCGAAGGTCGATGACTGAAAGCTGTCGGCTCAGGGGCCGATGATTGAAAGCTGTTGGCATGGGAGCCAATAATTGAAAAGCTGTCGACCCGAAGGTCGATGATTGAAAAGCTGTTGGCATGGGAGCCAATAATTAGAAAGCTGTTGGCATGGGAGCCAATAATTGGAAAGCTGTCAACCCGAAGGCCGATGAGGGAGGCCAAAATAGCCGTGGCTGGAAGCAGGCTGCGGGAGCCGAAGTTGGGAGATTAATGGGCCGCGAGGGCAAGAGGTAGGCTAAGGTGGCCGATATTGGGCTCTACGAGCCGGAGCTGGGAAAGTAGGCTGCAATAGCAAAAGTTGAGTTTATTGCATACGCACATTCTTGTTATTTTATTATTTTCATTATTGTTATTTTTTTATGTTGTTTGTTTGTTTTTTTTTTGTTATATTTTTGTTGTTGTTGTTGTTTTTTTTTATATATATTTATCATCATTTTTTTTCTTTTTTCTTTTTTCTTTAATCATGCAAGCATTCATTAGCAGGCATAACATAAATATAAGTAAGGCAGCTCCCTCTATAGGGGATAGGATAGAGACATTGCCCGTAATTCGTAGACGCGGCATGGGCCACAAGGCACAACTGAGGGGTGGTGCACCCGTCAAGAGGATATCGCATGTCTTGCATGCATAGCCTAAATTCACGCATTTTACCCGAGGTAATTCTCTGTGGCGTGGTAGTGCAAATGTATGAACAAAGGGCCCTAACCATAGGGATATGCAGGTTTTCCTGGTGACACTCGAGGATCACTCTAGCGCCTACACATTAGTTCCAGGTTTTCGACTTTCGGTAGCTTCACACAGCCCCCATCTGTTTATTTTGTAGCGGATTTCACCGTTCGGCGCGAGTCTCCTCATGTGTCTCAATGGGGATTCCCGGCTACTAGGATTCATCCTTATTATAATTCGCTTCACCGTTTCGCGCGAGTCTCCTCATGTGTCTCAATGGGGATTCCCGGCTACTCGGATTCACGTTTCTCTCTCTCTTCCCTTTTTTTTTCTCTCTTTTTTTTCTCTTCTTTTTTTTTTAACAGTGGGGGTAGCAGCTTTTTCCTCACGATTACCTTTCACGCGAGTGTAGGAATTCAAGTCTCCGTAGAGTGCTAAAAGAAATTCGGGCAATCCCTATAGTTGAAGGCTTTTGGACACATTAAGTGCGAAGTGTGGGAGCGTTGCCCCGGGTTTATTTTGTGAGCTGGGCTTAGCGATTCAGCCATGACTCTTCCCCTTGACGTGTGCACCTGCCATAATTGGGTTCCCTTCGAGCTTGCGCCGCGACGTGCCTGCATCCGGAATTAGGGCGATATTATTTAGCAAGGAAACATAGTCCTAGAAAATTCTAAGGAGGTGTATTATTCTATATTAAGCAACCACGCAAGCAGGGCAATCATGCATTCTCTTTTTCTTTTTGTTTCAATTTTCTTCCTTTTTTGTTTTGTTTTGTTTTTTTTTTGGTGGTGTTGTTGTCTTGTTGTTTTGTTTTTTTTTTGTTTTTTTTGTTTATTATTTGTTTTTTTTTTTTGCGTATGTGTTTGTTTGTTTATTTTTTTTGTGTGTTTTTGTTTGTTTTTTTTTTCATAAGAAAATATTGTTGTTATGTATAAGTGTAGTGGTAGTAAAGATATTAGGGAGGTAGACCGTAAAAGGGCTGAAAGGATATTAGGGAAGCGGGCTATAGAACCTGAAGTTGATATTGGAAGTAGGCCACAATAGCCAAAAGTCGAGAAGAGCGGGTTGCGAGAGCTAGATTATGGGAAGCAGGCTGCAGGAGTCGAAGTTACGGGAAGCGGGCCATGAAGGCCGAATACTGGGAAGCAGGCCATGAAGGCCGAATTCTGGGAAGCAGGCTGCAAGAGCCAAGGATATTGGGAAGCAGGCTGTAAGAGCCGAAATTATGGGAAGCGGGCCGTGAAGGCCAAATTCTGGGAAGCAGGCCATGAAGGCCGAATTCTGGGAAGCAGGCTGCAAGAGCCGAGGGATGTTAGAAGTCGGCTGCGAAGCCAAAAGATATCGGAGAGCGTAGTGGGACGGGTGGATTAATCCTGCTAGTGGGCCCTGGCCGAAATGGCCCTGCAGAGGGGCGTTTGGTAGTGGGACGTGAGAGTCGAAGAGAAGGGTCTCTTTTGTTCTCTGGTCGGGGGAGGGTCCAGACCAAAGCGAAAGGTTTATTCTTTTGACTGGGCAGCTGTCGGCTGGGGTGCCAATGATGAGATAGCCGTCGGCTAGGAGCCAATGATGAGGCAGCTGTCGGCTCAGAGGCCAATGATGAGATAGCTGTCGACCCGAAGGCCGATAATGAGGTAGCTGTCGGCTAGGCGCCGATGATTAGGTAGCTGTCGGCTGGGAGCCGATGATGAGGTAGCTGTCGGCTAGGAGCCGATGATTAGGTAGCTGTCGGCTAGGAGCCGATGATGAGATAGCTGTTGACCCGAAGGCCGATAATGAGGTAGCTGTCGGCTAGGAGCCGATGATTAGGGTTGGTCGGTTTAACGCCCCGCCGGCGGAAAGTCTAGTCGGTTCAACGCCCCGCCGGCGGAAGGTCTAGTCGGTTTAACGCCCCGCCGGTGGAAGGTCTAGTCGATTTAACGCCCCGCCGGCGGAAGGTCTAGTCGGGTTCTATTTGTTGGATGGCTGGAGGTCGGAGGTAGAAGTTCGCCTCGTGACCCTTCTTTCTCTTCTTCTCTTCTTCTCTTCCTCCTTTGTGTGGGGAGGCGGGTTCAAGGATCGCGTCTGCCCCGTGACGGTTCTTTCTCTTCTTCTCTTCTTCTTTTGTGGGGAGGCAGGTGCAGAGACCATGTTCGCCTCATGTCTCTTCTTTCTCTTCTTCTTTTCCTCTTCTTCTTGTGTAGAGAGGCAGGTGCAGAGACCATGTTTGCCTCATGATTGCCCTTTCTCTTCTTCTCTTCCCTTCTTCTTTTTTTTTATGGGGAGGCAGGTGCAGGGACCATGTTCGTCTCGTGTCTCTCCTTTTTTTTCTTCTATTCTTCTTCTTTTTTTTTGTAGAGAGGCAGGTACAAGGACCACGTTCGCCTCGTGTCCCCTTTTTTTTTCTTCTATTCTTTTTTTTGTAAAGAGGCAGGTGCAAGGACCATGTTTGCCTCGTGTCTCTTTTTTTCCTCTTCTTCTTTCCTTCTTCTTTCCTTTTTGTAGAGAGGCAGGTGCAAGGACCATGTTCGCCCCATGATTGTTCTTTTCTTTTTTTTCTTCCTCTTTTATTGAGGGAGGCAGGTACGAAGACCATGTTTGCCTCATATCTTTTTTTTATTCTCTTCTTCTTTTGTAGGGAGGCAGGTGCAAGGACCATGTGTGCCTCATGTCTCTTTTTCTTCTCTTCTTTCTGTGTGATGAGGCGGGCTCGAGGACCACGCCTGTCTCATGCGTGCCTTTTTCTTTATTCTGCTCTTCTTTTCTCACTAGTGCTTCCATGTTGGAGTGTATTTCTCTTAATGTGCCCCCAGGTTGGGGTGTAGCTTCACTTGGTATGCATCCCCCCTCAAGGGGTGTGTTTTGCCTCTTTGCTTCTGTGCCCCCAGGCGGGGTGTATATTTCTTGGCTTCTATGTCCCAAGACCAGGGTGTAACGACCCGAGAATCCGATTACCGGGAAGGCCCGATAACCCGAGACTCGCACCGCCACCCACGAGCCCGAAGACTCGGAAGGGTTAAAAGGATGGTGTGGAAACTACACAAGCATCACAAATAATTGCAGAAATTAAACAGTTATGATATTAAGCAGGAAATGAATTAACATTTTACATGGTCCACAATAAAATAACAACAACAGCAACAGTAGTCCACGACTAGTACAGTGACAAGAAAGAAAAGTACAGCTACACGGGGCATCCCCCGGCTCTGACCTCTGGCACTACCTCTGGGCACCCGCACCACGCTTCCGCTGCGCTCCTGACACGCTCCCCGAAGGTGGCGCCTCACCTGAAACACGGTGAAAACACGCAGGGAATGAGTCTCGGAACAAGACTCAGTAGGGATCACTCGAACCCTACCTCGTAAAACGAGAAACCACTACCCTAACGGTAGGAAGGTACCTCGGAAAGGAAAGCCCTGTACTCTACAGAACTAGACCTAACGGCACGCAAACCGACACACGTGCCACGGTACGAGAAGACCGAAACTCAACGGTCGAACCGTCAAAACCCGAAGGTCGGAAACACACGACTGACAGTCTGACACTCCGTACTCAACAGGAGTACCACCCACTAGAAGCACAGCCGGTAGCGTCCCCTGACGTCTTACACCGCACCGCAGGTGAACCGCCTGACATGGTAGGTCCTACCCGAGGCGCAAACACCGTACAAGTAACTACAACAAGTGACTAGCTGGGGTCACGCCCGTCGACGTGGGTCCAACCGCCCCCAACCACGTGTGCACACACAGACCGCGCGTCCCTGGTCTGGCCCTCTGACCGGTTTTCCCCTCAGCCGGACTCTGGCTGCAAGACGTGGGGCCCAACGGTAACCGGTCCACAAACCGTCTCTAAAGGTCAGCCCGTACACCACTCCCTGGTGCGACTAGCACACGCGTACTAGTAGGCTACGACTAGTGGAGGGTCACAGAAGGAGTAGACTCTCAAGTCTCGGAAAACAACGGTGCAACTGCAGGTACGAGGAACGCTCCTTGTACCAACACCGACGCACGGTGACCAGCTGACAACAACATCTCCCGGTACACTCTGTACGACGAGAGACACACCGACGCAACCCGTACCCTTGAACGGTCCACACTGGGCCGCTCAGGGATGTGCGGTCACACAGGGACCGCACAAGGGTTAGAACGGTCATATCAGGACCGTTCCACCCAGGGTCCAAACGACAGATAAACGGCCAACACAGGACCGTTCAAACAGATGTGCGGCCAACTCTTGACCGCACGTGGGTGAGGAACGGTCACCTCCTGGCCGCTCGTCTCCCAACGGTAAAAAGCCTGGACGGTTAGTCCTTAGCCGCACTTGGGGAAGGGCGGCTACGGCTTAGCCGTTCAGGTGTTGTGCGGTCAGGGTCAGACCGCACATCCAACCATAGCGCTAGGGGATGTACGGCCAGCACCTGGCCGTGCAAGGGGTTATGCGGTCAGCTCCTGGCCGCACATCCCAGAGCACTGCACAACGGTCACAACCAACGGTCAAAACCCTTGGGGTTGGGCGGTAGCTGTGGGGCCGCACATTAGGATATGCGGTCCCACGATAGACCGCCCAAGCCCACTGCGCGCCAAGCCTCACCCAAAGCGCGCCGAGCCGATGAACGGTCCGAACGGAACCGCATAGGGGTTGTGCGGCCACTGGTTCGACCGCACATCGCTCACCGGCGAGAAAATGGCGAACCTCACCGGAATCGCCCAATCGGCCTCAAAACAAACCCCACGGAGGGGGAAATGGCGAGAGAAGAACCCCCAAGCCCCCTAGCATGCTCCTACGCCCTTAAACCGTGAAATCGGGGCTCAAAACGATGGATCGGACGAACTCACCCCGCGGCATGATCGACCCTTCCCGGCTCAAAATAAACCCCTCTCGACCTCGTCTCGAGCTGAAACTCACGGGGAAGGAAGACATGAGGCTAAGGAACGTCACCCTACCTCCGGTCCGCGACGAAACGCTCCGATCCGAGCTCGAAGTCGCGAAGAACGCCGCTAGAATCTCGCCTCTCCACGCCTCCCACGCTCGCCGTATGCCCGCACGATCGCCTCGCCGCCGCCCACGTCACCGCGCCGTCGCCCCGCCGCCGTCTGCAGCCGGAGGGGAGCTCGCCGTGGCCAACCGGGAGGAAGAGAGGGAGAGGGAGGGAGACACGGTGGAGGAGGAAGGAGGAAGAAGAAGAAAAGAGAAAAGAAGAAAAAAGAAAAGAAAAGAAAATGGGAATATATAGAAAATCCGATTTTTCGGAAAAATACCGAAAATTAGAAAAATACATTTCCGGAATCCTCGGAACGCACCGATCGCAACGGTACCACTCGTGCCTCGGGGAACTGCCCGGTTCGCCCGCAGCGAGCGTCCGAAGAAAAAGCCGAAACACACACCGGAAATCGGAAAACACGCGCGGAAAAAGCCGCGGAACGCCTCCGGGCCTCCGAAACGACTCCGGATCGCGCCGATCCGAACACGAAAGATGTCCGAAACGAAATTTCGGACACAACGGAGCCGGACGCTCCGAAAACTAGATCCGGGACCCACGAAGAAGGATCCGAAAGGTCCGGGATATTACAGCCCTCCCCCCTTAAGGAATTTCGTCCTCGAAATTGAGAACAACCCAAGGGGAAAGAAGAGGAAGACTCACTCAAACAGGTACGGGAACTGCTGACGCATCTCGTCCTCACGTTCCCACGAAGCCTCACCACCAGAGTGTCGTTGCCACACGACCTTGACCAAGGGAATAACCTTGTTCCGCAGGCGCTGCTCTCGCCTATCCTCCACGCGGATCGGAAACTCTGGGAGAGAAAGATCTGGAGTCACCTCAGGCCAAACGGAAAACTCGAGCACATGAGAGTCATCGGGCATATACTTCCGCAACATAGAGACGTGGAACACGTCATGCACCGACGCCAACTCAGAGGGTAACTGCAACCGGTAAGCAACCTCACCGATGCGCTCCACAATCGCGAAAGGACCAATATAGCGGGGACTCAGCTTCCCACGCCGTCCAAACCGCATCACCCCCTTCATCGGAGAAACTCTCAAGAACACATGATCGCCCACGGCGAACTCGAGGGGCTGCCGCCTACGGTCAGCATAGCTCTTCTGCCGACTCTGGGCCGCCAACATGTTCTGACGAACCAGGTGCACAACATCCACACATTGCTGCACCAATTCCGGTCCCGTCAAAACACGCTCACCCACCTCAAACCAATCAAGTGGAGTCCGACAAGGACGCCCATACAATGCCTCATAAGGAGCCATGCCGATGCTCGAATGAAAGCTGTTGTTATAGGCAAACTCCACTAACGGTAGGTGATGAATCCAACTCCCCTGCCACTCCAGGCAGCAGGATCTCAGCATGTCCTCCAAAGTCTGAATGGTCCTCTCAGACTGACCATCTGACTGTGGATGATACGCCGAGCTAAATGCCAACTCCGTGCCAAGAGCTCGCTGGAAACTCCTCCAGAATCCAGAAGTGAAGCGCGGATCCCGATCCGACACGATCGAAATGGGAACCCCATGCAACGGCACGATCCGCTCCACATAAAGACGAGCCAACTTAGGCACGCTCCAGCTGACTTTGACCGGTAGCAACCGCGTCACCTTCGTCAGCCGATCCACCAGCAACCAAATACTGTCCTGCCCAGTCGGGGTTCTGGGCAACCCCACCACAAAATCGTGGTCACATGGTCCCACTTCCAAGCAGGAACATCCAAGGGCTGGAGAGTACCGCCTGGTCGCTGATGCTCTGCCTTCACCTGCTGACAGATCAGGCACCTGGCCACAAACTCGGCCACATCTCTCTTCATGCCAGGCCACCAGAACTGCCTCCGCAAGTTCCGATACATCTTCGTCGCACCCGGGTGCACAGTGTACCTGCTCCCATGAGCCTCGCGTAACACCGCACGACGAACCTGCTCCTCCGCTGGGACGTACAGCCTGCCACGAAACCTCGCAGCACCGTCCTCGCCAAGCTCCACATCAGCCATCGCAAGAATCCGGGGCAACTCAGGGTCCGCATGCTGAGCCTCTGTCACCTGACGACGAATAGCAGGAGTGACAGTCAGACTCGCAAGCACTGCCAACCCTGGCTCCTGGGGAATCTTGAGCCTGAAAGATACTTCGGGCACCTGTTCCCAGAGCCTCCACTTCCTCAGCATCAAGGTACTGACCGCAACCTTCCTACTCAAGGCATCGGCGACGACATTCATCCTGCCCGGCTGATAAGACAGGGTGAAGTCATAGTCCTTCATGAACTCCATCCAACGCCTCTGTCTGAGGTTCAGATCTCTCTGCGAGAACACATACCTCAAACTCTGATGGTCAGTGAACACCTCGAACTTCTCACCGTACAGATAATGCCTCCAGATCTTCAGCGCGAAGATCACTGCCGCCAACTCAAGGTCATGGGTAGGGTAGTTCTCCTCATGGGGCTTTAGCTGCCGAGATGCATAAGCCACCACTCTACCATGCTGCATCAGAACAGCACCCAATCCGACGCCGGAAGCATCTGTACACACCACAAAACCTCCCGATCCAGAAGGCAAAACCAACACCGGAGCCGAGGTGAGCAATCTCTTCAGTTCCCTAAAGCTCTGCTCACACTCCTCGACCAGACGAAAGGCACATCCTTCCGCGTGAGCCTCGTCATCGGGGTCGCAATGCGGGAAAAATCCTGGATAAACCGGCGATAATAACCCGCAAGCCCCAAGAAACTCCGGATCTCCGTCACCGACCTCGGCCTCGGCCATTGCATCACAGCCTCGACCTTGGCGGGATCCACGGAAATGCCATCACCAGAAATCACGTGCCCCAGAAAGTGCACCTCGCTGAGCCAAAACTCGCACTTGCTGAGCTTCGCAAACAACTGGTGATCTCGCAACGTCTGCAGCACCACACCCAAATGGTACGCATGCTCCTCAGCAGACCGCGAATAAACAAGGATGTCATCCACGAAAATGACCACGAACTGGTCCAAATACGGGTGGAACACCCTCTGCATCAAGTCCATGAAGGCTGCTGGGGCATTGGTGAGCCCAAACGGCATCACCAGAAACTCATAATGCCCGTACCTCGTACTGAACGCAGTCTTCTCCACATCGGACTCGCGAATTCTCAGCTGATAGTAACCGGACCGCAAATCAATCCGCGAGAACACTCGCGCAGACTGAAGCTGGTCGAACAAATCATCAATCCGCGGCAACGGATACTTGTTCTTAATGGTCACGTCATTCAGCTGTCGATAGTCAATGCACAGCCGCAGACTACCGTCCTTCTTCTTCACGAACAACACGGGCGCACCCCAAGGGAAAAGCTCGGACGAATGTACCCCTTGGCCAACAGTTCCTGCAACTGCGCCCTCAACTCCCTCAACTCAGCGGGGGCCATACGGTAGGGAGCCTTCGCCAAAGGTCCCGTACCAGGTACAACCTCGATCACGAAATCGATCTCCCGCTGGGGAGGTAATCCAGGCAACTCCTCAGGAAAAACATCGGGAAACTCGCACACCACCGCAATGTCCTCGACATTCGGCTCCATCCGGTCAGACACAACCACAGACGCGAGAAAACCCTGACAACCTGAATCAAGCAATCGACGGGCTCGAATAGCAGAGATAAGAAATCGAGAAGAGGCGGAACGGATACCTTGGAAATAGAAGGTCCTCTTGCTCGGATGTTGGAAGTAGACCCTCTTCATTCCACAATCCACCACCGCTCCATGAGTCTCGAGCCAATCCATGCCTAGAATCACGTCGTAATCCCAAAGCTGCAACGCATACAACCTGCCTGGCATACTCCGCCCATCGATCCACACCGGAACCTGGTCGAAGCAATACGGAGTGACCATAAAGTCACCCGAAGGCAACTCCACAGCCAAATCACAGGACAACTGGGTCACCGGCTCCTCGACGCTCGACGCGAAATCCTCCGAAATGAACGAATGAGACGCGCCAGAATCAAATAAAACCCGAGCCGCACAACCCAAAATCTGAACGGTACCTTCCACGAGCTGCGACGCTACTGCCTCTGCCCTGGTCAAGTGCGTGATCTGGCCACGAGCTCTCTGCCTGCCTCCCACACTAGCTGACCTGGGTAGCGGCGGATACTGTCCCTGCTGCTGCTGCTGCTGGGAAACCTGCTGCTGCGGCGGCCTCTGAGGACAGTCGTGCGCCATATGCCCTGGCTGGTCACACCGAAAACAGATGATCGGCGCCGTGCACTGCCTGCCTGGGTGGGTCCCACTACACCGTGGACAAGGTCCTCGCGATCCACCCACCGATCCCTGTCGCTGCAAAGGAAACGGCTGCTGCACACTGCCCGATGAAGCCTGCCCCTGATCCCTGGACTTCTTCTTGCCGAACCCTCTCTTGAAGAACTTTTTGACCTTCGTGCCAAAGGACGCAGATCCTGTCACCGAAGCTGCCGATGCCGGTACTCCTGAACCACCCGACGCAGACTGAGAGAAACCCTGCTGCTGAGTAGCCGACTGCTGGCTGCGACCTGACACAGACTGCCCCTGGCTGATCGGTCCTCGAGTCCTCTGCATATCCATCTCCAAGGAAATCGCAACACGAGACGCCGTCTCGAGATCAGTGGCCCCATTCGCGATCAGATGGTGCCTCAGCTCCAGCCTCAAGCCCTGCACAAACTGCGTCGTCCTCACCCTCTCATGCTCCATGATATGAGGTGCGTACCGACCCAGCTCGACAAATCGGGCCCTGTACTGCAACACGGACATGTCACCCTGCACCAGCTCCAGAAACTCCCGCATCCGCTGCGTAGCAACAATATCTGGACAGTACGTACGCTCGAAAGCACTGACAAAGTCATCCCACTCGACCTGCTCAAGTGGACGAAGCTGAAAGGACGTCTTCCACTCGGAAGACCACCACCTCCGAGCCGTACCCTGCAACTGGTTGTAGGCCAACACCACTCTGTCCTCGACAGCACTCTTTGCAGAACTGAACACCCCGCTCCATCTCATCAAGCCAATCACGAGCCGCATCAGGGTCTGCCTGGCCGCTAAAGTAAGGTGGATGAAACTGCATGAAATCCCTCACTGCTCGGCCTGGCCCACCCCTGACTGACGAGCCCTCACCGGCCTCTCCGCCGAACTGCTGAGCCATGAGATGGTACATGCCACGGAGAAAAACCCTCGGCCCCCGGAGCCCTCGCAGCATCCGCGGCCTCGGTAGCTCCCGGAACTCTGCTATGCTCCTCCTGGTCCCTCTGGACCCCCTGCTGGATCTCCTGACCTCCAGCCGACTGCCCCTGCTGAGAGCGAGAACTCCTCCTCGGCGCCATCCTCGCTCCTTAAGCACAAGACAGAAAACTCAGAAACGGAAGGTCAGAATAAAACCACGCGGTGCCCAATGCCAGCGTCACCTGCACATCATCGTCATGGACTAGTGGACCACTACAATTACCTATGATTCTCATGTAATTCCACAACCGCGCTCTGATACCAGCTGTAACGACCCGAGAATCCGATTACCGGGAAGGCCCGATAACCCGAGACTCGCACCGCCACCCACGAGCCGAAGACTCGGAAGGGTTAAAAGGATGGTGTGGAAACTACACAAGCATCACAAATAATTGCAGAAATTAAACAGTTATGATTTAAGCAGGAAATGAATTAACATTTTACATGGTCCACAATAAAATAACAACAACAGCAACAGTAGTCCACGACTAGTACAGTGACAAGAAAGAAAAGTACAGCTACACGGGGCATCCCCCGGCTCTGACCTCTGGCACTACCTCTGGGCACCCGCACCACGCTTCCGCTGCGCTCCTGACACGCTCCCCGAAGGTGGCGCCTCACCTGAAACACGGTGAAAACTCGCAGGGAATGAGTCTCGGAACAAGACTCAGTAGGGATCACTCGAACCCTACCTCGTAAAACGAGAAACCACTACCCTAACGGTAGGAAGGTACCTCGGAAAGGAAAGCCCTGTACTCTACAGAACTAGACCTTAACGGCACGCAAACCGACACACGTGCCACGGTACGAGAAGACCGAAACTCAACGGTCGAACCGTCAAAACCGAAGGTCGGAAACACACGACTGA